>JAEOAD010002758.1:0-600000 GCA_036365145.1 Orientallactaga sibirica
AGCTCTGGGATAAAGATTACTTGTGAATGGGGTGAATAATCTTTCTGATATATTTTTGTATTCTGTTTGCTAGTATTTTGTTGAGAATTTTTGCGTCTATGTTCACAAGGGAGATTGGTCTGTAATTTTATTTTTTTGATCTGTCTTTGTCCGGTTTGGGTATCATGGTGATGCTGGCTTCATAGAAGGATTGTGGTAGAATTCCTTCCTTTTCTATTTTATGGAAAAATTTAAGAAGCATTGGTGTTCTTCCAGGAATGTCTGGTAAAATTCAGCAGTGAATCCATCTGGGCCTGGACTTTTTATAACTGCTTGGATCTCTGTAGTTGTTATAGGTCTATTTAAATGGTTTATCTCATCTTCATTTAAATTTGGTAGGTCATGTGAATCAAAGTATGTCCATATGATTTTCTGAATTTCTTTGGTATCTGTTGTGATGTTGCCTTTTTCATGTCTAATTTTATAAATTTTTGTCTCTTCTCTCTTTTTTTTTGGTCAGATTTGCTAAGGGTTTATGGAGATTGGAACCAGGTTTTTAGGCTTAGGAGGCAGACGCCTTAATCGCTAAGACATCTCTCCAGCCCCAAGGAGCCCATTTTTAACATATGTTTATTCATCTGGCAAAGGTCTTGGAGCAGTCTATGTTTACCAGTTTTCTTTTTAATGACAAAGATGGGGGATTATGGGGGCTAATAGAGGGCTCGATATGGCCAAGAGCAAGCTGTTCTTGAATAAGGGATTTGAGAATAGTCAATTTAAGTTCTAGTATAGGCCACTGTTTGACCCAAATAGGTTTCATCATATCCCACTCGAGGCATATGGGAGCGGTACAGATTGGACAGTGGCCTCTAGAATTGGGGGTGATGACGAGTGGTGGGAATTTGGAGGGGTTGGGTCACCCTGAGAGGCCAATGGTATCAGGGTGCAATGCCGCACTTGCCCACAAGGGGGCGTACACATCTGGATTTCGTTCCCAGGAGCTGAGAGACTGCTGACATGCCCATTCTCTATCTGTCTCCCTCTCCCTATCTCTCTGCCTGTCTCTCTGTGTGTCTCTCTCCAAAAATAAAAAAAAAAAAATAAAAAAAATAAAAATGATAGCCCAAAGGATGATCATGCAAACCACAAGTCCTAATGCCAGGGTCAGCTGAGACATACGGAGAGAATGTTAAGGAACCATGTGTCTTGTGCTTAGTGGGGGACTTCTGAGGGTTGTTACTCCACGGCCGTATGCCCACACGGTGTCCCCGGGGAAGCTCAGCCAATAATAATGGAGGGGCCAAAACGGGCTTAGGGGCCGTGTGGCGATGTGTGCCTTACTTCCTGGGGCAATGGACGAACAAAGGAAAAGGGGGAGGAGAGACAGAGGCAGAGAGGCACAGAGAGAGGGGAAGAGAGAGACAGAGGCAGAGAGAGGGAGAGGGAGACATAGGCAGAGAGGCAGAGGCAGGGAAAGGGGCAGAGGAGACAGAGGCAGGAGACAGAGGCAGGGAGAGAGAGAGGAGAGAGAGACAGAGGCAGGTGGCAGAGAGGAGGGGGGGGGAGAGAGAGAGAGACAGAGGCAGAGGCAGGGAGAGGGGGAGAGAGAGAGAGAGAGACAGAGAGGCAGGGAGGCAGAGAGAGAGAGAGCAGAGAGAGAGAGAGAGGGGAGAGAGACAGAGGCAGAGAGGCAGAGAGAGGGAGAGAGAGACAGAGAGAGAGAGACAGAGGCAGAGCAGGGGGAGAGGGGGAGAGAGAGAGGCAGAGAGGAGGGAGAGGGGGGAGAGAGAGACAGAGGGCAGAGGGGGGGAGAGAGAGAGGAGGGAGAGGGGGAGAGAGAGACAGGGAGAGGGGAGAGAGAGGAGAGGAGAGGAGAGGAGGAGAGAGAGACAGAGGCAGAGAGGCAGGGAGAGGGGGAGAGAGACAGAGGCAGAGAGAGGGGAGACAGAGGAGAGAGAGGAGAGAGAGAGGAGGAGAGGGGAGAGAGGAGAGAGAGCAGGAGAGGGGGAGAGAGAGACAGAGGCAGGCAGAGGGGGAGAGAGAGAGAGGCAGAGAGGCAGGCAGAGGGGGAGAGAGAGAGACAGAGGCAGAGAGAGGGGAGAGAGAGAGAGACAGAGGCAGAGAGAGGGGGGAGAGAGAGAGAGAGAGAGAGACAGAGAGCAGAGGAGAGGGGAGAGAGACAGAGGCAGAGAGGCAGGGAGAGGGGAGAGAGAGACAGAGAGGCAGGGAGAGGGGGGAGAGAGACAGAGGCTGAGGCAGAGAGGCAGAGAGAGGGCGAGAGAGACAGTGACAGAGGCAGAGAGGCAGGGAGAGGGGGAGAGAGGCAAACTTTCCTCGTTTGTGCAATCTAACACGTTGTACAATTTAATAGTTTCATTTCATTTCTAATGTAGTTTGGTAAGAAAAGAAACGTCTTCATTGCCAAACACTGTACTGTGCGAAATAACCTTGTTCAGCACTAGGAATGAGTGGTGTTTCTACAAACAACATAGATCACAGGAAGTTCAAACTTTCCTCGTTTGTGCAATTTAACAAGTTGTACAATTTACTAGTTTCTTTTCATTTCTAATGAAGTTTGGTAAGAAAAGAAACATCTTCATTGCCAAACACTGTACTGAGCGAAATAAGCTTGTTCATCTCTAGGAATGAGTGACTTTTCTACAAAGAGTGTAGATCACAGCAAGTTCTAACTTTCCTCTAGTGTGCAATCTAACAAGTTGTACAATTTACTAGTTACGATTCGTTTCTGCTGTAGTTTGGTAAGAAAATAAACATCTTCATTGCCGAACCCAGTACTGAGAACAATAAGCTTGTTCAGCTCTAGGAATGAGTTGCTTTTCTACAAAGAGTGTAGATCCTAGCAAGTTCAAACTCTCCTAATTTGTACAACTTAACAAGATGTACCATTTACTAGTTTCATTTCATTTCTACTGTAGTTTGGTAAGAAAAGAAACATCTTTATTGCCGAACACTGTACTGTGCGAAATAAGCTTGTTCATCTCTAGGAATGAGTTGCTTTTCTACAAAGAGTGTAAATCACAGCAAGTTCTAACTTTCCTCTTTTGTGCAATCTAACAAATTGTACAATTTACTAGTTTCATTTCATTTCTAATGTAGCTTGGTAAGAAAAGAAACATCTTCATTGCCGAACATTGTACTCTGCGAAATAAGCTTGTTCAGCTCTAGGAATGAGATGCTTTCGTACGAACATGAGAGAAAAGAGCAAGTTCAAACTTTCCTCCTTTGTACCATCTAACAAGTTGTACAATTTGCTATGTTAGTTTCATTTCTAATGTAGTTTTTTAAGAAAAGAAACATGTTCATTGCCGAACACTGTACTCTGTGAAATAAGCTTCTTCAGCTTTACGAATAAGTTCCTTTTCTACAAAGAGTGTAGATCACAGCAAGCTCAAACTTTCATCTTTTGTGCAATCTAAAAAGTTGTACAATTTACTAGTTCTGTTTCATTTCTAATGTAGTTCGGTAAGAAAAGAATCATCTTCATTGCCAAACACTGTACTGTGCGAAAAAAACTTGTTCAGCACTAGGAATGAGTGGTGTTTCTACAAACAACATAGATCACAGGAAGTTCAAACTTTCCTCGTTTGTGCAATTTAACAAGTTGTACAATTTACTAGTTTCTTTTCATTTCTAATGAAGTTTGGTAAGAAAAGAAACATCTTCATTTCCAAACACTTTACTGAGCGAAATAAGCTAGTTCGGCTCTTGGTATGAGTTGATTTTCTACAAAGAGTGTAGATCACAGCAAGTTCTAACTTTCCTCTTTTGTGCAATCCAACAAGTTGTACAATTTACTAGTTTCATTTCGTTTCGTTTCTGCTGTAGTTTGGTAAGAAAAGAAACATCTTCATTGCCGAACCCTGTACTGAGCAAAATAAGCTTGTTTAGCTCTAGGAATGAGTTGCTTTTCTACAAAGAGTGTAGATCATAGCAATTTCAAACTCTCCCAGTTTGTACAACTTAACAATATGTACAATTGACTAGTTTCATTTCGTTTCGTTTCTTCTGTAGTTAGGTAAGAAAAGAAACATCTTCATTGCTGAACCCTGTACTGTGCGAAATAAACTTGTTCATCTCTAGGAATGAGGTGCTTTTCTACAAAGAGTGTAGATCACAGTAAGTTCTAACTTTCCTCTTTTGTGCAATCTAACAAGTTGTACAATGCACTAGTTTCGTTTTGTTTCTACTGTTGTTTGGTAAGAGAAGAAACATCTTTATTGCTGAACACTGTACTGTGCGAAATAAGCTTGTTCATCTCTAGGAATGAGTTGCTTTTCTACAAACAGTGTAGATCACAGCAAGTTCAAACATTCCTCGTTTCTGCAATCTAACAAGTGGTTCAATTTACCAGATTCGTTTCATTTCTAATGTAGTTTGGCAAGAAAAGAAACATCTTCATTGCCGAAGTCTATACTGTGCGAAATAAGCTTATTCAGCACTAGGAATGAGTGTCGTTTCTACAAACAATGTAGATCACAGAAAGTTCTAACTTTCCTCCTTTGTGAAATCTAACAAGTTGTACAATTTACTAGTTTCGTTTCATTTCTAATGTAGTTTGGGAAGAAAAGAAATATCTTCATTGCCGAACCCTGTACTGAGCGAAATAAGCTTGTTCAGCTCTAGGAATGAGTTTCTTTTCTCCAAAGAGTGTGGATCATAGCAAGTTCAAACTCTCCTAGTTTGTAAAACTTAACAAGTTTTACAATTTACTAGTTTTGTTTCGTTTCTACTGTAGTTTGGTAAGAAAAGAAACATCTTCATTGCAGAACACTGTACTGTGCCAAATAAGCTTGTTCAGCTCTAGGAATGAGTTGCTTTTCTACAAAGAGTGTAGATCACAGCAAGTTAAAACTTTCCTCTTTGGGTAACCTAACAAGTTGTACAATTTACTAGTTTCGTTTCCTTTCTAATGTAGTTTGGTAAGAAAAGAAACATCTTCATTGCTGAACACTGTACTGTGCGAAATAAGCTTGTTCAGCTCTAGGAATGAGATGCTTTCCTACTAACACGAAAGAAAACATCAAGTTCAAACTTTCCTCCTTTTTACAGTCGAACAAGTTGTACAATTTACTATGTTCGTTTCAGTTCTAATGTAGTTTTGTAAGAAAAGAAACATCTTCATTCCCAAAATCTGTATTCAGTGACATAAGCTTGTTCAGCTTGAGGAATGAGTTCCTTTTCTACATAGAGTGTAGATCACAGCAAGTTCAAACTTTCCTCTTTTGTGCAATCTAACCAGTTGTAAATTTTACTAGTTTCATTTCCTTTCTAATGAGGTTTGGAAAGAAAAGAAATATCTTCATTTCCGTACCCTGTACTGAGAGAAATAAGCTTGTTTGGCTATAGGAATGAGTGGCTTTTCTACAAAGAGTGTAGATCACAGCAAGTTCTAACTTTCCTCTTTTGTGCAATCTAACAAGTTGTACAATTTACTAGTTTCATTTCATTTCAAATGTAGTTTGGTAACAAAAGAAACATCTTCATTGCCGAACACTGTACTCTGCGAAATAAGCTTGTTCAGCTCTAGGAATGAGATGCTTTCATACGAACACGAAAGAAAACAGCAAGTTCAAACTTTCCTCCTTTGTACAGTCTAACAAGTTGTACAATTTAATATGTTCATTTCATTTATAATGTAGTTTTGTAAGAAAAGAAACATCTTCATTCCCAAAATCTGTATTGTGCGAAATAAGCTTGTTCAGCTTTACGAATGAGTTCCTTTTCTACAAAGAGTGTAGATCACAGCAAGTTCAAACTTTCCTCTTCTGTGCAATCTAACAAGTTGTACAATTTACTAGTTTCATTTTGTATCTAATGAGGTTTGGAAAGAAAAGAAACATATTCTTTGCCATACCCTGTACTGAGCAAAATAAGCTTGTTCGGCTCTAGGAATGAGTTGCTTTTTTACAAAGAGTGTATATCATAGCAAGTTCAAACTCTCCTCATTTGTACAACTTAAAAAGTTGTACAATTTATTAGTTTGGTTTCAGTTCTGCTGTAGTTTGGTAAGTAAAAAAACATCTTCATTACAAAACCCTGTACTGAGTGAAATAAGCTTGTTCAGCTCTAGGAATGAGTTGCTTTTCTACAAAGTGTGTAGATCATAGCAAGTTCAAACTCTCCTAGTTTGTACAACTTAACAAGTTTTACAATTTACTAGTTTCGTTTCATTTCTACTGTAGTATGGTAAGAAAAGTAACATCTTCATTGCTGAACCCTGTACTGTGCGAAAAAAGCTTGTTCATCTCTAGGAATGAGTTGCTTTTCTACAAATAGTGTAGATCACAGCAAGATCAAACTTTCCTCGTTTGTGCAATCTATCAAGTTGTACAATTTACTCATTTCATTTCATTTCTAATGTAGTTTGGTAAGAAAAAGAGACGTCTTCATTACCGTACACTGTGCTGTGCAAAATAAGCTTGTTCAGCACTAGGAATGAGTGGAGTTTCTGCAAACAATATAGATTACAGGAAGTTCAAACTTTCCTCGTTTGTTTAATTTAACAACTTGTACATTTTACAAGTTTCGTTTCATTTCTAATGAAGTTTGGTAAGAAAAGAAACATCTTCATTGCCAAACACTGTACTGAGCGAAATAAGCTTGTTCGGCTCTAGGAATGAGTTCCTTTTCTACAAAAAGTGTAGATCACAGTAAGTTCAAACTTTTCTCTTTTGTGCAATCTAACAAGTTATACAATTTACTAGTTTTGTTTCATTTCTAATCCGTTTTGGAAAGAAAAGAAACATCTTCATTGCCGAACCCTGTACTGAGTGAAATAAGGTTGTTCAGCTCTAGGAATGAGCTGCTTTTTTACAAAGACTGTAGATGATAGCAAGTTCAAACTCTCCTCATTTGTACAACTTAACAAGTTGTACAATTTACTAGTTTCATTTCGTTTCTAATGTAGTTTGGTAAGAAAAGAAACATCTTCATTGCTGAACATTGTACTCTGCAAAATAAGCTAGTTCAGCACTAGTTATGAGATGCTTTCATACGAACATGAAAGAAAACAGCAAGTTCAAACTTTCCTCCTTTGGACAGTTTAACAAGTTTGTACAATTTACTATGTTTGTTTCATTTCTAATGTAGTTTTGTAAGAAAAGAAACATCTTCATTCCCATAATCTGTATTGTGCGAAATAAGCTTGTTCAGCTTTACGAATGAGTTCCTTTTCTACAAAGAGTGTAGATCACAGCAAGTTCAAACTTTCCTCTTTTGTGCAATCTAACAAGTTGTACAATTTACTAGTTTTGTTTCATTTCTAATGTAGTTTGGAAAGAAAAGAAGCATCTTCATTGTCGTACCCTGTACTGAGCGAAATAAGCTTGTTCAATCTCTAGGAATTAGTTGCTTCTTTACAAAGTGTGTAGATCATAGCAAGTTCAAACTCTCCTCATTTGTACAACATAACAAGTTGTACAATTTACTAGTTTCGTTTCGTTTCTGCTGTAGTTTGGTAAGAAAAGAAACATCTTCATTGCCGAACCCTGTACTGAGCGAAATAAGCTTGTTCAGCTCTAGGAATGAGTTGCTTTTCTACAAACAAGTGTAGATCACAGCAAGTTCAAACTTTCCTCGTTTGTGCAATTTAACAAGTTGTACAATTTACTAGTTTTGTTTCATTTCTGCTGTAGTTTGGTAAGAAAAGAAACATCTTCATTGCCGTACCCTGTACTGAGCGAAATAAGTTCGTTCAGCGCTAGGAATGAGTTGCTTTTCTACAAAGAGTGTAGATCACAGCAAGTTCAAACTCTCCTAGTTTGTGCAATCTAACAAGTTGTACAATTTACTAGTTTCGTTTCGTTTCTAATGTAGTTTGGTAAGAAAAGAAACATCTTCATTGCCGAACACTGTACTGTGTGAAATAAGCTTGTTCAGCACTAGGAATGAGTGGCGTTTCTACAAACAATGTAGATCACAGGAAGTTCAAACTTTCCTCGTTTGTGCAATTTAACAAGTTGTACAATTTACTAGTTTCGTTTCATTTCTAATGAAGTTTGGTAAGAAAAGAAACATCTTCATTGCCTAACACTGTACTGAGCGAAATAAGCTTGTTCAGCTCTAGGAATGAGTTGCTTTTCTACAAAGAGTGTAGATCACAGAAAGTTCTAACTTTCCTCTTTTGTGCAATCTAACAAGTTGTACAATTTACTAGTTTCATTTCGTTTCTAATGTAGTTTGGCAAGAAAAGAAATATCTTCATTGCCGAACCCTGTACTGAGCAAAATAAGCTTATTCAGCTCTAGGAATGAGTTGTTTTTCTACAAAGAATGTGGATCATAGCAAGTTCAAACTCTCCTAGTTTGTACCACTTAACAAGTTGTACAATTTACTAGTTTTGTTTCATTTCTACTGTAGTTTGGTAAGAAAAGAAACATCTTCATTGCAGAACACTGTACTCTGCAAAATAAGCTTTTTCAGCTGTATGAATGAGATGCTTTTTTTCTACAAAGAAAGATCACAGCAAGTTCAAACTTTCCTCGTTTTTGCAATCTAACAAGTTGTACAATTTTACTAGTTTGTTTCATTTCTAATGTAGTTTTGTAAGAAAAGAAACATCTTCATTGCCAAAACTGTATTGTGTGAAAATAAGCTTGTTCAGCTCTAGGAATGAGTTGCTTTTCTACAAAGAGTGTAGATCATAGCAAGTTTAAACTTTCCTTTTTGTGCAGTCTAAACAAGTTGTACAATTTACTAGTTCCATTTCATTTCTAATGAGTTTGGAAAGAAAAGAAACATCTTCATTGCCAAACCCTGTACTGAGTGAAATAAGCTTGTTCAGCTCTAGGAATGAGTTGCTTTTCTACAAAGAGTGTAGATCATAGCAAGTTCAAACTTTCCTAGTTTGTACAATCTAACAAGTTGTACAATTTACTAGTTTCCATTTCATTTCTAATGTAGTTTGGTAAGAAAAGAAACATCTTCATTGCCAAACACTGTACTGTGTGAAAATAAGCTTGTTCAGCACTACAAATGAGCAAGTTTCTACAAACAGTGTAGATCACAGCAAGTTCAAACTTTCTTGTTTGTGCAATTTAACAAGTTGTACAATTTACTAGTTTCGTTTCATTTCTAATGCAGTTTGGTAAGAAAAGAAACATCTTCATTGCCAAACACTGTACTGAGCAAAATAAGCTTGTTCAGCTCTAGGAATGAGTTGCTTTTCTACAAAGAGTGTAGATCACAGCAAGTTCAAACTTTCCTCGTTTGCACAATCTAACAAGTTGTACAATTTACTAGTTTAGTTTTGTTTCTAATGTAGTTTTGATTAAGAAAAGAAACATCTTCATTGCAAACACTGTACTTGCGAAATAAGCTTGTTCAGCTCTAGGAATGAGTTGCTTTTCTACAAAGAGTGTAGATCATAGCAAGTTCAAACTTTCCTTTGTACAAATTAACAAGTTTTACAATTTACTAGTTTCATTTCATTTTTCTGCCAATTTGCTAAGAAAAGAAACATCTTCAAAATAACACTCTACTTTTCGAAATAAACTTGTTCATCTCTAGGAATCAGTTGCTTTTCTGATTTTCTGCAAACAATGTAGATCACTGAACTTCAAACTTTTCTCCTTTGTGCAATTTAAAGTTGTCAATTTACTAGTTCAGTTTCATTTCTAATGAATTTGGTGGGGTTGCTTGCTAACTAGACACCTGAATTTGGCCTTTTCTAATGTAGATTTTCAAGAAGAATGTGAAACATCTTCATTGCCAAAAAAGATGCTTTTGCAGTGCTGTAAGTACAGCTTAGGAATGGACTATTCTACAAAGAGTGTAAAGACCTGCAAGTTGCAAAGAACTATGAACTGTGCAATCTAACAAGTTGGTGATTTACTAGCTTCATTTCATTTCTAATGTAGTTTGGTAAGAAAAGAAACATCTTCATTGCCGTCCTGTACTGAGCAAAATAAGCTTGTTCAGCTTCTAGAAATGAGTTGCTTTTCTACAAAGAGTGTAGATCATAGCAAGTTCAAACTCTCTCTAGTTTGTACAACTTAACAAGTTGTACAATTTACTAGTTTCATTTCATTTTTTTCTTTGTAGTTTGGTAAGAAAAGAAACATCTTCATTGGGAACACTGTAGAATGCAAACTCTTTTGAAGGGGCCTGAAGTTGAATGAGTTGCTTTCTTCAAAGTCTGATGTATTCCCCTGGATTAACAAATTCAAACCTACCTGGAATTTTGCAATATAACAAAGTTGTACAATTTACTAGTTTGTTTAGTTTCTCTTATGTTTTGTAAGAAAAGAAACAGGTTTTCTGGATGCCTGCATGGAGATCCCATGGGGCCATGAGGATGGAAGTTAAGTTTTTCAGTGTAGAGACAGTGGAATGAGTTGCTTTTCTACAAAGGAGTGTAGATCCCTGGAAGTTCTACAAAGTTTTCCAGGATTTGTGCAATGTAACAATTTTGTAACAATTGGAACTCCATTTAGACTTTTTTGCTCAGAAGTAGTTTGGAAAGAAAAGAAACATCTAGGTTTGGATTGGAATTACAGAGTTTGAGCGAAATAACCTTGTTCAGTTCTAAAAATGAGTTGCTTTTTACAACAAAGTAGATCACAGCAAGTTGTTTTGCTCAATGCCAAACAGTGTGGTATGTTTTAGTTTTGTTTCATTTCTGCTGTAGTTTTTTTGGGGAAATATTTTTTGGTATTATGGCTCAGTTAAAAAGACCTTGGATTATGGGGACAATGTATGAACATCATTGAATTGATAAAAACTATGGGGACTTTTAAAGTTTCACAGCAAATAACATTGTCGTTTTACATCTAACAAGTTTTACAATGGTTAGTTCAGTTTATTTCTTCTGCCAGTTTGGTAAGAAAAGAAACATCTTCATTGTCCTGAACACTGTACTGTGTGAAATAAGCTTGTTCAGCTCTAGGAATGATTGCTTTTTGAAATTAAAAGAATGTAGATCACAGCAAGTTCAAACTTATGGGTTTGTGCAATTTAACAAGTTGTACAATTCTCCTGTTTGTTTCATTTCTAATGTAGACCAGTAAGAAAAGAAAAACATCTTCATTGCCGAACACTGTATTCTGCAAAATAAGCTTGTTTGGCTCTAGGAATGAGTTGCTTTTCTAAAAAGAGTGTAGATCACAGCAAGTTCTAACTTTCCTCCTTGTGCAATCCAACAAGTTGTACAATTTACTAGTTTCTTTTCATTTCTAATGTAGTTTGGTAAGAAAAGAAACATCTTCATTGCCGAACACTGTACTGTGCAAATAAGCTTGTTCAGCTCTAGGAATGAGATGCTTTTCTCTACAAACAATGTAGATCACAGCAAGTTCAAACTTTCCTCGTTTGTGCAATTTAACAAGTTGTACAATTTACTATGTTTCATTTCATTTCTAATGTAGTTTTGTAAGAAAAGAAACATCTTCATTGCCAAACACTGTACTGTGTGAAATAAGCTTGTTCAGCTCTAGGAATGAGTTCCTTTTCTACAAACAGTGTAGATCACAGCAAGTTCAAACTCTCCTCTCTTTTGTGCAATCTAACAAGTTGTACAATTTACTAGTTTCATTTCATTTCTAATGTAGTTTGGTAAGAAAAGAAACATCTTCATTGCCAAACCCTGTACTGAGTGAAATAAGCTTGTTCAGTTCTAGGAATGAGTTGCTTTTCTACAAAAAGAGTGTAGATCATAGCAAGTTCAAACTCTCCTAGTTTGTACAACTAACAAGTTGTACAATTTACTAGTTTCATTTCATTTCTAATGTAGTTTGGTAAGAAAAGAAACATCTTCATTGCCAAACACTGTACTGAGTGAAATAAGCTTGTTCAGCTCTAGGAATGAGTTGCTTTTCTACAAAGAGTGTAGATCACAGCAAGTTCAAACTTTCTCTTTTTGTACAACTTAACAAGTTGTACAATTTACTAGTTTCATTTCGTTTCTACTGTAGTTTTCTAAGAAAAGAAACAACTTCATTTCCTGAACACTGTACTCTGTGAAATAAGCTTGTTCATCTCTAGGAATGAGTTGCTTTTCTACAAAGAGTGTAGATCACAGCAAGTTCAAACTTTCCTCGTTTGTGCAATCTAACAAGTTGTACAATTTACTAGTTTCATTTCATTTCTAATGTAGTTTTGTAAGAAAAAGAAACATCTTCATTGCCAAACACTGTACTGTGCGAAATAAGCTTGTTCAGCTCTAGGAATGAGTTGCTTTTCTACAAAGAGTTAGATCACAGCAAGTTCAAACTTTCCTAGTTTTGTGCAATTTAACAAGTTGTACAATTTACTAGTTTCCATTTCATTTTCTGCTGTAGTTTGGTAAGAAAAGAAACATCTTCATTGCCAAACACTGTACTGAGCAAAATAAGCTTGTTCCGCTCTAGGAATGAGTTGCTTTTCTACAAAGAGTGTAGATCACAGCAAGTTCAAACTTTCCTCTTTTGTGCAATCTAACAAGTTGTACAATTTACTAGTTTGGTTTCATTTCTAATGAGGTTTGGAAAGAAAAGAAACATCTTCATTGCTGTACACTGTACTGAGCGAAATAAGCTTGTTCAGCTCTAGGAATGAGTTGCTTTTCTACAAAGAGTGTAGATCATAGCAAGTTCAAACTCTCCTAGTTTGTACAACTTAACAAGTTGTACAATTTACTAGTTTCGTTTCATTTCTACTGTAGTTTGGTAAGAAAAGAAACATCTTCATTGCCAAACACTGTACTGTGCGAAATAAGCTTGTTCATCTCTAGGAATGAGTTGCTTTTCTACAAAGAGTGTAGATCACAGCAAGTTCAAACTTTCCTCGTTTGTGCAATCCAACAAGTTGTACAATTTACTAGTTTCATTTCATTTCTAATGTAGTTTGGTAAGAAAAGAAACATCTTCATTCCCGAACACTGTACTGTGTGAACACTGTACTCTGCGAAATAAGCTTGTTCATCTCTAGGAATCAGTTGCTTTTGTACAAAGAGTGTAGATCACAGCAAGTTCAAACTTCCCTCGTTTGTGCAATCTAACACGTTGTGCAATTTACTAGTTTCATTTCATTTCTAATGTAGTTTGGTAAGAAAAGAAACATCTTCATTGCCGAACACTATACTGAGCGAAACAAGCTTGTTCGGCTCTAGGAATGAGTTGCTTTTCTACAAAGAGTGTAGATCACAGAAAGTTCAAACTTTACTAGTTTGTGAAATCTCACAAGTTGTACAATTCACTAGTTCCATTATGTTTCTAATGTAGTTTGGTAAGAAAAGAAACATCTTCATTGCCAAACACTGTACTCTGTGAAATAAGCTTGTTCAGCTCTAGGAATGAGTTGCTTTTTTCTACAAAGAGTGTAAATCACAGCAAGTTCAAACTTTCCTCCTTTGTACAATCTAACAAGTTGTACAATTTACTATTTTCGTTTCATTTCTAATGTAGTTTTGTAAGAAAAGAAACATCTTCATTCCCAAAATCTGTACTGAGTGAAATAAGCTTGTTCAGCTCTAGGAATGAGAGTTGCTTTTCTACAAAGTGTGTAGATCACAGCAAGTTCAAACTTTCCTCTTTTGTGCAAACTAAGAAGTTGTACAATTTACTAGATTCGTTTAGTTTCTGCTGTAGTTTGGCAAGAAAAGAAACATCTTCATTGCCAAACACTGTACTGAGGAAATAAGCTTGTTCAGCTCTAGGAATGAGTTGCTTTTCTACAAAGAGTGTAGATCACAGCAAGTTCAAA
This sequence comes from Orientallactaga sibirica, assembly GCA_036365145.1. NCBI lineage: Eukaryota > Metazoa > Chordata > Mammalia > Rodentia > Dipodidae > Orientallactaga > Orientallactaga sibirica. The sequence goes on from JAEOAD010002758.1 coordinate 13,678, forward strand.
CTTTCCTAGTTTTGTGCAATCTAACAAGTTGTACAATTTTTACTAGTTTCATTTCATTTCTAATGTAGTTTGGTAAGAAAAGAAACATCTTCATTGCCAAACACTGTACTGAGCGAAATAAGCTTGTTCAGCTCTAGGAATGAGTTGCTTTTTCTACAAAGAGTGTAGATCACAGCAAGTTCAAACTTTCCTAGTTTGTACAATCTAACAAGTTGTACAATTTACTAGTTTGTTTTTCATTTCTAATGTAGTTTGGTAAGAAAAGAAACATCTTCATTGCCAAACACTGTACTGTGAAATAAGCTTGTTCAGCTCTAGGAATGAGTTGCTTTTCTACAAAGAGTGTAGATCATAGCAAGTTCAAACTTTTCCTCCTTTGTACAGTCTAGCAAGTTGTACAATTTAATATATTCATTTCATTTCTAATGAAGTTTGTTAAGAAAAGAAACATCTTCATTGCCAAACAATGTGCTGAGCAAAATAAGCTTGTTGGGCTCTAGGAATGAGTTGCTTTTCTACAAAGAGTGTAGATCACAGCTAGTTCTAACTTCCCTCATTTGTGCAATCTAAGAAGTTGTAAAATTTACCAGTTTCATTTAGTTTCTAATGTAGTTTGGTAAGAAAAGAAACATCTTCATTGCCGAACCCTGTACTGAGCGAAATAAGCTTGTTCAGCTCTAAGAATAAGTTGCTTTTATACAAAGAGTGTAGACCACAGCAATTTCAAACTTTCCTCCTTTGTACAATCTAACAAGTTGTACAATTTACTAGTTTCATTTCATTTCTGCTGTAGTTTGGTAAGAGAAGAAACAACTTCATTGCCAAACAGTGTACAGCGCGAAATAAGCTTGTTCGGCTCTAGGAATGATTTGCTTTTCTACAAAGAGTGTAGATCACAGCAAGGTCTAACTTTCTTCGTTTGTGCAATCTAAAAAGTTGTACAATTTACTAGTTTCGTTTCATTTCTAATGTAGTTTGGTAAGAAAAGAAACATCTTCATTGCAGAACACTGTACTCTGCGAAATAAGCTTGTTCAGCTCTAGGAATGAGATGCTTTTCTACAAAGAGTGTAGAAAACAGCAAAGTTCAAACTTTCCTAGTTTGTACAATCTAACAAGTTGTACAATTTACTAGTTTCGTTTCATTTCTAATGTAGTTTTGTAAGAAAAGAAACATCTCCATTCCCCAAATCTGTATTGTGCGAAATAAGCTTGTACAGCTTTACAAATGAGATCCTTTTCTACAAAGTGTGTAGATAACAGCAAGTTCAAACTTTCCTCTTTTGTGCAATCTAACAAGTTGTACAATTTACTAGATTCGTCTCATTTCTGCTGTAGTTTGGCAAGAAAAGAAACATCTTCATTGCCCTACCTTTACTGAGCGAAATAAGCTTGTTCAGCACTAGGAATGAGTGGCATTTCTATAAACAATGTAGATCACAGGAAGTTCAAACTTTCCTCGTTTGTGCAATTTAACAAGTTGTACAATTTACTAGTTTCGTTTCATTTCTAATGAAGTTTGGCAAGAAGAGAAACATCTTCATTGCCGAACCACTACTGAGCGAAATAAGATTCTTTGGCTCTAGAAATGAGTTGCTTTTCTACAAAGAGTGTAGATCAAATCAAGTTCTAACTTTTGTCTTTTGTTCAATCTAACAAGTTGTACAATGTGCTAGTTTTGTTTCGTTTCTAATGCAGTTTGGTAAGAAAAGAAACATCTTTATTGCCGAACCCTGTACTGAGAGAAATAACTTTTTTCAGCTCTAGGAATGAGTTGCTTTTCTACAAAGATTGTAGATCATAGCAAGTTCAAACTCTCCTAGTTTACACAACTTAACAAGTTGTACAATTTGCAAGTTTCCTTTCGTTTCTAATGTAGTTTGGTAAAAAAGAAACGTCTTCATTGCGGAACACTGTACTCTGCGAAAGAAGCTTGTTCACCTCTAGGAATGTGTTGCTTTTCTACAAAGAGTGTACATCACAGCAAGTTCAAACTTTCCTCGTTTGTGGAATCTAACAAGTTGTACAATTTACTAGTTTCGTTTCATTTCTAATGTAGTTTGGTAAAAAAATAAACATCTTCATTGCCTAACACTGTACTCTGCGAAATAAGCTTGTTCAGCTCTAGGAATGAGATGCTTTCCTACGAAGACAAAAGAAAAGAGCAAGTTCAAACTTTCCTCCCTTGTACAGTCTAACAAGTTGTGCAATTTACTATGTTCGTTTCATTTCTAATGTAGTTTTGTAAGAAAAGAAACATCTTAATTCCCAAAATCTGTATTGTGCGAAATAAGCTTGTACAGCTTTACAAATGAGATCCTTTTCTACAAAGTGTGTAGATAACAGCAAGTTCAAACTTTCCTCTTTTGTGCAATCTAACAAGTTGTACAATTTACTAGATTCGTCTCATTTCTGCTGTAGTTTGGCAAGAAAAGAAACATCTTCATTGCCCTACCTTTACTGAGCGAAATAAGCTTGTTCAGCACTAGGAATGAGTGGCATTTCTATAAACAATGTAGATCACAGGAAGTTCAAACTTTCCTCGTTTGTGCAATTTAACAAGTTGTACAATTTACTAGTTTCGTTTCATTTCTAATGAAGTTTGGCAAGAAGAGAAACATCTTCATTGCCGAACCCTGTACTGAGCGAAATAAGCTTCTTTGGCTCTAGGAATGAGTTGCTTTTTTACAAAGACTGTAGGTCATAGCAAGTTCAAACTCTCCTCATTTGTAAATGGTACAATTTACTAGATTCTTTTCATTTCTGCTGTAGTTTGGCAAGAAAAGAAACATCTTCATTGCGGAACCCTGTACTGAGCGAAATAAGCTTGTTCACCTCTAGGAATGAGTTGCTTTTGTACAAAGAGTGTGGATCCTAGCAAGTTCAAACTCTATTAGTTTGTAAAACTTAACAAGTTGTACCATTTACTAGTTTCGTTTAGTTTCTACTGTAGTTTTGTAACAAAAGATACATCTTCATTGCCGAACACTGTACTGTGCGAAATAAGCTTGTTCATCTCTAGGAATGAGTTGCTTTTCTACAGAGTGTAGATCACAGCAAGTTCAAACTTTCCTCGTTTGTGCAATCTAACCAGTTGTACAATTTACTAGTTTCGTTCGTTTCTAATGTAGTTTGGTAAGAAAAGAAACATCTTCATTGCCTAACACTGTACTGTGCAAAATAAGGTTGTTCAGCACTAGGAATGAGTGGCGTTTCTACAAACAATGTAGATCACAGGAAGTTCAAACTTTCCTCGTTTGTGCAGTTTAACAAGTTGTACAATTTACTAGTTTTGTTTCATTTCTAATGAAGTTTGGTAAGAAAAGAAACATCTTCATTGCCAAACACTGTACTGAGCAAAATGAGCTTGTTGGGCTCTAGGAATGAGTTGCTTTTCTACAAAGACTATAGATCACAGCAACTCCTAACTTTCCTCTTTTGTGCAATCTAACAAGTTGTACAATTTCCTAGTTTCATTTCATTTCTAATGTAGTTTGGTAATAAAAGAAACATCTTCATTGCCGAACACTGTACTCTGTGAAATAAGCTTGTTCAGCTCTAGGAATGAGATGCTTTCGTAAGAACACGAAAGAAAACAGCAAGTTGAAACTTTCCTTCTTTGGACAATCTACCAAGTTGTACAATTTACTATGTTCATTTCATTTCTAATGTAGTTTTGTAAGAAAAGAAACATCTTCCTTCCCAAAATCTGTATTGTGCGAAATAAGCTCTTTCAGCTTTAGGAATGAGTTCCTTTTCTACAAAGAGTGTAGATCACAGCAAGTTCAAACTTTCCTCTTTTGTGAAATCTAACAACTTGTACAATTTACTAGTTTCATTTTGTTTCTAATGAGGTTTGGAAAGAACAGAAACATCTTCATTGCCGTACCTTTACTGAGCGAAATAAGCTTGTTCAGCTCTAGGAATGAGTTACTTTTTTTAAAATAGTGTAGATCATAGCAAGTTCAAACTCTCCTCATTTGTACGACGAAACAAGTTGTACAATTTACTACTTTGATTTCATTTCTGCTGTAGTTTGGTAAGAAAAGAAACATCTTCATTGCCGAACCGTGTACTGAGCGAAATAAGCTTGTTCAGCTCTAGGAATGTGTTGCTTTTCTCCAAAGAGTGTAGATCATAGCAAGTTCAAACTTTCCTCTTTTGTGGAATCTAACAAGTTGTACAATTTACTAGTTTCATTTCGTTTCTCATGAGGTTTGGAAAGAAAAGAAACATCTTCATTGCCATACCCTGTACTGAGCCAAATAAGCTTGTTCAGCTCTAGGAATGAGTTGCTTTTCTACAAAGAGTGTAGATCATAGCAAGTTCAAACTCTCCTAATTTATAAAACTGAACAAGTTTTACAATTTACTAGTTTCATTTCTTTTCTACTGTAGTTTGGTAAGAAAAGAAACATCTTCATTTCCAAACATTGTACTCTGTGAAATAAGCTTGTTCATCTCTAGGAATGAGTTGCTTTTCTACAAAGAGTGTAGATCACAGCAAGTTCAAACTTTCCTAGTTTGTGCAATCTAACAAGTTGGACAATTTACTAGTTTCTTTTAGTTTCTAATGTAGTTTGGTAAGCAAAGAAACATCTTCATTAGCGAACACTGTACTGTGCGAAATAAGCTTGTTCAGCACTAGGAATGAGTGGCATTTCTACAAACAATGTAGATCACAGGAAGTTCAATCTTTCCTGGTTTGTGCAATTTAACAAGTTGTACAGTTTACTAGTTTCGTTTCATTTCTAATGAAGTTTGGAAAGAAAAGAAACATCATCATTTTCAAACACTGTCCTGAGCAAAATAAGCTTGTTCGGCTCTAGGAATGAGTTGCTTTTTTACAAAGAGTGTAGATCACAGCAACTTCTAACTTTCCTCTTTTGTGCAATCTAACAAGTTGTACAATGTGCTATTTTCGTTTCGTTTCTAATGCAGTTTGGTAAGAAAAGAAACATCTTTATTGCCAAACCCTGTACTGAGCGAAATAAGCTTGTTCAGCTCTAGGAATGAGTTGCTTTTCTACAAAGAATGTAGATCATAGCAAGTTCAAACTCTCCTAGTTTGTAAAACTTAACAAGTTGTACAATTTGCAAGTTTCGTTTCGTTTCTAATGTAGTTTGGTAAGAAAAGAAACATCTTCATTGCCGAACACTGTACTCTGCGAAAGAAGCTGGTTCACCTCTAGGAATGTGTTGCTTTTCTACAAAGAGTGTACATCATAGCAAGTTCAAACTTTCCTCGTTTGTGGAATCTAACAAGTTGTACAATTTATAGTTTCATTTCATCTCTCATGTAGTTTGGTAAAGAAAGAAACATCTTCATTGCCTAACAGTGTACTCTGCGAAATAAGCTTGTTCAGCTCTAGGAATGAGATGCTTTTCTATGAACACGAACGAAAACAGCAAGTTCAAACTTTCCGCCTTTGTACAGTCTAGTAAGTTGTACAATTTACTATGTTCTTTTCATTTCTGTTGTAGTTTTGTAAGAAAAGAAACATCTTCATTCCCAAAATCTGTATTGTGTGAAATAATCTTGTTCAGCTTTACTAATGAGTTCCTTTTGTACAAAGAGTGTAGATCACAGCTAGTTCACACTTTCCTCTTTTGTACAATCTAACAAGCTGTACAATTTACTAATTTCATTTCGTTTGTAATGAGGTTTGGAAAGAAAAGAAACATCTTCATTGCCGTACCCTGTACTGAGCAAAATAAGCTTGTTCAGCTCTAGGAATGAGTTGGTTTTCTAAAAAGAGTGTAGATCATAGCAAGTTCAAACTTTCCTCCTTTGTGCAATCTAACAAGTTGTACAATTTACTAGTTTCGTTTCATTTCTACTGTTGTTTGGTAAGAAAAGAAACATCTTCATTGACGAACACTGTACTCTGCGAAATAAGCTTGTTCAGCTTTATGAATGAGTACCTTTTCTACAAAGAGTGTAGATCATAGCAAGTTCTAACTTTCCTCTTTTGTGCAATCTAAAGAGTTGTACAATTTACTAGTTTCGTTTCATTTCTTGTGTAGTTTGGTAAGAAAAGAAACATCTTCATTGCCGAACACTGTACTGAGTGAAATAAGCTTGTTCGGCTCTAGGAATGGGTTGCTTTTCTACAAAGAGTGTAGATCACAGCAAGTTCTAACTTTCTTCTTTTGTGCAATCTAACAAGTTCTATAATTTACTAGTTTCGTTTCTAATGTAGTTTGGCAAGAAAAGAAACATCTTCATTGCTGAACCCTGTACTGAGCGAAATAAGCTTGTTCAGCTCTAGGAATCAGTTGCTTTTGTACAAAGAGTGTAGATCATAGCAAGTTCAAGCTCTCCTGATTTGTACAACTTAACAAGTTGTACAATTTACTATTTTCGTTTCGTTTCTACTGTAGTTTGGTAAGAAAAGAAACATCTTCATTGCCGAACACTGTACTGTTCGAAATAAGCTTGTTCATCTCTAGGAATGAGTTGCTTTTCTACAAAGAGTGTAGATCACAGCAAGTTCAAATTTTCCTCGTTTGTGCAATATAACAAGTTGTACAATTTACTAGTTTCGTTTCGTTTCTAATGTAGCTTGGGAAGAAAAGAAACATCTTCATTGCCAAACCCTGTACTGAGCGAAATAAGCTTGTTCAGATCTAGGAATGAGTTGCTTTTCTATAAAGAGTGTAGATCATAGCAAGTTCAAACTCTCCTACTTTGTACAACTTAACAAGTTGTACAATTTCCTAGTTTCCTTTCGTTTGTAGTACATTTTGGTAAGAAAAGAAACATCTTCAGTCCTGAACACTGTGCTGTGCTAAATAAGCTTGTTCATCTCTAGGAATCAGTTGCTTTTCTACAAAGAGTGTAGATCACAGCAAGTTCAAACTTTCCTCGTTTGTGCAATCTAACAAGTTGTACAATTTACTAGTTTCGTTTCGTTTAATTTCTAATGTAGTTTGGTGAGAAAAGAAACATCTTCATTGTCAAACACTGTACTGTGCGAAATATGCTTGTTCAGCACTAGGAATGAGTGGCATTTCTACAAACAGTGTAGATCACAGGAAGTTCAACCTTTCCTCCTGTGTGCAATTTAACAAGTTATATACAATTTACTAGTTTCGTTTCATTTGTAATAAAGTTTGGTAAGAAAAGAAACATCTCCATTGCCAAACACTGTTTCGTTTCGTTTGTAATGTAGTTTCATAAGAAAAGAAACATCTTCATTGTTGATCTCTAGAAATCAGTTGTTTTTCTAGGAATGATTTGCTTTTCTACAAAGAGTGTAGATCATAGCAAGTTCAAACTCTCCTAGTTAGTACAGCTTAACAAGTTGTACAAGTTACTAGTTTCGTCTCGTTGCTACTGTAGGTTGGTAAGAAAAGAAACATCTTCATTGCCGAACACTGTACTGTGCGAAATAAGCTTATTCGGCTCTAGGAATGAGTTGCTTTTCTACAAAGAGTGTAGATCACAGCAAGTTCAAACTTTCCTCGTTTGTGCAATCTAACAAGTTGTAAAATTTACTAGTTTCAATTCGTTTCTACTGTAGTTTGGTAAGAAAAGAAACATTGTCATTGCCGAACACTGTACTGTGCGAAATAATCTTGTTGATCTCTAGGAATCAGTTGCTTTTCTACAAAGAGTGTAGATCACAGCAAGTTCAAACTTTCCTCGTTGGTGCAATATGACAAGTTGTACAATTTCCTAGTTTCATTTCATTTGTAATGTAGTTTCGTAAGGAAAGAAACATCTTCATTGCCGAACACTGTACTGTGCGGAATAAGCTTGTTCAGCACTAGGAATGAGTGGCGTTTCTACAAAGAATGTAGATCACAGGAAGTTCAAACTTCCCTCGTTTGTGCAATTTAACAAGTTGTCCAATATACTAGTTTCATTTCATTTCTAATGTAGTTTGTTAAGGAAAGAAACGTCTTCATTCCTGAACACTGTACTGTGCGAAATAAGCTTGTTCAGCACTAGGAATGAGTTGCTTTTCTGCAAAGAGTGTAGATCATAGTAAGTTCTAACTTAACTCGTTTGTGCAATCTAACAAGTTTTACAATATACTAGTTTCGTTTCATTTCTAATGTAGTTTGGTAAGAAAAGAAACATTTTCATTGCCGATCACTATTCTGTCCGAAATAAGGTTGTTCAGCTCTAGGAATGAGTTGCTTTTCTACAAAGAGTGGAGATCATAGCAAGTTCAAACTGTCCTAGCTTGTACAACTTAACAAGTTGTACAATTTTCTAGTTTCGTTTCATTTCTGCTGTAGTTTGGTAAGAAAAGAAACATCTTCATTGCCGAACCCTGTACTTAGCGAAATAAGCTTGTTCAGCTCTAGGAATGAGTTGCTTTTCTCCAAAGAGTGGAGATCATAGCAAGTTCAAACTCTCCTAGCTTGTACAACTTAACAAGTTTTACAATTTACTAGTTTCCTTTCGTTTCTACTGTAGTTTGGAAAAAAAGAAACATCTTCATTGCCGAACACTGTACTGTGCAAAATAAGCTTGTTCATCTCTAGGAATCAGTTGCATTTCTACAAAGAGTGTAGATCACAGCACGTTCAAACTTTCCTTGTTTGTGCAATCTAACAAGTTGTACAAATTACTAGTTTCGTTTCATTTTCTAATTTAGTTTTTTAATTTATAGAAATTCTGATTTTAAACACATAGTATTGGCGAAATTGTCTTCCTCTATGAATTCTTGTTTTTCTACAAAGACCCTCATCAATGGAAATTTCCTAGTTTGTGCAGGTTAACAAGTTGTACAATTTACTCATTCCATTTCAGTTTCTGTGCATAAGCCCCAACAAAATGAAACATCTTCATTGCCGAACACTCTCTTCTGTGAAATTTCCTTGTTCACTACTAGGAATGAGTTGCTTTTCTGTTGGAGTGTAGATGAGGTTTTGGAACTCCTCTAATTTGTACTCTTAATAGTTGTAGAATTTGGAGTTCCATTTGATTTTCTCTAGTTTGGTTTATCTTCATTCCCAAACCCTGTACTATGAAATGTTGTTCATCTCTAGGAACATTTGCTTGTCTACTTGCCCTAGATCACAGCGTTGTTCTGGTTTCCTCCTTTGGGCAATGTAAAAAGTTGCACAATTGACTAGTTCCATTTCTTTTTTAGTTTGTCCACCTGAAACATCTTCAAGTCTCCAACCCTGTATTGAGAGAATAAGTTTGTTCAGCTCTAGGAATGACTTGCCTTTCTACCAAGAGTGTAGATCATAGCAAGTTCAAACTCTCTAGTTTGTACAACTGAACAAGTTGTAGAATTTCTCTTAAGAAAACAAACTTCTTTTTGTACACTATACTGTTTGAACTTGTTGTTCAGTTCCAGGAATGAGTTGCATTCCACTGAGTGGATCACAGAAAGTTCAAAGAGCCTTGTTTGTGCACCCACCAAGTTGTACAATTTACTAGCTTTATTTCATTTCATATGAGCATTAACGTCAAGTTGTTTCATCTTCATTGGCAAAATCTTAGACTGCAAAGTTGTTTTGAGCAATGTAGGAACAGTTTTTTTCCCCAGTTGAGTGTAGATCACTCTAAGTTCAAACATAGCTAACTGTGTACAACTAACAAGACTTACAGGTTCTACTAGTTTCTGTGTTTGGTCTTTCTAATGTAGTTTGGTAGGAAAGAAAGGGTCTTACCATTAACCTTTGGTGGGTCAGCAAGAAATCTGACTTGTTCAGCTTTAGGAAGGTTAACCTTGTAGGTGCTTTTCTACATAACAAGTTCAAAGTTCAGTTTGTGCAGTTTAAACGTGCTCACAATTTGAGTTTTTCAAGTTTCTACTGTAGAAAGGTGAGAAAAGAAAAAGATATATACTTATAGAGGAAATGAGTATTGAGAGGGCTCTAGGAATGAGGAGAGTTACAAAGAGAAAGACAACAGCAAGTTCAAGATTTTTGTTAGCCTTCATGGTGTTTTACTCCTAGATTCGTTTCATTTGGGTGTAGTTTTGTGAGAAAAGAAACATCTTCATTCAATGTTTTAGCCTGTTGTTCAGAGTGAAGGTTTTTATAGCATCTTTTCCTTTTGAGTCCTTTTTACATAGAGTGTAGATCTTGTCCTTCCCCCCACCCTCTCGTTCTTTTCCCAATCTAACAAGTTGTACAATTCCCTAGTTTTGTTTCATTTCTAATGAGTGTTTGAAAGAAAAGTTAACATCTTCATGTCTTGTAGATTCTTAGGAGTGAAATAAGATTGTTCAGTTCTGTGAATGATTTGCTTTTTTACAAAGGTGTACATCACTGAGGATGATCTGTTCCATATTTGACTTTTTTTTTTCAAATTTCCTTATTTAATCTTTCCTTTCTGTTTCTAGCTGTAGTTTGTGTAGATAAGAAACATCTTCTTTGTTATCCATTCATTTAGTGATGGACACCTGGGTTGATTCCAGCTCTAGTGATTATGAATTGCTTTTCTATAAACATGGTTGAACAAATGTCCCTGGTCTGAGGTTTGGAGTTTATAAATGCTTAACAAGGGAGTAACTGGATCCATTTAGGTCTATGGTCATTTCATTTCAGGAGTTCCATTTTCTCCATAATGGTTGAACCATTTTGCATTCCCACCAGCAGTGAAAACTTGTTCCTATTTCTCCACAACCTCACCAGCATTTGTTTTTGCTGTTTTTTTTTATTTAGCCATAATTAGGTTTGGTAAAGTGGAAACATCTTCATTGTTGTTTTAATGAAATAAGCTTTCAGTTCTGATGATTAGAGATGTTGAGCATTTTCTTAAATGTGCATTTGCTATTTGTATTTCTTCCTCTGAGAACAAACTCTGCAGTTTTGTACAACTTAACAAGTGGGTACAATTTTATTGTTTAGGTTTAAGTTCTTTGTAGATTCTAGAAATCAGGCATCTGTCAGATGAACCCTGTAGCTGGTGAAAATATTCTCCCATTCTGTGGGTAATCTGTTGCTTTTAGGTTAAAGTATGTTTTTCAGTGCAAAAGGCTGTTCAGCGTTCATGCAAGATCCCAATGGTACAGTGATTGTTTAATTTCCTGAGTTTCTAATGTAGTTTGGTCAGAATAGAAAATCTTTCCCGAACACTTCTATGTCACAGGAATTTCTTCCTATTTTTTCAGCAGTAGATGCAGTGTTTCTGGTTTTATAAAAAGGCCTTTGATCCATTTGGACTTTCCTCTTTTGTGCAATTAAAGAGATGTACAGGTCGAGTTTCATTTTCCTACATATGGTTGTAAAGTTTGTCCAGCACCATTTGTTGAAGATGCTGAAAATTTTCTCCATTCTGGATTGGAAGGGCCTTTGTCAAATATCAAGTAGTGTAGTTATTTGACCAAAAATCTGTTTCTTCAATTCTGTTCCATTGGTCTATATTCCTGTTTTTATTCATTACCATGTTGTTTTTTATTACAACATCTTTGTAGTATAGCTTTAGATCAGGTTGTTCATCTCCAGAATCATTTCTTTTCTGAGGATGAGCTTGAAAATCAGCAAGGCCTTTCTGTTTTTCAATAACAAGTTTTTTAGATAGTTTTTTCGTATCTCATTGGTAAAAAGAAAGTGGGGATTTTTATACTGTGCATTGCATTGAATCTATAGGAAGAGTGCATTTTACAAACATTGCCATTTTCACAATGTTAATTCTACCTATCCAGGAGCATGGGAGGTCTTTCCTTTTTTTTTTTTTTTTGTTCTTAGAATTTTTTTCTATTATTTTTTATTGACTTTTAATCTTACATACCAAAAAAACCCCACCTGATATTTCTCTCCCCTCCCCCATTCCACTTTAGAACTCCAGTCTCCATCATATCCCCTCCCTCTCTCCATTAGTCTCTCTCCTAATTTGATGACATCATCTTTTCTATTTTGAGGGTCTTGCAAAGGTATTGCTAGGCACTACAAGATCATGGATATCGAGGCCAATTTCTGTCTGGGCAGTTGCATTGTAAGAGGTCATATCCTTCCTTTGGCTCTTTCATTCTATCCACCCCCTCTTCGGCAATGGTCCCTGAGCCATTGGAGGGTGTGACAGAGGTGTTTCAGTGCTAGACACTCCTCCATCCCTTCTTCTCAGCACTATGTTGCCTTTTGGGTCATCCCAGTGGTCATCACCACCTGAAAAGAGAAGCTTCTCTAGCCAGGAGTGAGAGTAGCATTAATATGTGAACATGAACATTTAGTGTAGTGTCCCCAGGGCAGCTTGGTGGGAATAATATATACATTTAGTCAGACATCAGCAGGCTTATATCCCCAAGGCTCATGACCTCACCTACCATAGACTTTTACTTAGGTTTTTCAGTACCAGGTATGTATTCCCTCCCATAGAGAGGGCCTTCAGTCCAATTATGGAGCAGTTGGTTACCCCAAGAGTAGACACGCCACTATTGCACCTGTTCAGTCATTGGGCCTGTCTGGCCAAGGTTGAATATTCAGCATCCTCTGTTTTCACTGTTGATGGCTTCTGTCTCCCGTATGCTGCGTGCAGTGCAGCTTTTTCCAGCTTTCAGTTGTCTGGTCTACAGGGAGAAGGTTATCTGCTCAGCATCAGCTTGCTTTTTCAGTGATCTTGCCTCTCAGGCATGAGATGGCTTCAGCAATAGGGTCTTACTATCTGTTTCTCTAGGGAAACCAACGGCTTTGGCAAAAGCCTTAATGTTTTGTAGGCTACCGGGACCTCCTTGGCCAACAACTCACTGATAGGTATTCCATCCGAGGTACTGAATATTTTCTAGTAACAGTCTACATCTTCTAGACGTGCCCTTACTCAAAAAAGTAATTTTACATATGTCTTATTGACAATATCTTGAGTTTAGATTGACCCTCCCCCTGCCCTTTTTGTATGCATTCTCTTCCCATGGCCTCGCTTAGGCCATTCCCCTCCCTATACTCAGTTCTTCTACTTACATATGTGCATTACCATACACTTAAGTCCTTCCTTTTCTTCCCTCCCTTATAGCCTTTTACCCGCTTACTGGTTTCTGGTACCTATTTTTGGTTCCAGTTCACACACAAGTCTATACATTGGTAGCTAGGATCCACATATGAGAGAGAACATGTGACATTTGGCTTTCTGAGCCTGGGTTACCTCACTAAGTATAATCCTTTCCAGATCCATCCATTTCCCTGCAAATTTCATAATTTCATTTTTCTTTACCGCTGAATAGAACTCCATTGTGTAAATGTACCACATCTTTATTATCCATTCATCTGTGGATGGACATCTAGGCTGCTTCCATTTCCTAGCTATTGGGAATAGAGCAGCAATAAACATGGTTTTGCAAGTATCTCTAAGGTAGTGAGAAGAGTCCTCTGGATATATGCCTAGGAGTGCTATAGCTGGATCATATGGTAAATCTATTTCTAGCTGTCTCAAGAACCTCCACACTGATTTACACAATGGCTGGGCCAGCTTACATTCCCACCAACAGTGTGGAAGTGTTCCTGTTTTTCCGCATCCACGCCAACACTTATTGTCATTTGTTTTCTTGATGGCAGCCATTCTGACAGGAGTGAAATGGAATCTCAAAGTGGTTTTAATTTGCATTTCCCTGATGGCTAAGGATGTAGAGCATTTTTTTAGATGTTTATATGCCATCTGTATTTCATCTTCCATGAATTCTCTATTTTGTTCCGTAGCCCATTTTTTAACTGGGTTGTTTGCATTCTTGTTATTCTGCTTTTTGAGTTCTTTGTATATTCTGGATGTTAATCCTCTGTCAGTTGTTTAAGTGGCAAAGATTTTCTCCCATTCTGTAGGTTGTCTTTTTGCTCTATTCACAATGTCCTTTGCTGTACAAAAGCTTTGTAATTTCATAAGGTCCCAGTGGTTGATTAGTGGTTTTATTCTCTGAGCAATTGGAGTTATATTCAGAAAGTCCTTGCCTATTCCGATATGTTGAAGGGTTTCCCCTACTTTTTCCTCTAGCAGTTTCAGAGTTTGAGGTCTGATATTAAGGTCCCTTATCCATTTGGACTTGACTCTTGTGCAAGGAGAGAGGCAAGGATCTATGTTTATCCTTTTACATACCAATGTCCAGTTTTCCCAGCACCACTTGTTAAAGAGGCTATCTTTTCTCCAATGAATATTTTTGGCATTTTTGTCAAAAATCAGGTAGCTGTAGCTGCCTGGATTAATATTTGGGTCTTCTATTCTGTTCCATTGATCTACCTGTCTGTCCTTGTGCCAGTACCATGCTGTTTTTGTTACTATGGCTTTTTAGTATAACTTAAAATCGGGTATGGTTATACCACCTGCCTGATTTTTGTTACGCAAAATTGTTTTGGCTATTCGAGGATTTTTGTGTTTGCAGATGAATTTTAGTATTGTTTTTTTTCTATTTCTGTGAAGAATGCTATTGGGATTTTAATAGGGATCGCATTAAATGTGTAGATTGCTTTTGGTAAGATTGACATTTTCACAATATTGATTCTTCCAATCCAGGAGCATGGAATGTCTTTCCATTTTCTTGTGTCTTCTGCAATTTGTCGCTCGAGTTTTTTAAAGTTCTCATTGTAGAGATCTTTCACTTCCTTGGTTAAGTTTATTCCAAGGTATTTTATTTTTTTGAGGCAATTGTGAATGGGAGAGATTCCCTGATTTCATCCTCTGCTTGTTTGTTGTTAGTGTATAGAAAAGCTACTGATTTCTGTGTGTTTATTTTGTATCCTGCTACATTGCTAAAAGTGTTTATCAGCTCTAACAGTTTGCTGGTAGAGTCTTTAGGGTCTGTTATGTATAGAATCATATCATCTGCAAATAATGATAATTTGGCCTCTTCCCTTCCGATTTGTATCCCCTTTATGAGTGTCTCTTGCCTTATTGCTATGGCTAGGACTTCCAGTACTATATTAAATAATAATAGTGGGGAAAGTGGACACCCTTGTCTTGTTCCTGAATTTAGAGGAAAAGCTTCAAGTTTTTCTCCATTTAGTACTATGTTGGCTGTAGGTTTGTCATAAATAGCTTTTATTATGTTGAGATATGTTCCTTCTATTCCAAGTTTCTGTAGTACTTTCACCATGAAGGGGTGTTGGATTTTGTCAAATGACTTTTCTGCATCTATTGAGATGACCATGTGATTTTTGTCCTTCAGACCATTTATATTGTGTATTACATTTATGGATTTGCATATGTTGAACCATCCCTGCATCTCTGGGATAAAGCCTACTTGGTCAGGGTGAATAATCTTTCTGATATATTCTTGTATTCTGTTTGCCAGTATTTTGTTGAGAATATTTGCATCTATGTTCATGAGGGAGATTGGTCTATAATTTTCTTTTTTTGATCTGTCTTTGTCCTGTTTGGGTATCAGGGTGATGCTGGCTTCATAGAAGGATTTCGGTAGAATTCCTTCCTCTTCTATTTTATGGAAAAGTTTGAGAAGCATTGGTGTTAGATCTTCTTGGAATGTCTGGTAAAATTCAGCAGTGAATCCATCTGGGCCTGGGCTTTTTTTAGTTGGGAGACTTTTTATGACTGCTTGGATCTCTGTGGTTGTTATAGGTCTATTTAAATGGTTTATCTCATCTTGATTTAATTTTGGTAGGTCATATAAATCAAGGAAATCATCCATTTCTTTCAGGATTTCAAACTTAGAGGCATATATATTCTTAAAGTATGTCCGTATGATTTTCTGAATTTCTTTGGTATCTGTTGTGATGTTGCCTTTTTCATCTCTAAGTTTTCAATTTTTGTCTCTTCTCTCCTTCTTTTGGTCAGATTTGCTAAGGGTTTGTAAATCTTGTTAATCCTTTCAAAGAACCAACTCTTTGTTTAATTGATTTTTTTGATTGTTTTTTTTTTTTTGGCTTCCATTTCATTAATTTCTGCCCTAACCTTTATTATTTCTTCCTGTCTATTGATTTTTGGTTTGCCTTGTTCTTCTCTTTCCAAGGCCTTTAGGTGAAACATTAAAGTGTTCATTTGTGAACTCTCTAATTTCTTAATATAGGCACTTAGAGGTATAAATTTCCCTTGTCGGACTGCCTTCATTGTGTCCCAAAGGTTTTTGTATGTTGTATTCTCATCATCATTTGATTCTATGAATTTCTTGATTTCCTTTTTAATTTTTTCAATGACGCATACATCATTCAATAACGTACTGTTTAGTCTCCATGAATTTCTGTATGCTCTGTAGTTTTTCTTGTTGTTGATTTGCAGTTTAATCCCATTGTGGTCAGATAGCATACAAGGGATTATTTCAATTTTCCTGTATTTGTTAAGATTTGATTTGTGTCCTATCATATGGTCTATTTTAGAGAATGTCCCATGTGCCGCTGAGAATAATGTATATTCTGCAGTATTTGGATGGAATGTTCTGTATATATCTGTTAGGTCCATTTGTTCCATGATATCATTTAATGCAGATGTCTGTTTATTTTTTGTTGGGTAGACCTGTCAAGTGATGAGAGTGGGGTATTGAAGTCTCCTACTACTATTGTGTTAGGTGTTATCGCTGACCTTAAGTCCGATAGTGTTTGTTTGATGTAATTTGGGGCCCCCGTGTTGGGAGCATAAATGCTTAGGATTGTGATATCCTCCTGTTGGAGTGTTCCTTTAATCAGTATAAAGTGACCTGCTTTATCTCTCCTAACTAATGTTGGTTTGAAGTCTATCCTGTCAGAAATTAGGATGGCAACCCCTGCTTGTTTTCTAGGTCCATTTGCTTGAAATATCTTTTTCCAACCTTTCACCCTAAGAATGTATCTATCTTTTAATCGGAGGTGAGTTTCCTGGAGGCAACAGATGGTAGGATCCTGCTTTTTAATCCAGTCTGCAAGTCTATGTCTTTTGGTTGGGGCATTGAGGCCATTGATATTAAGAGTTATTATTGAAAGATATGTATTTGATCTGCCCATTTTTCTTGTTTTGTACTTCTTCCTGGTTTTCGTTTTACTCACTTGTTCTAACTGTTGAGTATGACTTCTTTTTTCCTATTTCCTTCTGTGTGTGTTTTGCTTTTTCTTCAGCATAAATGATTCCTGCAAGTATTTTCTGTAGAGCTGGTTTAGTTGCCATAAATTCCTTTAGCCTGTCTTTGCTGTGGAATGTCCTTATTTCTCCATCAATTTGGATAGAAAGCTTTGCAGGATAAAGTAATCTTGGTTGACAGTTTTTATCTTTCAGAACTTGGAATACATCACTCCAGGCCCTTCTGGCTTTTAAGGTTTGTGTTGAGTAATCTGCTGTGACCCTGATGGGTTTCCCCTTAAATGTCATTTGCTTTTTCTCTCTAACTGCTTTCAATATATTTTCTTTGGTTTGCATATTTAGTAGTTTAATTATAACATGGCGAGAAGAGGATCTTTCTAGGTTTTGTCTGTTTGGTGTTCTAAATGCTTCTTGTATCTGCATTGGCATTTCTTTCCCAATTTGGGGAAAATTTTCTTCTATGATTTTGTTGAAAATACCTACTAAGCCTCTGGATTGAAATTCTTCCCCTTCTGCTATACCTTGAATTCTTATGTTTGATCTTTTCATAGTGTCCCGCATGTCTTGGAGTTCCCATTCATACCTTTCTATTAGCTTGTCTTTCTCTTTGTTGGACTGTGATAGATCTGCCACCTGGTCTTCTAGTTTAGATATTCTGTCCTCTCCTTCATCCATTCTACTAGTGAGACTTTCCACAGTTTTTTATTTCACTGACTGTGTTCTTCAGGGCTAGGATTTCAGCCTGGTTTTTCTTCAGTAGTTCTATTTCCTTATTCTTGTCCTCTAATGACCTTTTTATTTCATTAAACTGTTTCTCTGTAATCTCCTTCAACAGTTTGTTTTCTTCTCTAATTCCTTTGTTTTCTTCTCGGATTGCTTTCATTTCTTCTTTCATTTCTTTGAACATAGATATCATCATTCCCTTGAAATCTTTGTCAGGAGTTTCATCTAAAACAGTCTCATTGGTGAACCCTTCTGATGGATTTGTAATTTTTGGTGGGATTGCATTGTCTTGATTCTTTGTGTTTCTTGTATTATAATGTAGTGACATATACATCCTGGATTGATTTGATGCTTAGGTTTCCTATTTATCTTCAGTGTTCTTAGGTATTGTGATCCACCTTTATATAATTTCAGGATATGAGTTTAAGGTGTCAAGTGTAGCACTTGTACCTAAGTAGAAGTACTCCTAGCTGTTGAGTTTGCTTGTTAAGCAAGTATTGTAGTGGACTGGTGGAACAATTTAGAGGCAAGTTCTAGACTTCAATAGAGCAAAGTACACATTCAATTAACATGAACACAGAGTATACAAGTGTGAGAATTGAGACAAACAGTCCTAAGGGCATGTGATGGTCCATGCCCTTAGTCCTGTCAGCTTGGGAATCAGACCCTGTCCTCAATAATAACTGAAGCAAAAGATAAAGGCCCTTTAAATCTATAAGTACTACAGATAGCAATATTCAACCCCTCATAGTCAGCTTATTTGAAAATGGTAAAGCCATTCACAAATATGTAATACATACCCTGCCTTGACCTTGAAAGAGTGGTTAGCACTTCCAATGCAGGCCTTTGTTATCTTTTGGTGTGGCTTTTAAACTCACCAATGCTGGGTGCCCATCTCGTTCCCTGAGCTCTGGAGCTTCGGTCAGGTCTGCTGGGTCTGGTGTTGGCAATGTGGATCAGATCTGCTCCTAGTTGTTGCTTGATTCTACCAGTTCCCTGGGGAACTGATGGTTGGGGGATGGGCGAGCTCAGGAAGCCTGCAGCAGCTCACGGTGTGTGTCTCTTTCAGTAGCTTCGCAGATTTTTCTTTGATTTCTGGGCTCTGTGAGGAGACTGGTGAGGTTTAAAAGTCCCTTATTTTTGTTTGTTTGTTCAGGCGGCGTTTGCAGCGGAAGCTCAGCGGGGCTTAGCTGATCTTGGTGGCAGCTTTGAACCGAGGGTTGGAGCCTTGGCGCAGATCTGCTGGGGAGCCCGCTGAGTGAAGCGGAGCTGCTGGGGTACCCTCGGCATGGTGCAGAGCCGCTGGGAGTTGGCGGATGGGGAGCCAGTGGATGGGGAGCCGGCGGATGGGGAGCCCGTGGATGTGGAGCGAGCTGCCGGGGACCACACTCTCCACAGTGGGTTTCTGGCTGTCTTCTGCTTTTCCGCTATTTCCCAGAGAAAATATTCTGCTCTCTTCCTCAGAAGAGTGTAGTTTTTCTTGATTCCCTCCCTGATCCAGTTTGGCGTGGCTCCTATGCCGCCATCTTACCCGGAAGTCCCTAGTTTCATTTCATTTCTAATGAAGTTTGGTAAGAAAAGAAACATCTTCATTGCCAAAAACTGTACTGAGTAAAATAAGCTTGTTGGGCTCTAGAAATGAGTTGCTTTCGTACGAACACGAAAAAAAACAGCAAGTTCAAACTTTTCTCCTTTGTACAGTCTAACAAGTTGTACAATTTACTATGTTCATTTCATTTCTATGGTAGTTTTGTGAGAAAAGAAACATCTTCCTTCCCAAAATCAGTATTGTGACAAACAAGCTTGTTCAGCTTTAAGAATGAGTTACTCTTCTACAAGGAGTCTAGATCACAGCAAGATCAAATTCTCCTCTTTTGTGCAATCTAACAAGTTGTACAATTTACTAGCTTTGTTTCATTTCTAATGAGGTTTGGAAAGAAAACAAACATCTTCATTGCTGTACCCTGTACTGAGCGAAATAAGCTTGTTCACTTCTAGGAATGAGATGCTTTCTTGGTAAGACTGTAGATGATAGCAAGGTCAAACTCTCCTCATTTGTACAACATAACAAGTTGTACAATTCGCTAGTTTTGTTTAATTTCTGCTGTAGTTTGGTAAGAAAAGAAACATCTTCATTGCTGAACCATGTACTGAGCGAAATAAGCTTGTTCAGCTCTAGGAATGAGATGCTTTTCTACAAAGAGTGAAGAAAATAGCAAGTTCAAACTCTCCTACTTTGTACAACTTAACAAGTTTCACAATTTACCAGTTTAGATTCATTTCTAGTGTAGTTTGGTAAGAAAAGAAACATCTTCGTTGCCGAACACTGTACTGTGTGAAATAAGCTTGTTCATCTCTAGGAATCAGTTGCTTGTCTACAAAGAGTGTAGATCACAGCAAGTTCTAACATTCCTCATTTGTGCAATCTAACAAGTTGTACAATTTGGTAGTTTCCTTTCTTTTCTAACGTACTTTGGTAAGGAAAGAAACATGTTCATTGCCGAGCACTGTACTCTGCGAAATAATCTTGTTCATCTCTAGGAATGAGTGGCATTTTTACAAGGCGACATAGGATCGAAATAAACCTCGCCAAAAGAGTGTAGAAAATCGAATAAAAACAAAACAAACCCCAGCTTTCAAAAGAGGGTAGTGAATAAAAACAAAACAAACCCCAGCAAAATACACTTTTCTACTAAAAAGTGAGGTACATAGTAAACTTTCAAGCCCAGCAGAGAAGTAGGAGAGTTCCAGGCGTCTGGAGCCCACAGAAGCGGGCAAAGCGGCTCCACAGCCGCTGCAGCTGCGTCTGGAGCCCGGCGGCGGCTCCACAGGCGCTGCCTGAGACAGCTGATCCGCAGAACTTTCAAAGGCAGGTGAGGAGAATTTTCCACTCACACCGTCTCCTCACAATCTCAAGAAGCGTGGAAGGAGGACAGTAGAGACGAACAGAGAGGCTTGTGAGGAAGAGGATCGCGTAGAGGAACAGACGGACTTCAGCCGCCACTCACAGCCTCCCCTCCCCCACCACGAGTGCAGGCGCGGGCAACAGAGAGTTGGGAGCGCTCGCCAGCAGCATCGGGCGCAGGGAAAGCAGAGACCCACAAGCGCAGCTGACCTCCTGAATCCACGTCACAGCAAAGGAACCAAGCAGCCGGGCAGCATAGCTGTGATCAAACCCGTTCCAAAAGGTAATTTGGTTTTCACTAAGTTAGTACCCAACAAATAAGCCTGGTACATAATCCTGTTGGATGGTCAGATCTGACATTCCTAAATAAGCTATTTTCTAGGCTGCTCATTTGTTGCTTCCTGATTTGTTTCCTCCTCTGTCATTCATTGGGAAGGGTCTCTCTTGATCACAAGCTGACCTTGGAACTCTCTACAGATCAGAAATCTTAGCCTCCCAGCTGACAGGATTAAGGGCGTGGGCTAACACTTATCCTTAGGAACTGTGACTTTGTCATAATACCTGCTTTTACACAAATACTCTGTGCTGTATTTCATTGAAGGGGTACATTGTTGAGTTAAATTTTTGGATCTTGACTGTATTCTGTTCCATTCACCCCACTTGATAATCTCATAGCAGGCAAGGGTCACTTCTGTGATTACTTTGAGAGCCTTAAGAAGCACACTTAACACCTTAAACTCCTACACTGAAGATATATAATATCAGATTGATTGATACATCTAACATTACTGCAGATATTTAGAAAACCCAAGCATTAAATTAATTCAAGATGCAAAGATCTCTACATTACAATACAAGAAACACAAAACATCCAGACAATATAAATCCACCAAAAAGTATTAATATATCAGAAATGACCTTCAGTGAGGCTGACTTAGAGGACATCCCCGAGAAAGATTTCAAAAGAATGATTATAATTATGTTCAAAGAACTCAAAGAGGAAATGAAAGGGTTCAAAGACCTCAAAGAAGAAATCAAAGGATTCAAAGAAAACACAGAAAACCAATTTAATGAAATAAGGAGGTCAATACTAGACATAAATACGGAAATAGAAAGAATAAAGAAAACCCACTCAGAAATGCTAGCAATAAAGAACACAGTCAGTGAAATTAAAACCTCTGTAGAAAATCTCTCTAGTAGAATGGATGAAGGAGAGAACAGGATATCGAAGCTAGAAGACCAAGTAGCTGATCTAATACAGTCCAACAGAGAGAAAGACAAAATAATAGGAAGGTATGAATGGGAATTACAGGATATTCGGGACACTATGAAAAGATCAAACATAAGAATTCAAGGGATAGTAGAAGGAGAAGAATTTCACTCCAAAGGCATAGTAGGTGTTTTCAACAAAATCATAGAGGAAAACTTCCCCCAAATTGGGAAAGAGATGCCAATGCAGATACAGGAAGCCTTTAGAACACCAAACAGACAAAACCTGGAAAAGAACCTCTCCCGCCATATTATAATTAAACTACCAAACATACAAACCAAAGAAAATATATTGAAAGCAGCTAGAGAGAAAAAGCAAGTGACCTACAAAGGGAAGCCCATCAGACTCACAGCAGATTACTCAACACAAACTTTAAAGGCCAGAAGGGCCTGGGTGAGAGTATTCAAGTTCTGAAAGATAAAAACTGTCAACCGAGATTACTTTATCCTGCAAAACTATCTATCCAAATAGATGGAGAAATAAGGACATTCCATAACAAAGACAGGCTAAGGGAATTTTTGGCAACTAAACCAGCTCTACAGAAAATACTTGCAGGAATCATTCATGCTGAGGAGAAAGCAAAGCACACACATCAGGAAATAGGAAAAAATAAACCATACTCAAATAACAGTTAAAACAAGTGAGTAAAGGGAAAACAGGAAAAACTAAAAAATAAGAAGAATGGTGAGAATAAACACATATATGTCAATAATAACTCTTAATATCAATGGTCTCAATGCCCCTATCAAAAGACACAGACTTGCAGACTGGATTAAAAAGCAGGATCCTACCATCTGTTGCCTCCAGGAAACTCATCTCTCAATAAAAAATAGAAACCTCCTTAGGGTGAAAGGTTGGAAAAAGGTATTTCAAGCAAATGGGCCTAGAAAAAAAGCAGGGGTTGCTATTTTAATTTCTGACAAGATAGACTTCAATCCAACATTTGTGAGGAAAGATAAAGAAGGTCACTTTATACTGATTAAAGGAACACTCCAACAGGAGGACATTACAATCCTAAACATATATGCCCCTAACATGGGGGCTCCCAATTTCATCAAACAAACACTATTAGAATTAAGGTCAGAGATATCTCCTAACACAATAGTAGTGGGGGACTTCAATACCCCACTCTCATCACTTGACAGGTCTACCCAGCAAAAAATAAACAGAGAGACATCTGCATTAAATGATACCATGGAACAAATGGACCTAACAGATATATACAGAACATTCCATCCAAATGCTGCAGAATATACATTTTTCTCAGCAGCACACGGGACATTTTCTAAAATAGACCATATACTAGGACACAAATCAAATCTTAACAAATACAGGAAAATTGAAATAATCCCTTCTACATTTTCTGACCACAATGGGATTAAACTGCAAATCAGCAACAAGAAAATATACAGAGCATACAGAAACTCATGGAGACTAAACAGCACTTTATTGAATGATGTATGGGTCATTGAAGAAATTAAAAAGGAAATCAAGAAATTCGTAGAATCAAATGATGATGAGAATACAACATACCAAAACCTCTGGGACACAATGAAGGCAGTCCTACGAGGGAAATTTATAGCCCTAAGTGCATATATTAAGAAATTGGAGAGTTCACAACTAAACAATTTAATGCTTCACCTTAAGGCCTTGGAAAAAGAAGAACAAGGCAAACCAAAAATTAGTAGACGGGAAGAAATAATAAAGGTTAGGGCAGAAATTAATGAAATGGAAACCAAAAAAACAATCAAAAAGATCAATGAAACAAAGAGTTGGTTCTTTGAAAGGATAAACAAGATTGACAAACCCTTAGCAAATCTGACCAAAAAGAAAGAGAGAAGAGACAAAAATTGATAAAATTAGAGATGAAAAAGGCAACATCACAACAGATACCAAAGAAATTCAGAAAATCATACGGACATACTTTAAGAATATATATGCCTCTAAGTTTGAAAACCTGAAAGAAATGGATGAATTCCTTGATTCATATGACCTACCAAAATTAAATCAAGAAGAGATAAACCATTTAAATAGAACTATAACAACCACAGAGATTCAAGCAGTTATAAAAAGTCTCCCAACTAAAAAAGCCCAGGCCCAGATGGATTCACTGCTGAATTTTACCAGACATTCCTGGAGGATCTAACGCCAATGCTTCTCAAACTTTTCCATAAAATAGAAAAGGAAGGAACTCTACCAAAATCCTTCTATGAAGCCAGCATCACCCTGATACCCAAACCGGACAAAGACAGATCAAAAAAAGAAAATTATAGACCAATCTCCCTCATGAACATGGATGCAAAAATTCTCAACAAAATACTGGCAAACAGAATACAAGAATTTATCAGAAAGATTATTCACCCTGACCAAGTAGGCTTTATCCCAGAGATGCAGGGATGGTTCAACATACGCAAATCCATAAATGTAATACACCATATAAATGGTCTGAAGGACAAAAATCATATGGTCATCTCAATAGATGCAGAAAAGGCATTTGACAAAATCCAACACCCCTTCATGGTGAAAGTATTACAGAAACTGGGAATAGAAGGAGCATATCTCAACATAATAAAAGCTATTTATGACAAACCTACAGCCAACATAATACTAAATGGGGAAAAACTTGAAGCTTTTCCTCTAAATTCAGGAACAAGACAAGGGTGTCCACTTTCCCCACTACTATTTAATATAGTACTGGAAGTCTTAGCCACAGCAATAAGGCAAGAGACACTCATAAAGGGGATACAAATCGGAAGGGAAGAGATCAAATTATCATTATTTGCAGGCGATATGATTCTATACCTAACAGACCCTAAAGTCTCTACCTGCAAACTGTTAGAGCTGATAAACACTTTTAGCAATGTAGCAGGATACAAAATAAACACACAGAAATCAGTAGCTTTTCTATATACTAACAACAAACGTGCAGAGGATGAAATCAGGGAATCTCTCCCATTCACAATTGCCTCAAAAAAATAAAATACCTTGGAATAAACTTAACCAAGGAAGTGAAGGAGGATCTCTACAATGAGAACTTTAAAAAACTTGAGCGACAAATTACAGAAGACACAAGGAAATGGAAAGACATCCCATGCTCCTGGATTGGAAGAATCAATATTGTGAAAATGTCAATCTTACCAAAAGCAATCTATACATTTAATGCGATCCCTATTAAAATCCCAATAGCTTTCTTCACGGAAATAGAAAAAACAATCCTAAAATTCATCTGGAAACACAAAAAACCTCGAATAGCCAAAACAATTTTTGAAACAAAAATCAGGCAGGTGGTATAACCATACCCGATTTTAAGTTATATTACAAAGCCATAGTAACAAAAACAGCATGGTACTGGCACAAGGACAGACAGGTAGATCAATGGAACAGAATAGAAGACCCAAATATTAATCCAAGCAGCTACAGCCACCTGATTTTTGACAAAAATGCCAAAAATATTAATTGGAGAAAAGATAGCCTCTTTAACAAGTGGTGTTGGGAAAACTGGACATCGGTATGTAAAAGGATAAACATAGATCCTTGTCTTTCTCCATGCACAAGAGTCAAATCCAAATGGATCAGGGACCTTGATATCAGACCTGAAACTCTGAACCTGCTAGAGGAAAAAGTAGGGGAAACCCTTCAACATATTGGCATAGGTAAGGACTTTCTGAATATAACCCCAATTGCTCAGCGAATAAAATCACTAATCAACCAATGGGACCTTATGAAATTACAAAGCTTTTGTACAGCAAAGGACACTGTGAGTAGAGCAAAAAGACAACCTACAGAATGGGAGAAAATCTTTGCCAGCTATACATCTGACAGAGGATTAATATCCAGAATATACAAAGAACTCAAAAAACAGAATAATAAAATTCAAACAACCCAGTTAAAAAATGGGCTATGGAACTAAATAGAGAATTCACAGAAGATGAAATTCAGATGGCATATAAACATCTGAAAAAGTGTTCCACATCCTTAGCCATCAGGGAAATGCAAATTAAAACCACTTTGAGATTCCATTTCACTCCTGTCAGAATGGCTACCATCAAGAAAACAAATGACAATAAGTGTTGGCGTGGATGCGGAAAAACAGGAACACTTCTACACTGTTGGTGGGAATGTAACCTGGTCCAACCATTGTGGAAATCAGTGTGGAGGTTTTGAGACAGCTAGAAATAGATTTACCATATGATCCAGCTATAGCACTCCTAGGCATATATCCAGAAGACTCTTCTCACTTCCTTAGAGATACTTGCAAAACCATGTTTATTGCCGCTCTATTCACAATAGCTAGGAAATGGAAGCAGCCTAGATGTCCCACCACAAATGAATGGATAATAAAGATGTGGTACATTTACACAATGGAGTTCTACTCAGCGGTAAAGAAAAATGAAATTATGAAATTTGCAGGGAAATGGATGGATCTGGAAAGGATTATACTAAGTGAGGTAACCCAGGCTCAGAAAGCCAAAGCGTCACATGTTCTCTCTCATATGTGGATCCTAGCTACAAATAGACAGACTTGTGTGTGAACTGGAACCAAAAATTGGTACCAGAAACCAGTAAGCTGGTAAAAGGCTATAAGGGACGGAGGAAAGGGAAGGACTGAAGTGTATGGTATTGCACATATGTAAGTGGAAGGACTGATTACAAGGAGGGGAATGGCCTAACCAAGGCCATGGGTAGAGAATGCATAAAAAAAGAAGGGCAAGGGGAGGGTCAATCTAATTTCAAAAGATTGTGAATAAGACTTATGTAAAACTACTTTTTTGAATAATGGTACATCTAGAAGCTGTAGACTGTTACTAGAAAATTTTCAGTACCTGGGATGGGATACCTTCCAGTGAGTTGTTGGCCAAGGAGGTCCCGGTAGCCTCCAAAACATTAAAGGCTTTTGCCAAAGCCCTTGGTTTCCCCTGAGAAACAGATAGTAAGACCCTATTGCTGAAGACATCTCTTGCCTGAGAGGCAAGGTCACTGAAAGCAAGCTGGTGCTGAGCAGAAAACCTTCTCCCTGTAGACCAGCCAACTGAAAGCTGGAAAAAGCTACACTGCATGCAGAGTATGGGAGACAGAAGTCATCAGCAGTGAAAACAGTGGACGCTGAATATTCAAATTTGGCCAGACAGGCCCAAAGACTGAAGCAGGTGCAATAGTGGCATGTCTACTCGTGGGGTAACCAACTGCTCTATAATTGGACTGAAGGCCCTCTCTACGGGAGGGAATACATACCTGGTACTGAAAAACCTAAGCAAAGTCTATGGTAGGTAAGGTCATAAGCCTTAGGGGTATAAAGCATGCCCTTATCTAAATGTATATACTATTCCCACCAAGCTGCCCGGAAAATACTACACTTAATGCTCATATTCACATATTAATGCTACTCTCACTTCTGGTTAGAGAAGCTTCTCTTTTCAGATGGCGATGACCACTGGGATGATCCAAAAGGCAACATAGTGCTGAGAAGAAGGGATGGAGAAGTGCCCAGCACTGAAACATCTCTGTCACACCCTCCAAGGCTCAGGGATCATTGCGGAAGAGGGGGCGGATAGAATGGAAGAGCCAAAGGAAGGGTACGACTCCCTAACATGCAACTGCCCAGACAGAAATTGGCCTTGATATCCATGACCTTGCTGTGCCTAGCAATACCTCCGCAAGACCCTCATAGTAGAAGTAAAAGAGGATGACATCATATTAAAAAAAGAGGCTAATGGAGAGAGGGAGGGGATATGATGGAGAGTGGAGTTCTAAAGGGGAAGGGGGGAGGGGAGGGAAAAATACGCACCTTTGGTATGTAAGTATGTTTTGTTGTCAATAAATATTAAAAAAAAAAAAAAGAGTGTACATCACAGCAAGTTATAACTTTCCCAGTTTGTGCAATCTAACAATTTGTACAATTTCCTAGTTCTGTTTCGTTTCTAATGTAGTTTGGTAAGAAAAGAAACATCTTCATTGTCAAACAATGTACTGTGCGAAATATGCTTGTTCAGCACTAAGATAGAGTTGCTTTTCTACAAAGAGTGTAGATCATCTCAAGTTCGAACTCTCCTAGTTTGTACAACTTAACAAGTTGTAGAATTTACTAGTTTCGTTTCCTTTCTAATGTAGTTTGTAAGGAAAACAAACATCTTCATTGCCGAACCCTGTATTGAACGAAATAAGCTTGTTCAGCTCTAGGAATGAGTTCCTTTATACAAAGAGTGTAGATCACAGCAAGTTCAAACTCTCCTAGTTTGTACAACTTAAGAAGTTGTAGAATTTACTAGTTTCGTTTCCTTTCTACTGTAGTTTGATTAGAAAAGAAACATCTTCATTGCCAAACACTGTACTGTGCAAAATAAGCTTGTTCATCTCTAGGAATCAGTTGCTTGTCTACAAAGAGTGTAGATCACAGCAAGTTCTAACTTTCCTCATTTGTGCAATCTAACAAGTTGTACAATTTACTAGTTTCCTTTCTTTTCTAATGTACTTTGGTAAGGAAAGAAACATGTTCATTGCCGAGCCCTGTACTCTGCGAAATAATCTTGTTCATCTCCAGGAATGAGTGGCGTTTCTACAAACAATGTACATCACAGGAAGTTCAAACTTTCCTATTTTGTGCAATTTAACAAGTTATACAATTTACTAGTTTCGTTTCATTTCTAATGAAGTTTGGTAAGAAAAGAAACATCTTCGTTGCCAAACACTGTACTGAGCGAAATAAGCTTGTTGGCTCTAGGAATGAGTTGCTTCACGACAAAGAGTGTACATCACAGCAAGTTATAACTTTCCCAGTTTGTGCAATCTAACAATTTGTACAATTTCCTAGTTCCGTTTCGTTTCTAATGTAGTTTGGTAAGAAAAGAAACATCTTCATTGCCAAACAATGTACTGTGCAAAATATGCTTGTTCAGCACTAAGAATGAGTTGCTTTTCTACAAAGAGTGTAGATCATCTCAAGTTCGAAATCTCCTAGTTTGTACAGCTTAACCAGTTGTACAATTTACTAGTTTCTTTTCCTTTCTAATGTAGTTTGTAAGGAAAACAAACATCTTCATTGCCAAACCCTGTACTGAGCGAAATAAGCTTGTTCAGCTCTAGGAATGAGTTCCTTTATACAAAGAGTGTAGATCATAGCAAGTTCAAACTCTCCTAGTTTGTACAACTTAAGAAGTTGTAGAATTTACTAGTTTCGTTTCATTTCTACTGTAGTTTGATTAGAAAAGAAACATCTTCATTGCCGAACACTGTACTGTGCGAAATAAGCTTGTTCATCTCTAGGAATCAGTTGCTTGTCTACAAAGAGTGTTGATCACAGCAAGTTCTAACTTTCCTCGTTTGTGCAATCTAACAAGTTGTACAATTTACTAGTTTCGTTTCGTTTCTAATGAGGTTTGGAAAGAAAAGAAACATCTTCATTTCCATACCCTGTACCGAGCGAAATTAGCTTGTTCAGTTCTAGGTATGAGTTCCTTTTTTACAAAGACTTACATCAGAGCAAGTTCAAACTCTCCTGATTTGTACAACTTAACAAGTTTTACAATTTACAAGTTTTGCTTTGTTTCTGCTGTCGTTTGGTAAGTATAGAAACATCTTCATTGCCAAACCCTGTGCTGAGCGAAATAAGCTTGTTCTGCTCTAAGAATGAGTTACTTTTTTACAAAGAGTGTGGATCACAGCAAGTTCAAACTCTCCTAGTTTGTACCTTAACAAGTTGTAGAAATTTCTAGTTTCATTTCGTTTCTACTGTACTTTGGTAAGAAAAGAAACATCTTCATTGGCGAACACTGTACTGTACGAAATAAGCTTGTTCATCTCTAGGAATGAGTTGCTTTTGTACAAAGAGTGTAGATCACAGCAAGTTCAAACTTTTCTCGTTTGTGCAATCTAACAAGTTGTACAATTTACCAGTTTCATTTAGTTTCTAATGTAGTTTGGTAAGAAAAGAAATATCTTCTTTGCCGAACACTGTACTGTGCGAAATAAGCTTGTTAATCTCTAGGAATCAGTTTTTTTTTTTTTTGTACAAAGAGTGTAGATCACAGTAAGTTGAAACTTTCCTCATTTGTGCAAATTAACAAGTTCTACAATTTTCTAGTTTTGTTTTATTTCTACTAAATTTTGGTAAGAAATAAACATCTTCATTGCCGAACACTGTACTGTGTGAAATAAGCTTGTTCAGCACTAGGAATGAGTGGCGTTTCTACAAACAATGTAGATCACAGGAAGTTCAATCTTTCCTCTTTTGTGGATTTTAACAAGTTGTACAATTTACTAGTTT
This sequence comes from Orientallactaga sibirica, assembly GCA_036365145.1. Lineage (NCBI taxonomy): Eukaryota > Metazoa > Chordata > Mammalia > Rodentia > Dipodidae > Orientallactaga > Orientallactaga sibirica. The sequence goes on from JAEOAD010002758.1 coordinate 43,730, forward strand.
CGTTTCATTTCTGAAGAAGTTTGGTAAGAAAAGAAACATCTTCATTGCCGAACACTGTACTGTGCGAAATAAGCTTGTTCATCTCTAGGAATGAGTTGCTTTTCTACAAAGAGTGTAGATCACAGCAAGTTCTAACTTTTCTCGTTTGTGCAATCTAACAAATTGTACAATTTACTAGTATCTTTTCGTTTCTAATGAGGTTTGGAAAGAAAAGAAACATCTTCATTTTCAAACCCCGTAATGAGCAAAATAAGCTCGTTCAGTTGTAGGAATGAGTTGCTTTTTTTACAAAGACTTTAGATCAGAGCAAGTTCAAACTCTCCTCATTTGTACAAGTTAACAATTTTTACAATTTACTAGTTTCATTTCGATTCTTCTGTAGTTTGGCAAGAAAAGATACATCTTCTTTGCCAAACCGTGTACTTAGCGAAATAAGCTTGTTCCGGACTAGGAATGATTTACTTTTCTACAAAGATTGTAGATCACAGCAAGTTCAAACTCTCCTCGTTTGTACAACTTAACAAGTTGTAGAATTTACTAGTTTCAATTCATTTTTACTGTAGTTTGGTAAGAAAAGAAAAATCTTCATTTCTGAACCCTGTATTGTGCGAAAAAAGCTTCTTAATCTCAAGGAATGAGTTGCTTTTATACAAACAGTGTAGATCACAGCAAATTCAAACTTTCCTCGTTTGTGCAATCTAACAAGTTGTACAATTAACTAGTTTCATATCATTTCTAATCTAGTTTGGTAAGAAAAGAAACATCTTCTTTGCCGAACACTGTACTGTGCGAAATACGACTGTTCCTCTCTAGGAATCAGTTGCTTTTGTACAAGGAGTGTAGATCACAGTAAGTTCAAGGTTGTCTCATGTGTGCAATGTCACAAGTTGTACAATTTACTAGTTTCATTTCATTTCTGCAGTAGTTTGCTAAGAAAAGAAATGTCTTCATTGCCGAACACTGCCCTGTGAGAAATAAGCTCATTCAGCACTAGGAATGAGTGGCGTTTCTACAAACAAAGTAGATCGCAGGAAGTTCAAACTTTACTGTTTTGTGCAATTTAACAAGTTGTACAATTTCCTAGTTTTTTTTCATTTCCAATGAAGTTTGGTAAGAAAACAAACATCTTCATTGCCAAACACTGTACTGAGCGAAATAAGCTTGTTTGGCTGTACGAATGAGTTGCTTTTCTACAGAGTGGAGATCACAGCAAGTTCTAACTTTCCTAGTTTCTGCAATCTAACAAATTGTACAATTTACTAGTTTCATTTCGTTTCTAATGTAGTTTGGTAAGAAAAGAAACATCTTCATTGCCGAACAATGTACTGTGAGAAATAAGCTTGTTCAGCAAGAGGAATGAGTTGCTTTTCTACAAAGAGTGTTGATCATAGCAAGTTCGAGCTCTCCTAGTTTATACAAGTTAAAAAGTTCTACAATTTACTAGTTTTGTTTCCTTTCTAATGTAGTTTGGTAGGAAAAGAAACATCTTCATTGCCGAACCCTGTACTGAGCGAAATAAGCTTGTTCAGCTCTGGGAATGAGTTGCTTTTCTACAAAGAGTGTAGATCATAGCAAGTTCAAACTCTGCTAGTTTGTACAACTTAACAAGTTGTACAATTTACTAATTTCGTTTCATTTCTACTGTAGTTTGGTGAGAAAGGAAACATCTTCATTGCTGAAACGGTGCTGTGAGAAATAAGCTTGTTCATCTCTAGGAATGAGTTGCTTTTCTACAAACAGTATACATCACAGCAAGTTCTAACTTTCGAATACTTTTTAAGGTTAAAGGGACCTTTTAAAAGGGTTTGCTGGCTCCTGCATGCTTCCAGAGGGTGGGGGTGGATTTGCAATATAAGAAACCACTGATTCCCAAGCTCTTGGCAGGCGCCACTGCCTGAAAGGTCCCGCTGGACCTGCCTGAGGCCCCCTGGCAAGCCAAACATGGAGCACCGTTGCAGCCAGGTCCCCAGGTCTGTGGACCCACCGAGTGAGCTAGATCTGCCCCACTTCCCAGGCCAGAGCCCCTGGGCGCGCCAATCCTGTTAGGTGCCTGGGTCCACAGCCAGTGAGACAGTTTGTCCCGCTTCCTGACCCGGCCAGAGCCCCTGGGTGCGCCAATACAGTTAGGTGCCTGGGTCCACAGAGTGAGACAGTTTTGGTCCCACTTCCTGCTCCCGGCCAGAGCCCCTGGGCGCGCCAATACAGTTAGGCGCCTGGGTCCACAGAGTGAGACAGTTTCGTCCCACTTCCTGCTCCCGGCCAGAGCCCCTGGGCGCGCCAATACAGTTAGGCGCCTGGGTCCACAGAGTGAGACAGTTTCGTCCCACTTCCTGCTCCCGGCCAGAGCCCCTGGGCGCCAATCCAGTTAGGCGCCTGGGTCCACAGAGTGAGACAGTTTCGTCCCCTTCCTTCCTGCCAGAGCCCCCCGGCCCAGTTAGCCCAGAGTGAGACAGGGTGCTTCCTGCTCCCGGCCAGATGCGCCAACAGTTAGGCGCCTGGGTCCACAGAGTGAGACAGTTTCGTCCCACTTCCTGCTCCCGGCCAGAGCCCCTGGGTGCGCCAATACAGTTAGGCGCCGGGTCCACAGAGTGAGACAGTTTCGTCCCACTTCCTGCTCCCGGCCAGAGCCCCTGGGCACGCCAATACAGTTAGGCGCCTGGGTCCACAGAGTGAGACAGTTTCGTCCCACTTCCTGCTCCCGGCCAGAGCCCCTGGGCGTGCCAATACAGTTAGGCGCCTGGGTCCACAGAGTGAGACAGTTTCGTCCCACTTCCTGCTCCCCGGCCAGAGCCCCTGGGTGTGCCAATACAGTTAGGCGCCTGGGTCCACAGAGTGAGACAGTTTCGTCCCACTTCCTGATCCCGGCCAGAACCCCCAGGCGTGACAATAGTTAGGTGTCTGGGGCTGTGGATCCAATGAGTGAGACAGATTCGTCCCACGTCCTGCTCCCCGGCCAAAGCCCCTGAGTGAGCCATTGCAGTGGGGTGCCTGAGTCTGTGGATCTTCTGAGTGAGACAGATTTGTCCCACTTCCTGCTCCCTGGCCAGAGCCCCTGAGCTCGCCATTGCAGCCAGGCGCTTGGGTCTGTGGATCCACTGAGCAAGACATATTTGTCCCACTTCTGGCTCCCCGGCCAGAGCCCCGGCGCACCATCACAGGCAGGTGTCCTGGGCCTGTGGAGCCATATCACCTGCCTGGAACCTGTGCAACCACACTGCAGGTCAAGCCCCACCCATTCCCTGTGCCATCACAAGACAGATCCCACTGAGCCAGTGTCTCTGAACTGGTGTGATGCATGAATCACAGCGAAAAAGGAAGAGCATGAAAAACCAGATACAAATAAATCAAGCTACACTATCCAGTCCTACAATGGATGTCTCGAAGCAAATCATAGAAGAGACATTAGAATCAGAACCCCAAAATGAAGAGACAAGCTATGCAACCCTGGCCAAGCAAATAGCACAACTCTCAGAAAGTCAACAAAGAGCCAATAATTGTATGAATGTTATCCTTGCTAGATTAGACCTAATAGAAAGGAACCAGGAAGGGTTCCAAAAACAGTTAAATGAGCTGAAGGAGAGTGAAAAAAAAGAAGTCCTCAATAACCAGATGGCTAAGTTCAATGAAGACATAAAAAAATGCAAGGATGAACTCCAAGAAGCATTAAGAAGGTCAGAAAATGATGTGAAAAGGGAACTAGACAGAGGGATGGAAACTATACATAAAAAAACAGTAGAAAATATGAACCAAATTGAACAAACCCAAAACTCTATAGAAGCTCTTAAGAATAGAGTCAGCCAAGTAGAGGATAGAAACTCAGAACTGGAAGACAAAACAGAAGAAACAGTTCGTGAGTCCAGAAACTTCAACAAGTTCAAAAATTATTGTGAACAGAACATGAGGGAAATGTGGGATACCCTGAAGCGTCCAAACATTAGGATCATGGGCATACCAGAGGGGAAGAAACACAGACTAAAGGAATGGAAAGCTTATTCAACAAAATAATTGAAGAAAACTTTCCCACTCTCTCAGAGAAAATCCCATCAAGCTACAAGAAGCTACAAGAACTCCAAACAGACTGGACCAAAGGAGAAATTCTCGAGACACATTATCTTTAAGACTCTAAACATCAAGCACAAAGAAAATCCTAAAAGCAGCCAGGGAAAAACAACACATTACATATAAAGGGAACCCCATTAGAATTACCTCAGATTTCTCAATGGGAACCCAAAAGCCAGAAGGGCCTGGAATGGAACACTGCAAACTCTAAGAACCCATGGTTTCCAGCCACAACTACTCTATCCAGCAAAAGTATCCCTCATAATAGATGGTGAAAGAAAAACATTCCATGATAAAACTCATCTCTACAAATATATGAACACAAAGCCAAACCTACAGAAAGTACTTCAGGGAATTCTTCACACAGAAGAAACAAATAACCAATCTCAAGAGCCCTCAAGAAGCAGTCCACATTAACCCCTTACCCCTCAAAAAAAAAAAAAAAAAAACCCCACAATGACCACAACCCACTACAATATGGCTGGTATTAAATCAAACCTCAAACTAATATCTCTGAACATTAATGGCCTCAATTCACCCATCAAAAGACATAAGCTAACAGGGTGGATCAGAAAACTGGACCCCTCAATCTGCTGTCTTCAAGAAACCCACCTCACCACTAAAGACAGACACCTCCTTAGGGTGAAAGGGTGGAAAATGATATTCAAGCAAACACAAACACAAAAAAAAAAGCAGGCGTAGCTATACTTATATCAGATAAAATAGACTTCAAACCAAAATTAACCAAAAAAAAGACAAAGAAGGCCACTTCTTACTTATCAAGGAACAATCCAACAAGAGGACATCACAATCATCAATATTTATGCACCAAACACAGGTGCACCACAATTCATAAAGCAAAATCTACTTGGCAACAAAACAGAAATAAACACCAACACCATCATAGTCGGGGACTTCAATACTCCACTATCAACAATGGATAGATCATCCAAACAGAAAATTAATAGAGAAGTAAGAGAGCTCAACAACACCATAGAGCAACTAGACCTAACAGACGTATATAGAACATTCCACCCAAAATCTACAGATTACACATTCTTCTCAGCAGCACATGGAACCTTCTCTAAAATAGATCATGTACTAGGCCACAAAGCCTGCCTCCACACTTTCAAGAAAATTGATGTAATTTCCTGCATGATATCAGACCACAATGCTGTAATGCTAGAAATTAACAACAAAAAGTACACCAGGAATCCCTCTACCTCCTGGAAATTGAACAACACACTTTTAAACAACAAATGGGTTGTGGATGAAATAAAGAATGAAATTGCAAAATTTCTAGAACTCAATGACAATGAGAACACATCATACCAAAACTTGTGGGACACAATGAAGGCAGTCCTTAGGGGAAAAATCATAGCACTAAATGCCATCATAAGAAAAATAGAAAGATCCCAAATCAATAACCTGACCATTCACCTAAAAGCATTGGAAAGGCTAGAAGAAGCCAACCCAAAAATTTCCAGACGGAAAGAAATAATTAAAATCAGAGCAGAAATTAATGAATTGGAAACTAAGAGGACAATTAAGAAAATTGATGAAACAAAGAGCTGGTTCTTGAAAAAATTAACAAGATTGATACACCCCTGGCCAATTTGATCAAGCAGAAAAAGAAACACTTCAAATCAACAAAATTAGAAATGAAAAGGAGAGATCACAACAGACATGAGCGAAATAGGAAGAGTTATTAGGACTTATTTTAAAAACCTCTACTCCATAAAACAGGAAAATATGGAGGAAATGGATGAATTTCTAGACACATACCACCTACCAAAGCTAAGCCCAGAGCAGATTAATTTCCTAAACAAACCCATCACACCCTTCGAGATAGAAGAGGTAATCAAACACCTCCCCAAAAAGAAGAGTCCAGGACCAGATGGTTTCTCAGCAGAATTCTACCAAACCTTCATGGAAGAACTGAAACCAATTCTTCTCAAACTCTGCCACACAATAGGAGAACAGGGAGAGATCCCTAACTCTTTTTATGAAGCTAGTATCACCCTAATTCCAAAACCAGGAAGGGACGCATACAAGAAAGGAAAATTATAGGCCCATTTCTCTGATGAACATAGATGCAAAGATCCTGAACAAAATTCTTGCAAACCAATTCAACAGTACATCAAAAGCATTATCCACCTTGATCAAGTAGGCTTCATCCCTGGGGCATGGGGTGGTTCAACATACGGAAATCTGTCAATGTAATACACCACATAAACAAGCTGAAACACAAAAACCACATGGTCATTTCGATAGATGCAGAAAAGGCCTTTGACAAAATACAACATCACTTCATGATCAAAACATTGGAGAGAATAGGTATGGGCGGCCCTTATCTCAACATAATAAAGGCTATATATAAAGCACCTAAAGCCCAAGTAATTCTTAATGGGGAGAGGCTGAAGGAATTCCCATTGAGGTCAGGAACAAGGCAGGGGTGTCCACTCTCACCTCTGCTCTTCAACATAGTGCTAGAAGTATTAGCTCAAGCAATAAGACAGGAGAAAGAAATCAAAGGGATACAAATTGGAAAGGAAGAAGTTAAGTTAGCCCTATTCGCAGATGACATGATTCTATACATAAGTGACCGAGAACTTCCATCCCAAAACTCTTAAAGGTGATTAGCGCCTTCAGCAAAGTAGCAGGATACAAAATCAATGCACAGAAATCAGTAGCCTTTTTGTATGCAAAGGACAAAGAGACAGAAAAAGAAATAACTAACATCGTCCCATTTTCAATTGCAACAAAGAAAATAAAATACCTTGGAATAACATTAACTAAGGAAGTGAAAGACCTATACAATGAAAACATAAAAACTCTCAAAAAGGAAATTGAGGAGGTCCTACAAAAATGGAAAGACCTCCCATGCTCCTGGATTGGTAGAATTAACATTGTGAAAATGGCAATTTTACCAAAAGCACTTTATAGATTCAATGCAATGCCGATAAAAATCCCAACTTCCTTCTTCAATGAGATAGAAAAAAGTATCTCAAAATTCATATGGAAAGGCAGAAGGCCTCGGATATCCAAGCTCATCCTCAGCAAAAGAAACACCTCTGGAGGCATCACCATACCTGATCTAAAGTTATACTACAAAGCCATTGTAATAAAAACAACCTGGTACTGGCACAAAAACAGGAATATAGACCAATGGAACAGAATTGAAGACCCAGACTTTGGGTCAAGAAACTATAGCTACTTGATATTTGACAAAGGCCCTAGCAATGTAGAATGGAAAAAGGACAGCATCTTCAACAAATGGTGCTGGACAAACTGGACAACCATATGTAGGAAAATGAAACTCGACATACACATCTCTCCATGCACAAAAATTAAGTCCAAATGGATAAAAGACCTTAATATAAAACCAGAAACTCTGCTACTACTGGAAGAAAAATAGGAGGAACCTTCCATGATATAGGAGTGGGAAAAGATTTCCTGAACAAAACCTCAGCAGCTCAGGAAATTAAACAATCACTCAACCATTGGGATCTCATGAAGCTGAAAAGCTTTTCTGACAAAAATATAATAACCAAAGCCAGCAGAATACCCACAGAATGGGAGAAAATTTTCACCAGCTATACAACTGACAAAGGCCTAATTTCTAGAATCTACAAAGAACTCCAAAACCTAAACAATAAATCACCAATCAACCCACTCACAAAGTGGGGCAGAGAACTGCACAGGGAGTTCTCAGAGGAAGAAATACAAATAGCAAACACACATTTAAGAAAATGTTCAACATCCTAATCATCAGGGAAATGCAAATTAAAACAACAATGAGATTCCACCTTACCCCAGTAAGGATGGCTAACATTAAAAAAAACAATGAAAACAAATGCTGGCGAGGCTGTGGAGAAATAGGAACAAGTCTTCACTGTTGGTGGGAATGTAAAATGGTTCAACCACTATGGACAGCTATATGGAGACTATGAAAAGGATGGCCATAGACTTACCAGTGGATCAGTTATTCCCTTATTGGGCATTTACCTAAAGGCCCCAAGCCTCAGATCAGAAACATTTGCTCAACCATGTTTATAGCTGCTCAATTCATAATAGCAAAGAGCTGGAATCAACCCAGGTGTCCATCACTAGATGAATGGATAACAAAGATGTGGTATATCTATACTATGGAATTCTACGTAGCAGTAAGGAAAGATGAAATAAGGAAATTTGAAAAAAAATGGTCAAACATGGAACAGATCATCCTCAGTGAGCTCACCCAAGCACAAAAAGATAATCGTCGCATGGTCTCATTTATCTGTCGCCCCTAACCGGATTCCACGTGACATGTGGCCAAACCTAATAAACACTCTGAGGACGAGACACGAAGGAGGGTGGGATGGAGGAGGGTAATGGTGGGAGGGAATCAGAGGGTGGGAGGGAGGACAAGGGGATACAAATTGGGACCCAAAGGGAAAAATAATACAAAACCCTTTACTCTGGACAACAGGCTAAAACAGTGATCCTTCAGCAGGCCTACGGAGGGAATACTCGAACCACAGGAACCTGGAGAGAACATGATGAAGGCCAACTTTAATCTTGTCCTGCTTCTCTTTCTCTTCTCTCTCTCTCTCTCTCTCTCTCTCTCTCTCTCTCTCTCTCTCTCTCTCTCCTCTCTATACTCACTTTCTCTTTTACATTATATATCTTTTTCCTCCCTCACCTTCCTAGGTGCAGACTTATAACTCCCAGTGCCAGCAAGGGTTAACTTCCACAATGAGCTGTTGATCTGAAACACCTACAAGGTTTCCCAAAAAGACAGACTTCTGTCAGAGTACTTAGTGACCCACCAAGGTTAATGGTAAGACCCTACTGTCGAAGACAGCATACGTGTGTAAGACCAAACACAGAGAGACCTGGCCAGAATCTGGAAGAAGGTCAGTCCCCAGACAGTTAGCGAGTCTAGTACCAGAGGGTGCTACATGAGCAACTGGGGAAAATGTCTGACATTGGTCCAAACAACTTGCAGTCTAAGATACCCAGCAGGAAACCATCTGACGTAATGCTCATACAAGTGCAGTAGTGGCAAACAGCCATGGGGGTAACCAACTGTTCTTGATTTGGCTAATAGATCCACTCAGTGGAGTGGAACTCATTGCTGGAACTGGGAAATAAGTCAAAGCCATGTACAAAAAATGAGCTCAGTCTCCAAGATCTAGTGGCCACCAAAAGTAGGCTAGAAGAGAGCCAATGCATATAAAGTTCCCTCCAAAACATATATGGTTATCCCTTCTATCTAGTACTAACTTCTCTCTCCGTTGGAGAATTTGCTTATCTCTTTTCAGGTGGACAATGAACCTGAAGGGAGGATCAGCTAACCACACCTCACCAGCTGAAACCATAGAACAACGCAGGGGAAGGGCAAGAATACAGCGCTCAAGGCGATCACAACACCAGAAAAGGCTGAAGGAGATAAATACAGAGAACATCCAACTCCAGTCATTAGCCAGATATCCAGAGACACAGAGGCTCCCAAAACCTCATCAAGGAAGCAGAACTAAAATGACCCCAATGTGGCTCAGGAAACTCGCGGAAGAGGGGCGGAAAGATTGTTAGAGTCACAAGTTGGGGCATTATGCACAGAGACTGGGGCCTATCCACCCAGAACTCTTGAGCAAACTCACAATGCATGATAAACATTCCCCATTGATGAGGGCCCCTTTGAAAGTGGGAGGAAGGGGAGGAGGACAATGGAACCAATACTATGAATGTAAAATCAGAATAATATAAATAAAAAATATATATTGATAAAAAGTTCAAACTTTCCTCGTTTGTACAATCTAACAAGTTGTACAATTTACTAGTTTCATTTCATTTTTACTGTAGTTTGGTAAGAAAAGAAAAATCTTCATTGCCAAACCCTGTACTGTGCGAAATAATCTTTTTCATCTCTAGGAATGAGTTGCTTTTCTACAAACAGTGTAGATCACAGGAAGTTCAAACTTTCCTCGTTTGTGCAATTTAACAAGTTGTACAATTTACTAGTTTCATTTCATTTCTAATGAAGTTTGGTAAGAGAAAAGAAACATCTTCTTTGCCAAACACTGTACTGAGTGTGAAATAAGCTTGTTCATCTCTAGGAATCAGTTGCTTTTGTACAAAGAGTGTAGATCACAGTAAGTTCAAACTTTCCTCGTTTGTGCAATCTAACAAGTTGTACAATTTACTAGTTTCATTTCTTTTCTGCTGTAGTTTGGTAAGAAAAGAAACATCTTCATTGCCGAACACTGTACTGTGTGAAATAAGCTTGTTCGGCACTAGGAATGAGTGGCGTTTCTACAAACAATGTAGATCACAGGAAGTTCAAACTTTCCTCCTTTGTGCAATGCAACAAGTTATACAATTTGCTCGTTTTGTTTCATTTCTAATGAAGTTTGGTAAGAAAAGAAACATCTTCGTTGCCAAACACTGTACTGAGCGAAATAAGCTTGTTTGGCTCTAGGAATGAGTTGTTTTTCTACAAAGAGTGTAGATCACAGCAAGTTCTAACTTTCCTAGTTTGTGCAATCTAACAAGTTGTACAATTTCCTAGTTCCATTTCGTTTCTAATGTAGTTTGGTAAGAAAAGAAACATCTTCATTGCCGAACAATGTACTGTTCGAAATAAGCTTATTCAACACTAGGAATAGTTGCTTTTCCCCAAAGAGTGTAGATCATAGCAAGATCGAGCTCTCCTAGTTTGTACAACTTAACAAGTTGTAGAATTTACCAGTTTAGATTCCTTTCTAATGTAGTTTGGGAGGAAAAGAAACATCTTCAAAGATGGCAGCTACCTAACCTCGCCTCACTTCAGGGGAAGAAAATTTCTGCTGTAGTCGAAAAGAAACATACTCTTCCGGTCAAGATGGCAGCTACCTAACCTCGCCTCACTTCACGGGAAATACTTAAGGTTAAAGGGACCTTTTAAAAGGGTTTGCTGGCTCCTGCATGCTTCCAGAGGGTGGGGGTGGATTTGCAATATAAGGAAACCACTGATTCCCAAGCTCTTGGCAGGCGCCACTGCCTGAAAGGTCCCGCTGGACCTGCCTGAGGCCCCTGGCCAGCCAAACACGGAGCACCGTTGCAGCCAGGTCCCCAGGTCTGTGGACCCACCGAGTGAGCTAGATCTGCCCCACTTCCCAGGCCAGAGCCCCCTGGGCGCGCCAATCCTGTTAGGTGCCTGGGTCCACAGAGTGAGACAGTTTCGTCCCGCTTCCTGCTCCCCGGCCAGAGCCCCTGGGTGCGCCAATACAGTTAGGCGCCTGGGTCCACAGAGTGAGACAGTTTCGTCCCACTTCCTGCTCCCGGCCAGAGCCCCTGGGCGCCCCAATCCAGTTAGGCGCCCGGGTCCACAGAGTGAGACAGTTTCGTCCCACTTCCTGCTCCCCAGCCAGAGCCCCTGGGTGCGCCAATCCAGTTAGGGCGCCAATCCAGTTAGGCGCCTGGGTCCACAGAGTGAGACAGTTTCGTCCCACTTCCTGCTCCCGGCCAGAGCCCCTGGGTGCGCCAATACAGTTAGGCGCCTGGGTCCACAGAGTGAGACAGTTTCGTCCCACTTCCTGCTCCCGGCCAGAGCCCCTGGGTGCGCCAATACAGTTAGGCGCCTGGGTCCACAGAGTGAGACAGTTTCGTCCCACTTCCTGCTCCCGGCCAGAGCCCCTGGGCGCCAATACAGTTAGGCGCCCGGGTCCACAGAGTGAGACAGTTTCGTCCACTTCCTGCTCCCGGCCAGAGCCCCTGGGGTGCGCCAATACAGTTAGGCGCCTGGGTCCACAGAGTGAGACAGTTTCGTCCCACTTCCTGCTCCCGGCCAGAGCCCCTGGGTGTGCCAATACAGTTAGGCGCCTGGGTCCACAGAGTGAGACAGTTTCGTCCCACTTCCTGATCCCGGCCAGAACCCCGGGCGTGACAATAGTTAGGTGTCTGGGGCTGTGGATCAAACGAGTGAGACAGATTCGTCCCCCGTCCTGCTCCCGGCCAAAGCCCCTGAGTGAGCCATTGCAGTGGGGTGCCTGAGTCTGTGGATCTTCTGAGTGAGACAGATTTGTCCCACTTCCTGCTCCTGGCCCAGCCCCTGAGCTCGCCATTGCAGCCAGGCGCTTGGGTCTGTGGATCCACTGAGCAAGACATATTTGTCCCACTTCTGGCTCCCGGCCCAGAGCCCGGCGCACCATCACAGGCAGGTGTCCTGGGCCTGTGGAGCCATATCACCTGCCTGGAACCTGTGCAGCCACACTGCAGGTCAAGCCCCACCCATTCCCTGTGCCATCACAAGACAGATCCCACTGAGCCAGTGTCTCTGAACTGGTGTGATGCATGAATCACAGCGAAAAAGGAAGAGCATGAAAAACCAGATACAAATAAATCAAGCTACACTATCCAGTCCTACAATGGATGTCTCGAAGCAAATCATAGAAGAGACATTAGAATCAGAACCCCAAAATGAAGAGACAAGCTATGCAACCCTGGCCAAGCAAATAGCACAACTCTCAGAAAGTCAACAAAGAGCCAATAATTGTATGAATGTTATCCTTGCTAGATTAGACCTAATAGAAAGGAACCAGGAAGGGTTCAAAAACAGTTAAATGAGCTGAAGGAGAGTGAAAAAAGAAGTCCTCAATAACCAGATGGCTAAGTTCAATGAAGACATAAAAAAATGCAAGGATGAACTCCAAGAAGCATTAAGAAGGTCAGAAAATGATGTGAAAAGGGAACTAGACAGAGGGATGGAAACTATACATAAAAAAACAGTAGAAAATATGAACCAAATTGAACAAACCCAAAACTCTATAGAAGCTCTTAAGAATAGAGTCAGCCAAGTAGAGGATAGAAACTCAGAACTGGAAGACAAAACAGAAGAAACAGTTCGTGAGTCCAGAAACTTCAACAAGTTCAAAAATTATTGTGAACAGAACATGAGGGAAATGTGGGATACCCTGAAGCGTCCAAACATTAGGATCATGGGCATACCAGAGGGGAAGAAACACAGACTAAAGGAATGGAAAGCTTATTCAACAAAATAATTGAAGAAAACTTTCCCACTCTCTCAAGAGAAAATCCCATCAAGCTACAAGAAGCTACAAGAACTCCAAACAGACTGGACCAAAGGAGAAATTCTCGAGACACATTATCTTTAAGACTCTAAACATCAAGCACAAAGAAAATCCTAAAAGCAGCCAGGGAAAAACAACACATTACATATAAAGGGAACCCCATTAGAATTACCTCAGATTTCTCAATGGAAACCCTAAAAGCCAGAAGGGCCTGGAATGGAACACTGCAAACTCTAAGAACCCATGGTTTCCAGCCACAACTACTCTATCCAGCAAAAGTATCCCTCATAATAGATGGTGAAAGAAAAACATTCCATGATAAAACTCATCTCTACAAATATATGAACACAAAGCCAAACCTACAGAAAGTACTTCAGGGAATTCTTCACACAGAAGAAACAAATAACCAATCTCAAGAGCCCTCAAGAAGCAGTCCACATTAACCCCTTACCCCTCAAAAAAAAAAAAAAAAAACCCACAATGACCACAACCCACTACAATATGGCTGGTATTAAATCAAACCTCAAACTAATATCTCTGAACATTAATGGCCTCAATTCACCCATCAAAAGACATAAGCTAACAGGGTGGATCAGAAAACTGGACCCCTCAATCTGCTGTCTTCAAGAAACCCACCTCACCACTAAAGACAGACACCTCCTTAGGGTGAAAGGGTGGAAAATGATATTCAAGCAAACACAAACACAAAAAAAGCAGGCGTAGCTATACTTATATCAGATAAAATAGACTTCAAACCAAAATTAACCAAAAAAAGACAAAGAAGGCCACTTCTTACTTATCAAGGAACAATCCAACAAGAGGACATCACAATCATCAATATTTATGCACCAAACACAGGTGCACCACAATTCATAAAGCAAAATCTACTTGGCAACAAAACAGAAATAAACACCAACACCATCATAGTCGGGGACTTCAATACTCCACTATCAACAATGGATAGATCATCCAAACAGAAAATTAATAGAGAAGTAAGAGAGCTCAACAACACCATAGAGCAACTAGACCTAACAGACGTATATAGAACATTCCACCCAAAATCTACAGATTACACATTCTTCTCAGCAGCACATGGAACCTTCTCTAAAATAGATCATGTACTAGGCCACAAAGCCTGCCTCCACACTTTCAAGAAAATTGATGTAATTTCCTGCATGATATCAGACCACAATGCTGTAATGCTAGAAATTAACAACAAAAAGTACACCAGGAATCCCTCTACCTCCTGGAAATTGAACAACACACTTTTAAACAACAAATGGGTTGTGGATGAAATAAAGAATGAAATTGCAAAATTTCTAGAACTCAATGACAATGAGAACACATCATACCAAAACTTGTGGGACACAATGAAGGCAGTCCTTAGGGGAAAAATCATAGCACTAAATGCCATCATAAGAAAAATAGAAAGATCCCAAATCAATAACCTGACCATTCACCTAAAAGCATTGGAAAGGCTAGAAGAAGCCAACCCAAAAATTTCCAGACGGAAAGAAATAATTAAAATCAGAGCAGAAATTAATGAATTGGAAACTAAGAGGACAATTAAGAAAATTGATGAAACAAAGAGCTGGTTCTTCAAAAAAATTAACAAGATTGATACACCCCTGGCCAATTTGATCAAGCAGAAAAAAGAAACACTTCAAATCAACAAAATTAGAAATGAAAAGGGAGAGATCACAACAGACATGAGCGAAATAGGAAGAGTTATCAGGACTTATTTTAAAAACCTCTACTCCATAAAACAGGAAAATATGGAGGAAATGGATGAATTTCTAGACACATACCACCTACCAAAGCTAAGCCCAGAGCAGATTAATTTCCTAAACAAACCCATCACACCCTTCGAGATAGAAGAGGTAATCAAACACCTCCCAAAAAGAAGAGTCCAGGACCAGATGGCTTCTCAGCAGAATTCTACCAAACCTTCATGGAAGAACTGAAACCAATTCTTCTCAAACTCTGCCACACAATAGGAGAACAGGGAGAGATCCTAACTCTTTTTATGAAGCTAGTATCACCCTAATTCCAAAACCAGGAAGGGACATACAAGAAAAGGAAAATTATAGGCCCATTTCTCTGATGAACATAGATGCAAAGATCCTGAACAAAATTCTTGCAAACCGAATTCAACAGTACATCAAAAGCATTATCCACCTTGATCAAGTAGGCTTCATCCCTGGAGCGCAGGGGTGGTTCAACATCTGGAAATCTGTCAATGTAATACACCACATAAACAAGCTGAAACACAAAAACCACATGGTCATTTCGATAGATGCAGAAAAGGCCTTTGACAAAATACAACATCACTTCATGATCAAAACATTGGAGAGAATAGGTATGGGCGGCCCTTATCTCAACATAATAAAGGCTATATATAAAGCACCTAAAGCCCAAGTAATTCTTAATGGGGAGAGGCTGAAGGAATTCCCATTGAGGTCAGGAACAAGGCAGGGGTGTCCACTCTCACCTCTGCTCTTCAACATAGTGCTAGAAGTATTAGCTCAAGCAATAAGACAGGAGAAAGAAATCAAAGGGATACAAATTGGAAAGGAAGAAGTTAAGTTAGCCCTATTCGCAGATGACATGATTCTATACATAAGTGACCCGAGAACTTCCATCCCAAAACTCTTAAAGGTGATTAGCGCCTTCAGCAAAGTAGCAGGATACAAAATCAATGCACAGAAATCAGTAGCCTTTTTGTATGCAAAGGACAAAGAGACAGAAAAAGAAATAACTAACATCGTCCCATTTTCAATTGCAACAAAGAAAATAAAATACCTTGGAATAACATTAACTAAGGAAGTGAAAGACCTATACAATGAAAACATAAAAACTCTCAAAAAGGAAATTGAGGAGGTCCTACAAAAATGGAAAGACCTCCCATGCTCCTGGATTGGTAGAATTAACATTGTGAAAATGGCAATTTTACCAAAAGCACTTTATAGATTCAATGCAATGCCGATAAAAATCCCAACTTCCTTCTTCAATGAGATAGAAAAAAGTATCTCAAAATTCATATGGAAAGGCAGAAGGCCTCGGATATCCAAGCTCATCCTCAGCAAAAGAAACACCTCTGGAGGCATCACCATACCTGATCTAAAGTTATACTACAAAGCCATTGTAATAAAAACAACCTGGTACTGGCACAAAAACAGGAATATAGACCAATGGAACAGAATTGAAGACCCAGACTTTGGGTCAGAAACTATAACTACTTGATATTTGACAAAGGCCCTAGCAATGTAGAATGGAAAAAGGACAGCATCTTCAACAAATGGTGCTGGACAAACTGGACAACCATATGTAGGAAAATGAAACTCGACATACACATCTCTCCATGCAAAAAATTAAGTCCAAATGGATAAAAGACCTTAATATAAAACCAGAAACTCTGCTACTACTGGAAGAAAAATAGGAGGAACCTTCCATGATATAGGAGTGGGAAAAGATTTCCTGAACAAAACCTCAGCAGCTCAGGAAATTAAACAATCACTCAACCATTGGGATCTCATGAAGCTGAAAAGCTTTTCACTGACAAAAAAATATAATAACCAAAGCCAGCAGAATACCCACAGAATGGGAGAAAATTTTCACCAGCTATACAACTGACAAAGGCCTAATTTCTAGAATCTACAAAGAACTCCAAAACCTAAACAATAAATCACCAATCAACCCACTCACAAAGTGGGGCAGAGAACTACACAGGGAGTTCTCAGAGGAAGAAATACAAATAGCAAACACACATTTAAGAAAATGTTCAACATCCCTAATCATCAGGGAAATGCAAATTAAAACAACAATGAGATTCCACCTTACCCCAGTAAGGATGGCTAACATTAAAAAACAATGAAAACAAATGCTGGCGAGGCTGTGGAGAAATAGGAACAAGTCTTCACTGTTGGTGGGAATGTAAAATGGTTCAACCACTATGGACAGCTATATGGAGACTATTGAAAAGGATGGCCATAGACTTACCAGTGGATCCAGTTATTCCCTTATTGGGCATTTTACCTAAAGGCCCCAAGCCTCAGATCAGAAACATTTGCTCAACCATGTTTATAGCTGCTCAATTCATAATAGCAAAGAGCTGGAATCAACCCAGGTGTCCATCACTAGATGAATGGATAACAAAGATGTGGTATATCTATACTATGGAATTCTACGTAGCAGTAAGGAAAGATGAAATAAGGAAATTTGAAAAAAATGGTCAAACATGGAACAGATCATCCTCAGTGAGCTCACCCAAGCACAAAAAAGATAATCGTCGCATGGTCTCATTTATCTGTCGCCCCTAACCAGTTCCACGTGACATGTGGCCAAACCTAATAAACACTCTGAGGACGAGACACGAAGGAGGGTGGGATGGAGGGAGGGTAATGGTGGGAGGGAATCAGAGGGTGGGAGGGAGGACAAGGGGATACAAATTGGGACCCAAAGGGAAAAATAATACAAAACCCTTTACTCTGGACAACAGGCTAAAACAGTGATCCTTCAGCAGGCCTACGGAGGAATACTCGAACCACAGGAACCTGGAGAGAACATGATGAAGGCCAACTTTAATCTTGTCCTGCTCTCTTTCTCTTCTCTCTCTCTCTCTCTCTCTCTCTCTCTCTCTCTCTCTCTCTCTCTCTCTCTCTACTCACTTTCTCTTTTACATTATATATCTTTTTCCTCCCTCACCTTCCTAGGTGCAGACTTATAACTCCCAGTGCCAGCAAGGGTTAACTTCCACAATGAGCTGTTGATCTGAAACACCTACAAGGTTTCCCAAAAAGACAGACTTCTGTCAGAGTACTTAGTGACCCACAAAGGTTAATGGTAAGACCCTACTGTCGAAGACAGCATACGTGTGTAAGACCAAACACAGAGAGACCTGGCCAGAATCTGGAAGAAGGTCAGTCCCCAGACAGTTAGCGAGTCTAGTACCAGAGGGTGCTACATGAGCAACTGGGGAAAATGTCTGACATTGGTCCAAACAACTTGCAGTCTAAGATACCCAGCAGGAAACCATCTGACGTAATGCTCATACAAGTGCAGTAGTGGCAAACAGCCATGGGGGTAACCAACTGTTCTTGATTTGGCTAATAGATCCACTCAGTGGAGTGGAACTCATTGCTGGAACTGGGAAATAAGTCAAAGCCATGTACAAAAAATGAGCTCAGTCTCCAAGATCTAGTGGCCACCAAAAGTAGGCTAGAAGAGAGCCAATGCATATAAAGTTCCCTCCAAAACATATATGGTTATCCCTTCTATCTAGTACTAACTTCTCTCTCCGTTGGAGAATTTGCTTATCTCTTTTCAGGTGGACAATGAACCTGAAGGGAGGATCAGCTAACCACACCTCACCAGCTGAAACCATAGAACAACGCAGGGGAAGGGCAAGAATACAGCGCTCAAGGCGATCACAACACCAGAAAAGGCTGAAGGAGATAAATACAGAGAACATCCAACTCCAGTCATTAGCCAGATATCCAGAGACACAGAGGCTCCCAAAACCTCATCAAGGAAGCAGAACTAAAATGACCCCAATGTGGCTCAGGAAACTCGCGGAAGAGGGGCGGAAAGATTGTTAGAGTCACAAGTTGGGGCATTATGCACAGAGACTGGGGCCTATCCACCCAGAACTCTTGAGCAAACTCACAATGCATGATAAACATTCCCCATTGATGAGGCCCCTTTGAAAGTGGGAGGAAGGGGAGGAGGACAATGGAACCAATACTATGAATGTAAAATCAGAATAATATAAATAAAAAATATATATTGATAAAAATCAGTTCAGTTCTAGGCAAGAACATCTGTAACAGAGCAAGTTCAAACTCTCCTTTTGTACAACTTAACAAGTTTTACATAGTTTTCGTTTGGTAAGAAAAGAAACATCTTCATTACCAAAAACTTTTTCTTTTCATTTCTAGTAATCAGTTGCTTTTTGTATTAAGAAAAGTTCAAAACAATCTTCATTGCCAAACACTGTACTTTGTGAAATAAGCTTGTTCATCTCTAGGAAATAGTTGCACTAGTAATTTTCTACAAACAATGTAGATCACAGGAAGTTCAAACTTTCCTCGTTTGTGCAATTTAAGAAGTCTAACAAGTTTCATTTCTACAAGTTTTAAGAAAAGAAACATCTTCATTGCCGGTTCTGAGTGAAATAAGCTTTTCATCTCTAGAAACAGTTTTTTCTACAAAAAAGAAACATCTTCGTTTTGCATTCTAACAAGTTTTACAATTTACTAGTTTCGGTTCTTTTCTGCTCTATTTTGGTAAGAAAAGAAACATCTTAATTGCCCAACACTGTACTGTGTGAAATAAGCTTGTTCAGCACTAAGAATGAGTGGCGTTTCTACAAACAATGTACATCACAGGAAGTTCAAACTTTCCTCGTTTGTGCAATTGAACAAGTTGTACAATTTACTAGTTTCATTTCATTTCTAATGAGGTTTGGTAAGAAAAGAAACATCTTCATTGCCAAACACTATACTGAGCGAAATAAGCTTCTTTGGCTCTAGGAATGAGTTGCTTTTCTACAAAAAGTGTAGATCACAGCAAGTTCTAACTTTCCTAGTTTGTGCAATCTAACAAGTTGTACAATTTACTAATTTCGTTTCATTTCTAATGTAGTTTGGTAAGGAAAGAAACATCTTCATTGCCGAACAATGGACTGTGAGAAATAAGCATGTTCAGCAAGAGGAATGAGTTGCTTTTCTACAAAGGGTGTAGATCATAGCAAGTTCGAGCTCTCCTAGTTTGTACAGCTCAATAAGTTGTACAATTTACTAGTTTCATTTCCTTTCTAATGTAGTTTGGTAGGAAAAGGAAGATCTTCATTGCCTAACCGGGTACTGAGCGAAAATATCTTGTTAAGCTCTAGGAATGAGTTGCTTTTCTACAAAGAGTGTAGATCATAGCAAGTTAAAACTCTCCTAGTTTGTATAACTTAACAAGTTGTAGAATTTACTAATTTCGTTTCATTTCTACTTTAGTTTGGTAAGAAAAGAAGCATCTTCATTGCCGAAACTGTACTATGCTACATAAGCTTGTTCCTCTGTAGGAATGAGTTGCTTTTATACAAAGAGTATAGATCACAGCAAATTCTTACTTTCTTCGTTTGTGCAATCTAACAAGTTGTACAATTTACTAGTTTCATTTCATTTCTAATGTAGTTTGGTAAGAAAAGAAACATCTTCATTTCCGAACACTCTACTGTGCAAAATAAGCTTGTTCAGCACTAGGAATGAGTTGCTTTTCTACAAAGAGTGTAGATCATAGCAAGTTTGAACTCTCCTAGTTTGTACAACTGTTGTACAATTTACTACTTCCATTTCATTTCTGCTGTACTTTCGTAAGAAAAGAAACATCTTCATTGCCGAACCCTGTACTGAGCGAAATAAGCTTGTTCATCTCTAGGAATGAGTTGCTTTTCTACAAAGAGTGTAGATCATGGCAAGTTTGAGCGCTCCTAGTTTGTACAACTGTTGTACAATTTACTACTTCCATTTCATTTCTTCTGTAGTATCGTAAGAAAAGAAACATCTTCATTGCCGAAACCTGTACTGAGCGAAATAAGCTTATTCATCTCTAGGAATGAGTTGCTTTTCTACAAAGAGTGTAGATCATGGCAAGTTTGAGCTCTCCTAGTTTGTTCTACTGTTGTACAATTTACTACTTCCATTTCATTTCTGCTGTAGTATCGTAAGAAAAGAAACATCTTCATTGCCGAACCCTGTACTGAGCGAAATAAGCTTGTTCATCTTTAGGAATGAGTTGCTTTTCTACAAAGAGTATAGATCACAGCCAGTTCTAACTTTCCTCATTTGTGCATGCTAACAAGTTGTACAATTTAGTAGTTTCGTTTCGTTTCTAATGTAGTTTTGTAAGAAAAGAAACATCTTCATTGCCGAACACTCTACTGTTCGAAATAGGCTTGTTCAGCACTTGGAAAAAATTGCTTTTCTACAAAAAGTGTAGATCATAGCAAGTTTGAACTCTCCTACTTTGTAAAACTTTGTACAATTTACTACTTCCATTTGATGTCTGCTGTAGTTTGGTAAGAAAAGAAACATCTTCATTGTCGAACCCTGTACTGAGCGCAATAAGCTTGTTCATCTCTAGGAATCAGTTGCTTTTCTACAAAGCCTGTAGATCACAGCAAGTTCAAATTTTCCTCGTTTGTGAAATGTAACAAGTTTTACAATTTACAAATTTCTTTTCGTTTCTAATGAGGTTTGGAAAGAAAAGAAACATCTTCATTGCCATACCCTCTACTGAGCGAAATAAGCTTGTTCAATTCTAGGAATGAGTTGCTTTTCTACCAAGACTGTAGATCAGAGCAAGTTCAAACTCTCCTCATTTGTACAACTTAACAAGTTTTACAATTAGTAGTTTCGTTTCATTTCTGCTATAGTTTGGTAAGAAAAGAAACATCATCATTGCCAAACACTGTACTGAGCGAAATAAGCTTGCTCATCTCTAGGAATCAGTTGCTTTTGTACAAAGAGTGTTGATCACAGTAAGTTCAAAAGTTCCTCATTTGTGCAATCTAAGAAGTTGTACAATTTACTAGTTTCATTTCATTTCTGCTGTAGTTTGCTAAGAAAAGAAATATATTCATCGCCAAACACTGTACTGTGTGAAATAAGCTTGTTCAGCAGTAGTAATGAGTGGGTTTTCTACAAACAATGTAGATCACAGGAAGTTCAAACTTTCCTCGTTTGTGCAATTTAAGAGGTTGTACAATTTACTAGTTTCGTTTCATTTCTAATGAAGTTTGGTAAGAAAAGAAACATCTTCATAGCCAAACACTGTACTGAGTGAAATAAGCTTGTTTGGATCTAGGAATGAGTTGCTTTTCTACAAAGAGTGTAGATAACAGCGAGTTCTAAATTTCCTAGTTTGTGCAATCTAACAAGTTGTTCAATTTACTAGTTCTGTTTCATTTGTAATATACTTTGGTAAGAAAAGAAACATCTTCATTGCTGAACAATGTACTGTGCGAGATAAGCTTGTTCAGCACTAGGAATGAGTTTCTTTTCTACAAAGACTGTAGATCATAGCAAGTTTGAATTCGCCCAGTTTGTGTAACTGTTGTACAATTTACTACTTCCATTTGATTTCTGCTGTAGATTGGTAGGAAAAGAAACATCTTCATTGCCAAACCTTGTACTGAGCGAAATAAGCTTGTTCAACTCTAGGAATCAGTTGCTTTTCTACAAACAGGGTAGATCAAAGCAATTTCAAACTTTCCTTGTTTGTGCAATCTAACAAGTTGTAAAATTTTCAAGTTTCATTTCCTCTCTAATGAGGTTTGGAAAGAAAAGAAATATCTTCATTGCCATACCCTGTACTGAGCGAAATAAGCTTGTTCAGTTCTTGGAATGAGTTGGTTTTCAACAAAGACTGTAGATCAGAGCAAGTTCAAACTCTCCTCATTTGTACAACCTACAAGTTTTACAATTTACTAATTTCGTTTCGTTTCTGCTGTAGTTTGGTACGAAAAGAAACATCTTCATTGCCGAACACTGTACTGAGCGAAAAAACTTGTTCCGCTCTAGGAATGAGTTACTTTTCTACAAAGAGTGTAGATCACAGCCAGTTCAAACGTTCCTCGTTTGTGCAATCTAACAAGTTGTACAATTTCCTAGTTTCGTTTGGTTTCTAATGTAGTTTGGTAAGATAAGAAACATCTTCATTGCTGAACACAGTACTCTGTTAAATATGCTTGTTCAGCACTAGGAATGAGTGGCGTTTCTACAAACAATGTAGATCACAGGAAGTTCAAACTTTCCTCGTTAGAGCAATTACAAAGTTATACTATTTTCATGTTTCGTTTCATTTCTAATGAAGTTTGGTAAGAAAAGAAACATCTTCATTGCCAAACACTATACTGAGCGAAATAAGCTTGTTCATCTCTAGGAATCAGTTGCTTTTGTATAAAGAGTGTATATCACAGTAAGGCCAAACTTTCCTCATTTGTGCAATCTAACAAGTTGTACAATTTACTAGTTTCATTTGCTTTCTGCTGTAGTTTGGTAAGAAAAGAAACATCTTCATTGCCGAACACTGTACTGTGTGAAATAAGCTTGTTCAGCACTAGGAACGAGTGGCGTTTCTACAAACAATGTAAATCACAGGAAGCTCAAACTTTCCTCGTTTTTGCAATTTAACAAGTTATACAATTTACTAGTTTCATTTCATTTCTAATGAGCTTTGGTAAGAAAAGAAACATCTTCATTTCCAAACAATGTACTGAGCGAAATAAGCTTGTTCAGCTCTACGAATGAGTTGCTTTACTACAAAGGGTGTAGATCACAGCAAGTTCCAACTTTCCTAGTTTGTGCAATCTAACAAGTTGTACAATTTATTAGTTCCATTTAGTTTCTAATGTAGTTTGGTAAGAAAAGAAACATCTTCATTTCCGAACAATGTACTGTGCGAAATAAGCTTGTTCAGCACTAGGAATGAGTTTCTTTTCTACAAAGAGTGTAGATCATAACAAGATCGAGCTCTCCTAGTTTGTACAACCTAACAAGTATACAATTTACTAGTTTCGTTTCCTTTCTAATATAGTTTGGTAGGAAAAGAAACATCTTCATTGCCGAACGCTGTACTGAGTGAAATAAGCTTGATCAGCTCTAGGAATGAGTTGCTTTTCCACAGAGAGTGTAGATCATAGCAAGTTCAAACTCTTCTTGTTTGTACAACTTAACAAGTTGGAGAATTTACTAGTTTCGTTTCGAATCTACTGTAGTTTGGTAAGAAAAGAAACATCTTCATTGCCAAACACTGTACTGTGGGAAATAAGCTTGTTCATCTCTAGGAATGAGTTGATTTTCTACAAAGAGTGTAGATCACAGCAAGTTCTAACTGTCCTCGTTTGTGCAATATAACAAGTAGTACAACTTACTAGTTTCGTTTCATTTCTAATGTAGTATGGTAAGAAAAGAAACATCTTCATTGCCATTGCCGAACACTCTACTGTGTGAAATAAGCTTGTTCAGCACTAGGAATGAGTTGCCTTTCTACAAAGAGTGTAGATCCTAGCAAGTTTGAACTCTCCTAGTTTGTAAAACTTAACAAGTTGTAAAATTTACTACTTCCATTTGATTTCTACTGTAGTTTGGTAAGAAAAGAAACATCTTCATTGCCAAACCCTGTACTGAGCGAAATAAGCTTGTTTGGCTCTAGGAATGAGTTGCTCTTCTACAAAGAGTGTAGATGACAGCAAGTTCTAACTTTCCTCGTTTGTGCCATCTAAAAAGTTGTACAATTTACTAGTTTCATTTCTTTTCTACTGTAGTTTAGTAAGAAAAGAAAGATCTTCATTGCCGAACACTGTACTGTGCGAAATAAGCTTGTTCATCTCTAGGAATGAGTTGCTTTTCTACAAACAGTGTAGATCACAGCAAGTTCTAACTTTCCTCGTTTGTGCAATCTAACAACTTGTACAATTTACTAGTATCTGATCATTTCTAATGTAGTTTCGTAAGAAAAGAAACATCTTCTTTGCCGAACACTGTACTGTGCGAAATAAGCTTGTTCATCTCTAGGAATCAGTTGCTTTTGTACAAAGAGTGTAGATGACAGTAAGTTCAAACAATCCCCATTTGTGCAATCTAACAAGTTGTACAATTTACTAGTTTCGTTTCATTTATGCTGTAGTTTGGTAAGAAAAGAAACATCTTCATTGCCGTACAGTGTACTGTGTGAAATAAGCTTGTTCAGCAGTAGGAATGAGTGGCGTTTCTACAAACAGTGTATATCACAATTAGTTCAAACTTTCCTCATTTGTGCAATTTAACAAGTTGTACTATTTACTGGTTTGGTTTCATTTCTTATGAAGTTTGGTAAGAAAAGAAACATCTTCATTGCAAAACACTGTACTGAGCGAAATAAGCTTGTTCAGCTCTAGGAATGAGTTGCTTTTCTACAAAGAGTATAGATTATAGCAAGTTCTACCTTTCCTAGTTTGTGCAATCTAACAAGTTTTACAATTTACTAGTTCTGATTCATTTCTACTATAGTTTGGTAAGAAAAGAATCATCTTCATTGCCAAACAGTCTACTGTGCAAAATAAGCTTGTTCAGCACTAGGAATGAGTTGCTTTTCTACAAAGAGTGTACATCATAGCTAGTTCGACCTCTCCTAGTTTGGAAAACTTAACAGGCTGTACAATTTTCTAGTTTCATTTCCTTTCTAATGTAGTTTGGTAGGAAAAGGAACATCTTCATTGCCGAACCCTGTACTGAGTGAAATAAGCTTGTTCAGCTCTAGGAATGAGTTGCTTTTCTACAAAGAGTGTAGATCATAACAAGGTCAAACTCTCCTAGTTTGTACAACGTAACACGTTGTAGAATTTACTAGTTTCGATTCGTTTCTACTGTAGTTTGGTAAGAAAAGAAACATCTACATTGCCGAACACTGGACTGTGCGAAATAAGTTTTTCATCTCTGGGAATGAGTTGCTTTTCTACAAAGAGTGTAGATCACAGCAACTTCTAACTTTCCTATTTTGTGCAATCTAACAAATTTTACAACTTACTAGTTTCGTTTCATTTCTAATTTAGTTTGGTAAGAAAAGAAACATTTTCATTGCCAAACACTGAACTGTGCAAAATAAGTTTTTCATCTCTAGGAATGAGTTGCTTTTCTACAAAGAGTGTAGATCACAGGAAGTTCAAAATTTCCTAGTTTGTGCAATCTAACAAGTTTTACAATTTACTAGGTTCGTTTCATTTTTAATGTAGTTTGGTAAGAAAAGAAACATCTTCATTTCCAAACACTCTATTGTGAAAAATAGGCTTGTTCAGCACTAGGAATGAGTTGCCTTTCTACAAAGAGTGTAGATCATAGCAAGTTTGAAATCTACTAGTTTGTACAACTTAACAAGTTGTAGAATTTACTACTTCCATTTGATTTCTGCTGTAGTTTGGTAAGAAAAGAAACATCTTCATTGCCGAACCCTGTACTGAGTGAAATAAGCTTGTTCATCTCTAGGAATCAGTTGCTTTTCTACAAAGAGTGTAGATCACAGCAAGTTCTAACTTTCCTAGTTTGTGCAATCTAAAAAGTTGTACAATTTACTCATTCCGTTTCTTTTCTAATGTAGTTTGGTAAGAAAAGAAACATCTTCATTGCTGAACCCTGTATTGAGCGAAATAAGCTTGTTCAGCTCTAGGAATGAGTTGCTATTCTATAAGGAGTTTAGGTCATAGCAAGTTCAAACTCTCCTAGTTTGTACAACTTAACAAGTTGTAGAATTTAGTAGTTTCGTTTCATTTCTACTGTTGTTTGATAAGAAAAGAAATATCTTCATTGCCCAATACTCTACTGTGCGAAATAAGCTTGTTCATCTCTAGGAATGAGTTGCTTTTGTACAAAGAGTGTAGATCACAGCAAGTTCTAACTTTCCTCGTTTGTGCAATCTAACAAGTTGTACAATTTATTATTTTCGTTTCATTTCTAATGTAGTTTGGTAAAAAAAGAAACATGTTCTTTGCCGAAAACTGTACTGTGCGAAATAAGCTTGTTCATCTCTAGGAATCAGTTGCTTTTGTACAGAGTGAAGATCACAGTAAGTTCAAACTTTCCTCATTTGTGCAATCTAACAAGTTGTACGATTTACTAGTTTGGTTTCATTTCTAATGTAGTTTGGTAAGAAAAGAAACATCTTCATTGCCGAACACTCTACTGTGCGAAATCAGCTTGTTCAGCACTAGGAATGAGTTGCTTTTCTACAAATAGTGTAGATCATAACAAGTTCGAGCTCTCCTAGTTTGTATAACTTCACAAGTTGTACAATTTTCCTGTTTCCTTTCCTTTCTAATGTAGTTTGGTAAGAACAGAAATATCTTCATTACCGAACCCTGTACTGAGCGAAATAAGCTTGTTCAGCTCTAGGAATGAGTTACTTTTCTACAAAGAGTGTAGATCATAGCAAGTTCAAACTCTCCTAGTTTTTACAACTTAAAAGTTTTAAAGTTTACTAGTTGCGTTTCATTTCTAATGAGGTTTGGAAAAAAGGAAACATCTTCATTGCCATACCCTGTCGTGAGCGAAATAAGCTTGTTCAGTTCTAGGAATGAGTTGCTTTTTTACAAAGGCTGTATGTCAGGGAAAGTTCAAACTCTCCTAATTTGTACAACTTAACAAGTTTTACAATTTACTGGTTTCGTTTCATTTCTAATGAAGTTTGGTAAGAAAAGAAACATCTTCATTACCAAACACTGTACTGAGCGAAATAAGCTTGTTCATCTCTAGGAATCAGTTGCTTTTGTGCAAAGCTTGTAGATGACAGTAAGTTCAAACATTCCTCATTTGTGCAATGTAACACGTTATACAATTTACTAGTTTCATTTTGTTTCTGCTATAGTTTGGTAAGAAAAGAAACATCTTCATTGCCAAACACTGTACTGAGCGAAATAAGCTTGTTTGTGTCTAGGAATGAGTTTCTTTTGTACAAAGAGTGTTTGATGACAGCAATTTCAAACTTTCCTCGTTTGTGCAATCTAAAAAGTTGTACAATTTACTAGTTTCGTTTCTTTTATGCTGTAGTTTGGTAAGAAAAGAAACATCTTCATTCCCGAACACTGTACTGTGTGAAATAAGCTTGTTCAGCACTAGGAATTAGTGGCGTTTTTACAAACAATATAGATAACAGGAAGTTCAAACTTTCCTCCTTTGTGCAATTTATCAAGTTGTACAATTTACTGGTTTCCTTTCATTTCTAATGAAGTTCGGTAAGAAAAGAAATATCTTCATTGCCAAACACTGTACGGAGCGAAATAATATTCTTCAGTTCTAGGAATGAGTTGCTTTTCTACAAAGAGTGTAGATCACAACAAGTTCAAACTTGCCTTGTTGGTGCAATCTACCAAGTTGTACAATTTCACAGCTTCGTTTCATTTCAAATGTAGTTTGGTATAAAAAGAAACAGCTTCAATCCCGAATATTGTACTGTGCGAAATAAGCTTGTTCAGCTATAGGAATGAGTTGCTTTTGTACAAAGAGTGTAGATCAGAACAAGTTCAAACTTTTCCCATTTGTACAATATACAAGGTTGTACAATAGAGTACCTTTGTTTCATTTCTAATGTAGTTTGGTAATATAAGAAACATCTTCATTTCCAAAAACAGTACTCTGAGAAATAAGCTTGTCTAGCACTAGGAATGAGTTGCTTTTCTACCAAGAGTATAGATCACAGCAAGTTCAAACTTTCCTCTTTTGTGCCATCTAACAAGGTGTAGAATTTACTTGCATCTTTCCAATTCTAAAGCCGTTTGGTAAGAAAAGAAACATCTTCATTGCCGAACCCTCTACTGACCGAAATAAGCTTCTTCAGCTCTAGGAATGAGTTGCTTTTCTACAAACAGTGTAGATCACAACAAGTTCAAACTTGCCTTCTTCGTGCAATCTACCAAGTTGTACAATTTCGTAGCTTCGTTTCATTTAAAATGTAGTTTGGTATGAAAAGAAACATCTTCATTGCTGAATATTGTACTGTGCGAAACAAGCTTGTTCAGCTCTAGGAATAAGTTGGTTTTCTACAAAGTGTAGATCACAACAAGTTCAAACTTTCCTCTTTTGTGCAATCTAACAAGTTGTACAATTTACTAATTTCGTTTTTTTTCTAATGAAGTTTGGTAAGAAAATAAACATCTTCATTGCCAAACACTGCTCTGTTCGAAATAAAATTGTTAAGCTCTAGGAATGAGTTGCTTTTCTACGAAGAGTTTAGATCACAGCAAGTTCAAACTATTCGAGTTTGTAAAATATACCAGGTTGTACAATTTAATACCTTCATTTCATTTATAATGTAGTTTGGTAATATAAGAAACATCTTCAGTTCCAAAAACTACTGTGCAAAATAAGCTTGTCCAGCACTAGGAATCAATTGCTTTTCTACAAAGAGTGTAGATCACAGCAAGTTCAAACTTTCCTCTTTTATGCAATCTATCAAGGTGTACAATTTACTAGACTCTTTTCATTTCTAATGTTGTTTGGTAAGAAAAGAAACATCTTCATTGCCGAACCCTGAACCGACTGAAATAAGCTTCTTCAGCTCTAGGAATGAGTTGCTTTTCTGCAGAGAATGTAGATCACAGCAAGTTCAAACTTTGCTCCTTCGTGCAATCTAACAAGATGTACAATTTAGTAGCTTCATTTCATTTCAAATGTAGTTTGGTAAGAAAAGAAACATCTTCATTGCCAAATATTGTACTGTGTGAAATAAGCTTGCTCAGCTCTAGGAATGAGTTGCTTTTCTACAAAGTGTAGATCACAGCAAGTTCAAACTTTCCTTGTTTGTACAACCTACAAACTTGTGCAATTAATAGCTTCATTTCATTTCTAGTGTGGTTTGATAAGAAAAGAAACATCTCCATTGCGAAATAAGCTTGTTTGGCTCTGGGAATGAGATGCTTTCGTACGAACACGGAAAAACCGCAAGGTCATACTTACAATCTAACAAGTTTTTAAATTTACTAGCTTCCTTTCATTTCTAATGTAGTTTGGTAAGAAAAGAAACATCTTTATTGCAGAACACTGTACTGTGCAAAATAAGCTTGTTTGGCTCTGGGAATGAGATGCTTTCGTACGAACACGGAAAAACCGCAAGGTCAAACTTACCTCGTTTTTACAATCTAACAAGTTTTTAAATTTACTAGCTTCCTTTCATTTCTAATGTAGTTTGGTAAGAAAAGAAACATCTTCATTGCAGAACACTGTACTGTGCAAAATAAGCTTGTTCAGCTCCAGGAAGGAGTTGCTTTTCTACAAAGAGTGCAGACCACACTAAGTTCAAACTTTGCTTGTCTGTGCAATGTAAAAAGTTGTACAATTTACTAGTTTCGTTTCTTTTCTAATGTAATTTGGTAAGAAAACAAACATCTTCATTCCGAAAACTGTACTGTGCAAAATAAGCTCGTTCAGCTCTAGGAATGAGTTGCTTTTCTACAAAGAGTGTGGATCACAGCAAGTTCAAACTTTCCTCGTTTGTACCATCTAACAAGTTTACAAGTTACTACTTTTGTTTCGTTTCTAATGTAGTTTGGTAAATAAAGAAACATCTTCATTTTTGAACCCTGTACTGAGCGAAATAAGCTTCTTCAGTTCTAGGATTGAGTTGCTTTCCTACAAAGAGTTTAGATCACAGCAAGCTCAAACTTTCCTTATTCGTGCAATCTACCAAATTGTACAATTTAGTAGCTTCGGTTTATTTCAAATGTAGTTTGATAAGAAAAGAAACATCTTCATTGCCGAACATTGTACTGTGCGAAATAAGCTTGTACAGCTCTAGGAATGAGTTGCTTTTCTCCAATGAGTGTAGATCATAGCAAGGTCAAACTTCCCTTGTTTGTACAATCTACGAAGTTGTACAATTTAGTAGCTTCATTTCAATTCTAAGCTAGTTTGATAAGAAAAGAAACAACTTCATAGCCAAACATTGTACTCTGAGAAATAAGCACGTTCTGCTCTAGCAATGAGATGCTTTCGTATGAATACGGAAGATAACAGCAAGATCAAACTTTCCCCTTTGTACAATCTAACAAGTTGTACAATTTACTACATTCCTTTCATTTATAATGTAGTATGGTAAGAAAAGAACCATCTTCAATGCCGAACACTGTACTGTGCTAAATAAGCTTCTTCAGCTCTAGGACTGAGTTGCTTTTCTACAAAGAGTGTAGATCACAGTTCAAACTTTCCTCCTTTGTGCAATCTAACAAGTTGTACAATTTAATAGTTTCATTTTGATTCTAATGTAGTATGGTAAGAAAAGAAACATCTTCATTGCCAAACACTGTACTTTGCAAAATAAGCTTATTCAGCTCTAGGAATCACTTGCTTTTCTACAAAGAGTTTAGATCACAGCAAGTTCAACCTTTCCTTGTTCGTGCAATCTACCAAGTTGTACAATTTAGTAGCTTTGTTTCATTTCAAATGTAGTTTGGTAAGAAAAGAAACATCTTCATGGGCAAACCCTGTACTGACTGAAATAAGCATGTTCAGCTCTACGAATAAGTTGCTTTGCTCCAAAGAGTGTAGATCACAGCAAGGTCAAACTTTCTTTCTTTGTAAATCTACGAAGTTGTACAATTTAGTAGCTTCATTTCATTTCCAATGTAGTTTGATAAGAAAAGAAACATCTTCATTGCCAAACACTATACTGTGCAAAATAAGCTTGTTCAGCTCTAGGAATGAGTTGTTTTTCTACAAAGAGTGTAGATCACAACAAGTTCAAACTTTCCTTATTTGTATAATCTAACAAGATGTACAATGTACTAGCTTCATTTCATTTCTATGGTAGTTTGGTAAGAAAAGAAACATCTTCATTGCCAAACACTGTACTGTGCGAAATAAGATTGTTCAGCTCTAGGAATGAGTTGCTTTTCGAAAAAGAGTGTAGATCACAGCAAGTTCCAACTTCCTCGTTTGTACAATCTAACAAGTTGTACTAGGTACTAGCTTCCTTTCATTTCTATATTAGTTTGATAAGAAAAGTGACGTCCTCACTGCCGAACACTGTACTGTGTGAAATAAGCTTGTTCAGATCTAGGAATGAGATGCTTTTCTACGAAGAGTGTAGATCACAGCAAGTTCAAACTTTCCTCTTTTGTGCAATCTAACAAGTTGTACAATTTCCTAGTTTCGTTTCTAATGTAGTTTGGTAAGAAAAGGAACATCTTCATTGCCGAACCCTGTGCTGAACGAAGTAAAGCATGTTCAGTTCTAGGAATGAGTTGCTTTTCAACAAAGAGTGTTGATCACAGTAAGTTCAAACTTTCCTTTGTGCAGTATACTAAGTTGTACAATTTACTCTCTTCCTTTCATTTCTAATGTATTTTGGTAAGAAACGAAACATCTTCATTGCTGAACAGTGTACTATGCAAAATAAGCTAATTCAACTCTAGGAATGAGGTGTTTTTCTAAAAAGAGTGTAGATCACAGCAAGTTCAAACTCTCCAAGTTTGCACATTCAAAGAAGTTGTACAATTTATTAATTTCATTTCATTTCTAATGCAGTTTGGTAAAGAAAGAAACATCTTCATGGCCTAACCCTGTACTTGGCAAAATAAATTGTTCAGCTCTAGGAATGAGTTGCTTTTCTACAAAGAGTGTAGATCACAGCAAGTTCAAACTTTGCTCATTCGTACAAACGAACAAGTTGTAGAATTTCCTAGTTTAGTTTCATTTCTATTGTAGTTGGATAAATAAAGAAACATCTTCATTGCTGAACCCTGAACTGAGTGAAATAAGCTTGTTCACCTCTAGGAATGAGTTGCTTTTCTACAAAGTGTGTAGATCACAGCAAATTCAAGCTTTCCTCATTTGTACAATCTACCAAGTGCTACAATGTTCTTGCTCTGTTTCATTTCTAATGTATTTTAGTAAGAAAAGTAACAACTTCATTGCCGAACACTGTACTGTGCAAAATAAGGTTTTTCAACACTAGGAATGAGTTGCCTTTCGAAGAGTGTAGATCACAGCAAGTTGAAACCTTCCTTGTTTGTGCAATATCGGAAGTTTTACAATTTAGTGGCTTCATTTCATTTCTATTGTAGTTTGATAAGAAACGAAACATCTTCATTGCCGAACACTGTACTCTGGGAAATAACCTTGTTCAGCTCTAGGAATAAGATGC
This sequence comes from Orientallactaga sibirica, assembly GCA_036365145.1. Lineage (NCBI taxonomy): Eukaryota > Metazoa > Chordata > Mammalia > Rodentia > Dipodidae > Orientallactaga > Orientallactaga sibirica. The sequence goes on from JAEOAD010002758.1 coordinate 76,501, forward strand.
TTTCATACTTACATGGAAGAAAACAGCAAGTTCAAAGTTTCCTCAATTGTACAGTCTAATAAGTTTTACAGTGTACTAGCTTCGTTTCATTTCTATGGTAGTTTGGTAAGGCAAGAAACATCTTCACTGCCGAAAACTGTACTGTGTGAAATAAGCTTGTTCACCTTTAGGAATGAGTTGCTTTTCTACAAAGAGTGTAGATCACAGCAAGTTCCAACTTCCTCGTTTGTACAATATAAGAACTTGTACAATTGACTAGTTTTGTTTCTTTTCTAATGTAGTTTGGTAAATAAAGTAACATCTTCATTGCCGACTCCGTACTGAGTGAAATAAGCTTTTTCAGCTGTAGGAATGAGTTGCTTTTCTACAAAGAGTGTATATCACAGCAAATTCAAACTTTCCTTGTTTGTGCAATATCGAAAGTTTTACAATTTAGTAGCTTCATTTCATTTCTATTGTAGTTTGATAAGAAAAGAAGCATCTTCAATGTCGAACACTGTACTCTGGGAAATAACCTTGTTCAGCTCTAGGAATGAGATGCTTTCATATGAACATGGAAGAAAACAAATACAAGCCTTCCTTGATTGTACAGTCTAACAAGTTGTACACTGTACTAGCTTTTTTCATTTCTATGGTAGTTTGGTAAGAAAAGAAACATCTTCATTGCCTAACACTGTACTGTGCGAAATAAGCTTGTTCAGCTCTAGGAATAAGTTGCTTTTCTACAAAGAGGGTAGATCACAGCAAGTTCCAACTTTCCTCGTTTGTACAATCTAACAAGTTGTACAATTGACTCATTTTGATTCGTTTCTAATGTAGTTTCCTAAACAAAGAAACATCTTCATTGCCGACCCCGTACTGAGTGTAGATCACAGCAAGTTCAAACTTTCCTTGTTCGTGCAATATCGGAAGTTTTAGAATTTAGTAGCTACATTTCATTACTATTGTAGTTTGATAAGAAAAGAAACATTTTCAATGCCAAACACTGTACTCTGCGAAATGACCTTGTTCAGCTCTAGGAATGAGATGCTTTCGTACAAACACAGAAGAAAACAGCAAGTTCAAACTTTCCTTGATTGTACATTCTGGCAAGTTGTACAATGTCCAAGCTTTGTTTCATTTCTATGGTAGTTTGGTAAGAAAAGAAACATCTTCATTGCCAAACACTGTACTGTGCGAATTAAGCTTGTTCAGCTCTAGGAATGAGTTGCTTTTGTACAAAGAGTGTAGATCACAGCAAGTTCAAACTTTCCTCTTTTGTGCAATCTAACAAGTTGTACAATTTATTAGTTTCATTTCATTTCTAATGTAGTTTGGTAAGAAAAGGAACATCTTCATTGCCGTACCCCATACTGAGCGAAATAAACTTGTTCAGCTCTACGAATGACTTGCTTGTTTACCGAAAGTGTAGATTATAGCAAGTTCAAACTTTCCTTGTTCATGCAAGCTACCAAGTTGTAAAATTTCATAGCTTTGTGTCATTTCAAATGTAGTTTGGTAAGAAAAGAAACATCTTCATTCCCGAACATTGTACTTTGCAAAATAAGCTTGTTCAGCTCTAGGAATCAGTTGCTTTTCTACAAAGAGTGTAGATCACAGCAAGGTCAAACATTCCTTGTTTGTACAATCTGCCAAGTTGTACAATTTAGTAGCTTCATTTCATTTCTAATGTAGTTTTATAAGAAAAGAAACACCTTCATTACCAAACACTGTACTCTGCAAAATAAGGTTGTTCTGCTCTAAGAATGAGATGCTTTCCTACGAACACAGAAGATAACAGCAAGTTCAAACTTTCCTCGTTTGTACAATCTAACAAGTTGTACAATTTACTACCTTCCTTTCATTTCTAATGTATTCTGGTAAGAAAAGAAACATCTTCATTTCCGAACACTGTACTGTACAAAATAAGCTTCTTAACCTTTAGAAATGAGTTGCTTTTCCACAAAAACTGTAGATCACAGGAAATTCAAACTTTCCTCTTTTGTGAAATCTAACAAGTTGTACAATGTATTAGCTTCATTTCATTTCTATAGTAGTTTGGTAAGAAAAGTAACATCTTCACTGCCAAACACTGTACTGTGCAAAATAAGCTTGTTCAGCTCTAGGAATGAGTTGCTTTTGTACAAAAAGTGTAGATCACAGCAACTTCAAACATTCCGCGTTTGTGCAATCTAACAAGTTGTACAATTTACTAGTTTCTAATGCAGTTTGGTAAGAAAAGAAACCTCTTCTTTGCCGAACACTGTACTCTGTGAAATAAACTTGTTCAGCTCTAGGAATGAGTTGCTTTTCTACAAAAAGTATAGATGGCAGCAAGTTCAAACTTTCATCATTTTTACAATCTAAGACGTTGTACAATGTCCTTGCTCCATTTCATTTCTAATGAAGTTAGGTAATAAAAGAAACATCTTCATTTCTGAACACTGTACTGTGGGAAAAAAGCTTCTACAGCTCTAGGAGTGAGTTGCTTTTCTACAAAGAGTGTAGATCACAGCAAGTTCAAACTTTCCTCGTTTGTACAATCTAAAACGTTGTACAATTTAATAGTTTTGTTTCATTTCTAATGTAGTTGGGTAAATAATGAAACATCGTCATTGCCGAAACCTGTACTGAGCGAAATAAGCTCGTTCAGCTCAAGGAATGAGTTGCTTTTCAACAAAGGGTGTAGATCACAGCAAGTTCAAACTTTCCTCTTTGGTGCAATGTAACAAGTTGTACAATTTACTAGTTTCTTTCAGTTTCTAATGCAGTTTGGCAAGAAAAAAAAAATCTTCATTGCCGAACCCTGTACTGAGCGAAATAAGCTTTTGTACAAAAAGTGTAGATCACAACAAGTTCAAACTTTCCTCTTTTGTGCAATCTACCAAGTTGTACAATTTAGTAGCTTCATTTCCTTTCTAATGTAGTTTGATAAGAAAAGAAATATCTTCATTGCCAAACTCTGTACTGTGCGAAATAAGCTTGTTCAGCTCTAGGAATGAGTTGCTTTTGTACAAAGAGTGTAAATCCCAGGAAGTTCAAACTTCCTCGTTTGTACAATCTAACAAGTTATACAAGGTACTAGCTTCATTTCATTACTATGGTAATTTGGTAAGAAAAGAAACACCTTCATTGCCGAACACAGTACTGTGCGAAATAAGCTTGTTCAGCTCTAGGAATGAGTTGCTTTTCTACAACGAGTGTAGATCACAGCAAATTCAAACCCTCCAAGTTTGCACAATCTAACAAGTTGTACATGGTTCGAAAATGAAGATGTTTCTTTTCTTGCCAAATTACAAGAGAAATCAAACGAAACTAGTAAATTGTACAAGTTTTTAGATTTTATGAAAGAGGAGAGTATGAACATGCTATGATGTACACCCTTTGTAGAAAAGAAACTCATTCCTAGAGCTGAACAAGCTGAATTCGGTCAGTACAGGGTTCGGCAATGAAAATGTTTCTTTTCTTACCAAACTACATTAGAAACAAAAAGAAACTAGAAAATTGTACAACTTGTTAGATTTTACAAATGAGGAGAGTTTGAACTTGTAATGATCTACACTCTTTGTAGAGAAGCAACTCATTCCTATAGCTGAACAAGCTTATTTTGCACAGTACTGTATTTGGCAATGAAGATGTTTCTATTCTTACCAAACTATCATACAAATGAAACGAAGTTGGTACATTGTACACCTTCTTAGATTGTACAAACGAGGAAAGTTTCAACTTCCTGTGATCTACACTCTTTGTAGAAAAACAACTCACTCCTAGAGCTGAACAAGCTTATTTCGCTCAGTACAGCGTTCGGCAATGAAGATGTTTCTTTATTTACCAAACTACATTAGAAACCAAACAAAACTAGAAAATTTTACAACTTGTTAGATTGTACAAACGAGGAAAGTTTGAACTTGCTGTGATCAACATTCTTTGTAGAAAAGCAACTCATTCCTAGAGCTGAACAACCTTATTTTGCTAAGTACCAGCTTCAGCAATGAAATGTTTCTTTTCTTTCCAAACTACATTGAAAATGAAACGAAGCTAGTAAAGTGTACACCTTTTTAAAGTGTACAAAGGAGGAAAGTTTGAACTTCCTGTTGTATTCCGTGTTTGTACGAAACTATCTTATTCCTAGAGCTTAACAAGCTTATTTCACAGTGTACAGTGTTCGGGAATGAAGGTATTTCTTTTCTTACCAAACTAGCATAGAAATGAAACGAAGCTAGAACATTGTACAACTTGTTAGATTGTACTAAAGTAGAAAGTTTGAACTTGCCGTGATCTACACTCTTTGTAGAAAAGCAACTCATTCCTAGAGCTGGAGAAGCTTATTTTGCACAGTACAGTGTTCGGTAATGAAGATGTTTCTTTTCTTACCAAACTACATTCGAAATGAAATGAAACTGGTAAATGGTACAACTTGTTAGATTGTACAAAGGAGGAAAGTTTGAACTTACTGATATCTTGCATGTTCGTACGAAGGCATCTCATTCCTAGAGCTTATTTCACACAGTACAGTGTTGGGCAATGAAGATGTTTCTTCTCTTACTAATCTACCATAGAAAGGAAACTAAGGTGATACCTTGTACAACTTGTGAGATTGTATAAACGAGGAAAGTTTGAACTGGCTGTGATCTACACTCTTTGTAGAAAAGCAACTCATTCCTAGAGATGAACAACTGTATTTAGCTCAGTACAGAGTTTCACAATGAAGATGTTTCTTTCTTTACCAAACTACATTAGAAATGAAACAAAACTAGTAAATTGCTCAAATTGTTAGATTGTACAAACGAGGACGCTTTGAACTGGCCATGATCTACACTCTTTGTAGAAAAGCAACACATTCCTAGAGCTGAACAAGCTGATTTCATGCAAGACAATATTCGGCAATGAAGATATTTCTTTTCTTACCAAACGACATTAGAAATGAAACGAAACTAGTAAATTGTAGAACTTGTTAGATTGTACAAGCGAGGAAAGTTTGAACATCCTTTGAAAAACACTCTGTACAAAAGCAACTCCTTCCTACAGCTGAACAATCTTCTTTCATTCACTACAGGGTTGGGCAATGAAGATGTTTCTTTTCTTACTGAACTACATTAGAAATGAAATGAAACTAATAAATTGTACAACTTGTTAGATTGCACAAACGAGGAAAGTTTGAACTTGCTGTGATCTACACTCTTTGTAGAAAAGCAACTGATTCCTAGAGCTGAACAAGCTTATTTCGCAGAGCACAGTGTTCAGAAATGAAGATGTTTCTTTTCTTACCAAACTACATTAAAAATGAAACGAAGGTACTAAATTGTACAACTTGGTAGATTGTACAAACGAGGAAAGTTTGAACACAGTGTGATCTACACTTTTTGTAGAAAAGCAACTCGTTCCTAGAGCTGAAGAAGCTTATTTCACGCAGTACAGCGTTCGGGAATGAAGGTGTTTCTTTTGTTACCAAACTACCATAGAAATGAAATGAAGCTAGTACATTGTACGACTTGTTAGTTTTTACCAACGAGGAAAGTTTGAACTTGTTGTGATCTACACTCTTTGCAGAAAAGCAACTCATTCCGAGAGCTGAACAAGCTTATTTCCCTGAGTATACGCTTCGGCAATGAAGATGTTTCTTTATTTACCATACTACATTAGAAATGAAATAAAACTAGTAAATTATAAAACTTGTTAGTATGTACAAACGAGGAAAGTTTGAACTTTCTGTGATCTACACTCTTTGTAGAAAAGCCACTCATTCTTATAGCTGAACAAGCTTATTATGCACAGTACAGTGTGCACAAATGAAGATTTTTCTTTTCTTACCAAACTACATTTAAAATGAAACAAAGCTACTAAATTGTACTACTTCCTAGATTGCACAAACAAGTAAAGTTTGAACTTGATGTGACCTGCACTCTTTGTAGAAAATCAACTCATTCCTAGCGCTGAACAAGCTTATTTCACTCTGTACAGTGTTCAGCAATGAAGATGTTTCTTTACTTACCAAACTACATTAGAAATGAAACGAAACTAGAAAATTGTACAACTAGTTAGAGTGTACAAAAGAGGAGAGTTTGAACTTGTTATGATTTACACTCTTTGTAGAAAAGCAACTCATTCCTAGAGCTGAACAAGCTTATTTCACCGGGACAGGGTTCGGCAATGAAGATGTTTCTTTTCTTAGCAAACTACATTAGAAATGAAACGAAACTAGTAAATTGTACAACTTGTTAGATTGTACAAACGAGCAGAGTTTGAACTTGCTATGTTCTACTCTCTTTGTAGAAAAGCAACTCATTCCCAGACCTGAACAGCTTATTTCACACAGTACACATTATCGGAATGAAGTTGTTTCTTACCTTACCAAACTACATTAGAAATGAAACGAAACTAGAAAATTGTAAAACTTGTTAGATTGTACAAATGACGCAAGTTTGAACTTGCTGTGATCTTCCGTGTTCATACGAAAACATCTCATTCCTAGTGCTGAACAAGCTTATTTCGCAGAGTACAGTGTTGGGCATTGAAGATGTATCTCTGCTTACCAAACTACATTTGAAATGAAATGAAGCTACTAAATTGTAAAACTTGGTAGTTTGCACGAACAAGGAAAATTTGAACTTGCTGTGATCTACACTCTTTGTAGAAAATGAACTCATTCCTAAAACTGAATAAGCTTTTTCGTCAGTACAGGGTTCGGCAATGAAGATGTTTCTTTTCTTACCAAACTACATTAGAACCGAAATGAAACTAGGAAATTTTACAACTTGTTAGATTACACAGAAAAGGTCAGTTTGAACTTGCTGGGATCTACACTCTTTGTAGAAAAGCAACTCATTCCTAGAGCTGAATAAGCTTATTTCGCACAGTACAGTGTTCAGCAATGAAGATGTTTCTTTTCTTACCAAACTACCATAGAAATGATACGAAGCTGGTACATTGTAAAACTTGTTAGATTGTACAAACTAGGAAAGTTTGAACTTCCTGTGACCTTCACTTTTTGTAGAAAAGCAACTCATTCCTTGAGGTGAACAATCTTATTTCTCTCAATACAGAGTTCGGCAATGAAGATGTTTCTTTTCTGACCAAACTACATTAGAAATGAAACGAACCTAGAAAATTGTACAACTTGTTAGACTGTACAAACGAGGAAAGTTTGAACTTCCTGTTCTCTTCCGTGTTCGTACGAAAGCATCTCCTTCCTAGTGCTCAACAATCTTATTTCACTCAGTACAGGATTCAGCAATGAAGATGTTTCTTTTCTTACCAAACTACAAAAGAAATGAAACGAAACTAGTAAATTGTACAACTTCGTAGATTGCACGAACAAGGAAAGTTTGAACTTGCTCTGATCTGCACTATTTGTAGAAAAGCAACTCATTACTAGAGCTAAACAAGTTTATTTTGCTCAGTACAGAGTTCGGCATTGAAGATGCTTCTTTTCTTACCAAACCTCATTAGAAACGAATCAAAACTAGTAAATTGCTCAACTTGTTAGATTACACAAAAAAGGAAAGTTTGAACTTGCTGTGATCCACACTCTTTATAGAAAAGGAACTCATTCCTAGAGCTGAACAAGCTTATTTCACGCAGTACAGGGTTCGTCAATGAAGATGTTTCTTTTCTTACCAAACTACATTAGAAATGAAATGAAACTAGTAAATTATACAACTTGTTAGATTTTACAAACTAGCAGAGTTTGAACTTGCTATGATCTACACTCCTTGTACAAAAGCAACTCATTCCTAGAGCTGAACAAGCTTCTTTCACTTAGTACAGGGTTCAGCAATGAAGATGATTCTTTTCTTACCAAACTTCATTAGAAATGAAATGAAACAAGTCAATTGTACAACTTGTTAAATTGCACAAACGAGGAAAGTTTGAGCTTGCTGTGATCTACACTCTTTGTAGAAAAGCAACTCATTCATAGAGCTGAACATGCTTATTTCGCACAGTATAGGCTTCGGCAATGAAGATGTTTCTTTTCTTATCAAACTACATTACAAATGAAAGGAAGCTACTAAATTGTACAACTTGGTAGATTGTACAAAGGAGGAAAGTTTGAACTTTATGTGATCTACAATCTTTGTAGAAAAACAACTCATTCCTAGTGCTCAACAAGCTTATTTTGCGCAGTACAGGGTTTGGCAATGAAGGTGGTTCTTTTCTTACCAAACTGCAATAGAAACAAAACGAAACTAGTAAAATGTACAACTTGTAAGATTTTACAAACGAGGAAAGTTTGAACTTGCTGTGATCTACACTCTTTGTAGAAAAGCAACTCCTTCCTAGAGCTGAACAAACTTATTTCGCTCACTACAGGGATCGAAATAAACATGTTTTTTTTTTCTTACCAAACTACATTAGAAACGAAACAAAACTAGTAAATTGTACAACTTGTTAGATTGTACAAAAGAGGAGAGTTTGAACTTGCTATGATCTATACTCTTTGTAGAAAAGCAACTCATTCCTAGAGCTGAACAAGCTTATTTCGCAAAGTAAAGTCTTTGTGAATGAAGTTGTTTCTTATCTTACCAAACTACATTAGAAATGAAATGAAACCAGCAAATTGTACAACTTGTTAGATTGCACAAACAGGAAAGTTTGAACTTGCTGTGATCTTCCGTGTTCATAAGGAAAACATCTCATTCCTAGAGCTGAACAAGCTTATTTCGCAGAGTACAGTGTTCGGCAATGAAGATGTTTCTTTCCTTACCAAACTACATTAGAAATGAAGTGAAGCTAGTACATTGTACAACTTGTGACATTGTACAAAGGAGGGAAGTTTGAACTTGCTGTGATCTACACTCTTTGTAGAAAAGCAACTCATTCCTAACACTGATCGAGCTTCTTTGGCTCAGTAGAGAGTGCAGCTATGAAGGTGTTTCTTTTCTTACCAAACTACATTAGAAATGAATCGAAACTAGTAAATTGTACAACTTGTTAGATTGTACAAACAGAGAAAGTTTGAACATGCTGTGATCTACACTCTTTGTAGAAAAGCCACTCATTCCTTGTGCTGAACAAGCATATTACGCAGAGTACAGTGTTCGGCAATGAAGATGTTTCTTTTCTTACCAATCTACATTAGAAATGAAAAGAAAGTAGTAAATTGTAAAACTTGGTAGATTGTACAAATGAGGAGAGTTTCAACTTGCTATGATCTACACTCTTTGTAGAAAAGCAACTCATTCCTAGAGCTGAACAAGATTATTTCGCATAGTACAGTTTTTGGGAATGAAGCTGTTTCTTATCTTACCAAACTATATTAGAAATGAAATGAAACTAGAAAATTGTACAAATTGTTAGATTGTACAAACAAGGAAAGTTTGAACTTTCTGTGATCTTCCGTGTTCGTACGAAAACATCTCATTCCTAGTGATGAACAAACTTATTTCATAGAGTAGTGTTCGGAAATGAAGATGTTTCTTTTCTTACCAAAGTACATTAGAATCTAAACGAAACTAGGAAATGGTACAACTTGACAGATTGTACAAAGGAAAAAAGTTTGAACGTGCTGTGATCTACACTTTTTTTACAAAAGCCAATCATTCCTAGTGCTGTACAAGCTTACTACACACAATACAGTGTTCGGCAATGAATATGTTTCTTTTCTTACCAATCTACATTAGAAACGAAAGTAAAGTAGTAAATTGTAAAACTTATCAGATTGTACAAATGAGGAGAGTTTGAACTTGATATGATCTACACTCTTTGTAGAAAAGCAACTCATTCCTAGAGCTGAACAAGCTTACTTTGCTCGGTACAGGGTTCGGCAATGAAGATGTTTCTTTTCTTCCCAAACTACATTAGAACCAAAACGAAACTTGTAAATTGTACAACTTAGATTGTACAAACGAGCAAAGTTTGAACTTGCTATGATCTACACTCTTTGTAGAGAAGCAACTCATTCCTAGAGCTGAACAAGATTATTTCGCACAGTACAGTTTTTGGGAATGAAGCTGTTTCTTGTCTTACCAAACTATATTAGAAATGAAACAAAACTAGCAAACTGTACAACTTGTTAGATTGTACAAACAAGGAAAGTTTGAATTTTCTGTGATCTTCCGTGTTCGAAAGAAAACATCTCATTCCTAGAGCTGAACAAACTTTTCTCGTAGAGTGTTCAGAAATGAAGATGTTTCTTTTCTTACCAAACTACATTAGAATCTAAACGAAACTAGTAAATGGTACAACTTGATAGATTTTACAAACGAAGAAATTTTGAACATGCTGTGATCTACACTCTAGGTAGAAAAGCCACTCATTCCTAGTGCTGTCCAAGCTTATTACGCACAATACAGTGTTCGGCAATGAATATGTTTCTTTTCTTACCAAACTACATTAGATATGAAACAAAACTAGTAAATTGTACAACTTGTTAGCATGTACAAACGAGGAAAGTTTGAATTTGCTGTGATCTACACTCTTTGTAGAAAATCAACTCATTCCTAGAGCTGAACAAGCTTATTTCACTCAGTACAGGGTTTGGCAATGAAGATGTTTCTTTTATTACCAAACTTCATTAGAAATGAAACGAAACTATTAAATTGTACAACTTGTTAAATTGCACAAATGAGGAAAGTTTGAACTTCCTGTGATCTACATTGTTTGTAGAAATGGCACTCATTCCTAGTGCTGAACAAGCTTATTTCACACAGTACAGTGTTTGGCAATGAAGATATTTCTTTACTTACCAAACTACATTAGAAATGAAACGAACCTAGGAAATTGTACAACCGCTTAGACTGTACAAATGAGGAAAGGTTTAACTTGCTGTTGTCTTCCGTGTTTGTACGAAAGCATCTCAATCCTATAGATGTACAAGCTTATTTCGCAGAGTAAAGAGTTCGCCAATGAAGATGTTTCTTTTCTCACCAAACTACATTAGAAATGAAAGAAACTAGGAAGTTGTAAAACTTGTTAGATTCTACAAACGAGGAGAGTTTGAACTTGCTATGATCTACAATCTGTGTAGAAAAACAACTCATTCCTAGAGCTGAACAAGCTTATTTTGCACAGTACAGGGTTAAACAATGAAGATGTTTCTTTTCTTCCCAAACTACATTAGAACCGAAATGAAACTAGTAAATTGTACAACATGGTCGATTTTACAAACAAGAAGTGTTTGAACTTGCTATGATCTACACTCTTTGTAGAAAATCAACTCATTACTAGGGCTAAAAAAGCTTATTTCACACAGTACAATTTTTGGGAATGAAGTTGTTTCTTATCTTACCAAACTAAATTAGAAATGAAACGAAACTAGCAAATTGTACAACTTGTTAGATTTTACAAACGAGGAAAGTTTGAACTTGCTGTGATCTTCCGTGTTCATACGAAAACATCTCATTCCTAGAAGAGAACAAGCTTATTTCACAGAGTACTGTGTTCGGAAATGAAGATGTTTCTTTTCTTACCAAACTACTAGAAATGAAATGAAGCTATAACATTGTAAAACTTGTTAGATTTTACAAATGTGGAAAGTTTGAACTTACTGTTATCTACACTCTTTCTAGAAAAGCAACTCATTCCTCGAGCTGATCAAGCTTATTTCGCTCAGTACAGGGTTCGGCAATGAAGGTGTTTCTTTTCTTACCAAACTACGTTAGAAATGAAACGAAACTAGTACATTGTACAACTTGGTAGATTGTACAAATGAAGAAAGTTTGAACATGCTGTGATCTACACTCTTTGTAGAAAAGCCATTCATTCCTAGTGCTGAACAACCTTATTATGCACAGTACAGTGTTCGGCAATGAAGATGTTTCTGTTCTTCTGAAACTACATTAGAAATGAAATGAAACTAGTAAATTGTACAACTTGGCAGATTTTACAAACGAGGAGACTTTGAACTTGCTATGATCTACACTCTTTGTAGAAAAGCAACTCATTCCTAGAGCTGAACAAGCTTATTTCGCACAGTACATGTTTCGGGAATGAAGCTGTTTCTTATCTTATAAAACTACATTAGAAATGAAACGAAACTAGCAAATTTTACAACTTTTAAGATTGTACGAACGAGAAAAGTTTGAACTTGCTGTGATCTTGCGTGTTCATACGAAAAGATCTCATTGCTAGCATTGAACAAGCTTATTTCATAGAGTACAGTGTTCGGCAATGAAGACGTTTCTTTTCTTACCAAACTACATTAGAAAGGAAATGAAACTAGTAAATGGTACAACTTGTTAGATTACCCAAAGAGGAAAGTTTGAACATGCTGTGATCTGCACTCTTTGTAGAAAAGCCACTCATTCCTAGTGCTGAACAACCTTATTATGCACAGTACAGTGTTCGGCAATGAAGATGTTTCTGTTCTTCTGAAACTACATTAGAAACGAAACAAAACTAGTGAATTGTACAACTTGGCAGCTTGTACAAACGAGGAGAGGTTGAACTTGCTATCATCTACACTCTTTGTAGAAAAGCAACTCATTCCTAGAGCTTAACAAGCTTATTTCGCACAGTACATGTTTCGGGAATGAAGCTGTTTCTTATCTTACCAAACTACATTAGAAATGAAATGAAACTAGCAAATTGTACAACTTATAAGACTGTACGAACGAGGAAAGTTTGAACTTGCTATGATCTTCACTTTTTGTACAAAAAGATCTCATTGCTAGCATTGAACAAGCTTATTTCATACAGTGTTCGGCAATGAAGATGTTTCTTTTCTTACCAAACTACATTAGAAAGGAAACGAAACTAGTAAATGGTACAACTTGTTAGATTGTACAAGTGAAGAAAGTTTCAACATGCTATTATCTACACTCTTTGCAGAAAAGCAACTCATTCCTAGAACTGAAGAAGCTTATTACACACAGTATAGTTTTCGGCAATGAAGTTGTGTCTTTTTGGGAATGAAGATGTTTCTTTTCTTACAAAACTACATTAGAAATGAAACGAACATGGTAAATTGTACAACTTGTTAGACTGTACAAAGGAGGAACGTTTGAACTTGCTGTTTTCTTCCGTGTTCGTACAAAAGTATCTCATTCCTAGAGCTGAACAAGCTTATTTTGCAGAGTACTGTGTTCTGCAATGAAGATGTTTCTTTTCTTACAAAACTACATTAGAAATGAAATGAAACTAGTAAATTGTACAACTTGTTGGATTGTACAAACGAGGAGAGTTTGAACTTGCTATGATCTACACTCTTTGTAGAAAAGCAACTCATTCCTAGAGCTGAACAAGCTTATTAAGCTCAGTACAGGGTTCGGGAATGAAAATGTTTCTTTTCTTACCAAACTTCATTAGAAACGGAACAAAACAAAACTAGTAATTGTACAACTTGTTAAATTGCACATACAAGGAAAGTATGAACTTCCTGTGATCTACACTGTTTGTAGAAAAGCCACTCATTCCTAGTGCTGAACAAGCTTCTTACTCACAGTACAGTGTTCGGAAATGAAGGTGTTTCTTTTCTTACCAAACTACATTAGAAATGAAACGAAACTAGTAAATTGTACAACTTCTTAGATTGCTCAAACGAGGAAAGTTTGAAATTGCTGTGATCTACACTCTTTGTAGAAAAGCAACTCATTCCTACAGCTGAACAAGCTTATTTCGCACAGTACAGTGTTCGGCAATGAAGATCTTTCTTTTCATACCAAACTACATTAGAAACAAAATGAAACTAGTAAATTGTACGACTTGCTAAGTTCTACAAATGAGGAGAGTTTGAACTTGCTATGATCTACACTCTGTGGAAAAGCAACTCATTCCCAGAGCTGAACAAGCTTATTTCGCTCAGTACAGGGTTCGGGCATGAATATGTTTCTTTTCTTACCAAACTTCATGAGAAATGAAACGATACTAGGAAATTGTACAACTTGTTATATTGCACAAAAGTGGAAAGTTTGAACTTCCTGTGATCTACTCTCTTTGTAGAAAAGGAACTCATTCCTAAAGCTGAACAAACTTATTTCGCACAATACAGTGTTTGGGAATGAAGATGTTTCTCTTCTTACAAAACTACATTAGAAATGAAATAAACATAGTAAATTTTAAAACTTGTGAGATTTTACAGAGGAGGAAACTTTGAACTTGCTGTTTTCTTCCGTGTTCGTACGAAAGCATCTCATTCCTAGAGCTGAACAAGCTTATTTGGCATAATACAGTGTTTGAGAATGAAGAAATTTCTTTCTTACAAAACAACATTAGAAATGCAAAAACCATAGTAAATTGTAAAACTTGTTAGACTGTACAGAGGAGGAAAGTTTGAACTTGCTGTTTTCTTCCCTGTTTGTACGAAAGCATCAAATTGCTAGAGCTGAACAAGCTTATTTCGCAGAGTACAGTGTTCAGAAATGAAGGTGTTCCTTTTCTTACCAAACTACATTAGAAATGAATCAAAACTAGAAAATTGTACAACTTTTAAGATTGTACAAACGAGTAGAGTTTGAACTTTCTATGATGGACACTCTTTGTAGAAAAGGAACTCATTCCTAGAGATGAACAAGCTTATTTCGCTCTGTACAGGGTTTGGAAATGAAGATTTTTCTCTTCTTACCAACTTCATTAGAAAGTAAACGAAACTAGTAAACTGTACACCATATTAAATTGCACAAACGAGGAAAATTTGAACTTCCTGTGATCTACACTGTTTTTAGAAAAGCCGCTAATTCCTAGTGCTGAAAAAGCTTATTACGCACAGTACAGTGCTCGGCAATGAAGATGTTTCTTTCCTTACCAAACTACATTAGAAATGAAACGAAACTAGTAAATTGTACAACTTGTTAGATTGTACAATCGAGGAGAGTTTGAACTTTCTATGATGTACACTCTTTGTAGAAAAGCAATTCATTCCTAGTGCTTGCCAAGCTTATTTCGCACAGTACAGGGTTCAGCAATGAAGATGTTTCTTTTCTTAGCAAACTACATTAGAAAGGAAACGACACTAGGAAATTGTACAACTTGTTAAATTTCACAAACAAAGAAAGTTTGAACTTCCTGTGATCTACACTGTTTGTTGAAAAGCCACTCATTCCTTTTGCTGAACAATCTTATTACGCACAGTACAGTGTTTGGCAATGAAGATGTTTCTTTGCTTACCAAACTACATTAGAAATGATACGAAACTAGGAAATTGTACAACTTGTTAAATTGCACAAATGAGGAAAGTTTGAACTTGCTGTGATCTCCAGTCTTTGGATAAAAGCAACTCATTTCTAGAGCTGAACAAGCTTGTTTCGCACAGTACAGTGTTCGGCAATGAAGATATTTCTTTTCTTACCAAACTACATTAGAAATGAAATGAAACTAGTAAATTGTACAACTTCTTAAGTTGTACAAATGAGGAGAGCTTGAACTTGCTATGATCTACACTGTTTGTAGAAAAGCAAAGCATTCCTAGTGCTGAACAAGCTTATTTCGCACAGTACAGTGTTCGGCAATGAAGATGTTTCTTTTCTTACCATATTACATTAGAAACGAAATGAAATAGTAAATTGTACACCTTGTTAGATTGCACAAACGGGGAAAGTTTGAACTTGCTGTGATCTACACTTTCTGTAGAAAAGCAATTCATTCCTACAGCTGAACAAGCTTATTTTGCACAATAGTGTTTTTGGGAATGAAGAAGTTTCTTTTCTTACAAAACTACATTAGAAATGAAACAAACATAGTAAATTGTAGAACTTGTTAGACTGTACAAAGGAGGAAAGTTTGAACTTGCTGTTTTCTTCCGTGTTCGTACAAAAGCATCTCATTCTTAGAGCCGAACAAGCTTATTTCACAGAGTATAGTGTTCGGCAATGAAGATGTTTCTTTTATTACCAAACTACATTAGAAATGAAACGAAACTAGTAAATTGTACAACTTGTTAGCTTGTACAAACAAGGAGAGTTTGAACTTTCTATGATCTACACTCTTTGTAGAAAAGCAACTCATTCCTAGAGCTGAACAAGCTTATTTCCCTGGTACAGGATTCAGAAATGAAGATGTTTCTTTCTTCCCAAACTTCATTAGAAATTAAATGAAACTAGTAAATTGTACAAATTGTTAAATTGCACAAAGGAGGAAAGTTAAAACTTCCTCTGATCTACACTGTTTGTAGAAAGGCCACGCATTCCTAGGGCTGAACAAGCTTATTTCCACAGTACAGTGTTCGGCAATGAAGATGTTTCTTTTCTTACCAACCTACATTAGAAGTGAAACAAAACAAGTAAATTGTACAACTTGTTAGATTGCACAAACGGGAAAAGTTTGAACTTGCTGTGATCTACACTTTCTGTAGAAAAGCAACTCATTCCTAGAGCTGAACAAGCTTATTTCGCACACTACAGTGTTCGGCAATGAAGATATTTCTTTTCTTCCCAAACTACATTAGAAATGAAACTAGTAAATTGTACAACTTGTTAAGTTGTATAAACGAGGAGAGTTTGAACTTGGTATGTTCTACACTCTTTTTAGGAAAGCAACTCATTCCTTGAGCTGAACAACCTTATTTCGCACAATAGGGTTTTTGGGAATGAAGATATTTCTTTTCTTACAAAACTACATTAGAAATGAAATGATTTTAGTAAACTGTACAACTTGTTAGACTGTACAAAGGAGGAAAGTTTGAACTTGCAGTTTTCTTCAGTGCTCGTACGAAAACATCTCATTCTTAGAGCAGAACAAGCTTATTTCGCAGAGTACAGTGTTCGGCATTGAAGATGTTTCTTTCCTTACTAAAGTGCATTAGAAATGAAACCAAACTAGTAAATTGTTCAACTTGTTAGATTGTACAAACAAGGAGAGTTTGAACTTTCTTTTTTTTCTTTCTTTTTTTTTTTTTTTTTTTTTGGTTTTTGCAAGGTAGGGTCTCACTCTGGTCCAGGCTGACCTGGAATTAACTATGTAGTCTCAGGGTGGCCTCGAACTCTCGACGATCCTCCTACCTCTGCCTCCCTAGTGCTGGGATTAAAGGCGTGTGCCACCATGCCCGGCGTTGAGTTTGAACTTTCTATGATCTACACTCTTTGTAGAAAAGCAACTCATTCTTAGAGCTGAACAATCTTATTTCCCTCAGTACAGGATTCGGAAATGAAGATGTTTTTTTCTTACCAAACTTCATTAGAAATGAAACGAAACTAGTCAATTGTACAACTTGTTAAATTGCACAAAGGAGCAAAGTTTGAACTTCCTCTGATCTACACTGTTTGCAGAAAAGCTACGCATTCCTAGTGCTGAACAAGCTTATTTCGCACAGTACAGCGTTTGGCAATGAAGATGTTTCTTTTCTTACCAAACTACATTAGAAATGAAACGAAACTAGGAAATTGTACAACTTGTTAAGTTGTACAAACGAGGAAAGCTTGATCTTGCTATGATCTACACTCTTTGTAGAAAAGCAACTCATTCCTAGAGCTGAACAAGCTTATTTCACTCAGTACTGGGTTCGGCAATGAAGATGTTTCTTTTCTTACCAAACTACATTAGAAATGATGCGAAACTAGTAAATTGTACAACTTGATAGATTGCACAAACGAGGAAGGTTTGAACTTGCTGTGATCTACACTCTTTGTAGAAAAGCAACTCATTCCTAGAGCAGAACAAGCTTATTTCATGAGGTACAGGGTTTGAAAATGAAGGTGTTTCTTTTCTTACCAAACTACATTAGAAACGAAATGAAACAAGAACATTGCACCACTTTTTAGATTGTACAAACGAGGAAAGTTTGATTTGGCTGTGATCTACACTCTTTGTAGATATGCCACTCCTTCCTAGAGCTGAACAAGCTTATTACACACAGTACAGTGTGCGGAAATGAAGATGATGTTCTTCTTACCAAACGACATTTGAAATGAAACGAAGCTACGAAATTGTACAACGTTGTAGATTGCACGAACAAGGAAAGTTTGAACTTGCTGTGATCTACACTCTTTGTAGAACACCAACTCATTCCTAGAGCTGAACAAGCTTATTTCACTCAGTACAGGGTTTGGCAATGAAGATGTTTCTTTTCTTACCAAACTACATTCGAAATGAAATGACACTAGTAAATTGTACATGTTAGATTGTACAAAGGAGGAAAGTTTGAACTTGCTGTTATCGTCCGTGTTCGTACGAAAGCATCTCATTCCTAGAGCTGAACAAGCTTATTTCGCACAGTACAGTGTTCAGCAATGAAGATGTTTCTTTTCTTACCAAACTACCATAGAATGAAATAAAGCTAGAACATTGTAAACTTGTTAGATTGTACAAACGAAAATGTTTGAACTTGCTGTGATCTACACTCTTTGTAGAAAAGCAACTCATTCATAGACCTGAACAAGCTTATTTTGTTTAGTACAGTGTTCGGCAATGAAGATGTTTCTTTTCTTACCAAACTACCTTAGAAATGATACGAAACTAGTAAAATGTACAACTTGATAGATTGCACAAACAAGGAAGGTTTGAACTTGCTGTGATCTACACTCTTTTTAGAAAAGCAACTCATTCCTAGAGCTGAACAAGCTTATTTTGCTTAGTACAGTGTTCGGCAATGAAGATGTTTCTTTTCTTACCAAACTACCTTAGAAATGATACGAAACTAGTAAAATGTACAACTTGATAGATTGCACAAATGAGGAAGGTTTGAACTTGCTGTGATCTACACTCTTTGTAGAAAAGCAAATCATTCCTAGAGCTGAACAAGCTTATTTCGCACAGTGTAGTATTCGGCAATGAAGATGTTTCTTTTCTTACCAAATTACACTAGAAATGAAATGAAGCTAGGAAATTGTACAGCTTGTTAGACTGTACAAACGAGAAAAGTTTGAACTTACTGTTGTCTTCCGTATTCGTACAAAAGCATCTCATTCAGAGAGCTGAAGAAGCTTATTTCGCAAAGTACAGTGTTCGGCAACGCAGATGTTTCTTTTCTTACCAAACTACCATAGATATGAAACGAAGCAAGAATATTGTACAAATTGTTAGATTTACAAACGAGGAGAGTTTGAACTTACTGTGATTTACACTCTTTGTAGAAAACGAACTCATTTGTAGAGCTGGACAAGCTTATTTCTTGCAGTACAGGGTTCGAAAATGAAGATGTTTCTTTTCTTACCAAACTTCATTAGAAAGGAAATGAAACTAGTAAATTGAACAACTTGTTAGATTGTACAAAGAAGGAGAGTTTGAACTTGCCATGATCTGCACTCTTTGTAGAGAAGCAACTCATTTCTAGAGCTTAACAAGCTTACTTTGCACAGTACATTGTTTGGCAATGAAGACGTTTCTTTTCTAACCAAACTACCATAGAAATGAAACGAAGCTAATATATTGTACAACTTGTTAGATTGTACAAATGAGGAAAGTTGAACTTGCTGTGATCTACACTCTTCGTAGAAAAGCAATTCATTCCTAGAGCTGAACAAGCTTATTTTGCTCAGTACAGGGTTCAGCAATGAAGATGTTTCTTTATTTAGCAAACTACACTAGAAATGAAACGAAGCTAGAAAATTGTACAACTTGTTAGACTGTACAAACGAGGAAAGTTTGAACTTGCTGTTATCTTCAGTGTTCATACGAAAGCATCTCATTCCTAGAGCCGAACAAACTTATTTCTCGCAGTACAGACTTCGGCAATGAAGGTGTTTCTTTTCTTACCAAACTACATTAGAAACGAAATGAAAGTAGTACATTGTACAACTTGTTAGATTATACAAATGAGGATCTACCCTCTTTGTAGAAAAGCAACTAATTCCTAGAGGTGAACAAGCTTATTTCGTACAGTACAGTGTTTGGCAATGAAGATGTTTCTTTTCTTACCAAAACATTCGAAATGAAACGAAGCTAGTAAATTGTACAAGTTGTTAGATTGTACAAACGAGTAAAGTTTGAACTTACTGTTATCTTCCCTGTTCATTAACTTCCGTGTTCGTTCCTGAAGGTGAACAAGCTTACTTTGCAGAGTACAGGGTTCGGCAATGAAGATGTTTCCTTTCTTACCAAACTACATTAGAAATGAAATGAAGCTACTAAATTGTACAACCTGGTCGATTGTACAAACGCAAAAAGTTTGAACTTGCCATTATCTTTAGTGTTCGTACGAAAACATCTCATTAATAGAGCTGAACAAGCTTATTTCACAGAGTACAGTGTTCAGCAATGAAGATTTTTCTTTTCTTTCCAAACTACATTTGAAATGAAATGAAACTACTAAATCATATAACTTGGTACATTGCACAACCAAGGAAAGTTTGAACTTGCTGTGATTTACACTCTTTGTAGAAAAGCATCTCATTCCTAGACCTGAACAAGCTTATTTTGCACAGTACAGTGTTCGGCAATGAACATGGTTCTTTTCTTACCAAACTACATTCGAAATGAAACGAAGCTAGAAAATTGTACAACGTGTTAGAGTTTACAAAGGAGGAAAATTTGAACTTGCTGTTATTTTCCGTGTTCGTACGAAATCAATTCATTTCTAGAGCTGAACAAGCTTATTTCGCAGAGTACAGTGTTCGGCAATGAGGATGTTTCTTTTCTTACCAAACTACATTCGAAATGAAATGAATTTAGTAAATTGTACAACTTATTAGATTGTACAAAGGAGGAAAGTTTGAACTTGCTGTTATCTTCCGTGTTCGTGCAAAAGCTTCTCATTACTAGAGCTGAACAAGCTTATTTCGCAGTGTACAGGGTTCGGCAATGAAGATGTTTCTTTTCTTATGAAATTACATTAGAAATGAAACAAAACTAGTAAATTGTATAATTTCTCGATTGGACAAATGAGGAGAGTTTGAACTTGCTATGATCTGCTGTCTTTTTAGAAAAGCAACTCATTCCTACAGCTGAAAAAGCTTATTTTGCACAGCACAGTTTTCGGCAATGAAGATGTTTCTTTTCTTACCAAACTACCATAGAAATGAAACAAATCTGGTACATTGTACAACTTCTGAGATTGTACAAATGAGGAAAGTTTGAACTTGCTGTGATCTACACTCTTTCTAGAAAAGCAACTCATTCCTAGAGCTTGAACAAGCTTATTTCGCTGAGCACAGGGTTTGAAATGAAGATGTTTCTTTATTTATCAAACTACATTAGAAATGAAACGAAGCTAGTTAATTGTTCAACTTGTTATACTGTACAACGGAGGAAAGTTTGAACTTGCTGTTGTCTTCCGTGTTCGTATGAAAGCATCTCATTCCTAGAGCTGAACAAGCTTATTTCGCAGAGTACAGTGTTCGGCAATGAAGAGGTTTCTTTTCTTATCAAACTACATTGGAAATGAAACGAAGCTACTAAATTGTACAACTTGTTAGATTGTACAAAGGAGGAAAGTTTCAACTTGCTATGATCTACACTCTTTGTAGAAAAGACACTCATTCCTAAAGCTGAACAAGCTTACTTCACTCAGTACTGGGTTCGGCAATGAAGATGTTTCTTTTCTTACCAAACTACATTCGAAATTAAACGAAGTTAGTAAATTGTACAACTTGTTAGATTTTACAAAGGAGGAAAGTTTGAACTTGCTGTTATCTTCCGTGTTGATCTGAAACCATCTAATTTGTAGAGCTGACAACCATCTGAAGATGTTTCTTTTCTTTAGAAATGAAATGAAGCTAGCTAGAGTGTACAAACAAGGAAAATTTGAACTTGCTGTGATGTACACTGTTTGTAGAAAAGCAACTCATTCCTACAGCTGTACAAGGTTATTATGCACAGTACAGTGTTCGGCAATGAAGATGTTTCTTTTCTTACCAAACTACATTAAAATGAAACCTAGTAAATAGACTTGTTAATGCACAAATGAGGATAGTTTGAACTGTGATCTACTTAGAAAAGCCAACTCATTCCTAGAGCTGAACAAACAAGGCAATGAAGATGTTTCTTTGCTTACCAAACTACCATAGAAATTAACTTGCTGTGATTGTACAAACGAGGAACACTGAACTTTTGATCTACACTCTTTGTAGAAAAGCAACTCATTCCTAGAGCTGAACAACTTAGCTAGGGTTACAATGAAGATGTTACATTAGAAATGAAACGAATCTAGTAAATTGTACCACTTGTTAGACTGTACAAAAGAGGAAAGTTTCAATTTGCTGTTGTCTTCTTTTACAAAGGCATCTCATTCCTAAACTGAACAACATTTAGAAATGAGTTTCGGCAATGAAGATGTTTCTTTTCTTACTAAACTACCATAGAAATGAAATGAAACTTGTACATTGTACAACTTCTTAGATTGTACAAACGAGGAAAGTTTGAACTTGCTGTGATCTACATTCTTTGTAGAAAAGCAACTCATTCCTAGAGCTGCACAAGGTTATATATCGCTCAGTATAGGGTTCAGCAATGAAGATGTTTCTTTTCTTACCAAACTACATCAGAAACAAAATGAAATTAGGATATTGTAAAACTTGTTAAATTGTACAAACAAGGAGAGTTTGAACTTGCACTGATGTACACTCTTTGTAGAAAAGCAACCCATTCCTAGAGCTGCTTACAGTAACAATGAAGATGTTTCTTTTCTTACCAAACTACATTCGAAATGCTAGTACATTCTACAACTTGTTTTGTACAAAGGAAAGCAACTTCATTATCTTCCATGCTGAATGCAAAAGCATCTCATTCCTAGAGCTGAACAACCTTATTTTGCAGAGTACAGTGTTCGGCAATGAGGATGTTTCTTTTCTTACCGAACTACAATAGAAATGAAACAAAGCTAGCCATTAAACTTGTTAGATTGTACAAACGAGGAAAGTTTCTTTGATCTACATTGTACAAAAGAGCTGAAAGCTTATTTCACTCAGTACAGGCTTTGGCAATGAAGATGTTTCTTTTCTTACCAAACTACATTCGAAATGAAACAAAGCCAATAAATCGTACATCTTGTTACATTGTACAAAAGAGGAAAGGTTGAACTTGCTGTTATCTTCCATGTTCGTACGAAGGCTTCTCATTCCAAGCACTGAGCAAGCTTATTTCCCAGAGTACAGTGTTTGGCAATGAAGATGTTTCTTTACTTACCAGACTATCATAGAAAAGAAATGAAGCTAGAACATTGTACAACTTGTTAGATTTTACAAACGAGGAAAGTTTGAAGTTGCTGTGATCTACACTCTTTGTAGAAAAGCAACTAATTCCTACAGCTGAACAAGCTCATTTTGCGCAGTACAGAGTTTGGCAATGAAGATGTTTCTTTATTTACCAAAATACATTAGAAACTAGTAAATCATAAAATTTGTTCGATTGTACAAACGAAGAAAGTTTGAACTTGCTGTGATCTATACTCTTCGTAGAAAAGCAACTCATTCCTAGTGCTGAAGAAACTTATTTTGCACAGTACAGGGTTCGGCAATGAAGATGCTTCTTTTCTGACCAAAGTACATTAGAAATGAAACAAAACTAATAAATTGTACAACATCTTAGATTGTACAAACGAGGAGAGTTTGAACTTGCTATGATCTACACTCTTTGTAGAAAAGCAACTCATTCCTAGATCTGAGCAAGCTTATTTCACACAGTACAGTGTTCGGCAAAGAAGATGTTTCTTTTCTTACCAAACTACCATAGAAATTAAATTATGTTAGTACATTGTACAACTTGTTAGATTGTACAAAGGAGGAAAGTTTGAACTTGCTGTTTTCTTCCGTGTTCGTAGGAAAGCATCTCATTCCTAGAGCTGAACAAGCTTATTTCGCAGAGTACGGTGTTTGGCAATGAAGATGTTTGGTTTCTTATCAAACTACATTAGAAATGAAATGACATTACTAAATTGTACAACTTGGTAGATTGTGTAAACGAGGAACGTTTGAAATTGCTGTGATCTACACTCTTTGTATAAAAGCAACTCATTCCTAGACCTGAACAATCTTATTTCACTCAGTACAGGGTTCAGCAATGAAGATGTTTCTTTTCTTACCAAACTTCATTAGAAACAAAACGAAACTAGTAAATTGTACAACTTGTTAGTTTCCAGAAAAGAGGAAAGTTTGAACTTGCTGTGATCTACAGTCTTTGGAGAAAATTAACTCATTTCTAAAGCTGAGCAAGCTTATTTCACAGAGTACAGTGTTCGGAAATGAAGATTTTTTTTACTTACCAAACTACCATAGAAATGAAATGAAGCTAGTACATTGTACAAATTGTTAGACTGTACAAAGGAGGAAAGTTTGAACTTGCTGTGATCTACACTGTTTGTAGAAAAGCAACTCATTCCTAGAGCTGAACAAGCTTATTTCACTCTGTACAGGGTTAGGCAATGAGGATTCTTCTTTTCTTACCAAACTACATTAGAAATGAAATGAAACTAGTAAATTGTACAACTTGTTAGATTGCACAAACAAGGAAAGTTTGAACTACTGTGATCTAGAAAAGAAAAGCAATTCATTCCTAGAGCTGAGCAAGCTTATTTCGCAGAGTACAGTGTTCGGAAATGAAGATGTTTCTTTACTTACCAAACTATCATAGAAATGAAACGAAGGTAGTACATTATACAACTTGTTAGATTGTACAAACGAGGAAAGTTTGAACTTGCTGTGATCTACACTCTTTGTAGAAAAGCAACTCATTCCTAGAGCTGAACAAGCTTATTTCAATCTGTGCAGGGTTAGGCAATGAAGATGCTTCTTTCCTTCCCAAACTACACTAGAAACAAAACGAAACTAGTAAACTGTACA
Organism: Orientallactaga sibirica; assembly: GCA_036365145.1. Classification (NCBI taxonomy): domain Eukaryota; kingdom Metazoa; phylum Chordata; class Mammalia; order Rodentia; family Dipodidae; genus Orientallactaga; species Orientallactaga sibirica. Next base: position 101,061 of record JAEOAD010002758.1, read on the forward strand.
ACTTGTTAGATTGCACAAACGAGGAAAGTTTGAACTTGCTGTGATCTACACTCTTTCTAGAAAAGCAACTCATTCCTAGAGCTGAACAAGCTTATTTCGCTCAGTACAGGGTTCTGCACTGAAGATGTTTCTTTTCTTACCAAACCACATTCGAAGTGAAACGAAGCTAGGAAATTGTACAACTTATTAGACTGTACAAAAGAAGAAAGTTTGAAGTTGTTGTCTTCCGTGTTCATACAAAAGCATCTCATTCCTAGAGCTCTACAAGCTTATTTTGCAGAGTACAGTGCTCAGAAATGAAGATGTTTCTTTTCTTATCAAACTACATTAGAAATGAAATGACGCTACTAAATTGTATGACTTGGTAGATTGTACAAACCAGGAACGTTTGAACTTGCTCTGATCAACACTCTTTGTATAAAATCAACTCATTCCTAGCGCTGAACAAAGTTATTTCGCACAGTACCAGGTTTGGCAATGAAGATGATTCTTTTCTTACCAAACTTCATTAGAAACAAAACGATACTAGTAAATTGTACAACTTGTTAGTTTCCACAAAAGAGGAAAGTTTGACCTTGCTGTGATCTACACTCTTTGTAGAAAAGCAATTCATTCCTTGAGCTGAACAAGCTTATTTCGCACAGTACAGTGTTCGGCAATGAAGATGTTTCTTTTCTTAAGAAACTGCCGTAGAAATGAAACGAAGCTGGTACATTCTATAACTTCTTAGATTGTACAAACGAGGAACGTTTGAACCTGCTGTTGTCTTCCGTGTTCCTATGAAAGCATCTCCTAGAGCTGAACTAGCTTATTTCGCACAATACAGTGTTCGGGAATGAGGACGTTTCTTTTCTTACCAAACTGCATTTGAAATGAAACGAAGCCAGTAAATTGTACAACATGTTAGATTGTACAAACGAGGAAAGTTTGAACTTGCTGTGATCTACACTGTTTGTAGAAAAGCAACTCATTCCTAGAGATGAACAAGCTTATTTCGTGCAGTACAGGGTCCAACAATGAGGATGTTTCTTTTCTTAAAAAAACTACATTAGAAGCTAAAGGAAACTAGTAAATTGTACAACTTTTTATATTGTACAAACGAGGATAGTTTGAACTTGCTATGATCTACACTCTTTGTAGAGAAGCAACTCCTTCCTAGAGCTGAACAAGCTTATTTCGCTCAGTACAGGCTTCGGCAATGAAGATGCTTCTTTTCTTACGAAACTACATTAGAAATGAAACGAAACTTCTAAAATTATACAATTTGTTCGATTGTACAAACGAGGAGAGTTTGAACTTGTTATGATCTACACTCTTTGTAGAAAAGTGACTCATTCTTAGAGCTGAACAAGCTTATTTTACACAGTACAGTGTTCAGCAATGAAGATGTTTCTTTTCTTACCAAACTACCATAGAAATGAAACGAAGCTGGTACATTGTACAACTTCTTAGATTGTACAAACGAAGAAAGTTGGAACTTGCTGTGATCTACACTCTTTGTAGAAAAGCAACTCATTTCTAGAGCTGAACAAGTTTATTTTGCACATTACAGTGTTCGGCAATGAAGATGTTTCTTTTCTTACCAAACTACATTAGTAGTTTGCTAGTAAATTGTACACCTTGCTAGACTGTACAAAAGAAGAAAGTTTGAACTTGCTGTGATCTACACTCTTTGTACAAAAGCAACTCATTCCTAGAGCTGAACAAGCTTTTTTGTGCAGTTCACGGTTTGGCACTGAGGATGTTTCTTTTCTTACCAAACTACATTAGAAAGAAAATGAAACTAGTAACTTGTACAACTTATTAGATTGTACAAACGAGGAGAGTTTGAACTTGCTATGATCTACACTCTTTGTAGAATAGCAAATCATTCCTAGAGCTGAACAAGCTTATTTCGCACAGTACAGTGGTCAGGAATGAAGATGTTTCTTTTCCTAACAAACTACCGTAGAAATGAAATGAAGCAGGTACATTGTACAACTTCTTAGATTATACAAACGAGGAAAGTTTGAACTTCCTGTGATCTACACTCTTTGTAGAAAAGCAACTCATTCCTAGAGCTGAACAAGCTTATTTCCCTCAGTACAGGGTTTGGGAATGAACATGTTTCGTTATTTACCAAACTACATTAGAAACTAAATAAAACTAGAAAACTGTACAACGTGTTAAATTGCAAAAACGAGGAATGTTTGAACTTGCTTTGATCTGTGATCTACCCTCTTTTTAGCAAAGCAACTCATTCTTTGAGCTGAACAAACTTATTTCACACAGTACAGTGTTCGGTAATGATGATGATTCTTTTCTTACCAAACTACATTAGAAATGAAATGAACCTCGTAAATTGTACAACTTGTTAGACTCTACAAACGTGGAAAGTTTGAACTTGCTGTTGTCTTCCATGTTCGTATGAAAGCATCTCATTCCTAGAGCTGAACAATATTATTTCACAGAGTACAGTGTTCAGCAACAAAGATATCTTTTTCTTATCAAACTGCGTTAGAAATGAAATGAAACTACTAAATGGTACAACTTGGTAGATTGTACAAATGAGGAAAGTTTGAACTTGATATGATCTACACTGTTTGTAGGAAAGCAACTCATTCCTAGAGCTGAACAAGCTTATTTCACACAGTACAGTTTTTGGCACAGAAGGTGCTTCTTTTCTTACCAAACTATATTAGAAACGAAACTAAACAAGTAAATTGTACAACTTGTGAGATTGTACAAACAAGGAGTGCGTGAACTTGCTATGATCTATACTCTTTGTAGAAAAGCCACTCATTCCTAGAGCTGAATAGCTTATTATGCACAGTACAGTGTTAGGCAATGAAAATGTATCTTTTCTTAACAAACTAGCATAGAAATGAAATGAAGCCGGTACATTGTACAACTTCTTAGATTATACAAACGAGGAAAATTTAAACTTGCTGTGATCTTCACTCTTTGTAGAAAAGAACTCATTCCCAGAGCTGAAAAAGCTTATTTCGCTCAGTACAGGGTATGGGAATAAGATGTTTATTTACCAAACTACATTAGAAACTAAAGAAAACTAGAAAATTGTACAACTTGTTAGATTGCACAAACTAGGAAAGTTTGAACTTGCTGTGCACTACACTCTTTCTAGAAAAGCAATTCATTACACAGCTGAACAAGCTTATTTCGCACACTACAGTGTTTGGCAATGAAGATGATTCTTTTCCTACCAAACTACAGTAGAAATGAAACAAAGCTAGTAAATTGTACAACGTGTGAGACTTTACAAACAAGGAAAGTTTGAACTTGCTGTTGTCTTCCATATACGAACAAAAGCATCTCATTCCTAGAGCTGAACAAGCTTATTTCACAGAGTACAGTGTTCAGCAAGAAAGATGTATCTTTCCTTATCAAACTGCATTAGAAATGAAATGAAGCCACTAAATGGTAAAACTTGGTAGATTGTACAAATGAGGAAAGTTTGAATTTGATGTGATCTACACTCTTTGTAGAAAAGCAACTCATTCCTAGAGCTGAACAAGCTTATTTTGCACAGTACAGTGTTCGGCCATGAAGGTGATTCTTTTCTTACCAAACTTCATTAGAAAAGAAACGAAACAAGTAAATTGTACTACTTGTTAGATTGTACAAACATGGAGAGTTTGAACTTGCTGTGATCTAAACTCTTTGTAAAAAAGCCACTCATTCCTAGAGCTGAATAAGCTTATTACTCACAGTACATTGTTCGACAATGAAGATGTTTCTTTTCTTACCAAACTACATTTGAAATGAAACGAAGCTACTAAATTGTACAACTTGGTAGATTTCACGACAAGGACAGTTTGAACTTGCTGTGATCTACACTCTTTGTAGAAAAGCAATTCATTCCTAGAGCTGAACAACCTTATTTCGCTCAGTACAGGGTTCAGCAATGAAGATGTTTCTTTTTAACAAAATTCATTAGAAACGAAAAGAAACTAGAAAATTCTACAACCTGTTAAATTCCACAAAAGAGGAAAGTTTGAACTTGCTGTGATCTACATTCTTTGTAGAAAAGGAACTCATTCCTAGAGCTGAACAAGCTTATTTCGCACAGTACAGTGTTCGGATATGAAGATGTTTCTTTTATTACCAAACTACCATAGAAATGAAACGAAGATGGTCCATTGTAAAACTTCTTAGATTGTACAAATGAGGAAAGTTTGAACTTGCTATATCTACACTCTTTGTAGAAAAGCAACTCATTCCTAGAGCTGAACATGCTTATTTCGCTCAGTACAGGGTTCGGCAATGAACATGTTTCTTTATTTACCAAAATATATTAGAAACGAAACAAAACTAGTAAATTGTACAACTTGTTAGATTGCACAAAGGCAGAACGTTTGATCTTGCTGTGATCTACACTTTTTGTAGAAAAGCAACTCATTCATAGAGCTGAACAAGCTTATTTTACACAGTACAGTGTTCGGACATGAAGGTGTTTCTTTTCTTACCAAACTTCATTAGAAAATAAACAAAACAAGTAAATTGTACAACTTGTTAGATTGTACAAACGAGGAGAGTTTGAACTTGCTGTGATCTACACTCTTTGTAGAAAAGCAACTCATTCCTAGAGCTGAACAAGCTTGTTTCGCACAGTAAACTGTTCACCAATGAAGATGTTTCTTTTCTTAAAAAACTACCATAGAAAGGAAATGAAACTGGTATATGGTACAACTTCTTATATTGTACAAACGAGGAAAGTTTAACTTGCTGTGATCTACATTCTTTGTAGAAAAGCAACTCATTCCTAGAACTGAACAAGCTTATTTTCTCAGTACAGTGTTCAGCAATGAAGATGTTTCTTTTCTCAACAAACTACATTAGCAATGAAACAAAACTGATAAATTGTATAACTTGTTAGATTTCACAAGCTAGGAAACTTTGAACTTGCTGTGATCTACACTCTTTGTAGAAAAGCAACTCATACTTGGTGACCCACCAAAGGTTAATGGTAAGACCCTACTGTCGAAGACAGCATACGTGTGTAAGACCAAACACAGAGAGACCTGGCCAGAATCTGGAAGAAGGTCAGTCCCCAGACAGTTAGCGAGTCTAGTACCAGAGGGTGCTACATGAGCAACTGGGGGAAAATGTCTGACATTGGTCCAAACAACTTGCAGTCTAAGATACCCAGCAGGAAACAATCTGATGTAATGCTCATACAAGTGCAGTAGTGGCAAACAGCCATGGTGGGTTACCAACTGTTCTTGATTTGGCTAATAAATCCATTCAGTGGAATGGAACTCATTGCTGGAACTGGGAAATAAGTCAAAGCCATGTACAAAAAATGAGCTCAGTCTCCAAGATCTAGTGGCCACCAAATGTGGGCTAGAAGAGAGCCAATGCATATAAAGTTCCCTCCAAAACATATACGGTTATCCCTTCTATCTAGTACTAACTTCTCTCTCCATTGGAGAATTTGCTTATCTCTTTTCAGGTGGACAATGAACCTGAAGGGAGGATCAGCTAACCACACCTCACCAGCTGAAACCATAGAACAACGCAGGGGAAGGGCAAGAATACAGCGCTCAAGGCGATCACAACACCAGAAAAAGGCTGAAGGAGATAAATACAGAGAACATCCAACTCCAGTCATTAGCCAGATATCCAGAGACACAGAGGCTCCCAAAACCTCATCAAGGAAGCAGAACTAAAATGACCCCAATGTGGCTCAGGGAAACTCGCGGAAGAGGGGGCGGAAAGATTGTTAGAGTCACAAGTTGGGGCATTATGCACAGAGACTGGGGCCTATCCACCAGAACTCTTGAGCAAACTCACAATGCATGATAAACATTCCCCATTGATGAGGGCCCCTTTGAAAGTGGGAGGAAGGGGAGGAGGACAATGGAACCAATACTATGAATGTAAAATCAGAATAATATAAATAAAAAATATATATTGATAAAAAAAAAAGAAAAGCAACTCATTCCTAGAGCTGAACAAGCTTATTTCGCAGGGTACAGTGTTCGGCAAAGAAGATGTTTCTTTTCTTACCAAACTGCATTAGAAATGAAACGAAGGTAGTAAATTGTACAACTTGTTAGACTGTACAAACAAGGAAAGTTTTTACTTGCTATGATCTACACTCTTTGTAGAAAAGCAACTCATTCCTAGAGCTGAAAAACCTTATTTCGCTCAGTACTGGGTTCAACAATGAAGATGTTTCTTTTCTTACCAAACTATGTTAGAACTGAAACGAGACTAGTAAATAGTACAACTTGTTAGATTTCACAAAAGAGGAAAGTTTGAACTTGCTGTGATCTACACTCTTTGGAGAAAAGCAACTAATTCCTAGAGGTGAACAAGCTTATTACACACAGTACAGTGTTCGGCAATGAAGATGTTTCTTTTCTTACCAAACTACATTCAAAACGAAATGAAGCCAGTAAATTGTACAACTTGTTAGATTGTACAAAGGAGAAAAGTTTGAACTTGCTGTTATCTTCTGTGTTCGTATGAAAGCATCTCATTCCTAGAGCTGAACAAGCTTATTTCGCATAGTACAGTGTTCACCTATGAAGATGTTTCTTTTCTTATTAAACTACATTAGAAATGTAATGAAGCTACTAAATTGTACAAATTGTAGATTGTACAAACGAGGAAAGTTTGAACTTGCTCTGATCACACTTTTTGTAGAAAAGCAGCTCATTCCTAGAGCTGAAAAAGCTTATTTCGCTCACTACAGGTTTTGGCAATGAAGATGTTTCTTTATTTACCAAACTACATTAGAAATGAAACAAAACTAGTATATTGTACAACTTCTTAGATTGTACAAACAAGGAAAGTTTGAACTTGCTTTGATCTACACTCTTTGTAGAAAAGCAACTCATTCCTAGACCTGAACTAGCTTATTTTGCACAGTACAGTGTTCGCCAATGAACATGTTACTTTTCTTTCCAAACTACATTTGAAATGAAATGAAGCTACCAGATTGTACAACTTGGTACATTGCACCACCAAGGAAAGTTTGACCTTGCTGTGATGTACACTCTTTGTAGAAAAGCATCTCATTCCTAGAGCTGAACAAGCTTACTTTGCACAGTACAGTGTTCGCCAATGAACATGTTACTTTTCTTTCCAAACTACATTTGAAATGAAACGAAGCTACTAAATTGTACAACTTGGTACATTGCACCACCAAGGAAAGTTTGAACTTGCTGTGATGTACACTCTTTGTAGAAAAGCATCTCATTCCTAGAGCTGAATAAGCTTACTTTGCACAGTACACTGTTCACCAATAAACATGTTACTTTTCTTTCCAAACTACATTTGAAACGAAATGAAGCTACTAAATTGTACAACTTCTTAGATTGTACAAAGGAGGAAAGTTTGAACTTGCGGTTATCTTCCATGTTCGTATGAAATCATTTCATTCCTAGAGCTGAACAAGCTTATTTCGCAGAGTACAGTGTTCGGTAATGAGGATGTTTCTTTTCTTACCAAACCTCATTAGAAACGAAACAAAACTAGTAAATTGTACAACTTGTTGGATAGTACAAACGAGGAAAGTTTGAACTTGCCGTTATGTTCTGTGTTCGTACGAAAGCATCTCATTCCTAGAGCTGAAAAAGCTTTTTACACACAGTACAGTGTTCGGCAATGAAGATGTTTCTTTTCTTACCAAACTACATTTGAAATGAAACGAAGCTACTGAATTGTACAACTTGGTACATTGCACAAACAAGGAAAGTTTGAACTTGCAGTGATGTACACTCTTTGTAGAAAAGCAACTCATTCCTAGAGATTAACAAGGTTATTTCACACAGAATAGTGTTTGGCAATGAAGATGTTTGTTTTCTTGCCAAACTATACACAAATGAAATGAAGCTAGTACATTGTACAACTTGTTAGACTGTACAAAGGAGGAAAGTTTGAACTTGCCATTATGTTCCATGTTCGTACGAAAGCATCTCATTCCTAGAGCTGAAGAAGCTTTTTACGCACAGTACAGTGTTCGGCGATGAAGATGTTTCTTTTCTTACCAAACCATATTTGAAATGAAACGAAGCTACTGAATTGTAGAACTTGGCACATTGCACAAACAAAGAACGTTTGAACTTAATGTGAAGTACACTTTTTGTAGAAAAGCAACTCATTCCTAGAGATGAACAAGCTTATTTCGCACAGTATAGTGTTCGGCAATGAAAATGTTTGTTTTCTTGCCAAACTACACTAGAAACGAATCTAAACTGGTAAATTGTAAAACTTGTTAGATTTTACAAATGAGGAAAGTTTGAACTTGCTGTGATCTACACTCTTTTTAGAAAAGAAACTCATTCCTAGAGTTGAACAATCTTACTTCGCGCACTACAGGGTTCGGCAATGAAGATGTTTCTTTTCTTACCACACTACATTAGAAATGAAATGAAGCTAGTAAATTGTACAACTTGTTAGATTTTACAAACTAGAAGAGTTTGAACTTGCTGTGATCTACACTGTTTGTATAAAAGCAACTCATTCCTGGAGCTGAACAAGCTTATTTCGCACAGTACGGTGTTCGGCAATGAAGATGTTTCTTTTCTTACCAAACTACAATGGAAATGAACTTTAGCTAGTACATTGTACAACTTCTTAGACTGTACAAACGAGGAACGTTTGAACTTGCTGTGATCTACACTCTTTGTAGAAAAGCAACTCATTCCTAGAGCTGAACAAGCTTATTTTGATCAGTAAAGGGTTCGGCAATGAAGATGTTTCTTTTCTTACCAAACTACATTAGAAATGAAACAAAACTAGTAAATTGTACAACTTGTCACATTGTATAAATGAGGAGAGTTTGAACTTGCTGTGATCTATATTATTTGTAGAAAAGCAACTCATTCCTAGAGCTGAACAAGCTTATTTTGCACAGTACAGTGTTCGGCAATGAAGTTGTTTCTTTTCTTACCAAACTACATTAGAAATGAAACGAAGCTAGTAAATTGTACAACTTGTTAGATTGTACAAAGGAGGAAAGATTGAACTTGGTGATATCTTCCTTGTTCGTACGAAAGCATCTCATTCCTAGAGCTGAACAAGCTTATTTGGCAGAGTACAGTGTTCGGCAATTAGGATGTTTCTTTTCTTACCAAACTACCATAGAAATGAAGAGAAGCTAGTACATTGTACATCTTGTTAGAATTTACAAACGAGGAAAGTTTGAACTTGCTGTGATCTACACTGTTTGTAGAAAAGCAACTCATTCCTAGAGCTGAACAAGCTTATTTCTCACAGTATTCAGCATTGAAGATGTTTCTTTTCTTAACAAACTACCATAGAAATGAAACGAAGTTGGCACATTGTACAACTTCTTAGATTGTACAAACGAGGAAAGTTTGAACTTGATGTGATCTAAACTCATTGTAGAAAAGCAAATCATTCCTAGAGCTGAACAAGCTTATTTCGCTCAGTACAGGGTTCGGGAAAGTAGACGTTTCTTTATTTACCAAGCCAAATTAGAAATGAAACAAAACTAGGAAATTGTACAACTTGTTAGATTGTACAAATGAGGGAAGTTTGAACTTGCTGTGATCTACACTCTTCGTAGAAAAGCAACACATTCCTAGAGCTGAACAAGCTTATTTTGTTCAGTAGAGGGTTCGGCAATGAAGATGTTTCTTTTCTTAACAAACTATATTAGATATGAAATGAAACTACTAAATTGTACAACCTGTTAGATTGCACAAACGAGGAAAGTTTGAACTTGCTGTGATCTACACTTTTTGTAGAAAAGCAACTCATTCCTAGAGCTGAACAACTTTATTTCGCACAGTACAGTGTTCCGCAATGAAGATGTTTCTTTTCTTACCAAACTACATTAGAAATGAAATGAAACTAATAAATTGTACAACTTGTTAAATTTACAAACGAGGAGAGTTTGAACTTGCTGTGATCTACACTCTTTGTAGAAAAGCAACTCATTCCTAGAGCTGAACAAGCTTATTTCACTAAGTACAGGGTTTGGCAATGAACATGTTTCTTTTTTTACCAAACTTCATTAGAAACGAAATGAAACAAGGAAATTGTACAACTTGTTAAATTCCACAAAAGAGGAAATTTTGAACTTGCTGTGATCTACACTCTTTGTAGAAAAGGAACTCATTTCTAGAGCTGAACAAGCTTATTTCGCACAATACAGTGTTTGGAAATGAAGATGTTTCTTTTATTACCAAAGTACTTTAGAAATGAAACTAAGCAGGTATATTGTAAAACTTCTTAGATTGTACAAACAAGGAAAATTTGAACTTGCTGTATCTACATTCTGTGTAGAAAGCCAACTCATTGCTAGGGCTGAACAAGCTTATTTCACACAGTACAGTGTTCGGAAATGAAGATGTTTCTTTTCTTACCAAACTACCATAGAAATGAAACGAAGCTAGTACATTTTACAACTTCTTAGATTGTACAAACGAGGAAAGTTTGAAGTTGCTGTGATCTACACTCTTTGTAAAAAAGCAACTAATTCCTAGAGGTGAACAAGCTTATTTCACTTAGTACAGGGTTTGGCAATGAAGATGTTTCTCTTCTTAGCTAACTACATTAGAAACGAAACAAAACTAGTAAATTGTACAACCTGTTACATTGCTCAAACGAGGAAAGTTTGACCTTGCTGTGATCTTTGGAAAAAAGATCTTTGGAAAAAAGCAACTCATTCCTAGAGCTGAACAAGCTTATTTTGCACAGTACAATGTTCGGCAATGAACATGTTTCTTTTCTTACCAAAATACATTAGCAATGAAACGAAGCTATTAAATTGTACAATTTGTTAGACTGTACAAACGAGGAAAGTCAGAACTTGCAGTGATCTACACTCTTTGTAGAAAAGCAACTCATTCTTAGAGCTGAACAAGGTTATTTCGTGCAGTACAGTGTTCGGAAATTAAGGTGTTTCTTTTCTTACCAAACTACATAAGAAATGAAACGAAAGAAATAAATTGCACAACTTGTCAGACTGTACAAACGAGAAGAGTTTGAACGTGCTGTGATCTACACTCTTTGTAGAAAAGCCACTCATTCCTAGAGCTGAATAAGCTTATTAGGCACAGTATGGGGTTCGGCAATGATTTTTTTTTTTTTACCAACTGCATTAGAAACGAAATGAAACTAGGAGATAGTACAACTTGTTAAATTCCACAAAAGAGGAAACTTTGAACTTGCTGTGATCTACACTCTTTTTAGAAAAGGAACTCATTCCTAGAGCTGAACAAGCTTATTTCACACAGTACAGTGTTCGGCAATGAAGATGTTGGTTTTCTCACCAAACTACCATAGAAATTAAATGAAGATAGAACCTTGTACAACTTTTTAGATTGTACAAACGAGGAAAGTTTGAACTTGCTGTGATCTACACTCTTTGTAGAAGAGAAACTCATTCCTAGAGCTGAACAAGCTTATTTCGCTCAGTACAGTGTTAGGCAATGAAGATGTTTCTTTATTTACCAAAGTACATTAGAAATGAAATGAAACTAGTAAATTGTACAACTTGTTAGGTTGTACAAACAAGGAGAGGTTGAACTTGCTGTGATCTGCACTCTTTGTAGAAAAGCCACTCATTCCTAGAGCTGAAAAAGCTTATTACGCACAGTACAGTGTTTGGCAATGAAGATGTTTCTTTTCTTAACAAACTACCATAGAAATGAAACGAAGCTAGCACATTATATTCTTGTTAGATTATACAAACGAGTAAACTTTGAACTTACTGTAATCTACACTCTTGGCAGAAAAGCAACTCATTGCTGGAGCTGAACAAGCTCATTTCACTCAGTACAGGGTACGGATATGAAGATGTTTCTTTTCATGCCAAAGTACATTAGAAATGAAATGAAACTAGTAAATTGTACAACTTGTTCGATTGTACAAACGAGGAGAGTTTGAACTTGCTATGATCTACACTCTTTGTAGAAAAGCAACTCATTCCTAGAGCTGAACAAGCCTATTTCGTACAGTACAGTGTTCGGCAATGAAGATGTTTCTTTTCTTACCAAACTACATTAGAAACGAAATGAAACTAGGAAATTGGACAACTTCTTAGATTGTACAAACGAGGATAGTTTGAACTTGCTATGATCTACACTGTTTGTAGAAAAGCAACTCATTGCTAGAGCTGAACAAGCTTATTTCGCTCAGTACAGGGTTCAGCAATGAAGATGTTTCTTTTCTTACCAAACTACATTTGAAATGAAACGAAGCTACTAAATTGTACAACTTGGTAGATTGCACGAACAAGGAAAGTTTGAACCTGCTGTGATCTACACTCTTTGCAGAAAAGCAACTCATTCCTAGAGCTCAACAAGCTTATTTCACTCAGTACAGGGTTTGGTAATGAAGATGTTAATTTATTTACCAAACTACATTGGAAACTAAACAAAACTAGAAAGTTGTACAACTTGTTAGATTGCAAAAACGAGGAAAGTTTGAACTTGCTGTGATCTACACTCTTTTTAGAAAAGGAACTCATTCCTAGAGCTGAACAAGCTTATTTCGGACAGTACAATGTTCGAGAATGAAGATGATTCTTTTCTTACCAAACTACATTAGAAATGAAACGAAGCTAGTAAATTGTACAACTTATTAGACTGTACAAATGAGGAAAGGTTAACCTTGCTGTTGTCTTCCATGTTTGTTCGAAAGCATCTCATTCCTAGAGCTGAACAAGCTTATTTCACAGAGTACAGTGTTCAGCAAGAAACTTGTTTCTTTTCTTATCAAACTGCATTAGAAATGAAATGAAGCAACTAAATGGTACAACTTGGTGGATTGTACAAATGAGGAAAGTTTGAACTTGATGTGACCTACACTCTCTGTAGAAAAGCCACTCATTCCTAGAGCTGAATAAGCTTGTCACACACAATACAGTGTACAGCAATGAAGATATTTCTTTTCTTACAAAACTACTTTTGAAATGAAACGAAGCTACTAAATTGTACAACTTGGTTGATTGCACGAACAAGGAAAGTTTGAAATTGCTGTGATCTACACTCTTTGTAGAAAAGCAACTCATTCCTAGAGCTGAACAAGCTTATTTCGCTCAGTACAGGGTTCGGCAATGAAGTTGTTGTTTTTTTTTTTTTTTTTACCAGACTTCATTAGAAACGAATTGAAACTAGGAAATTATACAAATTCTTAAATTCCAAAAAAGAGGAAAGTTTGAACTTGCTGTGATTTACACTCTTTTTAGAAAAGGAACTCATTCCTAGAGCTGAACAAGCTTATTTCGCACAATACAGGGTTCAGAAATGAAGATGTTTCTTTTATTACCAAACTACCATAGAAATGAAATGAAGCTGGCACTTTGTACAACTTCTTTGATTGTACAAACGAAGAAAGTTTGAACTTGCTGTATCTATACTCTTTGTAGAAAAACAACTCATTCCTAGAGCTGAACATGGTTTTTTCGTTCAGTACAGGGTTTCAGCAATGAAGAAGTTTTTTTATTTACCAAACTACATTAGAAATGAAACGAAACTATTAAATTGTACAACTTGTTAGATTGTACAAACGAGAAGAGTTTGAACTTGCTGTGATCTGCACTCTTTGTAGAAAAGCCACTCATTCCAAGAGCTGAATAAGCTTATTACGCACAGTACAGTGTTCAGCAATGAAGATGTTTCTTTTCTGAACAACCTCCCATAGAAATCAAACGAAGCCGGTACATTGTACAACTTCTTAGATTATACAAACGAGTAAAGTTTGAACTTGCTGTGATCTACACTCTTTGTAGAAAAGCAAATCATTCCTAGAGCTGAACAAGCTTATTTCGCACAGTACAGTGTTCGGGAATGAAGATGATCCTTTTCTTACCAAACTACATTAGAAAGGAAACGAAGCTAGAAAATTGTACAACTTGTTAGGCTGTACAAACGAGGAAAGTTTGAACTTGCTGTTGTCTTCCATGTTCGTACAAAAACATCTCATTCCTAGAGCTGAACAAGCTTATTTCACAAAGTACAGTGTTCAGCAAGAAAGATGTTTCTTTTCCTATCAAACTGCATTAGAAATGAAATGTAGCAACTAAATGCTACAACTTGGTAGATTGTACAAATGAGGAAAGTTTGAACTTTATGTGATCTACACTCTTTGTAGGAAAGCAACACATTCCTAGAGCTAAACAAGCTTATTTCGCTCACTATAGGGTTCAGCAATGAAGATGTTTCTTTTCTTACCAAACTATTTTAGATATGAAACGAAACTAATAAATTGTACAACTTGTTAAATTGTACAAATGAGGAGAGTTTGAACTTGCTCTGATCTACACTCTTTGTAGAAAAGCAACTCATTCCTAGAGCTGAACAAGCTAATTTCACTAAGTACAGGGTTCGGCAATGAACATGTTTCTGTTTTTACCAAACTTCATGAGAAGCGAAATGAAACAAGGAAATTGTACAACTTGTTAAATTCCACAGAAGAGGAAAGTTTGAACTTGCTGTGACCTACACTCTTTGTACAAAAGGAACTCATTTCTAGAGCTGAACAAGCTTATTTCGCACTGTACAGTATTAGGAAATGAAGATGTTTCTTTTATTACCAAACTACTTTAGAAATGAAATGAAGCTGGTACATTGTAAAACTTCTTAGATTGTACAAACGAGGAAAATTTGAACTTGCTGTACCTACACCCTTTGTAGAAAAGCAACTCATTACTCAAGCTGAACATGCTTATTTCCCTCAGTACAGGGTTTGGCAATGAACATGTTTCTTTATTTACCAAACTACATTAGAAATGAAAAGAAACCAGCAAATTGTATAACTTGTTAGATTGCACAAATGAGGAAAGTTTGAACTTGCTGTGATCTACACTCTTTGTAGAAAAGCAACTCATTCCTAGAGCTGACAAGCTGACTTCACACAGTACAGTGTTCGGAAATGATGTTTCTTTTCTTACCAAACTACCATAGAAATGAATTGAAGCTAGTACATTGTACAACTTCTTAGATTGTACAAACGAGGAAAGTTTGAAGTTGCTGTGATCTACACTCTTTGTAGAAAAGCAACTCATTCCTAGAGCTGAACAAGCTTATTTCAATCAGTACAGGGTTCGGCAATGAAGATGTTTCTTTTCTTACCAAACTACATTAGTAACGAAACAAAGCTATTAAATTGTACAACTTGTTAGACTGTACAAACAAGGAAAGTTAGAACTTGCAGTGATCTACACTCTTTGTAGAAAAGCAACTGATTCCTAGAGCTGAACAAGCTCATTTCACTCAGTACACGGTTTGGCAATGGAGATGTTTCTTTTCTTACCAAACTATATTAGAAACGAAACGAAGCTAGTAAATTCTACATCTTGTTAGACTGTACAAACGAGGAAACTTTGAACTTGCTGTTGTCTTCCGTGTTCGTACGAAAGCATCGCATTACTTTAGCTGAACAAGCTTATTTAGCAGAGTACAGTGTTCAAAAATGAAGATGTTTCTTTTCTTATCAAATTACATTAGAAAAGAAATGAAATTAGTAAATTGTAAAACATCGTAGATTGTACAAACGAGGAAAGTTTGAACTTGCTGTGATCTACACTGCTTGTAGAAAAGCAAATCATTCCTAGAGCTGAAAAAGCTTATTTCACTCAGTACAGGGTTTGGCAATGAAGATGTTTCTTTTCTTACCAAACAACATTCGAAATGAAACGAAGCTAGTATATTGTACAACTGGTTAGATTGTACAAAGGCGGAAAGTTTGAACTTGCTGTTATCTTCCGTGTTCATATGAAAGCATCTCATTCCTAGAGCTGAACAAGTTTATTTCGCAGAGTACAGTGTTCAGCAATGAAGATGTTGGTTTTCTCACCAAACTACCATAGAAATGAAACGAAGATAGAACCTTGTACAACTTTTTATATTGTACAAATGAGGAAAGTTTGAACTTACTGTACCTACACTCTTTGTAGAAAAGCAACTCATTACTAGAGCTGAACATGCTTATTTCCCTCAGTACAGGGTTTGGCAATGAAGATGTTTCTTTATTTACCAAACTACATTATAAACGAAAAGAAACTAGTAAATTGTACAACTTGTTAGATTGCACAAATGGGGAAGGTTTGAACTTGCTGTGATCTACACTCTTTGTAGAAAAGCAACTCATTCCTAGAGCTGAACAAGCTTATTTCACACAGTACAGTGTTCGGAAATGATGTTTCTTTTCTTACGAAACTACCATAGAAATGAATCGAAGCTAGCACATTGTACAACTTCTTAGATTGTACAAACGAGGAAAGTTTGAAGTTGCTGTGATCTACACTCTGTAGAAAAGCAACTCATTCCTAGAGCTAAACAAGCTTATTTCAATCAGTACAGGGTTCAGCAATGAAGATGTTTCGTTTCTTACCAAACTACATTAGAAATGAAACAAAACTAGTGAATTGTACAACCTGTTACATTGCTCAAACGAGGAAAGTTTGAACTTGCTGTGATCTACACTCTTTGGGAAAAATCAACTCATTCCTAGAGCTGAAAAAGCTTATTTTGCACAGTACAATGTTCGGCAATGAACATGTTTCTTTTCTTACCAAAATACATTAGCAATGAAACGAAGCTATTAAATTGTACAACTTGTTAGACTGTACAAACGAGGAAAGTTAGAACTTGCAGTGATCTACACTCTTTGTAGAAAAGCAACTCATTCCTAGAGCTGAACAAGCTTATTTCGCTCAGTACATGGTTTGGCAATGGAGATGTTTCTTTTCTTACCAAACTATATTAGAAATGAAACGAAGCTAGTAAATTCTACATCTTGTTAGACTGTACAAACGAGGAAACTTTGAACTTGCTGTTGTTTTCCGTGTCCGTACGAAAGCATCGCCTTCCTTAGCTGAATAAGCTTACTTAGTACAGTACAGTGTTCGAAAATGACGATGTTTCTTTTCTTATCAAATTACATTAGAAATGAAACGAAGCTAGAACCTTGTACAACTTGTTAGATTGGACAAAGGAGGACAGTTTGAACTTGGTATGATCTACACTCTTTGTAGAAAGGTAATTCATTCCTAGATCTGAACAAGCTTATTTTGCAAAGTACAGTGTTCGGCAATGAAGATGTTTCTTTTCTTAACAAACTACATTAGAAATGAAAAGAAACTAGTAAATTGTACAACTTGTTAGATTTTACAAACGAGGAGAGTTTGAACTTGCTATTATCTACACTCTGTGTAGAAAAGCAACTCATTCCTAGAGATGAACAAGCTTATTTCGCACAGTACAGTGTTTGGCAATGAAGGTGTTTCTTTTCTTAATGAACTACATTACAAATGAAACGAAACTAGTAAATTGTACATCGTGTTTGATTGTACAAACGAGGAGAGTTTGAACTTGATATGATCTACAGTCTTTGTAGAAAAGCAACCCTTTCCTAGAGCTGGACAAGCTTATTTCATACAGTCCAGTGTTCGGCAATGAAGATGTTTCTTTTCTTAACAAACTACATTAGAAATGAAATGAAACTAGAAAATTGTACAACTTTTTAGGATGTACCAACGAGGAGAGTTTGAACTTGATATGATCTACACTCTTTGTAGAAAAGCAACTCATTCCTAGAGCTGAAAAAGCTTATTTCGCACAGTACAGTGTTTGGCAATGAAGATATTTCTTTTCTTACCAAACTACCATACAAATGAAATGAACTGGTACTTCGAACAACTTTTTACATTGTACAAACGAGGAAAGTTTGAACTTGCTGTGATCTACACTCTTTGGAGAAAAGCAACTCATTCCTAGAGCTGAACAAGCTTATTTTGCTCATTACAGGGTTCGGCAATGAAGATGTTTCTTTATTTACCAGACGACATTAGAAATGAAACAAAACTCGTAAATTGTACAACATGTTAGATTGTACAAACGAGGAAAGTTTGAACACTCTGTGATCTGCAGTCTTTGTAGAAAAGCAACTCATTCCTAAAGCTGAAAAAGCTTATTCTGCACAGTACAGTGTTTGGCAATGAAGATGTTTCTTTTCTTACCAAACTTCATTAGAAATGAACCAAAACTAGTAAATTGTACAACTTGTTAGATTGTACAAAGGAGGAACGTTTGAACTTGCTATTATCTTTTGTGTTCGCACGAAAGCATCTCATTCCTAGAGCTGAACAAGCTTATTGTGCCGAATACAGTGTTCGGCAATGAAGATATTTCTTTTCTTACCGAACTACCATAGGAATGAAACGAAGCTGGCACATTGTAGAGCGTGTTAGATTTTACAAAGGAGGAAAGTGTGAACTTGCTGTGATCTACACTCTTTGTAGAACAGCAACACATTCCTAGAGCTGAAAAGCTTATTTTGCTCAGCATGGGGTTCAGCAATGAAGATGTTTCTTTTCTTACCAAACTACATTAGAAATGAAACGAAACTAATAAATTGTACAAATTGTTAGATTGTACAAAGGAGGAGAGTTTGAACTTGCTGTCTTCTACCCTCTTTGTAGAAAAGCAACTCATTCCTAGAGCTGAACAATCTTATTTCGCACAGTACAGTGTTTGGCAATGAAGATATTTCTTTTCTTACCAAACTACCATAGAAATGAAAGGAAGCTGGTACATTGTACAACTTGTTGGATTGTACAAACCAGAAAGTTTGAACTTGCTGTGATCTACACTCTTTGTAGAAAAACAACTCAATCCTAGAGATGAACAAGCTTATTTGGCTCAGATGTTGGGCCCTGCCCAGTGTGAGGCCTAGTGGTTCTGAGCCCAGCCAGAGTTTACCTGTACTTGGCTCCCGGTGAGGGCTAGTCGAACTTCTGGAGCCTGAGTAGTTTCGCGACCTGTCCTTGGAGTGACTCAGCACCTAAGCTGAAACTGCCTCTGCCCAGCTGCTGCTGATGTGGTGAAATAATATTGGCCCTTATACCTTTCTCTCATCCTCTCTTCCCACCCTCTTCCTCAAAATATATAAATACCTCCCCATGACAATAAACGGAGAGATTTCTGCCAGACAGACTTCCGGCTCAATGTGGTTTTCTTTTCCCCGGTGCCTTGGGGAGGTTTTTTGAGTCTCCGACACCTGCCTTCCTGCTCAGCCCTGAGAGAGAAGCAGCTGGCCCGTCTCTCTCTCTCTTCCGCTCTACCTGACGGTGGTGAAGGAAAAAAAGCACCGGCAACTGGTGCCCAAAGTGGGTCGCAACAACTGGTGCCCCGTGTGAGGATTCAGAATGGACTACGGACTGAAGACGTGATGAAGGAAAAATACAAAGTTAAGCTGGCAGGCTAATCTGGACTGCTGACGGGTGTATCCTCTTAAGTTATGAGGTAATCTTCATATTTAATATGCTAACCTTTGCTTATGTAATCTGTGCTTGCTTCAACTTCCTTTCTCTTTCCTTTCATTTCCGGTTTGCCGACAAACTGCTTCTGTGGCGCCGCCATTTCTAAATGAGTACGTTCATGGCGGACGCACCATGTGGGCAGACCTAGAGGAGACTCACCACGTGGACAAACCTAAAAAAGAAACTCACCACGTGGATAGACCTAGAGGAGACTCACCACGTGGGCAGACCTAGAAGAGACTTTAAACGTTTTGCCTCCTCATTTAAATAAAAACTCCATCCCAAAAGACAAAACAAACCTGATGGGAAAATCTACTCCCAACTGTACTGTATTTTATACCATTAAGCCTCCCCTAAGGGCACAAACTCATCTGGCCATCACAAATCTAAATCTAAACTTAATTCTACAACATGCTTAGCTATTTTTTGGGCCTTTATGCTTATGTTGTACTCATATATATTACTATTGCCCTAATATTACAAAAACTCCTCCTACAGTGTGGCTTAAAAGTAAAACAAAAAAACCTCCATGGCTTTGGGGAGGAAACTTTTGTTTCAGCCCCATGGATTAATTCAGTCCTCCTTGCCATAATTGCCGACCTTAAAGACATCTCTGTAAAGGAGTTCATTTTTGCCCTTAACAAAAGCTATAAGTAAAAACTAAAACCGATTTTTAAAATCTCGTTCCTCCCAAGGCCACCACCCAAACCGGCCACGGCCCCGCTGTCTTTTCAACTGTAACTGCCGCCTAAGACAATTGTGCTCATAGTGAACTAATGTGCTTAACTAAAGATATTGGACTAAGATTTTAAAATTTGACCTTAAAAAAAACCTCAAACAAATTATACTGAGGCTAATTCCAGGTTACTGAGCTACTATTGTCATCCACATTAACAATCTTAAGAAAGGCCAGCTAAACGGGGAGGAGGCAGGTGGGCGGGCTCCTAACTTTCTTTAAAAATATCTTAAAAACAGACAGGTGGTCCGCCATGAGGCGAGTCACTGCCGTCCCCGCCCCTTTTGCCTCTGGGCACCCCCTCTATGCTCTTAGCTAAATGTCCCATGGGGCCCAACTTTAAAAAAATAAAAAAAAACGACTGGGAACATTTGTATTGCCCTGCTAGAGGTAAAAAAAAAAACCTGTTTTTCAAGTCTATATGGCTATAACCTACACACCATTGTCCCACCCTTTGCTGCCTTCCCATTAACGTGGGGGTAAAGAGATGGCTTAGTGGTTAAGCACTTGCCTGTAAAGCCTAAAGACCCTGATTTGAGGCTCAGTTCTCCAGTACCCATGTAAACAGTGGCTGGAGGCCTGGCATGCCCATTCTTTCTCTCTCTCTGCCCACCTAGCTCAATTCTTAAAACATAAAACTAAGCCCAACTAACTCAATTGATAATACAATGTTGGCCTGGGATTAAAGTTTTCCCTGACAACTCTCCCCAGCTGGAGGGACAAAATTAAAAAACTGAAAAAATGTCAGTCTCTGGTTACTACAAAAGTTTAATGACAACTAATGATGGTTAAGTTTACATTGTTCTAGTCTCTCCTTACTATGCCTTATACCAATTAACTTGTTTGATTTTGTTATTATTGTTACTGTTATTATAAATCTATTAAAAGCCAGGGACAAAACATGATAATTTAAATATATGTCCCCCAATATATTCAGTATTTTATTAATTTATAGTTTACATCTACAATCGCCTTACTGAAGACAATGTCACTGGGGGCCAATTTTAAGATGTAATAATGATTTAAAATTCCATTGTAAAGACAACAAGTTTGCTCTATGTACTGTGTGACTAATTAATTTCTTTTTCTTCTATTTGCTTGGCCCTATAAAGACAGGCCAACTTCTTCTGCCACTATGGAACTTCCTCTAGATCTATAAGCTTCAACATCATAAAAAACTGCTAACTGTCAGTCCTAGATTGACCCTAACAATACATGTCTCATATCTTTTCTTCCTTAATTAATTGTCCTAATGTTTTATTATTATTTTAGGTCATTCCAACCCATCTGATCTCCAAGACCTCACTGCAAAATGCCTTGCCATTTTACAGGTGTCTCCAGAAAAGATTCAAACTGCCCCTCCCTTCAAGATTTTGGGCTCCAGGTTATTCCTTGATACTGTCTCTCCTGTCAAACCCCAACTCCATATTCAAAAATTAACTTACAAATCCTGTCAGGCTTTCCTCCATGTACCTCCTCTTCAAACTACAGGAGCCAATCCTCAAGAACTATGCCCTAATCACCTTAGGCAGATTGACGTTACACATTATTCTCCATTTGGAAAACTTAAATATATTTTTCTCTCAGTTGATACTTTCTCCCATGCTTTCTGGGCATCGGCACATGCTGGGGATAAAACTAAACATGCTATTATCCATATTCTTCAATGCTTTGCCACACTTGGATTGCCAGATCAAATCAAAACCGATAATGGTCCCTGCTTCGTAAGCAGGACTTTTATAGATTTCCTCCAAACCTGGAAAATCTCACTTTCCACAGGCATCCCATATAACCCGTGGGGCCAGGCCATCGTAAAAAGATATAATCAAACTCTCAAGTCTCAATTACAAAAACAAAAGGGGGAATCTCTACCCCCACATGACCAACTAAAAAAGGCATTATTAACCCTAAATATTTTAAATTTTTCTAAAAAAGATAGACACTTGTCCCCTTTTCAAAAACATTGGACCTCAGCTGTCACCTACAGCTCCATCTGGGTCAAATGGAAGGACTCATTAACTGGCCTAGAAGGGACCAGACCCCCTCCACACAGCAGGGAGAGGATTTGGATGAGTCTTTCCTCAAGAGAAAAAAGACCTATTTGGGTACCAGCAAAAGACTTAAAATATTTACCCCAACAAGTGGATGATAATAATCAATTCTCCAGGGAGTGTCCCACCCCTGAGAACTATGCCTCTGTTTCTTCCCCAGAAATAACTGAAGGGGTGGATGCTACTAGACCCGAATGAAGCCAGAAAAGCTCCAGAAAGATTTACAGAAGAGGAGACGGGACTTCCAAGACAACCTGCTGTGGACGAACTTACATGGCTTCTTACCCTACCTTCTCCCTCCCCTTGGACCCCTCCTTCTTCTTGCTCTTTACCCTACCTTCTCCCTCCCCCTGAACCCCTCCTTCTTCTTATCCTCACTCTCGGGCCCTGTATAATTAATAAGATTACACAACTCATTCACCAACAGCTTGAGGCAATTAAACTTCATCAGGTCACAATTAAACTTCATCAGGTCAAGGCACCACAAATTTGTGACTCAAAGGCAATGGCTTTTCCGCTTACTGGCTATCCACCTAACATCCCTCCCCCACCCTCCATGGAACCAACGACAGGTGAGATCTCAGAGAGGCTGAGACAACTTAAGACAGGGCGTGGAGTTGTCAATGGGCTAGAGGCATGGTACTCAGTGACGGGTAAGATTCCCAAAGGGTGACAACCTAGGACAGAGGCCATGACCATCCAGCGTTCTTACAAAAACAAAAGGGGGAGATGTTGGGCCCTGCTCGGTATGAGGCCTAGTGGTTCTGAGCCCTGCCAGAGTTTACCTGTACTTGACTCCTGGTGAGGCCTAGTCGAACTTCTGGAGCCTGAGTAGAGTTTCGCAACATGTCCTTGGAGTGACTTAGCACCTAAGCTGAAACTGCCTCTGCCCAGCTGCTGCTGATGTGGTGAAATAATATTGGCCCTTGTACCATTCTCTCATCCTCTCTTCCCACCCTCTTCCTCAAAATATATAAACACCTCCCCATGACAATAAATGGAGAGATTTCCGCCAGACGGACTTCCTGCTCAATGTGGTTATCTTTTCCCCGGTGGCTTGGGGAGGTTTTTTGAGTCGCCGACACCAGCCTTCCTGCTCAGCCCCGAGAGAGAAGCGGCTGGCAAGACTTTCTCTCTCTTCCGCTCTACCTGCCGGTGGTGAAGGAAAAAAAGCACAGGCAACTGGTGCCCAACGTGGGGCGCAACAAGTACAGGGTTTGAAAATGAAGATGTTTCTTTTCTTACCCAACTACACTAGAAATGAAAAGAAACTAGTAAATTATACAACTTGTTAGATTGCACAAACGAGGAAAGTTTGAACTTGCTGTGATCTACACTCTTTGTAGAAAGTCAACTCATTCCTAGAGCTGAACAAGCTTATTTCGCTTGGTACAGGGTTCGGCACTGAAGATGTTTATTTTCTTACCAAACTACATTAGAAATGAAACGAAACTAGTAAATTATACAACTTGTTAGATTGCACAAACGAGGAATGTTTGAACTTGCTGTGATCTACACTCTTTGTAGAAAAGCAACCCATTCCTAGAGCCGAACAAGCTTATTTCGAAGAGTACAGTGTTCGGCAATGAATATGTTTCTTTTCTTAGTAAACTACCATAGAAATGAAACGAAGCTAGAACATTGTACAACTTGTTAGAATGTACAAATGAGGAGAGTTTGAACTTGCTATGATCTACACTCTTTGTAGAAAAGCAACTCATTCCTAGAGCTGAACAAGCTTCTTTCACACAATAGAGTGTTCAGCAATGAAGATGTTTCTTTCTTACAAAACTACCATAGAAATGAAACGAAGCTGGTACATTGTACAACTTCTTAGATTGTACAAACGAGGAACGTTTGAACTTGCTGCAATCTACACTCTTTGTAGAAAAGCAACTCATTTCTAAAGCTGAACAAGCTTATTTCACTCAGTACATGGTTCGGCAATGAAGATGTTTCTTTTCTTACCAAACGGCATTCGAAAGGAAATGAAGCTAGTAAATTATACAACTTGTTAGATTCTACAAAGGAGGAAAGTTTGAACTTGCTGTTATCTTCAGTGTTTGTACGAAAGCATCTCATTCCTAGAGCTGAACAAGTTTATTTTGCAGAGTACAGTGTGCGGCAATGAAGATGTTTCTTTTCTTACCAAACTACCATAGAAATGAAATGAAGCTAGAACCTTGTACAACTTGATAGATTATACAAACGAACAAACTTTGAACTTGCTGTGATCTACACTCTTTTTAGAGAAGAACTCATACATATACCTGAACAAGCTTATTTCGCACATTACAGTGTTCGTCAATGAAGATGTTTCTTTTCTTACCAAACTACCATAGAAATGAAACGAAGCTGGTACATTGTACAACTTCTTAGATTGTACAAACTAGGAAAGTTGGAACTTGCTGTGATCTACACTCTTTGTAGAAAAGCAACTCCTTCCTAGAGCTGAACAAGATTAATTCGGTCATTACAGGGTTCGGCGATGAAAATGTTTCTTTTCTTATCAAACTACATTAGAAACGAAACGAAACTAGCAAAATGTACAACTTGTTATACTGCACCAACGAGGAAAGTTTGAACTCGCTGTGATCTACACTCTTTGTAGAAAAGCAAGCCATTCCTAGAGCTGAACAAGCTTATTTTGCATAGTACAGTGTTTGGCAATGAAGGTGTTTCTTTTCTTACCAAACTACATTTGAAATGAAATGAAGCTACGAAATTGTACAACGTGGTAGATTGCGTGAACAAGGAAAATTTGAACTTGCTGTGATCTACACTCTTTGTAGAAAAGCAACTCATTCCTAGAGCTGAACAAGCTTATTTTGCTCAGTACAGGGTTCGGCAATGAAGATGTTTCTTTTCTTACCAAACTGCATTAGAAACAAAACGAAACTAGTAAATTGTACAACTTGTCAGATTGTACAAAGAGGAGAGTTTGAACTTGCTATGATCTACACTCTTTGTAGAAAAGCAACTCATATCTAGAGCTGAACAAGCTTCTTGCACAGAGTACAGTGTTCGGGAATGAAGATGTTTCCTTTCTTAAGAAACTACATTAGAAATGAAATGAAGCTAGTAAATTATACAAATTGTTAGACTCTACAAACGAGGATAGTTTAAAGTTGTTGTGATATACACTCTTTGTAGAAAAGCAACTCATTCCTAGAGCTGAGCAAGCTTATTTCACTCAGTACAGGGTTCGAAAATGAAGATGTTTCTTTTCTTATCAAACTAAATTAGAAACGAAAAGAAACTAGTAAATTGTACATCTTCTTAGATTGTACAGAGGACGAAAGTTTGAACTTGCTGTTATCTTCCGTGTTCGTACAAAAGCATCTCATTCCTAGAGCTGAACAAGCTTATTTCACAGAGTACAGTGTTCGGCAATGAAGATGTTTCTTTTCTTACTAAACTACAATAGAAACGAAACAAAACTACTATATTGTACAACTTGTTAGATTGTACAAACGAGGAGAGTTTGAACTTGCTATGATCTACACTTTTTGTAGAAAAGCAACTCATTCCTAGAGCTGAACAAGCTTATTTCACTCAGTACAGGGTTTGGCAATGAAGATGTTTCTTTTCTTACCAAACTACATTAGAAACAAAATGAAACTAGTAAATTGTACAACTTGTCAGATTGTACAAAGAGGAGAGTTTGAACTTGCTATGATCTACACTCTTTGTAGAAAAGCAACTCATATCTAGAGCTGAAAAAGCTTATTGCAAAGAGTACAGTGTTCTGGAATGAAGATGTTTCTTTTCTCTCGAAACTACAATAGAAATGAAACGAAGCTATTAAATTGTACAACTTGTTAGACTGTAAAAACGAGGATAGTTTCAAGTTGCTGTGATCTACACTCTTTGTAGAAAAGCAACTCATTCCTAGAGCAGAACAAGCTTATTTCGCACAGTACAGTGTTTGGCAATGAAGATGTTTCTTTCCTTACCAAACTACATTCGAAATGAAATGAAGCTAGTAAATTGTACACCTTGTTAGATTGAACAAAGGACGAAAGTTTGAACTTGCTGTTATCTTCCGTGTTTGTACAAAAGCATCTGCATCTCATTCCTAGAGCTGAACAAGCTTATTTCACAGAGTACAGTGTTCGGCAATGAACATGTTTCTTTTCTTACTAAACTACAATAGAAATGAAATGAAGATAGAGCATTGTACAACTTGTTAGATTGTACAAATGAGGAGAGTGTGAACTTGCTATGATCAACACTCTTTGTAGTAAAGCAACTCATTCCTAGAGTTGAACAAGCTTATTTCTCATAGTACAGTGTTCGGCAATGAAGATGTTTCTTTTCTTAAAAACTACATTAGAAACTAAACAAAACTAGTATATTGTACAACTTGTTAGATTGTACAAACGAGGAGAGTTTGAACTTGATATAGTCTACACTCTTGTAGAAAAGTAACTCATTCCTAGAGCCGAACAAGCGTATTTTGCACAGTACAGTGTTTGGCAATGAAGATGTTTCTGTTCTTAACAAACTACCATAGAAATGAAACGAAGCTGATACATTGTACAACTTCTTAGATTTTACAAACGAGGGATGTTTGAACTTGCTGTGATCTACACTCTTTGTAGTAAAGCAACTCATTCCTAGAGCTGAACAAGCTTATTTCGCACAGTACCGTGTTCGGGAATGAAGATGTTTCTTTTCTTACCAAACCACATTCGAAATGAAAGAAAGCTAGTAAATTGTACAACTTGTTAGATGGTACAAAGGAGGAAAGTTTGAATTTGTTGTTATCTTCAGTGTTTGTACGAAAGCATCTCATTCCTAGAGCTGAACAAGCTTATTTCGAAGAGTACAGTGTTCGGCAATGAATATGCTACTTTTCTTAGTAAACTACCATAGAAATGAAACGAAGCTAGAACATTGTAGTTGTTAGATTGTACAAATGACGAGAGTTTGAACTTGCTATGATCTACACTCTTTGTAGAAAAGCAACTCATTCCTAGAGCTGAACAAGCTTATTTTGCACAGTACAGTGTTCGGAAATGAAGATGTTTCTTTTCTTACCAAACTACATTAGCAACGAAACGAAGCTAATAAATTGTACAACTTGTTAGACTGTACAAACGAGAAAAGTTTCAACTTCCTGTGATCTACGCTTTTTGTAGAAAAGCAACTCATTCCTAGAGCTGAACAAGCTTATTCCGAACAGTACAGTGTTCGACAATGAAGATGTTTCTCTTCTTACCAAACTACCATAGAAATGAAAGGAAGCTAGTACATTGTACAACTTGTTTGATTTTACAAAAGAGGAAAGTTTTAACTTACTGTGATCTACAGTCTTTGTAGAAAAGGAACTCATTCCTAGAGTGGAACAAGCTTATTTTGCTCATTGCAGGGTTTGGCAATGAAGATGTTTCTTTTCTTACCAAACTACATTAGAAATGAAATGAAAATAGTAAATTGTACAACTTGTTAGATTGCACAAACGAGGAAAGTTTGAACTTGATGTGATCTACACTTTTTGTAGAAAAGGAACGCATTCCATGCACTTAACAAGCTTATTTCACACAGTACAGTGTTCTGCAATGAACATGTTTCTTTTCTTACCAAACTACATTAGAAATGAAATGAAGCTAGTAAATTGTTTAACTTGTTAGACTGTACAAACGAGGAACGTTTGAACTTGCTGTTTTCTTCCGTGTTCACATGAAAATATCTCATTACTGGAGCTGATCAAGCTTATTTCGCACAGTACAGTGTTCGGCAATGAAGATTTTTCTTTTCTTATCAAACTATATTAGAAATGAAATGAAGCTACTAAATTGTACAACTTGGTATATTGTACAAACGAGTAAAGTTTGAAGTTTCTGTGATGTACACTCTTTGTAGAAAAGCAACTCATTCCTATAGGTGAACAAGCTTATTAGGCACAGTACAGGGTTCGGAAATGAAGGTGTTTCTTTTCTTACCAAACTACATTCGAAATGAAACGAAGCTAGTAGATTGTACAATTTGTTAGATTGTACAAAGGAGGAAAGTTTGAACTTGCCATTTTCTTCCGTGTTCGTATGAAAGCAGCTCATTTCTAGAGCTGAACAAGCTTATTAGGCACAATACAGTGTTTGGCAATGAAGATGTTTCTTTTCTTACCAAATTACATTAGAAATGAAGCGAAACTAGTTAATTGTACTACTTGTTAGATTTTACAAACGAGGAAAGCTTGAAGTTGCCGTGATCTATGCTCTTTGTAGAAAAGCACCTCATTCCTAGAGTGGAACAAGGTTATTTCACAAAGTACAGGGTTCGGCAATGAAGATGTTTCTTTTCTTACCAAACTATATTGCAAATGAAACAAAGCTAGTAAATTGTACAACTTGTTAGATTGTACAAAGGAGGAAAGTTTGAACTTGCTGTTATCTTCCGTGTTTGTACAAAAGTGTCTCATTCCTTGATTTGAACAAGCTTATTTCGCAGAGTACAGTGTTCGGCAATAAAGATGTTTGTTTTCTTACTAATTCACCATAGAAATGAAACGAAGCTAGAACCTTGTAAGAGTTGTTAGGTTCTACAAACGAGGAAACTTTGAACTTGCTGTGATCTACACTCTTTGTAGAAAAGCAACTCATTCCTAGAACTGAACAAGCTTATTTCACACAGTACAGTGTTCGGCAATGAAGATGTTTGCTTTCTTACCAAACTACCATAGAAATGAAACGAAGTGGGTACATTGTAGAACCTCTTAGATTTCACAAACGAGGAAAGATTGAACTTGCTGGGACCTACACTCTTTGTAGAAAAGCAACTTATTCCTAGAGCTGAACAAGCTTATTTCGTGCAGTACAGGGTTCGACAATGAAGATGTTTCTTTTGCTACCAAACTACATTAGAAACAAAACGAAACTAGTAAATTGTACATATTTTTAGATTGTACAAACTAGGAGAGTTTGAACTTGCTATGATCTACACTCTTTGTAGAAAAGCAACTCATTCCTAGAGCTGAACAAGCTTATTTCGCACAGTACAGTGTTCGGCAATGAAGATGTTTCTTTTCTTACCAAACTACAATGTAAATGAACTGTAGCTAGTACATTGTACAACATCTTAGAATGTACAAACGAGGAATGTTTGAACTTGCTGTGATCTACACTCTTTGCAGAAAAGCATCTCATTCCTAGAGCTGAACAAGCTTATTTCGCTCAGTACAGGGTTTGGCAATAAAAATGTTTCTTTTCTTACCAAACTTCATTAGAAATGAAATGAAACTAGGAAATTGTACAACGTGTGAGATTGTACAAACGAGAAGACTTTGAACTTGCTATGATCTACATTCTTTGTAGAAAAGCAACTCATTCCTAGAGCTGAACAAGCTTATTTCGCTCAGTACAGGGTTCGGCAATGAAGGTGTTTCTTTTCTTTCCAAACTACATTAGCAACGAAACAAAACTAGTAAATTGTACAACTTGTTAGACTGCACAAATGAGGAAAGTTTGAACTTGCTGTGATCTACACTCTTTGTAGAAAACCAACTCATTCCTAGAGCTGAACAAGCTTATTTCGCTAAGTACATGGTTCGGCAATGAAGATGTTTCTTTATTTACCAAACTACATTAGAAATGAAATAAAACTTGTAAATTGTACAACTTGTTAGATTGTACAAATGAGGCAAGTTTGAACTTGGTGTGATCTACACTTCGTAGAAAAGCAACTCAATCCTAGAGCTGAACAAGCTTATTCCACACAGTACAGTGTTCGGCAGTGAAGATATTTCTTTTCTTACCAAACAGCCATAGAAATGAAAGGAAGCTAGTACATCGTACAACTTGGTGCATTATACAAAAGAGGAAAGTTTGAACTTCCCGTGATGTACACTCTTTGTAGAAAAGGAACTCATTTCTAGAGCGGAACAAGCTTATTTCACTCAGTAGAGGGTTCGGCCACGAAGGTGTTTCTTTATTACCAAACTACATTAGCAAAGATATGAAAATAGCAAATTGTACAACTTGTTAGATTGCATAAACGAGGAAAGTTTGAACTTGCTGTGATCTACACTCTAAGTAGAAAAGCAACGCATTCCTAGAGCTGAAGAACCTTATTTCGCACAGTACAGTGTTCGGCAATGCAGAGGTTTCTTTTCTTACCAAACTACATTAGAAATGAAACGAAGCTAGTAAATTGTTCAACTTGTTAGAGTCTACAAACCAGGAAAGTTTTAATATGCTGTTGTCTTCCGTGTTCGTACGAAAGCATCTCATTCCTAGAGTTGAACAAGCTTATTCCGCAGAGTACAGTGTTCGGCAATGAAGAGGTTTCTTTTCTTACCAAACTACCATAGAAATGAAATGAAGCTGGTACATTGTATAACTTCTTAGATTGTACAAACGAGGAACGTTTGAACTTGCTGTGATCTACACTCTTTGTAGAAAAGCAACTCATTCCTAGAGCTGAACAAGCTTATTTCACTCAGTACAGGGTTCTGCAATGAAGATGTTTCTTTTCTTACCAAACTACATTTGAAAGGAAACGGAAGCTAGTAAATTGTACAACTTGTTAGATTGTACAAAGGAGGAAAGTTTGAAATTGCTGTTATCTTCAGTGTTCGTACAAAAGCATCTCATTCCTATAGCTGATCAAGCTTATTTCACAGAGTACAGTGTTTGGCAATGAAGATGTTTGTTTTCTTACCAAACTACCATAGAAATGAAATGATGCTAGAACCTGGTTAACTTGTGATTGTACAAACGAGGAAACTTTGAACTTGCTGTGATCTACACTCTTTGTAGAAAAGCAACTCATTCCTAGAGCTGAACAAGCTTATTTCACGCATTACAGGTTTCCTCAATGACCGTGTTTCTTTTCTTACCAAACTACATTAGTGTTGGGCCCTAAGAGACCCCTATGTGAGGCCTAGTGGATATTTCTGAGCCTTGCTAGAGATTAGCAACGTGTCCTTGGCCTACTCCCGCTTGTGAGGCCTAGTGGAACTTTCTGAGCCTGACTAGAGTTAAACGACCTGTCCTTGGAGTGTCTCAGCACCAATTCTGCCTCCGCCCAGCTACTGCTGATGTGGTGTAATGCTATTGGCCCTTATACCTTTCTCTCATCCTTTTCCCCAGCCTCTTTCTCAAAATATATACACCTTCCCATGACAATAAACCGAGTTCCTGCCTTGACAGTCTCCCGGCTCAGTATGGTTTTTTTCTCCCCGGTGTTTTGGGGAGAATGGGTCTGAACCGATAACATCTGTCATCCCGCTCAGCCTCGAGAGGAGCCACTTGCCCGGCTCTCTCTCTTCCACTCTACCTGCCGGAAGAAGAGGAACCGGCAGACTGGTGCCCCGTGTGAGGAACTCTCTTTACTGCTTACGGAAGTACGCTGACCATCTAATAGGACTGCGGACGGGTGTACCCTCATAATTTATGAGGTAGTCTTCATATCTAATATTCTAACCTTTACTTCTGCAACCTGTGCTTGCCTCAACATCTTTTCATTCCCGTTCTCTTTCTTTTCACTTCCAGGTTGCCAACAAACCGTATCTGTGGTGCCTGTATTTCTAAACGGGTCATACGTTCCTAGTGGACACACTACATGGACAGACCTGGAGGAAACTTAAAGCGTTTTGCCCCCTCATATGAGAGGAGACTCCATCACAAAAGACAAAACAAACCTGATGGGGAGATCTGCTCCCAGCTGTACTGTGTTTGGTATAATTGAGCCATCCCCTAAGGGCACAGGCTCGTCTGGCCATCAAGGATCTAAATCTAAACTTAATTCTACAGCATGTTTAGCTATTTTTTGGGCCTTTATGCTTGTGTTGTACTCATGTGTAATACTATTGCCCTGATTTTACAAAAACTCCTCTTACAGTGTGGCTTAAAAGTGAAACAAAAAAACTTCCATGGCTTTTGGGACAAAACTTTTGTTTTAGCCCCATGGATTAATTTAATCCTCCTTGCCATAATTGCCAGCCTTAAACACATCTATGTAAAGGAGTTCATTTTTGCCCTTAACAAAAGCTATAAGAAAAAACTAAAACTGATTTTTAAAATCTCATTCCTTCCAAGGCCGCCACCCAAGCCGCCACCGGCCCCGCTGTCTTTTCAGCTGTAACTGCCGCCTAAGGCAATTGTGCTCACAAACACTCCTCTCTTTCTTTTGCCTTAAAAG
Organism: Orientallactaga sibirica; assembly: GCA_036365145.1. Classification (NCBI taxonomy): domain Eukaryota; kingdom Metazoa; phylum Chordata; class Mammalia; order Rodentia; family Dipodidae; genus Orientallactaga; species Orientallactaga sibirica. Next base: position 133,237 of record JAEOAD010002758.1, read on the forward strand.
AAGAAAAAAAAATACAGAGGACTTTATTACAACTGGGTTACTGGCTACATTTTGCTATCCAGGCCCAACCAAAAAGTTTAATCAAGGTTAAATTTACAGGGGACTGATATGCTTGACTAATGATTTCAGACTGAGATTTTAAAATTTTAAGTTAAAAAACCTCAAACAAATTAAAATTATAAAGACACTAAGACTGATTTCAGGTTACTGAGCTACTATTGTCAACCCCATTAACAATCTTAAGAAAGATAGAAAAAAGGTGGGCTAACTACTTTACATTAAAACAATTTAAAAAATGCCTGAGGAAAGACTATTAGGAATACAAACTCTTAGAAACAGTTAACTGGAGAAAAAACCAGCTTTTCAAGGCTATAATTTATTTCATCCCTAGATTAAAAATATAACTTAAAGATAATGGATTAAGATTTTAAGTTAAAAAACTTCAAACAAGTTAAAATTATAAGGACACTAAGACTAATTTCCGGTTAGTTAGCTGCTATTGTCAACCACATTAACAATCTTAAAAAAGATTAAAAAAAAAAAAAGGTGGGCTAACTACATTAAAACAATGGAGAGGATGCCTGAGGGAAAAAAAACTGTTAAAAATATCTTGGGAGCAAACAGACGGTCCGCCATGAGGTGAGTCACCGCCTGTCTCCGCCCCTTGCCTCTCAGCGCCCCTCGATGCTCTTAGCTAAATGTCCTGCGGGGCCCAAAGCGTTTACTTTAAAAAAAATTTAAAATGTTCAAAACAGGCCCGAGCCGCCTAAATACCACAACTAAAAATAATAAAATAGGACCACGATTCTATTTTGTTAGTTTTCAAAACTAAGGCCATGATTAAGAGGGATGGCCGGGGGCATTCATATTGTGCTGCTAGAGGTAAAGAAAAAACCCTACTTTTCAAGTCTATATGACTATGTCCTACACACCATTGTCCAACCCTTCGCTGCCTTCCCATTAACGTAGGGCTGGAGGCAATCTGGCTTTTTTCTGTAAAACAGCCCAGAAACAGGTTCTTTTACATACAATGGGCCATCCACCTCCAAACTTACTGTGAGCACATTTGCTCACACACTGGTCTACCTGACTTTATTGCTAATGGAGATTCACAGATAGACAAATTTATTGCTGTCTCCTCCTTGCCACCCTTAGAACAAGCTATTTTACACCAAATGTTCTATCTACCCCCTTAATAATTCAAGCCCAGCTAACTCAGTGGGTAAAACAAGACTAAGACCACTTCCTATTTAATGTCACTGGGGGCTATTCTTAAGGTGTTAATGGTGGGTTTAAGATTCCATTGTAAAAATATACAAAGTGTGCCTAGCAGGAGTTCCTAAAACTTGCTGTGGCTTGGCTACAATAATTTTGCTCTGTCCTCCTTTGTTTGGCCCTAAGGCAGGCCAGCTTCTTCTGCCATTATCTTACAAATCCTGTCAGCCTTTCCTCCAGGTACCTCCTCTTAAAACTACAAAAGCCAATCCTCGAGGGCTATGCCCTAATCACCTTTGGGAGATTAACATTACACACTATTCTTCATTTGGAAAACTTAAATATATTTTTTCTCTCAATTAATATTTTCTCCCATGCTTACTAGGCATCGGCACACGCCGGGGAAAAGACTAAACATGCTATTAGCCATATGCATCAATGCTTTGCCACCCTTACATTGCCAGATCAAGTCAAATTTTCTAATACCCAAGGGGCCAAGCTATCGTAAACAAAAACAAAAGAGGGAATCCCTACCCCACATGACCAACTAAAAAATGCATTATTAACCCTAAATATTTTAAATTTTTCTAAAGAAGATAAACACTTGTCCCCTTTTCAAAAACATTGGACCTCAGCTGTTACCTACAGCTCCATTTGGGTCAAATGGAGGGACCCATTAACTGGGGCCTGGAGGGGACCAGACCCCCTCCTCACAGCAGGGAGAGGATTTGGATGTGTCTTTCCCAAAAGGAAAAAAGACCTATTTGGGTACCAGCAAGAGACTTAAAATATTTACCCCAAGTAGGGGACAATAATAATCAACTTTCCAGGGAGTATTTCACCCCTTAGAACTGTGCCTCTGTTTCTTCCCCAGGAACAACTGGAGGTGTGGATGCTGCTAGACCCAAATGAAGCCAGAAAAGCTCCAACAACATTTACAGAAGAGAAAACGGGATTTCCAAGACAACCCGCTGTGGACGGACTTACATGACTTTCTTCCCTACCTTCTCCCTCCCCTTAAGCCCCTCCTTCTTCTTCTTGCTTTTTCTCTACCTTCTCCCTCCACTTTAAGCCCTCCTTCTCCTTCTTCTTATCCTCACTCTCAGACCCTGTGTATTAATAAGATTACACAATTCATTCACCAACAGCTAGAGACAATTAAATGTCATCAGGTCACAATTAAACTTCATCAGGTCAAAACACCACAGGTTCACAACTCAAAAGCAATGTCTTTTCTGCTTACTGACTATCCACCTAGCGATCATCCCCTGCCCTCCATGGAACCAACAACGGGTAAGATCTCAGACAGGCTGAGACAACCTAAGACAGGGCATGGTGTGGAGCTTCAATGGGCTAGAGGCATGGTACTCAGTGATGGGTAAGATTCCCAGAAGGGGAAAACCTAAGACAGAGGCCATGCCATCACCATTCTTACAAAAACAAAAGGGGAAGATGTTGGGCCCTAAGAGGCCCCAGTGTGAGGCCTAGTGGAAATTTCTGAACCTAGCTAGAGTTTAGCAACCTGTCCTTGGCCTACTCCTGCTTGTGAGGCCTAGTGGAACTTCCTGAGCCTGACTAGAGTTTAACAACCTGTCCTTGGAGTGACTCAGCACCAAAATTGCCTCTGCCCAGCTACCGCTGATGTGGTGAAATACGATTGGCCCTTATACCTTTCTTTCATGCTATTTCCCACCCTCTTTCTCAAAATATATAAACACCTTCCCATGACAATAAACCGAGTTTTCTGCCCTAGACAGACTCCTGGCTCAATGTGATTTTTATTCTACGTTGTTCTGGGAAAAGCTTTGAGCTACGACACCAGCATTCCTGCTCAGCCACTAGAGAAGCGGCTGGCTTGACTCTCCCACTATTCTGCTCTACCTGCCGGGGGAGGGAAACCCACACATTAGAAACGAAATCAAACAAGTAAATTGTACAACTTGTTAGATTGTACAAACAAGGAAAGTTTGAACTTCCTGTGATCTACACTCTGTAGAAAAGCCACTCGTTTCTAGAGCTGAACAAGCTAATCACGCACACTACAGTGTTTGGAAATGAAGATGTTTCTTTTCTTACCAAACTACATTTGAAATGAAACGAAGCTACTAAATTGTACCACTTGGTAGATTGCACGAACAAGGAAAATTTGAACTTGCTGTGATCTACACTCTTTGTAGAAAAACAACTCATTCCTAGAGCTGAACAAGCTTATTTCGCTCAGTACAGGGTTCGCCAATGAAGATGTTTCTTTTCTTACCAAACTACATTAGAAACGAAACAAAACTAGTAAATTGTACAACTTGTTAGATTGCACAAACGAGGAAAGTTTGAACTTGCTGTGAACTACACTCTTTGTAGAAAAGCAACTCATTCCTAGAGCTGAACAAGCTTATTTCACACAGTACAGTGTTCTGAAATGAAGATGTTTCTTTTCTTACCAAACTACATTAGAAATGAAACGAAGCTACCAAATTATACAACTTGTTAGACTGTACAAATGAGGAAAGTTTGAACTTGCTGTTGTATTCCATGTTCGTACAAAAGCATCTCATTCCGAGAGCTGAACAAGCTTATTTCGCAGAGTACAGTGTTCGGCAATGAGGATGTTTCTTTTCTTACCAAACTATCATAGAAATAAAACGAAGCTAGTACATTGTACAACTTGTTAGATTGTACAAACGAGGAAAGTTTGAACTTGCTGTGATCTACACTCTTTGTAGAAAAGCAACTCATTCCTAGAGCTGAACAAGCTTATTTTGCACAGTACAGTGTTCAACAATGAAGATGTTTCTTTTCTTACCAAATTACCATATGAATGAAATGAAGCTAGTACATTGTACAACTTTTAGATTGTACAAACGAGGAAAGTTTGAACTTGCTGTGATCTACACTCTTTGTAGAAAAGCCACTCATTCCTAGAGCTGAATAGCTTATTATGCACAGTACAGTGTTCGGCAATGAAGATGTATCTTTTCTTAACAAGCTAGCAGAGAAATGAAACAAAGCCGGTACATTGTACAACTTCTTAGATTATACAAACGAGGACAGTTTGAACTTGCTGTGATCTACACTCTTTGTAGAAAAGAAACTCATTCCTAGAGCTGAACAAGCTTATTTTGCACAGTACAGTGTTCGGAAATGAAGATGTTTCTTTTCTTACCAAACTACCATAGAAATGAAACGGAGCTAGTACATTGTACAACTTCTTAGATTGTACAAACGAGGACAGTTTGAACTTGCTGTGATCTACACTCTTTGTAGAAAGTAACTGATTCCTAGAGCTGAACAAGCTTATTTCGCTCAGTACAGGGTTCGGCAATGAAGATGTTTCTTTATTTACCAAACTACATTAGAAAAGAAATGAAATGAGTATATTGTACAACTTGTTAGATTGTACAAACTAGGAAAGTTTGAACTTGCTGTGATCTACACCTTTTGTAGAAAAGCGACTCATTCTTAGAGCTGAACAAGCTTATTTCACACAGTACAGTGTTCGGCAATGGAGATGTTTCTTTTCTTACAAAACTACCATAGAAATGAAACGAAGGTGGTGCATTGTACAACTTCTTAGATTGTACAACTTGAACTTAGATTGTACAAACTTGAGGACAAGCTTATTTTTGAACTTGCTGTGATCTACCAAACTACATTAGAAATTTGTAATAAAAACTTGTCATTAGAAATGAGGAAAGTTTAGAGCTGAACAAGCTTATTTTGCACAGTACAGTGTTCGAAATGAAGATGACAATGTTTATTTTGCACAGTACAGTGTTAGAAATTGAAATGAAGATGTTTCTTTTCTTACCAAACTACATTAGAAATGATCTAGTACATTGTACAACTTTAGATTGTACAAACGAGGAAAGTTTGAACTTGCTGTGATCTACACTCTTTGTAGAAAAGCAACTCATTCCTAGAGCTGAACAAGCTTATTTTCAGTACAGTGTTCGGCAATGAAGATGTTTCTTTTCTTACCAAACTACTGTACATTTTACAAACGAGGAGTTTGAACTTGCTGAATTTCGCTCAGTACAGGGTCGGCAAGAAGATGTTTCTTTATTTACCAAACTACATTAGAAAAGAAATGAAATGAGTATATTGTACAACTTGTTAGATTGTACAAACAACTTGCTGTGATCTACACCTTTTGTACAAATTCTTAGAGCTGAAAAGCTTATTTCACACAGTACAGTGTTCGGCAATGGAGATGTTTCTTTTCTTACAAAACTACCATAGAAATGATCTACAACTTCTTAGATTGTACAAACAAGGAAAGTTGGAACTTGCTGTGATCTACACTCTTTGTAGAAAAGCAACTCATTCCTTGAGCTGAACAAGCTTATTTCTTGCAGTACAGGGGTGGGCAATGAGGATGTTTGCTTTCTTACCAAACTACATTAGAAATAAAATGAAATGAATAAATTGTACAACTTGTTAGGTTGTAGAAATGAGGAAAGTTTGAACTTGCTTTGATCTACACTCTTTATAGAAAAGCAACTCATTCCTAGAGCTGAGTAAGCTCATTTCACACAGTACCGTGTTCGGAAATGAAGATGTTTCTTTTCTTACCAAACTACATTAGAAATGAAATGAAGCTAGTACAATATACAACTTGTTAGATGTTACAAACGAGGAAAGCTTGAACTCTCTGTGAGGTATAATCTTCGTAGAAGAGCAACTCATTCCTAGAGCTTAGTAAGCTTATTTTGCACAGTATAGTGTTCGGCAATGATGATGTTTCTTTTCTTACCAAACTATATTAGAAATGAAACTAAGCTAATAAATTGTACAACTCGTTAGATTGTACAAACGAGGGAAGTTTGAACTTTCTGTGATCTACACTCTTTGTAGAAAAGCAACTCATTCCTAGAGCTGAACAAGCTTATTTCGCTCAGTACAGGGTTTGGCAATCAAGATGTTTCTTGTCTTATCAAACTACATTAGAGACGAAATGAAACTACTAAATTGTAAAACTTGTTAGATTGCACAAATGAGGAAAGTTTGAACTTGCTGTGATCTACACTCTGTAGAAAAGCCACTCATTCCTAGAGCTGAACAAGCTTATTTCGCGCAGTACCGGGTTCAGGAATGAAGAAGTTTCTTTTCTTACCAAACTACATTAGAAGTGAAACAAAACTAGTAAATTGTACAACTTGTTAGATTGTATAAATGAGGAGAGTTTCAAATTGCTGTGATCTACCCTTTTTGTAGAAAAGCAACTCATTACGAGAGCTTAACAAGCTTATTTTGCACAGTACAGTGTTCGGCAATGAAGATGTTTCTTTTATTACCAAACTACATTCGAAAAATAATGAAGCTAGTAAATTTTACAACTTGCTAGATTGTACAAAGGAGGAAAATTTGAACTTGCTGTTATCTTCCGTGTTCGTACAAAAGCATCTCATTCCTAGAGCTGAACAAGCTTATTTCGCAGAGTACAGTGTTCGGCAATGATGTTTCTTTTCTTATCAAACTACATTAGAAATGAAACGAAGCTATTAAATTGTAGAAATTGGTAGATTGTACAGACGAGGAAAGTTTGAACTTGCTGTAATATACACTCTTCTTAGAAAATCAACTCATTCCTAGAGCTGAACAAGCTTATTTCGTGCAGTACAGTGTTTGGCAATGAAGATGTTTGTTTTCTTCCCAAACTATATTAGCAATGAAACGAAGCTACTAAATTGTACAAAGTTGTAGATTGTACAGACAAGGATACAAAACTAGCAAATTGTACAACTTGTTGGATTGTAGAAACCAATAAAGTTTGAACTTGTGTGATCTACACTCTTCGTAGAAAAGCAACTCATTCCTAGAGTTGCACAAGCTTATTTCACGCATTACAGGATTCTGCAATGAGGATGTTTGTTTTCTTACCAAACTACGTTAGAAATCGAAGCTAGTAAATTGTACAACTTGTTAGATTGTACAGACAAGGAAAGTTTGATCTTTCTGTGATCTATACCCTTCCTAGAACAGCAACACATTCCTAGAACTGAAACAAGCTTATTTCGCACAGTACAGTTTTTGTAAATGAAGATATTTCTTATCTTACCAAACTACATTAGAAATGAAATGAAACTAGCAAATTGTACAACTTGTTAGATTGTACAAACAAGGAATGTTTGAACTTGCTGTGATCTACACTCTTTGTAGAAAAGCAACTCATTCCTAGAGCTGAACAAGCTTGTTTTGCACAGTACAGTGTTCAGCAATGAAGATGTTTCTTTTGTTACAAATCTACATTAGAAATGAAACAAACCGGGACTTCTGGTCAGGATGGCAGGTACCTAACCTGGCCTCACTTCAGGGGGAAGTAAAGAGAAGAATACTTAAGGTTAAAGGGACCTTTTTAAAGGGTTTGCTGGCTCCTGCATGCTTTCAGAGGGAGGGATGGATTTTCAAAATAAGGAAACCACTGATTCCCAAGATCTTGGCAGGTGCCACTGCCTGAAAGGTCCTGCCGAACCTGCCTGAGGCCCCTGGCCAGCCAGAAACAGAGCACCATTGCAGCCAGGTCCCCAGGTCTGTGGACCCACCGAGCGAGCTAGATCCGCCCCACTTCCCTGGCCAGAGCCCCTGGGTGCGCCAATACAGTTAGGTGCCTGGGTCTGCACAGTGAGACAGATTCGTCCCACTTCCTGCTCCCCAGCCAGAGCCCCTGGGTGCAGCAATACAATTAGGTGCCTGGGGCTGTGGTCCCACACAGTAGCACAGTGAGACAGATTCGTCCCACTTCCTGCTCCCGGCCAGAGCCCCTGGGCACGCCAATACAGTTAGGTGCCTGGGTCCGCAGTGAGACGGATTTGTCCCACTTCCTGATCCCCAGCCAGAGCCCCTGGGAGCAGCAATACAGTTAGGTGCCTGGGCCTGTCGATCCGCCAAGGGAGACAGATTTGTCCCACTTCCCACTCCCCAGCCAGAGCCCAGGGGTGTGGCAATACAGCTAGGTGCCTGGGTCGGCAGACCCACAAAGTGAGACAGATTTGTCCCACTTCCTGCTCCCGGCCAGAGCCCCTGGGCATGCCAATGCAGTTGGGAGCCTGGGTCTGTGGACCTGCACAGTGAGACAGATTCGTCCAACTTCCTGCTCCCCAGCCAGAGCCCCTGGGCACAGCAATACAGCTAGGTTCCTGGGTCTGTGGAGCTGCCAAGGGAGACAGATTCATTCCACTTCCTGCTCCCCAGCCAGAGCTCCTGGGTGAACCAATGCAGTTAGGTGCCTGGGTCCGTGGATCCCCTGAGTGAGACAGATTTGTCCCATTTCCTGCTCCCGACCAGAGCCCATAGGTGCACCAAGGCAGTTGGGAGCTTGGGTCTGTGGATCTGCCAAGTGAAACAGATTCATCCCACTTCCTGCTCCTGGCCAGAGCCCCTGGGTGTGGCAATACAGTTAGGTGTCTGGGTCTGTGGATCCAATGAGTGAGACAGATTCTTCCCACGTCCTGCTCCCTGGCCAGAGCTCCTGGGTGAACCAATGCAGTTAGGTGCCTGGGTCCGTGGATCCCCTGAGTGAGACAGATTTGTCCCATTTCCTGCTCCCGACCAGAGCCCATAGGTGCACCAAGGCAGTTGGGAGCTTGGGTCTGTGGATCCGCTGAGCAAGACATATTCGTCCCACTTCTGGCTCCCCGGCCAGAGCCCCGGTGCACCATCACAGGAAGGTGCCCTGGGCCTGTGGAGCCACATCACCCTGCCTGGAACCTGTGCAGCCACATCGCAGGTCAAGCCCCACCCATCCCCTGTGCCATCACAAGACAGATCCCACTGAGCCAGTGTGAGCTGCTCTGTTGCTCTGATCTTTCCCTTAACAGCCACATACCAGGTCAGGTCATCCTGGGACAGCCTGAGCCGCATCAAGCCCCACCGGGCCTGCCTGAGTTCTATCACTGGTCAGATCCCTCTCTCGCCAGCCAGAGCTCCACACACCAGAAGTCCTCAATAACCAGATGGCTAAATTCAATGAAGACATAAAAAAATGCAAGGATGAACTCCAAGAAGCATTAAGAAGGTCAGAAAATGACATGAAAAGGGAACTAGACAGAGGGATGGAAACTATACATAAAAAAAACAGTAGAAAATATGAACCAAATTGAACAAACCCAAAACTCTATAGAAGCTCTTAAGAATAGAGTCAGCCAAGTAAAGGATAGAAACTCAGAACTGGAAGACAAAACAGAAGAAACAGTTTGTGAGTCCAGAAACTTCAACAAGTTCAAAAATTACTGTGAACAGAACATGAAGGAAATGTGGGATACCCTGAAGCATCCAAACATTAGGATCATGGGCATACCAGAGGGGGAAGAAACACAGACTAAAGGAATGGAAAGCTTATTCAACAAAATAATTGAAGAAAACTTTCCCACTCTCTCAAGAGAAAATCCCATCAAGTTACAAGAAGCTACCAGAACTCCAAATAGACAGGACGAAAGGAGAAATTCTCCAAGACACATTATCTTTAAGACTCTAAACATCAAGCACAAAGAGAAAGTCCTAAAAGCAGCCAGGGAAAAACAACACATTACATATAAAGGGAACCCCAATAGAATTACCTCAGACTTCTCAATGGAAACCCTAAAAGCCAGAAGGGCCTGGAATGGAACGCTGAAAACTCTAAGAACCCATGGTTTCCAGCCACAACTACTCTATCCAACTAAAGTATCCCTCATAATAGATGGTGAAAGAAAAACATTCCATGATAAAACTCATCTCTACAAATATATGAACACAAAGCCAAACCTACAGAAAGTACCTCAGGGAATTCTCCACACAGAAGAAACAACCAATCTCAAGAGCCCTCAAGAAGCAGTCCACATTAACCCCTTACCCCTCCAAAAAAAACCCACAAAGACCACAACCCACCACAATATGGCTGGTATTAAATCAAACCTCAAACTAATATCTCTGAACATTAATGGCCTCAATTCACCCATCAAAAGACATAAGCTAACAGGGTGGATCAGAAAACTGGACCCCTCAATCTGCTGTCTTCAAGAAACCCACCTCACCACTAAAGACAGACATCTCCTTAGGGTGAAAGGGTGGAAAATGATATTCCAAGCAAACACAAATACGAAAAAAGCAGGCATAGCTATACTTATATCAGATAAAATAGACTTCAAACCAAAATTAACCAAAAAAGACAAAGAAGGCCACTTCTTACTTATCAAGGGAACAATCCAACAAGAGGACATCACAATCATCAATATTTATGCACCAAACACAGGTGCACCACAATTCATAAAGCAAAATCTACTTGGCAACAAAACAGAAATAAACACCAACACCATCATAGTCGGGGACTTCAATACTCCACTATCAACAATGGATAGATCATCCAAACAGAAAATTAATAGAGAAGTAAGAGAGCTCAACAACACCATAGAGCAACTAGACCTAACGGACGTATACAGAACATTCCACCCAAAATCTACAGATTACACATTCTTCTCAGCAGCACATGGAACCTTCTCTAAAATAGATCATGTACTGGGCCACAAAGCCTGCCTCCATATTTTCAAGAAAATTGATGCAATTTCGTGCATGATATCAGACCACAATGCTGTAATGCTAGAAATTAACAACAAAAAGTACACCAGGAATCCCTCTACCTCCTGGAAATTGAACAACACACTTTTAAACAATAAATGGGTTGTGGATGAAATAAAGAATGAAATTGCAAAATTTCTAGAACTCAATGACAATGAGAACACATCATACCAAAACTTGTGGGACACAATGAAGGCAGTCCTTAGGGGAAAAATCATAACACTAAATGCCATCATAAGAAAAATAGAAAGATCCCAAATCAATAACCTGACCATTCACCTAAAGACATTGGAAAAGCTAGAAGAAGCCAACCCAAAAAACTCCAGATGGAAAGAAATAATTAAAATCAGAGCAGAAATTAATGAATTGGAAAATAAGAGGACAATTAAGAAAATTGATGAAACAAAGAGCTGGTTCTTCGAAAAAATTAACAAGATTGATACACCCCTGGCCAATTTGATCAAGCGGAAAAAAGAAACACTTCAAATCAACAGAATTAGAAATGAAAAGGGAGAGATTACAACAGACATGAGTGAAATAGGAAGAGTTATTAGGACTTATTTCAAAAACCTCTACTCCATAATACAGGAAAATATGGAGGAAATTGATGAATTCCTAGACACATACCACCTACCAAAGCTAAGCCCAGAGCAGATTAATTTCCTAAACAAACCCACCACACCCTTCGAGATAGAAGAGGTAATCAAACACCTCCCCAAAAAGAAGAGTTCAGGACCAGATGGTTTCTCAGCAGAATTCTACCAAACCTTCATGGAAGAACTGAAACCAATTGTTCTCAAACTGTGCCACACAATAGGAGAACAGGGAGAGATCCCTAACTCCTTTTATGAAGCTAGTATCACGCTAGTTCCAAAACCAGGCAGGGATGCCACAAGAAAGGAAAATTATAGGCCCATATCTCTGATGAACATAGACGCAAAGATCCTGAACAAAATTCTTGCAAACCGAATTCAACAGTACATCAAAAGCATTATCCACCTTGATCAAGTAGGCTTCATCCCTGGAACGCAGGGGTGATTCAACATACAGAAATCTGTCAATGTAATACACCACATAAACAAGCTGAAACACAAAAACCACATGATCATTTCGATAGATGCAGAAAAGGCCTTTGACAAAATACAACATCACTTCATGATCAAAACATTGGAGAGAATAGGTATGGATGGCCCATATCTCAACATAATAAAGGCTATATATAAAGCACCTAAAGCCCAAGTAATTCTTAATGGGGAGAGACTGAAGGAATTCCCATTGAGGTCAGGAACAAGGCAGGGGTGTCCATTCTCACCTCTGCTCTTCAACATAGTGCTAGAAGTATTAGCTCAAGCAATAAGACAGGAGAAAGAAATCAAAGGGATACAAATTGGAAAAGAAGTTAAGTTAGCCCTATTCGCAGATGACATGATTCTGTACATAAGTGACCCGAGAACTTCCATCCCAAAACTCTTAAAGTGATTACCACCTTCAGCAAAGTAGCAGGATACAAAATGAATGAACAGAAATCAGTAGCCTTTTTGTATGCAAAGGACAAAGAGACAGAAAAAGAAATAACTAACATCATTCCATTTTCAATTGCAACAAAGAAAATAAAATACCTTGGAATAACATTAACTAAGGAAGTGAAAGACCTATACAATGAAAACATTAAAACTCTCAAAAAAGAAATTGAGGAGGTCCTACAAAAATGGAAAGACCTCCCATGCTCCTAGATTGGTAGAATTAACATTATGAAAATGGCAATGCTGATAAAAACCCCAACTTCCTTCTTCAATGAGATAGAAAACCTATCTCAAAATTCATATGGAAAGGCAGAAGGCCTCGGAAATCCAAGCTCATCCTCGGCAAAAGAAACACCTCTGGAGGCATCACCATACCTGATCTAAAGCTATACTACAAAACCATTGTAATAAAAGTAACATGGTACTGACATAAAAACAGGAATATAGACCAATGGAACAGAATTGAAGACCCAGACTTTGGGTCAAGTAACTACAGCTACTTGATATTTGACAAAGGCCGTACCAATGCAGAATGGAGAAAAAAACAGCATCTTCAACAAATGGTGCTGGACAAACTGGACAACCATATGTAGGAAAATGAAACTTGACCCACACATCTCTCCATGCACAAAAATTAAGTCCAAATGGATAAAAGACCTTAATATAAAACCAGAAACTCTGCTACTACTGGAAGAAAAATAGGAGGAACCTTCCATGATATAGGAGTGGGAAAAGATTTCCTGAACAAAACCCCAGCAGCTCAGGAAATTAAACAATCACTCAACCATTTGGATCTCATGAAGCTGAAAAGATTTTTCACTGACAAAAATATTATAACCAAAGCCAGCAGAATACCCACAGAATGGGAGAAAATTTTCACCAGCTATACAACTGACAAAGGCCTAATTTCTAGAATCTACAAAGAACTCCAAAACCTAAACAATAAATCACCAAACAACCCACTCACAAAGTGGGGCAGAGAACTGCACAGGGAGTTCTCAGAGGAAGAAACACAAATAGCAAACACACATTTAAGAAAATGTTCAACATCCCTAATCATCAGGGAAATGCAAATTAAAACAACTATGAGATTCCACCTTACCCCAGTAAGGATGGCTAACATTAAAAAAAAACAATGAAAACAAATGCTGGTGAGGCTGCGGAGAAATAGGAACAAGTCTTCACTGTTGGTGGGAATGTAAAATGGTTTAACCACTATGGACAGCTATATGGAGACTATTGAAAAGGATGACCATACACCTACCAATGGATCCAGTTATTCCCTTATTGGGCATTTACCCTAAAGGCCCCAAGCCTCAGATCAGAGACATTTGCTCAACCATGTTTATAGCTGCTCAATTCATAATAGCAAAGAGCTGGAATCAACCCAGGTGTCCATCACTAGATGAATGGATAACAAAGATGTGGTATATCTATGCTATGGAATTCTACGTAGCAGTAAGGAAAGATGAAAGAAGGAAATTTGAAAAAAATGGTCAAACATGGAACAGATCATCCTCAGTGAGCTCACCAAGCACAAAAAGATAATTGTCGCATGGTCTCATTTATCTGTTGCCCCTAACCAGATTCCACGTGACATGCGGCCAAACCTAATAAACACTCTGAGGACGAGACAAGAAGGAGGGTGGGATGGAGGGATGGGATGGAGGGAGGGTAAAGGTGGGAGGGAATGAGAGGGTGGGAGGGAGGACAAGGGGGGGGATACAAATTGGGACCCAAAAGGAAAAAATACTACAAAACCCTTTACTCTGAACAACAGGCTAAAACAGTGATCCTTCAGCAGGCCTACAGAGGGAATACTCGAACCACAGGAACCTGGAGAGAACATGATGAAGGCCAACTTTAATCTTGTCCTGCTTCTCTTCCTCTTCTCTCTCTCTCTCTCTCTCTCTCTCTCTCTCTCTCCCCTCTTCTCTCTATACTCACTTTCTCTTTTACATTATCTATCTTTTTCCTCCCTCACCTTCCTAGGTGCAGACTTATAACTCCCAATGCCAGCAGGGGGTTAACTTCCACAATGAGCTGTTGATCTGAAACACCTACAAGGTTTCCCAAAAAAGACAGACTTCGGTCAGAGTACTTGGTGACCCATCAAAGGTCAATGGTAAGACCCTACTGTTGAAGACAGAATACATGTGTGAGACCAAACACAGAGAGACCTGGCCAGAATCTGGAAGAAGGTCAGTCCCCAGACAGTTAGCTAGTCTAGTACCAGAGGGTGCTACACGAGCAACTGGGGGAAAATGTCTGACATTGGTCCAAACAACTTGCAGTCTAAGATACCCAGCAGGAAACAATCTGACGTAATGCTCATACAAGTGCAGTAGTGGCAAACAGCCATGGTGGGTAACCAACTGCTCTTGATTTGACTAATAAATCCACTCAGTGGAATGGAACTCATTGCTGGAACTGGGAAATAAGTCAAAACCAGGTACAGAAAATGAGCTCAGTCTCCAAGATCAAGATACCACCAAATGTGGGCTAGAAGAGAACCAATGCATATAAAATTCCCTCCAAAACATATATGGTTATCCCATCTATCTAGTACTAACTTCTCTCTCCGTTGGAGAATTTGCTTATCTTTTTTCAGGTGGACAACGAACCTGAAGGAAGGATCAGCTAGCCACACCTCACCAGCTGAAACCATAGAACAATGCAGGGGAAGGGCAAGAATATAGCGTTCAAGGCGATCATGACACCAGAAAAAGGCTGAAGGAGATAAACACAGAGAACATCCAACTCCAACTAAGCCAGATATCCAGAGACACAGAGGCTCCCAAAACCTCATCACTGAAGCAGAACTAAAATGACCCCAAAGTGGCTCAGGGAAACTTGCGGAAGAGGGGGCAGAAAGATTGTTAGAGTCACAAGTTGGGGCATTATGCACAGAGACTGGGGCCTATCCACCAGAACTCTTGAGTAAACTCACAATGCATGACCCACATTCCCCATTGATGAGGGTCCCTTTGAAAGTGGGAGGATGGGGAGGAGGACAATGGAACCAATACTATGAATGTAAAATCAGAATAATATAAATAAAAAATATATATTTATTTAAAAAAAAGAAGAAATGAAACAAACCTACTAAATTGTACAACGTGTTAGATTGTCCAAACTAGGAAAGTTTGAACTTGCTGTAATCTACACTCTTCACAAAAAAGCAACTCATTCCTTGAGCTGACCAAGCTTATTTCCCTCAGTACAGGTTTCGTCAATGTAGACATTTCTTTTCTTCGCAAACTACACCAGAAAAGAAACGATACTAGTATATTGAAAAACTTGTTGAATTGTACAAACCAATGAAGTTTGAACTTGCTGTGATCTACACAGTTACTAGAAGAGCAACTCATTCCTAGAGGTGAACAAGCTTATTTCGTGCAGTACAGTGTTCGACAATGAGGATGTTTGTTTTCTTACCAAACTACATTAGAAATGAAACAAAACTAGTAAATTTTACTACTTCTTGGATTGTACAAACCAATGAAGTTTGAACTTGCTGTGATCTACACTTTTCATAGAAAAAAATTCATTCCTAGAGCTGAACAAACTTATTTCGCACAGTACAGTGTTCGGCAATGAAGATGTTTCTTTTCTTACCAAACTAGATTAGTAATGAAACGAAGTTAGTACATTGTACAACTTGGTAGATTGTACAAATAAGGAAAGTTTGAACTTCCTGTTATCTTCCGTGTTCACATGAAAGCAACTCATTCCTTGAGCTGACGAAGCTCATTTCGCACAGTACCATGTTCAGCAATGAAGATGTTTCTTTTCTTAACAAACTACATTAGAAATGAAACAAAACTAGTATATTGTACAACTTGGTCGATTGTACAAGTGAGGAATCCTTGAACTTGCTGTGATCTATACTCTTCATAAAAAAGGAACTCATTCCTAGAGCTGAACAACCTTATTTCACGCATTACAGGGTTCGGCAATGAAGACGATTCTTTTCTTAGCAAACTACATTGTTAATGAAATGAAGCTACGAAATTGTGTAACATGTTAGATTGTACAAAGGAGGAAAGTTTGAAATTGATGTTATCTTCTGTGTTCGTAGCAAAGGAACATGTTCCTAGAGCTGACCAAGCTTATTTCTCACAGTACAGTTTTTGGAAATGAAGATGTTTCTTTTCTTACCAAACTACATTGGAAATGAAACGAAGCTAGTACATTGCACAACTTATTAGATTGTACAAACGAGGAAAGTTTGAACTTGCTGGGATCTACACTCTTCGTCATAAAGCAACTCATTCCTAGAGCTGAACAAGCTTATTTCATGCAGTACCGTGTTCGGCAATGAAGATGTTTCTTTTCTCACCAAACTACATTAGAAATGAAACGAAGCTACTAAATTGTACAACCTGTTACATTGTACAAACGAGGAAAGTTTGAACTTGCTTTTATCTTCCGTGTTACTACGAAAGCAACTCATTCCTAGAGCTGAACAAGCTTATTTCGCATAGTACAGTGTTCGACAATGAAGATGTTCCTTTTCTTACCAAACTACATTAATAATGAAACGTAGCTAGTAAATTGTACAACTTGTTGGGTTTTACAAACCAATGAAGTTTGAACTTGCAGTGATCTACACTATTCGTAGAAAAGCAACTCATTCCTAGAGCTGAACAAGCTTATTTCGTGCATTACAGTGTTCGGCAATGAAGATGTTTGTTTTCTTACCAAAGTACATTAGAAATGAAATGAAACTAGTATTTTGTACAACTTTTGGGATTTTACAAACCAATGAAGTTTGGACATGCTGTGATCTACACTCTTCATAGAATCACAACTCCTTCCTAGAGCAGAGCAAGCTTATTTCGCACAGTACAGTGTTTGGCAATGAAGATGTTTCTTTTCTTAGCAAACTACACTAGAAACGAAACGAAGCTAGTACATTGTACAACTTGTTAGATTGTAAAAACGAAGAAAGTTTGAACTTGCTATGATCAACATTCTTCGTAGAAAAGCAACTCCTTCCTAGAGAGGAACAAGCTTATTACACACAGTACAGTTTTTGGCAATGAATATGTTTCTTTTCTTACCAAACTACATTAGAAATGAAACAAAACTAGTACATTGTACAACTTATTACATTGTACAAACGAGGAACATTTGAACTTGCACTGATCTATACTCTTCGTAGAAAAGCAACTCATTCCTAGAGCTGAACAAGCTTATTTCGCACAGTCCAGTGTTCGGCAATGAATATGTTTCTTTTCTTACCACACTACATTAGAAATGAAACGAAGCTAGTACATTGTACAACTTATTATATTGTACAAACGAGGAAAGTTTGAACTTGAAGTGATCTACAGTCTTCGTAGAAAAGCAACTGTTTCTAGAAATAAGGAAATTTGAAAAAAAAAATGGTCAAACATGGAACAGATCATCCTCAGTGAGCTCACCCAAGCACAAAAAGATAATCGTCGCATGGTCTCGTTTATCTGTCGCTCCTAACCTGAAACCATGTGGCAGGTGGCCAAACCAAATAAACACTCTGAAGCCCAGACAAAAGGGAGGGTGTTCTGAAATGAAGATGTTTCTTTTCTTACCAAACTGCATTAGAAATGAAACGAAACTACTAAATTGTACAACTTGTTAAATTGTACAAACGAGGAAAGTTTGAACTTGCTGTGATCTACACTCTTCTTAGAAAAGCAACTCATTCCTCAAGCTGAACAAGCTTATTTCGCACAGTACAATTTTTGGCAATGAAGATGTTTCTTTTCTTACCAAAGTATATTAGAAATGAAATGAAGCTAGTACAATGTACAACTTGTTAAATTGTACAAACGAGGAAAGTTTGAACCTGTTGTGATCTACACTCTTTGTAGAAAAGCAACTGATTCCTAGAGCTGAGCAAGCTTATTTCGCACAGTACAGTTTTTGGAAATGAAGCTAGTATATTGTACATCTTGTTAGGTTGTACAAACGAGGAAAGTTTGAACATGTTGTGATCTACACTCTTTGTAGAAAAGCAACACATTCCTAGAGCTGAGCAAGCTTATTTCGCACAGTACAGTTTTTGGAAATGAAGATGTTTCTTGTCTTACCAAACTACATTAGAAATGAAATGAAGCTACTAAATTGTACAACTTGTTAGATTGTATAGATGAGGAATGTTTGAACTTGCTGTGATCTACACTATTCGTAGAATAGAGCTGAACAAGCTTATTTCACGCAGTACAGTGTTCAGCAATGAAGATGTTTGTTTTCTTACCAAAGTACGTTAGAAATGAAATGAATCATTTAACTTGTACATCTTGTTAGGTTCTACAAACGAGGAAAGTTTGAACTCGCTATAATCAACACTCTTCGTATGAAAGCAAGTCATTCCAAGAGCTGAACAAGCTTATTTCACACAGTACAGTTGGCGGCAATGATGATGTTTATTTTCTTACAAAACTACAGTAGAACTGAAATGGTTATACTGTTTTGTACATCTTGTTAGACTATCCAAATGAGTAAAGTTTGAACTTGCTGTAGTCAACCCTGTACGTATGAGGGCAACTCATTCCAAGAGCTGCACATGCTTATTTCCAACAGTACAGTGTTCATCAATGAAGATGTTTCTTTTATTACTAAACTATAGTAGTTTTTAAATGATTCTACAAAGTTGTACATCTTGTAAGATTATACTAACCAGAAAAGTTTGAACGTGCTGTATTCAATCCTCTTTGTATGAAAGCAACTCATTCCAAGAGCTGAACAAGCTTACTTCCGACAGTACAATGTTCAGCAATGAAGAAGTTTCTTTCCGTGGGAAACTACTTTAGAAATGAAAGGAATCTACTAAGTTGTACATCTTGTTAGGTTGTACAAATGAGGAAAGTTTGAACTCACTGTAATCAACACTCTTAGTATGAAAGCAAGTCATTCCAAGAGGTGAACAAGCTTATTTAACGCAGTAGAATTTGAGGCAATGATGATGTTTCTTTTCTTGTGAAACTACAGTGGAACTCTAATGATTCTCATGAGTTGTACATCTTGTGAGATTATACAAATGAGTAAAGTTTGAACTTGCTGTAGTCAACCCTGTACGTGTGACGGCAACTCATTCCAAGAGCTGCACATGCTTATTTCCAACAATACAGTGTTTGGCAATGAAGATGTTTCTTTTCTTACTAAACTACCATAAGCATGTACAGCACTTGGAATGAGTTGCCGTCACACTGAGTTGCCGTCACACGTACAGGGTTGACTACAGCAAGTTCAAACCTTACTCATTTGTATAATCTCACAAGATGTACAACTCTGTAGAATCGTTTTAGTTCTACTGTAGTTTACTAAGAAAAGAAACATCTTCATTGCTGCAAAATGTACGGCATGAAGTAAGCTTGTTCAGCTCTTGGAATGACTTGCTTTCATATGAAAACTGTTGATTACAGTGAGTTCAAAGTTTCCTCGTTTGTACAACTTAACAAGACGTACAACGTAGTAGATTCATTTCATTTCTAATGTAGTTTCCTACGAAAAGAAATGTCTTCATTGCCAAACACTGTACTGTCAGAAATAAGCTTGTTCAGGTCTTGGAATGACTTGCTTTCATACGAACAGAGTTGATTAGAGTGAGTTCAAAATTTCCTCATTTGTACAACTTAACAAGATATACAACTGAGTAGATTAGTTTCATTTCTACTGTAGTTTCCTAAGAAAAGAAACATCTTCATTGCTGAACACTGTACTGATGGAAATAAGCTTGTTCAGCTCTTGGAATGAGTTGTTCTCATAGGTAGAGGGTTAAATACGGCAAGTTCAAACTTTCTTGCCTTGTACAATCTAACAAGATATACAAGGTTGTAGAATCGTTTCATATCTACTATAGTTTAGTAAGAAAAGAAACATTTTCATTGCCAAACACCGTACTGTTGGTAATAAGCTGTGCAGCTCTTGGAATGAGTTTCCATCATACGTACAGGGTTGACTACAGCAAGTTCAAACTTTACTCGTTTGTCTAATGTAAGAATATGTACAACTAAGTAGAATCATTTTATATCTACTGTAGTTTAATTAGAAAAGAAACATCTTCATTGTCAAACACTGTACTGTTGGAAATAAGCAAGTGCAGCTCTTGGAATGAGTTGCCGTCATACTTACAGGGTTGAAAACAGCAAGTTCAAACTTTACTCGTTTGTGTAATCTTACAGGATGTACAACTCAGTAGAATCATTTCAGTTCTACTGTAGTTTCGTAAGAAAAGAAACATCTTCATTGCTGCAAACTGTACTGTCGGAAATAAGCTTGTTCAGCTCTTGGAATGACTTGTTTTCATATGAAGAGTACTGATTACAGTGAGTTCAAACTTTCCTCGTTTCTACAACCTAACAAGATGTACAATTTAGTATCTTCATTTTATTTCTAATGTCGTTTCCCAACAAGAGAAACATCTCCATTTCTGAACACTGTACTGTCAGAAATAAGCTTGTTCACCTCTTGGAATGAGTTCCTTTCATACGAAGAGGGTTCAATACAGCTAGTTCAAACTTTCCTGCTTTGTATAATGTTACAAGATGTATGACTTTGTAGAATCGTTTCATATCTACTGTACTTTAGTAAGAAAGGGAACATCTTCATTGCCAAACACTGTACTGTTGGAAATAAGCATGTGCAGCTCTTGAAATGAGTTGTGTCATATGTACAGGGTAGACTACAGCAAGTTCAAACTTTACTCATTTGTATAATCTAACAAGATGTACAATGCAGTACAATCATTTCAGTTCTACTGTAGTTTAGTAAGAAAATAAACATCTTCATTGCCGAACACTCCACTGTTGCAAATAAGCTTTTTCACCTCTTGGAATGAGTTACTTTCATATGAAAAGGGTTGAAAGTTCAAACTTTCCTCATTTATATAATCTGACAAGTTGTACAACTTAAGTAAAATCATTTTATATCTACTGTAGTTTCATAAGAAAAACCTGTTCATTGTTGCAAAGTATACTGCGAGAAATAAGCATGTCCAGCTCTTGGAATGACTTGCTTTCATACGAAGAGTGTTGATTACAGCGAGTTGAAACTTTCTTCCTTTGTACAATCTAACAAGTTATACAAGTTAGTAGTTTCGTTTCATTTCTAATGTACTTTCCTAAGAAAAGAAACATCTTTATTGCCGAACAGTGTACTGTTGGAAATAAGCTTCTTCAGCTCTTAGAATGAGTTGCTTTCATAAAAAGAGGGTTGAATACAGAAAGTTCAAACTTTCCTTGTTTGTATAATCTAACAAGATGTACAACTTAGTAGAATCATTTCAGTTCTACTTTAGTTCCATAAGAAAAGAAACATCTTCATTCCTGAACACTGTACTGTTGGAAATAAGCATGTGCAGCTATTGGAATGAGTTGTTTTAGTATGAAGAATGTTGATTACAGCAATGTGAAACTTTACTCATTTGTATAACCTCAGAATATGTAAAACATAGTAGAATCATTTCATTTCTACTGTATTTTCATAAGCAAACAAACATCTTCATTGCCGAACAGCGCACTGTTGGAAATAAGCTTGTTCAGCTCTTGGAATGAGTTGCTTTCATACGAAGAGGGTTAACTACAGCAAGTGAAAACTTTCCTCATTTGTATAATCTAATGTTGGGCTCTGCCCGGTGTGAAGCCGAGTGGTTAGCCCAGCCAATCTTGGCCTATTCCCGGTAAGGCCTAGTCGAGCCTGAGTACCTGCCCTTGACTCAGCACCTAAGCTGAAACTGCCTCCACCCAGCTGCTGCTGACGTGATGAAATACTGTTGGCCCTTATACCTTTCTCTCATCCCCTCTTCCCGCCCCCTTCCTCAAAACACATAAATATCTCCCCCCTGACAATAAACGACGAGTTTCGCTTTAGACGTTTCTCCGCGACTCAATGTGGTTTTCTTTTCCCCGGTGATTTGGGGAGGTTTGAGTCGCCGACACCTGTCTTCTCGCTCAGCCTCAAGAGAGAAACGGCTGGCCCGGCTCTCTCTCTCTTTTGCTCTACCTGCCGGTGGTGAGGGAAAAAAGCCCCGGCAATCTAAGAAGATGTACAACTTAGTAGATTCATTTCAGTTCTATCGTAGTTTCGTAAGAAAAGAAACATGTTCATTTCCGAAAACTGTACTGTTGGAACTAAGCTTGCCAGCTCTTGGAATGAGTTGCCGACACATGAGTAGGGTTGATTACAGCAAGTTCAATCTTTCGTCATTTGTAAAATCTAACAAGATGTACAACTTAGTAGATTTGTTTCATTTCTAATGTAGTTTCATAAGAAAAGAAACATCTTCATTGCCAAACAGTGTACTGTTGGAAATAAACTTGTGCAGCTCTTGGAATGAGTTGCCGACAAACGAATAGGGTTGATTACAGCAAGTTCAAACTTTACTCATTTGTAAAATCTAACAAGATGTACAACTTAGTAGAGTCATTTTAGTTCTACTGTAGTTTAGTAATACAAGAAACATCTTCATTGCCGCAAACTGTACTGCATCAAATAAGCTTGTTCAGCTCTTGGATTGACTTGCTTTCATATGAAGAGGGTTTATTAAAGCTATTTCAAACTTTACTCATTTGTACAATCTAACACAATATATAATTTAGTAGATTCATTTCATTTCCAATGTAGTTTCATAAGAAAAGAAATATCTTCATTGCCAAACACTGCACTGTGTGAAATACACTTGTTCAGCTCTTGGAATGAGTTGCTTTATTATGGAGAAGATGGACTACAGCCAGTTCAAACTTTCCTCGTTTGTATAATATAACAAGGTGTACAACATTTTAGAATCGTTTCATTTCTACTGTAGTTTCGTAAGCAAAGAAACATCTTCATTGCCGCAAACTGTACTGCGTGAAATAAGCTTGTTCAGCTCTTGGAATGACTTGCTTCCATACGAAGAGTGTTGATTACAGTGAGATCAAAATTCCTCGTTTGTACAACCTAACACGATTTACAACTTAGTAGGTTTGTTTCTTTCTAACGTAGTTTCCTAAGAAAAGAAACACCTTCATTGCCGAACACAGTACTGTTGGAAATAAGCATGTGCAGCTCTTGGAATGAGTTGCCGTCACACGAATAGGGTTGACTAAAGTAAGTTCAAACTTTCCTCATTTGTATAATCTAACAAGATGTAGAACTCAATAGAATCATTTCAGTTCTACTGTAGTTTCCTAAGAAAAGTAACATCTTCATTGCCAAAAACTCTACTGTGTGAAATAAGCTTGTTCAGCACTTGGAATGAGTTGCTTTCATATGAAGAGGGCTGATTACAGCTAGTTCAACCTTACCTCGTTTGTACAATCTAACAAGATGTACAACTTAGAATCGTTTCATTTCTAATGTAGTTTTCCTCTTTTGTAAAATATAACACGATATACAACATAGTCAAATCATTTCATTTTTACTGTAGTTTCATAAGAATAGAAACATCTTCATTGCCAAACACTATACTGTTGGAAATTAGCTTGCTCAGCTCTTGGAATGAGTTGCTTTCATAAGAAAAGGGTTGAACACAGCAAGTTCAAACTTTCCTCATTTGTATAATCTAACAAGGTGTACAAAGCAGTAGAATCATTTCATTTCTACTGTAGTTTCGTAAGAAAAGAAACATCCTCATTGCCTTACACTATGCTGTGTGAAATAAGCTTGTTCAGCTCATGGAATGAGTTGCTTTCATACGACTAGAGTTGATTACAACTAGTTCAAACTTTCCTCGTTTGTGAAATCTAACAAGATATACAACTTAGTAGATTCATTTCATTTCTAATGTAGTTTCATAACAAAAGAAATATCTTCATTGCTGAACACTGTACTGTTTCAAATAAGCTTGTGCAGCTCTTGGAATGAGTTGCTGTCATACGAAGAGGGTTGATTACAGGAAGTTCACACTTTCCTTGTTTATAAAATCTAACAGGATATACAACGTAGTCAATCATTTCATTTCTACTGTAGTTTCATAAGAAAAGAAACATCTTCATTGCCGAACAATGTACTGTTTGAAATAAATTTGTTCAGCTCTTGGAATGAGTTGCTTCATACGAAGAGGGTTAAATACAGAAAGTTCAAACTTTCCTCGTTTGTATAATCTAACAAGTTGTATAATGTAGTAGAATCGTTTCATTTCTACTGTACTTTCAGAAGAAAAGAAACATCCTCATTGCCTTATGCTGTACTGTGTGAAATAAGCTTGTTCAGCTCATGGAATGAGTTGCTTTCATACGACAAGTGTTGATTACAGCTAGTTCAAACTTTCCTTTTTTGTAAAATCTAACAAGGTGTACAACTTATTAGATTTATTTCACTTCTAGTGTAGTGTTGTAAGAAAAGAAACATCTTCATTGCCCAACACTGTACTGTTGGAAATAGGATTGTTCAGCTCCTGGAATAAATTGCTTTCACACGAATAGTGTTGATTACAGCAAGTTCAAACTTTCCTCATTTGTATAACCTAACAAGATGTACAACTTAGTAGAATCGTTTCATTTTTACTGCAGTTTCCTTAGAAAAGAAACATCTTCATTGCCCAACACTGTACTGTGTGAAATAAGTTGTTCAGTTCTTGGACTGATTTGCTTTAGGACAAAGAAGTTTGATTACAGCAAGTTCAAACTCTCTGCATTTGTATAATCTAAAAAGGTGTGCAAAACATTGTAGAATCATTTCATTTTTACTGCAGTTTCTTAAGAAAAGAAACATCTTCATTGCGAACACTGTACTGTTGTAAATAAGCTTGTTCAGCTCTTGTAACAAGTTGCTTTCATACGAAGAGGGTTTAATAGAACAAGTTCAACTTTCCTTGTTTGTGTAATCTAACAAGATGTACAATGTAGTGGAATCATTTCATTTCTACTGTAGTTTCATAAGAAAGAAACATCTTCATTGACGAACACTGTACTGTGTGAAATAAGCTTGTCCAGCTCTTGGAATAATTTGCTTTCATATCCATAGGGTTGATTACAGCTAGTTGAAACTTTCGTAATTTCTACAGTCTAACAAGATGTAAAACTTAGTAGATTCGTTTCATTTCTATTGTAGTTTCCTAAGAAAAAAAAAACATATTCATTGCCGAACACTGTACTATTTGAAATAAGCTTGTGCAGGTGTTGGAATGAGTTGCTGACATATGAATAGAGTTGATTACAGCAAGTTCAAACTTTCCTCGCTTGTTTATTCTAACAAGAAGTACACTCAGTACAATCGTTTCAGTTCTACTGTAGTTTCTTAGAAAAGAAACATCTGCATTGTCAAACACTTTACTGTTTGAAATAAGCTTCTTCTGCTCTTGGAATGAGTTTCTTTCACACGAAGAGGGTTTAATACAGCAAGTTCAAACTTTCCTCATTTGTATCATCTAACAAGATGTACAACTTATTAGAATCATTTATTTCTGGCTGTAGTCAACCCTGTTAGTAAGAAAGCAACTCATTCAAAGAGATGAACAAGCTTATCGCACGCAGTACAGTTTTCGGCATTGAAGATGTTTCTTTCCTTATGAAAGTACATTAGAAATGAAACAAAGTTACTAAGTTGTACATCTTTTTCTATTGTACAAAGAGCAATGTTTGAGCTGGCTATTATCAACCCTGTTTGTACGAAAGCAACTCATTCAAACAGATGAATAAGCTTATCTCATACAGTACAGTGTTTGGAGTTGAAGATATTTCTTTTCTAACGAAACTATATTAGGAATGAATTGAAGTTACTATGTTGTACATCTTGTTAGATTCTACAAATGAGGAACCTTTGAATTTGCAGTAATCAACCTTCTTCGTACGATAGCAACTCATTCAAAGAGTTGAAAAAGCTTATCTCACACAGTACAGCATTCTTCAATGAAGATGTTTCTTTTCTTATGAAACTACATTAGAAATGAAATGAAATTACTATGTTGTACATCTTGTTAGATAGTACAAATGAGGGAAGTTTCAACTTGCTGTAATCAGCCCTCCTCATATGAAAGCTACTCATTCAAAGAGGTAAACATGCTTATCTCACACTGTATACTTTTTGGAAATGAAGATTTTTTTTTCTTATGAAAGTACATTAGAAATGAAACGGAGTTGCTACATTGTACATCTTGTTAGATTTTACAAACGAGGAAAGTTTGAACTTGCTGTAATCAATGCTCGTTCCAAGAACTGAAGAAGCTTATTTCAAACAGTACAGTGTTTGGCAATGTAGATTTTTTTTTTCTTATGAAACTACATTAGAAATGAATTGAAGTTACTAGGTTGTACAACTTGTTGGATTGTACGAATGAGGAAACTTTAAGCTTGCTGTAATCAACCCTCTTCATGCGAAAGCAACTCACTCAAAGAGCTGAACAAGCTTACCTCACACAGTAGACTGTTCAGGAATGAAGATGTCTCTTTTTTTGACTAAAGAGCTGATCAAGCTTATCTCACACAATACAGTGTTTGGCAATGAAGATGTTTCTTTTCTTATGAAACTACTTTAGAAATGAAACGAAGTTACTAAGTTGGACATCTTGTTAGATTTTACAAATGAGGAAAGTTTGAACTAGCTGTAATCAATGCTCTCCGTATGAAAGCGAGTCATTCAAACAGCTGAACAAGCTTATCTCACACTGTACAGTGTTAGGCAATGAAGATGTTTCTTTTCTTATAAAACTACATTAGAAATGAAATGAAGTTACTACGTTGTACAACTTGTTAGATTGTACAAATGAGGAAAGTTTGTACTTGCTGTATTCAACACTGTTCATATGAACCAATGCATTCAAAGATCTGAACAAGCTTATCTCACACATACAGTGTTTGGAATTGAAGATGTTTCTTTTCTGACGAAACTACATTAGAAATGAAATGTAGTTACTAAGTTGTACATCTTGTTAGATCATACAAATGAGGAAAGTTTGAGCTTACTGTAATCAACCCTCTTCATACGAAAGCAACTCATTCAAAGACCTAAACAAGGTTATCTCAAACAATACAGTGTTCAGCACTGAAGATGTTTCTTTTTGTATGAAACTACATTACAAATGAAATGAAGTTAAGAAGGTGTAAAACTTGTGAGACTGTACAATTAAGGAAAGTTTGAACTTGCTGTAATCAACCTTCTTCGTATGAAAGCAACTCATTCAAAGAGAGGAAGAAGCTTATCTCATACATTACAGTGTTAAGCATGGAAGATGTTTCTTTTCTTATGAAAGTACATTAGAAATAAAATGAAGTTACTAAGTTGTACATCTTGTTCGATTGTACAAAGGAGCATATTTTTAACTGGCTATAATCAACCCTGTTCATACGAAGGCAACTCATTCAAAGAGATGAACAAGCTTATCTCATAAAGTACAGTGTTCGGAATTGAAGATTTTTTTTTCTAACGAAACTATATTAGAAATGAAATGAAGTTACTATGTTGTACATCTTGTTAGATTCTACAAACCTTTCAACTTGCAGTAATCAACCTTCTTCATACGATAGCAATTCAAAGAGCTGAAAAAGCTTATCTCACACAGTACAGCATTCTTCAATGAAGATGTTTCTTTTCTTATGAAACTACATTAGAAATGAAATGAAATTACTACATTGTACATCTTGTTAGATAGTACAAATGAGAAAAGTTTCAACTTGCTGTGATCAACCCTTTTCGTACAAAAGCTACTCATTCAAAGAGGTGAACATGCTTGTCTCACACTGTGCACTTTTTGACAATGAAGATTTTTTTTTCTTATGAAACTACATTAGAAATGAAACAAAGTTACTACATTGTACATCTTGTTAGATTGTATAAATGAGGAAAGTTTGAACTTGCTGTATTCAACACTCTTCATATGAAAGCAACTCATTCAAAGAGATGAACAAGCATATCTCACACAGTACAGTGTATGGCATTGAAGATTTTTTTTTCTTACAAAACTACACGAGAAGTGAAACAAAGTTAATAATTTGTATATCTTGTTAGATTGTACAAACAAGGAAGGTTTGGACTTGCTGTAATCAACCCTCTTCATATGAAAGGTAGTCATTCAAACAGCTGAACAAGCTTATCTCACACTTTATAATTTTCTGCAATGAAGATGTTTCTTTTGTTACAAAACTCAGTTAGCAATGAAACAAGTTATAACCTGTTCATCTTGTTAGATTGTACAAACGAGGAAAGTTTTAATTCACTGTAATTACCCCTATTTGCATGAAAGCAAATCATTCAAATAGCTGAGCAATCTTATCTCACACAATACAGTGTTCAGGAATGAATATGTTTCTTTACTTACAAAACTACAGTAGAAATGAAAGGAAGATACTATGTAGTACACCATGTTAGATTTTACAAATGAGGGAAGTTTGAACTTGTTGTAATCAACCATCTTTGTATGATACCAACTCATTCAAAGAGCCGAATAAGCTTATCTCACACAGTATTGTGTTTGGCAAAGAAGATGTTTCTTTTCTTACAAAACTACATTAGAAACAAAATGAAGTTACTTATTTGTACATCTGTTAGATTGGACAAACGAGGAAAGTTTGAACTGGCTGTAATCAATGCTCTTTGTAAAAAAGCAAGTCATAAAAAACAGCTGAACAAGCTTATCTCGCACTATAAGTGTTCGGCAATGAAGATGTTTCTTTTCTTATGAAACTACATTAGAAATGAAACAAAGTTATAAGTTGTAAATCTTGTTAGATTATACTAACGAGGGTAATTTCAACTTGCTGTAATCACCCCTCTTTGTACAAAAGCAAGCCATTCAAAGAGCTGAACACGCTTATCTCACCCAGTACACTGTTCGTCAATGAAAATGTTTCTTTTCTTATGAAACTACATTAGAAATGGAATGAAGTTACTATGTTGTACATCTTGTGAGATTGTACAAAAGAGAAAAGGTTGAACTTGCTGTAGTCAACCCTCTTCATATGAAGGGAACTCATTCAAAGAGCAGAACAAACTTATCTCAGACACTACAGTGTTCAGCATTGAAGATATTTCTTTTCTTATGAAACTACTTTGGAAATGAAATGAAGTGACTAAGTTGTACATCTTGTTAGATTATACAAACAAGGAAAGTTTGAACTTGCTGTCATCAATGCCCTTCGTATGAAAGCAACTCATTCAAATAGCTTAACAAGCTTATCTCACACAGTACAGTGTTTGGCGATGAAGATGTTTCTTTTCTTATGAAACTACAATAGAAATGAAACAAAGAGTTGACTTCTGGGTAAGATGGCAGCATAGGAGCCACACCAAACTGGATCAGGGAGGGAATTAAGCAAAACTACACTCTTCCTTGGAAAAGAGCAGAATATTTTCTCCGGGAAATAGCAGAAAAGCAGAAGATGGCCAGAAACCCACTGTGGAGAGTGCGGCCCCAACCCACGGCAGCCCGCTCCACAGCAGCTCCAAGCAGTGGCTCCAACCCGCAGCTCCAAGATGCCACCCAGAACAGCTGAGCCTCTCTGAGCCTACACTGAGCCTCTGCTACCGCCATCACTGCCCAAACAAAAAAAGGGGGGACTTTCCAACCTCATCAGTCTCCTCACAGAGCCCAGAAATTGAAGAAAAATCTGCTGAGCTACTGAAAGAGAAACACAGCATGAGCTACTACAGGCTTCCTGAACTTTCCCATCCCCCAACCATCACATCCCCAGTGAATTGGCAGAATTGAGCAACTAGCAGCAGCTCTGAACCACATCGCCAACACCGGACCCAGCATAGCTGAGCGAAGCTCCACAGTTCAGGGAACGAGGTGGGCACCCAGCATTGGTGAGTTTGAAAGCCACGCCAAAAGGTAACAAAGGCCTGCATTGGAAGTGCTAACCTCTCTTTCCAGGTCAGGGCAGGTTATGGGTTACATATTTGTGGTTGGCCTTACCATTTTCAAATAAGCTGAATATGAGGGATTGAATATTGCTGCCTGTAATACTTTTAGATTTAAAGGGCCTTTATCTTTTGCTTCTGTCATTATTGATGGCAGGGTCTGATTCCCAAGCTGACAGGATTAAGGGTATGGATCAACACACACCCTTAGGGATTTTGACCCTTTAAGACTGTTTGTTTCAATTCCCACACTTGTATACTCTGTGCTCATGTTAATTGAATGTGTATTTTGCTCTGTTGAAGTTTAGAACTTGCTACTAAATTGTTCCACCAGTCCACTACAATACTTGCTTAACAAGCAAATTCAACAGCTAGGATTACTTCTGAGGTTGGACTTGGGTACAAGTGTTACACTTGGCACCTTAAACTCATATCCTGAAATTATATAAAGGTTGATCACAACACCTAAGAACACTGCAGATAAATAGAAAACCTAAGCATCAAATCAATCCAGGATGCAAAAGTCACTCACTATAATACAAGAAACACAAAGAATCAAGACAATGCAATCCCACCAAAAATTACAAATCCATCAGAATTGTTCACCAATGAGACTGTTTTAGATGAAATTCCTGACAAAGATTTCAAAAGAATGATGATATCTATACTCAAAGAAATGAAAGAAGAAATAAAAGAAGAAATGAAAGCAACCTGAGAAGAAAACAAAGGAATTAAAGAAGAAAACAAACTCTTGAAAGAGAATACAGAAAAACAGCTTAATGAAATAAAAAGGCAATTCCAGGACATGAATAAGGAAATAGAAATACTGAAGAAAAACCAGGCTGAAATCCTAGCTCTGAAGAACACAGTGAAATAAAAAACTCTGTGGAAAGTCTCACCAGTAGAATGGATGAAGGACAGGACAGAATATCTCAAATAAAAGACTAGATGGCAGACCTATCACAGTCCAACAAAGAGAAAGACAAGCTAATAGAAAGGTATGAATGGGAACTCCAAGACATCTGGGACACTATGAAAAGATCAAACATAAGAATTCAAGGTATAGCAGAAGGGGAAGAATTTCAGTCTAGAGGCTTTGTAGGTGTTTTCCACAAAATCATAGAAAAAAATTTTCCCCAAACTGGGAGAGAAATGCCAATGCAGATACAAGAATCATTTAGAACACCAAACAGACAAAGCCTAGAAAGATCCTCTTCTCGCCATGTTATAATTAAACTACTGAACACGCAAACCAAAGAAAATATATTGAAAGCAGTTAGAGAGAAAAAGCAAATGACCTTCAAAGGGAAACCTATCAGGATCACAGCAGATTACTCAACACAAACTTTAAAAGCAAGAAGGGCCTGGAGTGATGTATTCCAAGTTCTGAAAGATAAAAACTGTCAACCAAGAGTACTTTATCCTGCAAAGCTATCTATCCAAATTGATGGAGAAATAAGGACATTCCATAACAAAGACAGGCTAAAGGAATTTATGGCAACTAAACCAGCTGTACAGAAAATACACACAGCAGGAAATAGGAAAAAAGAAACCATACTCAAATAGCAGGTAAAACAAGTGAGTAAAGCAAAAACCAGGAAGAACTACAAAACAAGAAAAATGGAGAGATCAAATACATATCTTTCAATAATAACTCTTAATATCAATGGCCTCAATGCCCCAACCAAAAGACATAGACTTGCAGACTGGATTAAAAAGCAGGATCCTACCATCTGTTGCCTCCAGGAAACTCACCTCTCATTAAAAGATAGAAACCTTCTTATGGTGAAAGGTTGGAAAAAGGTACTTCAAGCAAATGGGCCTACGAAACAAGCAGGGGTTGCTATCCTAATTTCTGACAGGATAGACTTCAAACCAGCATTAGTGAGGAAGGATAAAGAAGGTCACTTTATACTGATTAAAGGAACACTCCAACAGGAGGACATCACAATCCTAACATATGTGCTGCTAACACGGGGGCTCCCAATTTCATCAAACAAACACTATCAGACTTAAGATCAGAGATAACTCCTAACACAATAGTAGTGGGTAACTTCAATACCCCACTCTCATCACTTGACAGGTCTACCCAACAAAAAATAAACAGAGAGACATCTGCATTAAATGATATCATGAAACAAATGGACCTAACAGATATATAGAGAACATTCCATCCAAATGCTGCAGAATATACGTTCTTCTCAGCAGCACATGGGACATTCTCTAAAACAGACCATATAATAGGACACAAATCAAATCTTAACAAATAGAGGAAAATTGAAATAATCCCTTGTATGCTATCTGACCACAATGGGATTAAACTGCAAATCAGCAACAAGAAAAACTACAGAGCATACAGAAATTCATGGAGACTAAACAGTACCTTATTGAACAATGCATGGGTCATTGAAGAAATTAAAAAGGAAATCAAGAAATTCATAGAATCAAATTATGATGAGAACACAACATACCAAAACCTTTGGGACACAATGAAGGCAGTCCTACAAGGGAAATTTATAGCTCTAAGTGCCTATATTAAGAAATTAGAGAGTTCACAACTAAACAATTTAATGCTTCACCTTAAGGCCTTGGAAAGAGAAGAACAAGGCAGACCAAAAATCAGTAGATGGGAAGAAATAATAAAGGTTAGGGCAGAAATTAATGAAATGGAAACCAAAAAATAAAAATAAAAATAAATCAATGAAGCAAAGAGATGGTTCTTTGGAAGGTTAAACAAGATTGACAAAACCTTAGCAAATCTGACTAAAAGAAAGAGAGAAGAGACAAAAATTGATAAAATTAGCCGGATGTGGTGGCACACACCTTTAATCCCAGCACTCGGGAGGCAGAGGTAGGAGGATCGCCATGAGTTCGAGGCCACCCTGAGATTACATAGCTAATTCCAGGTCAGCCTGGACCAGAATGAGACTTTACCTTGAAAAACCAAAAAAAAAAAAATTGATAAAATTAGAGATGAAAAAGGCAACATCACAACAGATACCAAAGAAATTCAGAAAATCATATGGACATTCTTTAAGAATATATATGCCTCTAAGTTTGAAAACCTGAAAGAAATGGATGATTTCCTTGATTCGTATGACCTACCAAAATTAAATCAAGATGAGATAAACCATTTAAATAGACCTATAACAACCACAGAGATGTAAGCAGTTATAAAAAGTCTACCAACTAAAAAAAGCCCAGGCCCAGATGGATTCACTGCTGAATTTTACCAGACATTTCTTGAAGGTCTAACACCAATGGTTCTCAAACTTTTCCATAAAATAGAAAAGGAAGGAATTCTACTGAAATCCTTCTATGAAGCCAGCATCACCCTGATACCTAAATCGGACAAAGACAGATCAGAAAAAGAAAATTATAGACCAATCTCCCTCATGAACATAGATGCAAAAATTCTCAACAAAATACTGGCAAACAGAATACAAGAATATATCAGAAAGATTATTCACCCTGACCAAGTAGGCTTTATCCCAGAGATGCAGGGATGGTTCAACATATGCAAATCCATAAATGTAATACACCATATAAACGGTCTGAAGGACAAAAATCACATGATCATCTCAATAGATGCAGAAAAGGCATTTGACAAAATCCAACACCCCTTCATGGTGAAAGTATTACAGAAACTGGGAATAGAAGGAACATATCTCAACATAATAAAAGCTATTTATGACAAACCTACAGCCAACATAATACTAAATGGGGAAAAACTTGAAACTTTTCCTCTAAGTTCAGGAACAAGACAAGGGCGTCCACTTTCCCCACTACTATTTAATATAGTACTGGAAGTCTTAGCCATAGCAATAAGACAAGAGAAACTCATAAAGGGGATACAAATCAGAAGGGAAGAGATCAAATATCATTATTTGCAGATGATATGATTCTATACATAACAAACCCTAAAGACTCTACCAGCAAACTGATAGAGCTGATAAACACTTTTAGCAATGTAGCAGGATACAAAATAAACACACAGAAATCAGTAGCTTTTCTATACACTAACAACAAACGTGCAGAGGATGAAATCAGGGAATCTCTCCCATTCACAATTGCCTCAAAAAAAATATCTTGGAATAAATTAACCAAGGACGTGAAGGATCTCTACAATTAGAACTATAAAAAACTCAAGCGACAAGTTGCAGAAGACACAAGGAAATGGAAAGACATCCCATGCTCTTGGATTGGAAGAATCAATATTGTGAAAATGTCAAGCTTACCAAAAGGAAACTACACATTTAATGCCATCCCCATTAAAATCCCAATAGCATTCTTCACAGAAATAGAAAAAACAATCCTAAAATTCATCTGGAAACACAAAAAACCTCGAATAGCCAAAACAATTTTGCGCAACAAAAATCAGGCTGGTAGTATAACCATACCCGATTTTAAGGTATATTACAAAGCCATAGTAACAAAAACAGCATGGTACTGGCACAAGGACAGACAGGTAGATCAATGGAACAGAATAGAAGACCCAAATATTAATCAAGGCAGCTACAGCCACATGATTTTTAACAAAAATGCCAAAAATATTCATTGGCGAAAAGATAGTCTCTTTAACAAGTAGTGCTGGGAAAACTGGACATCTTTATGTAAAAGGATAAACATAGATCCTTGTCTCTCTCTATGCACAAGAGTCAAGTCCAAATGGACCAGGGACCTTAATTTCAGACCTTAAACTCTGAAACTGCTAGATGAAAAGGTAGGGGCAACCCTTCAACACATTGGCATAGGCAAGGACTTTCTGAATATAACTCCAGTTGCTCAGGGAATAAAACCACTAATCAACCACTGGGACCTTATGAAATTACAAAGCTTTTGTACAGCAAAAGACACTATGAATAGCGCAAAAAGACAACCTACAGAATGGGAGAAAATCTTGGCCAGCTATACATCTGACAGAGGGTTAATATCCAGAATATACAAAGAACTCAAAAAACAGAATAATAAGAATTCAAACAGCCCAGTTAAATATGGGCTATGGAACTAAATAGAGAATTCACAGAAGATGAACTACAGATGGCATATAAACACTAAAAAAGTGTTCCACATCCTTAGCAATCAGGGAAATGCAAATTGAAACCACTTTGAGATTCCATTTCACTCCTGTCAGAATGGCTACCATCAAGAAAACAAATGACAATAAGTGTTGGCGTGGATGCGGAAAAACAGGAACACTTCTACACTGTTGGTGGGAATGTAATCTGGTCCAGCCATTGTGGAAATCAGTGTGGAGGTTCTTGAGACAGCTAGAAATAGATTTACCATATGATCCAGCTATAGCACTCCTAGGCATATATCCAGAGGACTCTTCTCATTACCTTAAAGATACTTGCACAACCATGTTTATTGCTGCTCTATTCACAATAGCTAGGAAATGGAAGCAGCCTAGATGTCCCTCCACAAATGAATGGATAATAAAGATGTAGTACATTTACACAATGGAGTTCTACTCAGCGGTAAAGAAAAATGAAATTATGAAATTTGCAGGGAAATGGATGGATCTGGAAAGGATTTTACTAAGTGAGGTAACCCAGGCTCAGAAAGCCAAACATCACATGTTCTCTCTCATATGTGGATCCTAGCTACAAATGTATAGACTTGTGTGTGAACTGGAACCAAAAATAGGTACCAGAAACCAGTAAGCTGGTAAAAAGGCTATAAGGGAGGGAGGAAAGGGAAGGACTTAAGTGTATGGTAATGCACATATGTAAGTAAAAGAACTGATTACAGGGAGGGGAATGGCCTAAGTGAGGCCATGGGAAGAAAATGCATAAAAGAAGGGCAGAGGGAGGGTCAATCTAAATTCAAGATATTGTGAATAAGACTTATGTAAAATTACTTTTTTGAATAAGGGCACATCTAGAAGCTGTAGACTGTTACTAGAAAATTTTCAGTACCTGTGATGGGATACCTTCCAGTGAGTTGTTGGCCAAGGAGGTCCCAGTAGCCTCCAAAACATTAAAGGCTTTTGCCAAAGCCCTTGGTTTCCCTTGAGAAACAGATAGTAAGACCCTGTTGCTGAAGACATCTCTTGCCTGAGAAGCAAGGTCACTGAGAAAGCAAGCTGGTGTGGAGCAGAAAACCTTCTCCCTGTAGACCAGCAAACTGAAAGCTGGAAAAAGCTGCACTGCATGCAGCGTATGGGAGACAGAAGTCATCAGCAGTGAAAACAGTGGACGCTGAATATTCAAGCTTGGCCAGACAGGCCCAATGACTGAACGGGTGCAATAGTGGCATGTCTACTCTTGGAGTAACCAACTGCTCCATAATTGGACTGAAGGCCCTCTCTACAGGACGGAATACATACCTGGTACTGAAAAACCTAAGTAAAAGTCTATGGTAGGAAGCCTGGCATGGTGGCGCACGCCTTTAATCCCAGCACTCGGGAGGCAGAGGTAGGAGGATTGCCGAGAGTTCGAGGCCACCCTGAGACTACATAGTTAATTCCAGGTCAGCCTGGACCAGAGTGAGACCCTACCTCGCAAAACCAAAAAAAAAAAAAAAAAAAAAGTCTATGGTAGGTGAGGTCATGAGCCTTAGGGGTATAAGCCTGCTCTTGTCTGACTAAATGTATATATTATTCCCACCAAGCTGCCCTGAAAATACTACACTTAATGTTCATATTCACATATTAACGCTACTCTCACTTCTGGTTAGAGAAGCTTCTCTTTTCAGATGGCGCTGACCACTGGGATGACCCAAAAGGCAACATAGTGCTGAGAAGAAGGGATGGAGGAGTGCCCAGCACTGAAACACCTCTGCCACACCCTCCAAGGCACAGGGACCATTGTGGAACAGGGGGCGGATAGAATGGAAGAGCCAAAAGAAGGATATGATTTCTTACAATGCAACTGCCCAGACAGAAATTGGCCTCAATATCCATGACCTTGCAGTGCCTAGCAATACCTCTGCAAGACCCTCAAAATAGAAGAAAAAGATGATGACATCAAATAAAAGAGAGACTAATGGAGAGAGGGAGGGGATATGATTGATATTGGAGTTCCAAAGTGGAATGGGGGGAGGGGAGGGAAATATCAAGTGGTTTTTTTGTATGTAAATATAGAAGTTGTCAATAAAAAAATAATAATATAAAAAAAGTTACAAGCTAAAAAAAAAAAAAGACTACCTGATGTGTTCCAGGGCACCCCCACCTCGTAGAAAGAAGAGTGAATTCAACATCTAGATGTGGAGCTTCAATACAATATTTCTGTGCCAGGAGCCTGCTGAGCAGCACAAGGAGGGTTAATTGCCAGTGTGTGCTGTCAGCAAGCCCAGGTTTGAGTTCTCCCTTGATCATTTCCTTTCTATGTGACCTTGGCTCCTGGATCTCATCTCAGTGGAATACCTCTCTTAGCACTGTTGCATAAAATGAAAAGTCACAAGTAATATATTTAGCAGAGTGTTTTGATGCATAGTCAATCTCAATAAAATTTCTGAGCCGCTAAAAAAAATTACTTTCTTTTTTAATTTAAATTTTATTGGGAACTTCAGTATATGAACATATTGCAAACTGGTCATATTCTCATCAGGTTATCCTCTGGTGTCCCTTCTCACCACCCCCATTCCCCTCAGGGGCCCCTTCAGTGGGATATCTGTAGTCACTGTGGCTCTTAAATTCTTTCTGTCCACTAAGTTACTCTTTCTGTGCCTCAGTTTCTCCTTCTGTCAAGTGGGAGTCATGCAGTGCCTGTCTCACAAGAGTATTATGAAAATGGAGTGAATTATATATGCAAGGCGCTCAGAATAACACCACAGGCACATTGGGACTATGTCAATGGGAACTGTAATTATTATTAATTGTCCTGATGATGCCATCAACTTTGTGGTCATTCCTGTTTTGTAGCTCTCTATCCCGCATAGTTTCCTCTGAGTGTGGTTCAGAGATTTCAGGGAGGACATGAGGTCCTGGCTCCCCACCCACACCCACACCCACACCCACACCAACTTGCTCATTCCCAGTCAGTCTTGCTGCAGAACTAGGGATAGAACCAGGGCCTGGCACCTACTCAGCAGGGCTGGGACCAAACAGGGCCTGACCTGTTAGGGAAGTGCTTCCTCCACCACTGAGCTACATCCTGTCTCTGAGGTCATTTGTTATAGATGGGGCAGAAAGCCATCAGAGACTTGGAGCTCAGGTTGCAGACACGCTCCTTTCAAATCCTTACCTTGCCACACACCAAACAGCTGTGGGGCCTCGTGCACGTATGTACATGTTCTGAGGGAAGTGCCACCAATTTCCCCAACACTCTCCTCAACACCTTAAGGAGAATGGTTCAGCCCACCACCCAGCCCAGGACCTGTCTGAGACATTACCTAGAGCCACTTTTATTATCACCCTTGCATTGTATAATCCAGAGACTTAATAGGGTACAAATTGAGGCCATCTTTGTTCTTTTTTTGGAGGTGGGTGTGATGGCTATAACGACTGTCAACTTGATAGGACCTAGAATCACATGCAAGGGATTATCTTGATTAGGAATTATCTTGATGTAGTGAATTGAAATAAGAAGACCCACCTTAACTGTGGTTGGCACCCTTCCATAGGTCAGTGTCTTAGACTGCATAAAAAAGAGCTAGCTGAGCACCAACAGTCATCATTCTGCTTCTTTACTGTTGATTGCATGTCACCAGCTGCTTCAAGCTCCTGCCATGACTTCCCTGCCATGATGGACTGTAACATCAAACTGAAATAAACCCTTCTTCCCTTAAATTTTAACTAGCAGGCAACTAATACAGAGGGACACATGGTCTCATGGAACCCAGACTCGCCTTGAAACTCTTATTTTTATTTTTGAGAGAGAGAGAATGGGCACGTCAGGACCTTCAGCCAGCTGCAAACAGACTCCAGATGTGTGCACCCCTTCCTGGTATATGTGCAACATTGCATGCTTGAGTCACTGTGCTATGTGGGACCTGGAGATTTGAACATGAGTTCTTAGGCTTTGCAGGCAAGCACCTTAACCACTAAGCCATCTCTTCAGCCCTGGCTTTGGAATTCATAATCCTCTTGTCTCCACATCCCAGGTTCTGGAATACAGGCATTCTTGAGACTGGCTCTCCTTCTGTAGCCCTAAGGGCCTAGAATCCACAACCCTCCGACCTTAGTCTTCAGAGTTACTGGGAAAACAGATTTGCACCCCTAGGCCAAGCATCTTTTATTTTTTATTTTTTCCATCGGGGCTAAGCTCAGTTTGTCCTCAGGACCTCTGTAAGCCTCAAATTACAGAAAAAGATCTCAGGGCTTGGTGGCACACATCAGGCAGAGGTAGAAGGATCACTGAGTTCGAGGCCAACCTGAGTCTACAGAGTTCCAGATCAGCCTGGGCTAGAGCAGACCCTACCTCAAATAAAAAGTCAGGCATGGCCGGGCGTGGTGGCGCACGCCTTTAATCCCAGCACTGAGGCAGAGGTAGGAGGATTACTGTGAGTTCGAGGCCACCCTGAGACTACATAGTTAATTCCAGGTCAGCCTGGGCCAGAGTGAGACCCTGCCTTGCAAAACCCCCCCAAAAAAAAAAAAAAAAGTCAGGCATGGAGGCATATGCCTTTAATCCTCGCACTTGGGAGGCAGAGGTAGGAGGATCACCCAGAGTTGGAAGCCACCCTGAGACTACATAGTGAATTCCATGTTAGCCTGGGCTACAGTGATACACTACCTCGAAAAAATAAACACACACAAATTCCACTATGTCCTGCCCCCTCACCTGATCCAGGTGGCTCACTCACTTGCTCAGCCACTCCCACCTGTGGCTTCTGCATATCCTCCCCTGACACTTTCTCATACTTCCACCTAAAGTAAATCAGATGCCTAGCTCTGCCCCTGTCCAGGTCCCTCAACTCCCATGGTTATCCTGTAGGACATCTCCTCCTACCACCAGCAGTGATAGGATTTCTGCAACTTCCTGATCTGATTGGCTCTTACAACAGCAAGCCAGAAGCGCTGACCAATCAACAACCTTCAGGCACAGCTCTTTTTTTTTTCAGCATATTTATTTATTTATTTATTTATTTATTTATTTATTTATTTATTTATTTATTATTGACAACTTCTTTAATTGTAGACAATATCCCATGTTATTTCCCTCCCTCCCCCCACTTTCCCCTTTGAAACTTCATTATCCATCATATCCCCTCCCCCTTTTCTCTTTTCAGTTTGATGTCATGATCTTTTCCTCCTATTATGATGGTCTTGTGGTGTCAGGCACTGTGAGGTCATGGATATCCAGGCCATTTTGTGTCTGGAGGAGTATGTTTTAGGGAGTCCTACTCTTCCCTTGGCTCTTACATTCTTTTCGCCCCCTCTTCCACAATGGACCCTGAGCCTTGGAATGTAGGTTTGAGACGTTTCAGCAGGCACAGTTCTTAACCTATGGTGACTGGTGGATAACACCCCAACCACTCTCAACTCCGCAGGTACCTCAAGGAAACATGTGCTCTCTGATGCCTCCCAAAGGCCAGCAACGGAACTGCACCTTGCTTGCACCCTTTGGTAACCGGTTTCTGAGTTGGCCGTGCTCCCCTTCCTGTCTCACTGTTCTTGTCTCTTTGGGTCATCTCCCAAAGAAACTGGTGCCCTCGAAGTCTTGTCTCAGTATCTGCTTCTGGGGTACCCAACCTAAGGCACATGCTTGCACTATTGAAATGAACCCCGTCATTATTGGCCTTACCTCACAAGGGCTGAGCCACATCCCCCACCAGGTCTCTCAAATACGGGCCTGGCTAGTAGTACTGCATGATAAATGATCCAGAGTCTCATGACTGTGAGGTGCCGGCCCTCACTAGGGGACAAGGGACCTCATTCCTTTTGAACTATAAATGGTAGCTTCTAACTTCCTCCTGCCCAGAGACTACAGGGACCAAGAACTCTAAATGAGCGTCCATTCCTGGCCAGGACTCCCAGGGTTTCCTAGGGCAGAACACACATCTGTCTCCAAGTCTGGCTGGCAGGGAGCAAAAACGGATATGCCTAGGGACAGGGGAGACTCAGCTTGGCTCTCATGCCCTTTTTGACACCCATATCCCCTCCTCAGATTCCATGCTAGGAACTACCTGAGCAATAGACCAGTCCAGAGAGCAGGCGCTGCCCTAAGTAATCATGGAACAGGCGGCCATATTCTACAGGAGGGACCAAGTTACTTAACTGGTGCTGCCAAGCCAAGAATTAACCAGAGCACAAGTGGAGGGCGTCCTGGGTCTCTAGGGGCAGCAGGGACTGAGCGAGGTGACCTTGGATGATTCTGCTTGAGGTGGACAAACCAATCAGGGAGTTATGAAGCCATGTAGTGGGGGAGAGGAGGAGCAGCTTGGTTTCTTGCACCAACTCTATCCCAGTGAGAATGATGATGAGTGGACTTCTTGGTCCTCAGAACCAGCCTAGAATCCTTCAGTGAGGGGCTGGGCACATCGCTCAGCGGTAGAGCACTTGTAAAGCATTCACAAGAGCCTGGGTTCCATGCCTAGCCCCGCAAAAAAGAAAATGTGAGCCTGGCGTGGTGGTGCACGCCTTTAATCCCAGCACTCAGGAGGCAGAGATAGGAGGATCGCGGTGAGTTCAAGGCCACCCTGAGACTACATAGTGAATTCCAGGTCAGTCTGAGGACCCTACCTCGAAAAACCAAAAAAGAAAAAGAAAAAGAAAGAAGGAAAAGAAAAGAAAATGTGGAGGGAGATGGATGGGTGTGGTCAGCAGTCCTGTAATTCCAGCACTGACACAGGAGAATCCCCAGTTGTAGGCCAGCCTGGACTACATAGCACAACCCTGTCTCAAACAAACAAAAAGTTTCCAACTCGGGGCTGGAAAACTGAAGTATGGTGTGAGTACTGGGCTTAGCTTAGGACATTCTTGGAGATGTGATTAGTGGGGCCTGCTTTATCACAAGGGGAAACTAAGTCTACACAGTCCAGACATTGGTGATATTAAGGAAGCAGATGGATAACAGATTTAGGGGAAAGTCTGGGCTGGGACCCTGGGTTTCTGAGCTGGGAAGAAAACAGTGTGCTTGGAAGATGAAAGGGTTCCAGAACCTTCTGTTTGCAAACACACACCAAGAACAGTAAGGTTTATCACAACAAAAATAAGGCAGCTGGCTTAGGAACAGTGAAGTGACCAACTATGGGCAGAGGAGAGCTGTTAATGCCATACTTTGCTGTTTTATAGCAGAGGTGTGT
Source organism: Orientallactaga sibirica (assembly GCA_036365145.1). Taxonomy (NCBI): domain Eukaryota; kingdom Metazoa; phylum Chordata; class Mammalia; order Rodentia; family Dipodidae; genus Orientallactaga; species Orientallactaga sibirica. The sequence continues at coordinate 175,479 of JAEOAD010002758.1, forward strand.
GTTGGGAAGGGGGAAATTTGTCCATTTTAACAATCATTTTCCCATGCTGGGGGCGGGGGTCAGTAACTCAGGGGACCACAAACAATAGTGAGGCACCTTAAGTTCCAAAACCAATAATCAAAACATGACTAGAGGACTGGAGAGATGGCTTAGCTGTTAAGGCGTTTGCCTGTGAAGCCTAAGGACCTAGGTTCAACTCCCCAGAACCCACATAAGACAGATGCACATGGTGGCACATGCATCTGGAGTTTGTTTGTAGTGGCTGGAGGCCCTGACATACCCATTTTCTCTTTCTCTTTTCTCTCTCTCTCTCTCTCTCTCTCTCTCTCAAATAAATAAATAATAAGTGGGGCGCAATGGCACATTCCTTTAATCCTAGCACTTGGGAAGCAAAGGTAGGAAGACTGCCATGAGTTCAAGGCCACCCTGAGACAACATAGTGAATTCCAGGTCAGGCTGATGAAGAGTGAAACCTTACCTCAAAAACCAAAAAAAAAAAAATTAATTAGTTAATTATTTAATAATAAATAAACAAACAACTAAAGCTGGGCATGGTGGCACACGCCTTAATCCCTACCACTCAAGAGGCAGAGGTAGGAGGATCATAGTTAGTTTGAGGACATGCTAGGACTACATAGTAAATTCCAGGTCAGCCTGGGCTACAGTGAGACCCTACCTTGAAAAACAAAAAAAATCAATGACCACATTCTGAGAGTTAGTCCACACTCATTCGGGGGTTCAATGTGTGAGAGACACTTCAGTGGTAAGTACATGAATTTAAGGTAATTTACTGTTTCTGTGGATACCAAAGCGACACAGCAGGTTCTGGGCAGGAAAGAGAGGGCATGAGATCCAAGGAGAGTGTCAGGGGCTCCAAGAGTTCCCAAGAAACAGCCCACATCAGTTGATGGCCTGGCAGATGGAGACAGAGGACAGAAACATAGAGGAGACAGATGAAAAAGACAGAGACAGTTATGGAAACAGGAGAGAGAAAGGTATGGAGTGGAAGGGAAGAAGGGAGAGAGGAGAGAGAGGAGAGAGATAGGAGAGGGGGGAAGAGGAAGAAAGAGAGAGATTAGGAAATACCAGAAGGCTCCTCAGCAGATGTAATGAAAGCTTTGCCCTAATGTGTAACGGGGTGCTAAGGGTCCAGGAAAGTCCATGCACCCCAAACCCTAGGTTTGATTCTAATTTTAGTCAAGGAATTAAATAAAAAATAAAACTGAGAAGGATAATTATTAAATTATTATGTTTATTGGGGGAAGTAGAGCCAAGGAAAGGCACCCATGTGGTTAGAGATCCCATGTGGAGGGCCTGGGAGAAAAAAAGCATGAAATGAAAGAGAAAATTCAAGGAGCTCCTGCCATGTGGGGAGTTGGAGGGGATAAAGAACCCATGTAGAGAGTAAGGGCTAGGGGGTTCTCCCAGCTGGGGGAAAAACTAACCCACAGCTGGAAGTTCCCAAGTGATCAGAGAGCCTGCCCTCCCCTTGCAAAGGTATTTATAACCTTAAGGTGGCAGGCTGTCTTCTGATACAGGTAAACCAGAGGGACAGCTAATTGGTTAGCACTAGGGGCTATCTCAGGAAGAAATTAGCTCTGGCACCAAGCTCCAGGGGGCTGAACTTGACCAACCACAATGTTTAAATCCTATGAAAGACCTCCCTCCCAGGAGGGGTCCTGTGGAAAAATAGGTCAAGATATAAGAAATGGGCAAGAGATAAGAAGTCAGATCATCTTGGATTTCTAATAAGTGCAAACTTTCTTGCACCTTTCACCTTCAGGGGTCCAGTAACCCTAACTCTATCCCCCTCTCAAATGGGTACAGACGGGACCCAGAGGGGATAAGAAACAGGACCAGGTACCTCCCCAAATCTGGGTCCAGGTCTCTAAATCCACCCACAAGCTCGATTCATTATTCCCAACCACAGATAGATAAAATGATGGTGCCAGGTGCAACCCCGCCCTCAAACAGTGCCACTAGGGTTCCTGAGACCTGCTCTGTGCCCACAGACCCATGTGGGACCCAGACCTGTGTCACCAGGTTAAAAATGGAAACTGTTCTGACCTTGATTTTTAATTTTTTTTTTAAGAAAATCCTTGGCCCAAATAAGGCAAGGGCTGCGGGGCCTGTTGAGGCAGCCAAGTCCTCCTGAGCAAGCAAGTGGTAGCTGGCCTGGCAGCCAGGCTTGGGCCTTTTCCAAGACTCGCCCCACAGAAGGGCAGGGCCACAACTCACTGAGCCTATAAGGCTTGGTTCTCCACTTTCTGCCATTCACTCAGTCGCACCCAGACGCACCCCCACTCACAGCCTCACACCCACATCCCCAAGCAGCAAGCCATGGAGGCCATCAAGAAAAAGATGCAGATGCTAAAACTGGACAAGGAGAATGCCATCGACCGTGCTGAGCAAGCTGAGGCAGATAAGAAAGCTGTGGAGGAGAAGTGTAAGCAGGTAAAGGCCTTGGCTCACTGGGCTGCTCCTGGGCCACCCAGGACCGTCTCTGTGCTGGCTTTGTCCACAGCCTAAAGCAGGAAGAGCCCTGGCACCCCACCACTGTGCAGAGGATGGGAGGTGGATGTTTTGGCATGGAAAGGGTGAGGGGACTTCTGTCTTTGCTGGGGAGTGTTCCTGGGCTGGTTGTGGAGAGTGACAGGATGTCCACTTTAGCAGGTTCAGGAGTTGCAGAGGAAGTTTGAGGGAAAGTGAGGAAGAAGGATGAGGCATTTAAGTGAGTGCAATGTGAGACTCGGGGCAGCTGACAGACATGATACACTGTGTGTCTCCACATAGTTGTGAGCATGTCAAGACAAGGGGCAGCTGGGGCACAGCCTGGAGGCAGACTGGAGTCTGGTGTGTTTGTGAGTTTGTGTGCGTGTGCACGAGCATGGTGGGATAGTGTGCTTCTGGAAGAGGGAATAGTTGTATCTGAGCAAAAGTATGCTGGCCAGTAATGACATGTTTGTCCAGATGATTGTGTGTTGGTGCTAAGAACATGGTGTTAGGATGCATGTCATGGGGCTGGAGAGATGGCTCAAGGGTTAAAAGATTTGTGTCAGGATGGCTGTTTCTGGAGTGTGTGTGTGTGTGTGTGTGTGTGATATCTTACTTGGGGTGTCAGGATGTGTGCTTCCCATTATCAGGTTGGTTATATTCCATGGAGTGTCTGTGTATGTTGGTGTGTCAATGTTGGTGACCCTTTGGCCCCAGCTGTGACAGTAGCCTAGAGATGGTGCATGTGTGTAGTTTGTGGGGTAGACTGTGAACCATAGCAGGGTAACCAGGTGAAGTCTGGGGCCAGGGCAAGAGAGAGCTGAGAACCCACACGTGACTGTATCTGGGATCTCCACTGCTGTCCCTGCATGAAGCTGGGTGGGAGTAGGGTTGGAATGCTGTTCCCAATAGGACAAGGAAATCAATTCCACCCCTGCTAGCCCAGGACCCACTCACAAGCCACAGCTGTGACTTGCGCAGACAAGTCTGACATCCAGAGCTGCAGGTGGGAGGAAGCCTGCTCACCCTCCAGTGCCCTGCTGTCCTCAGATGACCTGCCAAACATCTGAGGCGTCAGATAAGCCCTGGGGACCCCTCCCCCCGGCAGGCCAGGCACCAGCTCAGATGGTAGTGCGTCACTGTGTGCCCAGGAACAAGGCGCCTCACCTCTCTGTGCCTCCGTGGCCACCAGTGTAAGGTGGGGTAACACAGAGACACCTCCCTGTCTGCATGAGATACTCAGAGGTGACTGTGCAGGTGGAACCCTTGGCCCAATGCCTGACACAGAGTAAGTGCATGGATCTAGGACTATTTCCTGCTCCACCCTACTTCCCCTTTGGGCTTGCCCATCCCCCCAGTCCCAGGGCTGCTGATAGTCTGTGACACATCCCTGTCTGCTAGCTCCACCCCAGTGCTCCTTGACATACTGTCTTCTCCTCCTTCCCAGTGCCCCTTCCTGACAAACACAGCCACTCATCCTGGGTTTCTATATATCACTGAGCCTTCCTCTTAGGGGCATGGCCAGGGAGTCAGAGCAAAGCAAGTCTGTGGCTCTCCGTCTCACTAAATTGTGAGTGACTGATGTAAATTAATCTCCCAAGGAAGCTACCAAAGAGGTAGAGACAGACATGGGCTCCAGCCTCTAGCTAGAGGTAGATACATACAGGGGTTCCAGCCTCTAGCTGTACATTTTTTGCATGTGCATGTGTGTACTATGTGTGGTGTTGTGTATGTGGTGCATGCACATGTATGAGTAGATGCAACACAAAACACTTGAGGAGGCAGGAGAACATCAGGTGCCCCTTTCATTGCTCATCTGCATGTTTCCTTGAGACAGAATCTCTCACTGATTCCAGTGCTTGCTGGGTTTGGCTGTGTGGGGGTGTTTTTAAAAAAAAAAACTGTAAAATATTTATTTGAGAGAGAGAGAGAGAGAGAGAATGGGCACACCAGGATCTCTAGCCACTGAAAACAAACTCCAGATGCATACACCACCTTGTGCATCTGGCTTATGTGGGTACTGGGGAATCGAACCTGGGTCCTTGGGCTTCACAGGCAAGTGCCTTAACTGCTAAGCCATTTCTCCATCCCGTCCCCCAAAAAATTTAATTGACATCTTCCATAAGTATAGACAATAAATCATGATAATTGCCTCCGTCCACTCCCATTCTCCTCCTCTCAAATCCACCCTCCATTGAATCCCCTCTTCCCCCCAATTAGTCATATTTTGATGTCATCATCTCTTCCTCCAATTATGAAGATCTTGTGTAGGTAGTGTCGGGCACTGTGAGGTCATAAATATCAAGGCCATTTTGTGTCTGGAATATTGCATTGTAAGCAGTCCTATTCTTCCTTTGGCTCTTACACTCTTTCCGTCCTTCCCTCTTCTGAAAAGGACCCTGAACCATGGAGGATGTAATAGAGATATCTCAGTGCTGAACACTCCAGTGTCATGTTAAGCACTGTCTCACTGTAGCCCAGGCTGACCTGAAACTCACTCTAACCTTGAATTCACAGTCATCTCCTACTTCTGCCTTCTGAATGAAAGCTGGAATTAAAGGCGTGCACCACCACTCTGCTATTTTTTTAATTGTTGTTGCCCCTCAATCCTTCCTAACCCCAGCAATTCTCTAGTCTCCACTCTCTGGTTGTGGGGTACATTCTTGCATCCCCTGAACTCTCAGTGTGCTCATCTTACAAAATAAGGGCAAATGATGCTTTCAAATGGCCAGGCATGGAACCCAACATCCCCAGATCCCCAAACAGAAGCCAAGACCCCACATGATGGCAATCATTTCAGTCTGGTTATGGAAGCTGAAGGTAGTGGTAGACATGGATTCAACTTACCTTGTGTGCCTTAAACTGAAAGAGGCCAGAAAAGGGGGGCCAGGAGCAGCCTGGACTCCCAGAATCCATCAGTCACATCCTCAGCTGTGAGTGTCCAGTATCAGAGCAGGACAGAGCCCCAGCCTGTCTGCTCCCCTCCCAGTGCACAACATCTGCCATCACTGGCCTCTGACCCCACATCTTGCTTCAGCTTTGCACGAAGGCCTCACTACACTTTGTGTTGCATGACCATTTTCATGCAGAGCAAATTGAGGTGCAAAGAAGGACAACTTGTCAGAAAAGGCTCTATATGCCAGCACACGCTTTGCTCACAGTATGTGCACAGAAGGGAGATGATCTGACTTCTGTTTGTCATTTTTCATACCCACCTTCTGCCACTAGAGACTTTGGAGTGTGTCATTGATTCGATCAATAAACTTCCTTGGGCCAGGGCTGGAGTTCAATTGGTAGAGAGCTTACTGAACATGCACAAAGCTCTATGTTCATTCTCAGCACTGCATAAGCTGGGCATGGTGGCACATGCCTGTAACCCAATACTGGGTAGGTGGAGGCAGCAGGATCAGTTCAAGGTCATCGTGGGCTACATGACCTCTATGAATGTTTACATTCCATAAACCTGATGTTGTCAAATCTGCTGTTGTGGAGCTGGAAAGATGGCTAAGTGAATAAAGTACTTACCACACAAGCATGAGAACCTAAGCTCAGATCCCCAGAACCCACGTGAAAAAGACAGGTGTGACCCTGCATGCCTGCAATCTCAGTGCTGGGAAGGTGGAAAAAGAAGGATCCCTGGGACCACTGACCAGCCAGTTCAGCTTAATCAGTGAACTTCATGCTAGTGAGAGACTCTGTCTCAAAGAAGGTGGACAGCATTCCTGGGGATGACACTGAAGGTATCTTCCAGCCTCCGCACTCACACACACATAAAAGACAAGAAAAAGCTGCCATTTAATCTCTTTCAAGCTAAGAGGGTCTCATGCTGAGCATATATATATATATATATATATATATATATATATATATATATATGTATCTATATATCCAGCAATGTTCTGGTCCACAGATCTACAGGGAAGTTAGGTCCCTATCAAATCCTAATAGCTGATGATAAACATGTTCAGGGTGGCCCTAGGGATATCAAACAGCCTGGCCCGCCCTGCTTTCTGTTGTAACTAGTTTAGGGCGCCTCAGTGACTTCAGCTGCTACCTCGGCAGCAAGACACTGTGCAGACTCACAAAAGGCAAGCCTGGGGCAGGGGACCTATAGTGACTGTGGCTGTGTGCATACTCAAAGCACTGAGGGAGGTACTTTGCACTTTTCTTGGGGATGAGCTTGGTCTAGGAGCCTTAAGCACAGCAGCTTTCTTACCATATCCACTTTAGGAAAGAAAAAAATAGGCCAGGCAAGATGTACATGCCTGTCATCCTAGTTACTGCAGAAGCTGAGTCACATAGATCTTGAGTTTGAGGCCAGCCTGGGCTGCAGAGTAAGTTCAAGGTCAGCCTAGACCTCCAAACAAAAGGTAGAAACAAGCTTGACTATGTAGCTCAGTGGTACAGTGCTTGCTAGCATGCACAAGTACTTATGTTCCCATCCCCAGCACCATAAACATAAAAATAATGAAAAGCAGACCTAGCAAGAGGGCCCAGGCCATGGGCTTTGTCTTGTCACTTCCTAAACTCATAAAAACACATTACTCACAACCTCACCTAACCCTAGCAACTTCCCAAAGACTCCATCTCCAAATACCATCACCTTGGAGACCAGGGTTTCAATGTGAGCTTGGGATGGAGGGAGACAAAATTATAGTATTTGATAGGTCTATGTTCAGAAGAGCAAGGTTCAAATCCTATGCTGGGTAACCTAGGGAAAGTCAGTTTACCTCTCTGGGCCTCCAAGTAGGACACTGAAGCCATGGCTGGTGGGTAGTATTTGCTCCAACCATGGGTAAGATCAGGACTGAAATCACAAGAGACACAAATAGATCAATGCAATAGTGGACATAACGGCCTCAGTGTCCCATGGGCATGGCAGCTTCCTGAGCTGACTGGGATAGGCATAGAGGGTGTGAGGGGAGGTGAAGTCCTTAGTTTGTATCCCATAGATCTGAGCTCCTCAAACTGGAAGTGGAGGGCAGACCCTTAAGATAAATAGAACTAAAATTTGGAGAAGATTAAGGGACATTTCGCATGTGCATGTGTGCTATGCGTGTGTATAAGCATGTTTGTTCAGGTGCAAGTATATGCATGCCAGTGGTCAATGCCAGAGTCTTCCTCAGTCACTCTCCACCTTATTTGTGAGATAGGATCTATCACTAAACCTGGAATTCACTAATTCAGCTAGACTAACTAGCTAGCAAGACCCACTTTCCCAGTGCTGGAAGGCATTATAGTCATGTGTCACCACTTCTGGCATGTTACATTTTGCAGATCCGAACTCAGGTCCTCATGCTTGAACAGCAATAACTTTACCAATTTACCCAAGGGATGTTTTGTTTTGTTTTGTTTTGTTTTACAAAGTAGGGTCTCACTCTAGCCCAGGCTTGCTATGTAGTCTCAGGCTAGCCTTGAACTCACAAAGCTCGGTGATCCTCCTACCTAGGCCTCCTGATTGCTGGAATCAAAAGCATTGACCACTATGCCCTGCAGAGAGTGAGGGGAGGAGGAGAATGAGAGAGAATGAGAGAAAATGGGTGCTCCAGGGCCTCTAGCTGCTGCAAATGAATTCCAGATACGAATGCACCACTTTGTGCACCTGGCTTTATGTGGATACTGAGGAATTAAACTTAGATCATTAGGCTTTTACAGGCAAACCCCTTAACAGCTGAGCTATTTCTCCAGCCCCCAAGGGACATTTTAATTTGCAATAAACAGCTTGAACACAAAATGAACGTTTTAACCCGAAACTACCAAAAAAAAAATTGGACTTTAAGGGTTAGTCTCTTCCAGTGAAGTCTGCAAAGTCCAACAGTGGAAAGTAGCTCTGAATGCTTCACAATATTTTGATGAGGCATTCTTGAGAGCCACGCTTTGGACAATAAAGAGCCAAGGCAAGTTCTAGACGGGCAAGGGCAGGCATACTCATCAAAAAGTTTCTCCCACTGCCAAGTTTAAACACAGAAGTATGAGAAAGCTAGGCTGAAGTGGGGAGGAAGGGTCCACCAGGTTCCCCTTGATTTAACACATGATTACCATGAAGCTGCACCCCTAACATTAGAATTCAAGACTGCATCTGCAGTATTTCTGGCAAACTGCAGTACATCCTAAGAGTACGGGGCCACCAGTAAGGTTACAGCTAGTCTCTGGGACAAGGCGAAGGTGTGAAACCTCCACCGGCAGGTAATACATATTCAGTGGTGCATACTTTGTATTGTTCTGAGACATGTAGCCCAGGTTGGCCTTAAACTCAATATGTAACCACGGCAAGCCTCAAACTCCTGATGCTCCCTCCCTGTCCTGCCAAGCGCTGGGATAACAGCCGCGCAACACCACAGTGGCTGCATCTATTTGACAGATGAGGAAACTGGGGCTGAGACAATCTTTGGTGTAGAAGGGTCTTTTGCGAATACAGGGGCCACCCCTACGCCTTGGGGGATGTGGCCTCCAGGCTGAGGCGTTTCCTCTCCGTGCGTTCCCAGGTGGAGGACGAGCTGACGCACCTCCAGAAAAAACTGCAAGGGACGGAGGACGAGCTGGACAAGAGCTCGGAGTACCTCAAAGACGCGCAGGAGAAGCTGGAGCGGACAGAGAAGAGAGCCTCCGACGTAAGCGCGCTCCTATAAGAGCCCGCGGCGGGGACCGGTGGGCGGGAGGCGGAAGAGGCGCGTGGGAGAAGGCGGCGCCTCTGGGTGCTTTCTCCAAATAAGTCCCGAAAAGGGGCACTTTCCAGCTGCGGCGTCCAGCGGTGCCGACGTCAGGCCCTCCCCCAGCGGTGCTGACGTCGCTGGCCGGACTGGGTGACCTCATCGGCCTGACGGCCCGGGGCCGGGGGCGGGGAGAGGCGAGGGCGGCCCCCCGGCGTGGCCAAGGCTCGGTGCCGGGGCGCGGCCGCTGCAGCTCTGTCGCCGGAGTCCAGAGGAGCCGAACATCCTGCCGCGTGCGCCCCACGCCATGGCTGGCCTCAACTCCCTAGAGGCTGTGAAGCGCAAGATCCAGGCCCTGCAGCAGCAGGCGGACGAGGCCGAGGACCGCGCGCAGGGCCTGCAGCGCGAGCTGGACGGAGAGCGTGAGCGGCGCGAGAAAGTGAGCCCGCCCCGCCCGGCCGCGGCCCCGGCCCTGGCGGCCCTGAGCGCGCCACATCCGGGAGGCGGGGGGTGGGGGGAAGGAATGGGGCGAGAACCCCCAATGCGAGGCGAGAGGAGGGGGCTACAAGGCGCTGCAAGGGGGGTGGGGAGGGAGAGGATGGGTCTAGCAGCCATTGTCTGGGGTCCGGGGCCACCGCTAGGGGCCTCGGACGAGGGGCGCGGGCGCCCCACTGTCATTCCTTCCCCGCCCCAGCCGAACTTTCCCAGGGGTGCGGCGGCGTGTCTGTCTCCGGTGGGCGACGGTAGTGGCCTGGAGTCGCCTGCCCCTTGCTCTCTGAAGCTGGGCTCAGAGTTGCAGGATTCCCGCCCTCCTCCCCTAGATCGCTGGCGGCCCTGTAGCCGCCTCTGTTGGAGGCCTACTGTGCACCACTGGGAAAGAGGAGGGGGCTTTCCCTGCCTCCTTTTCGTCCTCTGGGACAAATGGTGGCAAGCTCTGGGGCTGAAAACAGATCTGGGTCCTAATCCCAGCTCAGGTACACAGGAGGTGCTCAATTCGTGTTTCTCTACCAAGAGTACTAGGGAGAAGGCAGACAAAATGAAGTGAGACTAGCGTTCTAGGAGTTTCCTATGTGCTATTGATGGGAGCAGGGCAGGGAAACAGCCAGCCACGGAGGTTTATGAGCAGGGACTCGTAAGGAAGTGTGCTGGCCCGAGAGACTTGAGTTTGTCAAGACTCTGAGGCAAAGTTAGGGGTATGTGAAGATCACGCAGAGGAAGCTCAGGGCTCCCGAAAGTTGGAGTGTTGGGATTCAGGGTGAAGGGCTCAAAAGCTGCCAAGCCAGGTTGAGTTGACAGTGTGGACTAACAGCTGTAGGGACAGCCCAGGAGCCGGCTGGGTTCTTCCCAAGGCTGCTTGGGCTTCAGCAATGGCCTGGGTGAAGTGGTTAATCTTGTAAGAACTGCTTTGGCTGGAGGAAGCTTTACTAACCCTTGGAAGGTTCAAACAATAGTCATTGGCTTCTTTCACACATGTAACTTCTGGTCGCACCCCAGGCATCTCTTTGGAGGACAGTTTTGCTCCTAAACAACCCTCATCTAGAGCCAAGCCAGGAATGGGACAGTCCAGTGGGAGGAGGAAGGATGCTTTTGGGAAGTTCAAGACTTCTTTAAAAAATTCACAAAACGTGTTTCCCTTAGTTTGAAGAAGGGATGCCAGAAGTTGATTCCAAGGCATAGGTACTGAGACCAGAAGGGGCAGAAAAAATACAGAGTTGGGTAGAGAGCCAATAGACAGCGTGTGGCAGACCTCTGGGCCTGTGTCCCAACAGCTGGTTTCATTTAGATTTTTGTGTGATTAACCCGACATCTTCCTGCTCTTTGGCCACAAGTATCTAGCAAGCCTCTTTTACCTTATAAGGGAATTCCCTTTGTAGCATGTGGAAGGCTTTGATTGCAGGAAGGGGCGGAACCCAGAATGACTAGCAGTTTTTCAAAATTCTATATGTATGTGCAGTTTGTACATATATGTGAGCAGCTCAGAGCTCTTTCCATTCCAGAAAAAAATCTACCAGTAACATAGTTACCAAGGATTCAGGTTTGCCCATCAGGGACTGCTCACTTGTTCTTTTGAGAGCAGTCTTGAATGAAAAGCCTCGGTGAGATTGTGAAAGTCTGATTCCTTGGCTGGGCTTGGTGGTGCACGCCCACAGTCCCAGCAGAAGATAGATGAAGCCCAGGAGTTCAAAAGACACTTAGGCACTTATGGGTGTCTCTTCTATGTCTGCTTCTAGAAGATGAGAAAACTTCCTGGTTTTTCTGTGTTCTACAGGCAACCTAGCCTCGGTTTTTTGTTTTGTTTTGTTTTGGCCTGCTGTATAAACTGGAGTTGGGGGTGACCATAGCCTCTCATTTTAGAAAGTCTTTGTCATGAAAGGAAGAAAATAGCCCGACTTCTCTGCCCCTTCACTTCCTTTGGTTGAGCCCCACTTTTTTTTTTTTTTTTTTTTTTTTTTTTGGTGAAATAAGATTTCCCTGTGTAACCCAGGTTGGCCTGGAACTCTGACTCCTTCCTGACTCTACCTCCTTAGTACTGGGATCACAGATGTATGTCACCATGCCTGCCAGTGAGTCCCGTTTCATTCAATTCTCCATGTGGCTATCCTTGGGGAAATGGCCTGGCCTCCAAACCCCTCCAGGACCCAGGGCAGATGCCAAAAGGTAGGGATTCAGCTCTTAGTCACTGGACAAAGCCTTTGGGTGTCCTTAGCCTTTAATCCCAGCAGAGGTAGGAGGATCACCTTGAGTTCAAGGCCACCCTGAGACTACATAGTGAATTCCAGGTCAGCCTGGACTACAGTGAAACCCTACCTCAAAAAAGGCAGGTGAGTTATGTGAAGATTTAAATGAAATAAAGCCTTAGCAAAAAGAGCTACTCCTCTTCTGTCCTTTCCACAGGATAGGGACAAGTCATGCTTCACCCTTGGGCACAGCTCTCAGTCATATGAAGTGGTCAGACTTTAGGAGAGAGAGTGATGTAACTTGCCCTAGGCCACTTGGCTACCTGTGACAAACCTGTGATCCTGACCCCAGGGTTCCTGCTTTTAGGCACTCTACTTCCTTCCTGATAGGTGAAAGGCCTTTAAAAAGCCAGTAACAGAGCTACAGTGCTACTGTGGCCGCACTGCCTGCTGAGCACATCCATCCCCAGCACCACTCCCCAAAAAGCCAACAACATTAAGACATTTCTCTGGTGCTTGTAGCCAGTGTTTTTTCCTTTCTCATACATTTTGGTTCCATCATCTCTGAGCCAAACTTAGTTAAGGAGGGTCTTTTGATAGTGCTGCTCCCTGCATGCCTTGCCAATTGGTGGCTTCTGATTTGATTGATTTATTTACTGCTTAGATGTGTGAGAGCAGACTGTGGGACATGGTGATCTGAGTTCACTGTGAAGTCAGTCAATTCCTCAGTGAGTCCTGGGACCATCTGTCAGTGCATGATTCATTTTCAGAGCAGAAATTATAGGGTCTTATCCTAATATTGGGTCTGTTTTGGGTTGCTGGAAAGGCCAGCATGATCACCTCATCCTGTGGTGTGCTTGTCTCTCTTCATGTGTTTGTTTTTAAAGACAGGATCTTCCTCTATAGCCAAGGCTAGACCCAATTCACCATTCTCCTGCCTCAGCTTTCCAAATGCTAGGATGATAAGAACATGTCTGCTCTTTATTGTTGCTATTATTATCTTATATGGCACATGCTAACCTCACATATTTGTCTCTCTTCTGTGTTGACTTAGCTGTCATCTATTATTAAGTGGGGAGTGTCCCCTGAATTTTTCAGAAAGACAAAACTAGACTTTTGTGTTCTCTAGAGAAGCTTGGTACCATGGTACATACTGCTGATGCCAAGTACTGAAGAGGCTGAGGCAGGAATATTTTTGGCAAGGAGTTAGAAGCCAGCTTGGTCAACATGGCAAGATATTGTCTCAAGAATTAAAAAAAATAAATAAAATAGGCCAGGCATGGTGGTGCATGCTTTTAATCCTAGCACTTGGGAAGCAGAGGTAGGAGGATCTCTGTGGGTTTGAGGCCAGCCAGAGACTACATAGTGAATTCCAGGTCAGCCTGAGCTGAGCTCGAAAAAAAATAAATAAATAAAAATAAGAAAAATCAAGTTCAAATCCAGATGAGTGTGAATTCTGTACTGCCCAGATTCCTTGCGGGGAGGGGCTTCTGCATGGAGATGGGGTCAACTAAGGGGAAGTCATGGAGGTGGGGGGAAGGGCTCCTGCTACTGCTGGCTGGCATGTCACCTCTTAACCAGCTTTTCCTGACTTTCCCAGGCTGAAGGAGATGTGGCTGCTCTCAATCGACGCATCCAGCTGGTGGAGGAAGAGTTGGACAGAGCTCAGGAACGGCTAGCCAATGCCCTGCAGAAGCTGGAAGAGGCAGAAAAGGCTGCAGATGAGAGTGAAAGGTGAGGATGCTTTGAACCTAGGGACACCCACAACTGCTTCTTGAAATTTAGAGATGGAATCAGGTATCATGGTGCATGCCTGTCATCCTAGCACTCAGGATTCCGTAGAGACAAGAGGATCAGAAGTTCAGGGGCAGCCTCAGCTACATAGTGAGTTCCAGCCTGGGCTACATGAGACTTTGTCTCAAAAAAAGGGGGTGCCTGAGAAGATGAATTGGTGAGGAAGAAAACTTGCTATGCAAACATGAAGACCTGAATTCAGTTCCCAGCACTATGTAAAAAGCCAGGCGTAGGTGGTAATCCCAGCATTTGAGAGGCATGAGTTCAAGGCCACCTTGAGGCTTTAGTGAATTCCAGGTCAGCCTGGTATAGAGCTGAAAAACCTTGAAAACCCAAACATAAAATAAAATAATAAAATAAAATAAAATAAAATAAAATAAAATAAAATAAAATAAAATAAAATAAAATAAAATAAAATAAAATAAAATAAAATAAAATAAAATAAAATAAAATAAAAATGTAGCCATGCATGCCTATAACCCTGGTGCTAAGGGAAGTGGAGACAGGAGGATAAACTCCAGGTTTGGGGAGAACCCCCCCATCTCAAGGAAAGGAAATAAGACAGAAGAGAATTATAAAGGTGGACACCCAACATCTTCCTCTGGCTTCCATGCACATTCCCATGGGGTATACACTGCACGTGCACATACTACACTATACATACACCAAACAAATAAAACTTAAATATTAAAATGACCTATTAGTGAAAGTAAGCAAGATCATACAAATAAACAGGTCCACATACAGATGTGCTATACAAACTATCACACCTAGGCCCAGCATGGTGGCAAAAATGGTCTCTTTCCTCTCCCTCCTTATTTTTTTTTCTTTCCTTCTCTTTTTTGGTTTTCTTATCTGTTTTTTTGAAGTAGGTTCTCACTGTAGCCCAAGCTGACCTGGATCTCAATCTGTAGCTCCAGGCTGGCGTCATACTCACAGCAATCCTCCTACCTCTGCCTCCCAAGTGCTGGGATTAAAGGTGTGTGCCACCATGCTTGGCTTCTTTTTTATTTTTGTGAGACAGGGTCTCCCTATGTACCCCAGGCAGGCCTTGAACTCCTAGCAAGCCTCCTGCTTACATGCTGGGATGATAGGCTTGCTCTACCAGCCCTGGCTTGTTTTTCTTTATGGCAGCCATGAAGAACATCTTGCAGCAGGCAGAGAAAAGCAAAAGTGGGCAGGTGTAGGCAAGTGTTGGTGGCTACTTCTTCAGAACATCACATGCCTCTCAGCTCTATTGTAGGTACAGTCAAATCTCAGAGGTGCTATGGAAAAAAGAAATGAAACATTGGAATGGGTATTCTGCATAGATGGTGGTAACAATGGTTGGTGTTGGGCAAGTTTTAGGCTCTGGATGGTGACAACTCTATTTTGGGGATGTGTAAAACAGCCATTAATGTGCTTGCAGCTGAAAAGTGTCACTCTGAGGCATTCGTGTTGCATACAGGCAGGGGAAATCTATCATTGTTGTGTCTAGGCTTGGAGGGCTAAGGGCAGACTGTGGTTCATAGAAACACCCATCAAAAAATAAGGTGGGGGGCCTGGATAGATGGTTTAGCAGTTAAGCACTTGCCTGTGAAGCCTAAGGACCCTGGTTCGAGGCTCGATTCCCAGGAACCGCATAAGCCAGATGCACAAGGTGGTGCATGCATATGGAGTTCGTTTGCAATAGCTGGAGACCCTGGCATGCCCATTCTCTATCTATCTGCCTCTTTCTTTCTCTGTTGCTCTCAAATAAATGGATAAATAAACAAAAACAAATAAGGTGAAGGGCTGGAGAGATGTCTTAGTGGTTAAGGGTATTTGCCTATGAAGCCTAAGGACCCATGTTCGATTCTCCAGATTTCACGTAAGCCAGATGCACAAAGGAGAGGCAAGGGCAACATGCCCACTAGGTGGAGTTAAATTGCAGTGAGTGAGGCCCTTGGTGCACCAATCATCCTCTCTCTCTCTAAAATAAAAAAATAAATAAATAATAAGGTGGAGAGTGATTGAGGCTGGCATCTGGGGTCAACCTGTGGCCTCCATATACATACATGCATTTATACAGACACATGAACCTATATGCACGCACACATGCACACAAATAAGTATAAATAAAATGAACTCAGGAGGCTTGGAAATTGACTCTGCAAAGTTGACATATGGGAGTCTTCCCATGCAATGGAACAGCCAGGGTGCAGGGAACAGGTCCTCTGGCAGGCTCCATTTTATCCCTTTAGTGGAGGGAAAGGGTACTTTAGGGCAGCTATGGGAAATGTGAAGACTCCAGAACGATGGTGGTTCCTGGGGCCTATGCTTGGTCAGACCAGCCTGGCCAGATGCCTCACTTCAAGGACCTCCCCATGTCAGACCCAATGAGCCTGGAAGGGCCACTACTTGTTTGCCTCACATTGCCACAGGCCTTTGGCGACTCCCCTGTTGGAGACCCTTTCTTCAATAGAAAGAACTCTATACTTGGAGCTGAAGGCTCTAGGTTCATTTCTGTCACAGGTACTTCCCAAGTAGCCTTGGGCAAATCACTTCTATCTCCTGAGTGTCACAAGAGACCTTCTAATGATAAGATCCCAGGAAGCTTGCTCATGGGCTTGAGGCCAAGGCTTTATGCAGATGTGAAGGGTGTCTTGGCCATGAGCTGAGAATGACAGTGACAGTCAAGATGGAAATATTCATTGGATAGAAAGAAGTAGCAAGACTAACACATGACAGTCCATCATCCTGGGTTGGCCTCCTCCTTGAAGATCCATGATCTTGTGAATTTCACCCCAAACAGTGGAACTAGAGCAAGCTCATTCCAAGCAGGTAGAGTTGTTGCAGCAGTCCATAGGACAGCTTTCCAAACTGGGTGTGTCCAGTTTGGTTCAGGCCTTCCTCATCCCTCACCTGGCTGGTACAATTTTGGTCTTCCTTCTCCAAAATACTTGGGAGAAAATGTGCTTCAGATTTCACTCTTTATTGGGTTTTGGAATATTTGCATATACATAATAAGATTACCTTAAAGATAGGATGTAAGTCTGAACATGAAATTCATTTGTTTCACATACATATACATATAGCCTGAAAGCTAATTTCACATATTTCTAGTGTGCCTATTTTTGTTCTCTTTTTTTTTGTATGTATGTATGTATGTATGTATGTATGTATGTATGTATATATACACACACACACACACACATATATATATATATACACTCATTTATGTGAGTGAAATTGCACGCATGCCACAGTGTGCTTATGGAGGTCAGAGAGTAACTTTGAGTGTCACTTCTTGCCTTTCACCTTGTTTGAGAAATGGTCTCGTGTTCACTGCTATGTTCACCAGACTATTTGGCCTCTGGGCCTCCATAAGATTCTCTGGACTCCCTTCTTGTGTAGGTGCAATGGGATTTCAGAAGCCTTCTACAGTGTGCAGCTTTACATGGGTTTGGGGATCTGAGCTCAGATATTAATGCTTGAGTGGCACATGCTTTATCTACTGAGCCATCTCCCCAGTGCAGTTGCTTGTTATTGTTTTTTTGGTTTTGTTTTATTTTGGTTTTGCTTTTTGGTTTTTTGAGGTAGGGTCTCACTCTAGTTCAGGGTGGCCTTGAACTCATGGCAATCCTCCTACCTCTGCCTCCCAAGTGCTGGGATGAAAGGCACGTGCCACCACATCTGGCTTGTTTGTATTTTATATTTGTTTATTTGTGGAGACAGGGTTTTCCTATAGTGCCCAGGCTAACCTCAAACTCACAACTCTCCACCCTCAGCCCTCCAAGGTGGTAGAATGACAGATGGATACCATCACACCTGGCTCCTCCAATTCTTGCCTTACCCTTGGGTAAGCCTAATGACATTGTTACCTGTACTAGAAAGCTTTCTGGGCCTCCCCTCAGCTCCCACTGCAGCAGAATCAACTGCTGCTTCTCACATTCTGTGGTCACTGCATGGTGGCTGCTGATGTGCAGACACGCCTTGTTGGGAGAATCTGAAATGAGAACTGTGACATTTACTAGCTCTCTGTAACCTTAACCTTTCTCTGTACCTTGGTTTCTGCATCTATAAAGTGGGTATGTGGACCCACATTGTGGGATGCTTGTGAACAGTAAGGTATTTGGAAGTCTCTGGTGGTTAGTAAAGATGAAAAGTCAGACATAATGTCTTAATGCCTGTCATTTCAGCAATCAGGAAGATTGAGGATCTAGAGCTCAAAGCTAGCCTGGACCACATAGTTTGAGGCCAATCTGAACTACACAGCAAGAGCCTTTTTTTTCAGTGTGCATATGTGCTGTGTGTGGTCTATGCACGTGTACAGATGCATGAGCTCCATATGTCCAAGTGCAGAGAGCTGAGGAAGGCATCAGGTGTCATCTGCCATTCTGCCTTATTTCCCTAAGACAGAGTCTTACACTGAACCTGGAGCTGTTTTTCAGTTAGCCTGACTGACCAGGGAGCCCCAGCCTTCTTTTTCCACCTTACTCAGGGTTAAGGTTATAGGCATGTGTGGCCATGCCTAGCTTTTTATGTGGCTGCTGAGACTCAAATTCAGGTCCTCATCATGCTTGCATAACAAGCATTCTTACCTTCTGGGACATCTCCCCAGCCCACTCCCCCCTCCAAAAAAAAAAGAAGTGTTGGGGTTGCAGTTCAGTTGGTAGAGTGCTTGCTTAGAATGCATAAGGCCTTGGGTTTAATCCCCAACACCACATAAAAAAACCAGCCTTGGTGGCACATCCCTATAATCCCAGCACTTTGGAATTGGAGGTAGGAGGATTAGAAATCCAAGGTCAGGCTGAGGAGCTGGCTTAGCGGTTAAGGCGCCTGCCTGCTAAGCCTAAGAACCCAGTTCCAATCTCTAGGTCCCACGTTTAGCCAGATGCAGTGATGCAAGGGCGCAATGCCACACTTGCCCACAAGGGGCGCACGCATCTGGATTTCGTTGACAGCAGCTGAGAGACTGCTGGCACGCCCATCTCTGCCTCCCTCTCCCTCCCTGTCTGTCTCTCTCCGTGTCTCTCTTCAAAAAATAAATAAAATAATAATTTTAAAAATTAAAAAAAAAAAAGAAATCCAAGGTCATCCTCAGCTATACAGCAAGTTTGAGGCCAGCCTGGGCTACAGGAGACCCTGTCTCAAAAAAACCCAAAGAGGGCCAAAGGAAGAGTAGGACTCCTTACAACGTGCTTCTCCAGACACAAAATGGCCTGGATATCCATGACTTCACAGTGCCTGACACTACCTACACAAGACCATCATAATAGGAGGAAAAGATCATGACATCAAACTGAAAAGAGAGACTGATTGAGAGGGTGAGGGGATATGATGAAGAGTGAAGTTTCCAAGGGGAAAGTAGGGGGAGGGAGTTAATTACCATGGGATATTGTCTACAATTAAAGAAGTTGTCAATAAAAAAAATTTTTTTTAATTTAAAATACCCAGAGAGGGCATGGCATGGTAGCCCATGCCCTTAGTCCCAGCACTCAGGAAGCAGAGATAGGAAAATCACTGTGAGTTCCAGGTCAGGAACTGGTCAGTGTAAGACTACCTAGGGAGGGGAGGGGATACCTAAAAAGGGCTGGAGAGATGGCTTAGCAGTTAAAGCACTTGCTTGCAACGCCTGGCAGCCCAGGTTTAATTCCCCGGTACTCACATAAAGACAGATACACAAAGTGGCACATACATCCGGAGTTTGTTTGCAGTGGCAAGAGTCCCTGGTGTACCCATTCTCTCCTTCTTGCCTTGCTTGCAAATAAGTAATTTTTTTAAAAACTACAGAAAAGGAAGTACATAGAGGAATTTGGTGGCAAATTTGGCAAGACAAGGGTTTAGAGGACCAGTGTGGAGGAAGTGTGTGAGTACCTGGCTGTAACGTCCAGCTTGCCCCTTGCAGAGGAATGAAAGTGATAGAAAACCGTGCCATGAAGGATGAGGAGAAGATGGAAATTCAGGAGATGCAGCTCAAAGAGGCCAAACACATTGCCGAGGAGGCTGACCGGAAATACGAGGAGGTGAGTGGGGCTGGCAGATGGTGGAGGCCACAGGAAGCAGGAGGAAACAGAGCTGCCGATCTGAAGAATGTTTGGAGCCGCCTGGAGGAAGTCCTTGGTTAGGTCAGCTGTCCCTCTGTGTGGACATCTGTTTCTCCAGAGACAACCACATAGCTGGGAAACTCTTATCTTGCTCGATGCCAAAGTCCTGCAGCCACTTGGCTAACTTTCTGTGGAAACTGTCTGATGGCCTTCTTACTTTTTATTTTCATTTGGGTATGTGGGTTTATGTGGATGTGGAGACCTCAAGTCAACATTGGGAGTCTTTCTTATTATCCATCTTATTTTTTTCTACTTATTTATTTGCAAGTGTACGTGTATGTATGCATGTATGTACATGTGTATGTGCACACCAAGGTCTTTTGCTGTTTCACAAGAATGGCTATCTGCTGAGGAATTGAGCCAGGGCCAGCAGACTTTGCAAGCAAGTTCTTTTAACTACTGAGCCATCTCCCCAGGCCCTCAGTTTTATTTTTGGGGAGAGATTCTCTCACTGAACATATTGCTAATAGATTCAGCTAAACTAACAAGCTAGACTAACAAGTGAACCCCAGGGATCCTCCTGTCTTTGCCTTCCCAGCACTGGGATTATAGGTGTGCCCTGCATTTTACATGGGCGCTAGGTCTGAACTCAAATCCTCATGCTTGTGCAGCATGCACTTTAACCACTGAGCCATCTCCCCAGCCCCCATCTCACTCATTTTGTCCTTTAGCTGATTGTGTCAAGTCAGTTTGGCAAAAACTGAACACTGTATATCCAGCCTGGCTCTTTGGAGACAGGTCTCACACTATATAGCTCACAGTAGCCTGGAACTCACTATTTTGCCCAAACTGACTTTGGCATCTTGACATCCTCCTTCCTCCACTCCCCAAGTTTCAGGATTATAAGCATGAGCTGCCATGCCTGATTTTTATTTTGTTTTGGAGACAGGTGTAGCCCAGGTTGCCTCTTGATAATCCTTCTGCCTCAGCTTCCCAAGTGCTGGTATTAAAGGTGTGAGCCACAATATATGACTGTTGTTGTAATTTTATTTATTTATTTTTAATTTTATTTTTATTTTAGAGAGAGACAGAGAGAGAATTGGTGTACCAGGGCCTCAGCTACTAAAATTGAACTCCAGATACTTACACTACTTAGTAGGCATGTGCAACCTTGTGCTTGCCTCACCTTTGTGTGTCTGGCTTACGTGGGATCTGGAGAGTCAAACATGGGTTCTTAGGCTTTGCAGGCAAGCGCCTTAACCACTGAGCCATCTCTCCAGCCCTAATTTTATTTTTTTTTTTTTTTTTGCTTTGTTTTTCAAGGTAGGGAATCACTCTAGTCTAGGCTGACCTACAGTTCACTCTGTAGTCTCAGGATAGCCTCAAACTCATGGTGATCCTCCTGCCTCTGCCTCCCAAGTTCTGGGGAGCCACCACGCCCAGCTATTTTTTTTTTAAAGATTTATTTAGTTATTTATTTATTTGAGACAGAGAGAGGGAGAGTGAGAATGGGCACGCCAGGGCCTCTAGCCACTGCAAATGAACTCCAGATGCGTGTGCCCCCTTGTGCATCTGGCTTGCATGGGACCTGGAGAATTGAACCAGGGTCCTTAGGCTTCACAGGCAAATGCCTTAACCACTAAGCCATTTCTCCAGCCCATACCCAGCTATTTTTAAGACAGGCTTTGAATTCACCATCCTCCTGCCTCAGCCTCCCAAATGTGGGGATGACCACACCTGGCTTCAGTCCCTCTTTGGCCTGCCTCCATGGTTCAACTCTTTCTTCTCTTTTGCCTACACTTATGCCCTGAGAGAATTCTGTTGTTGTTGTTTTTTGTTTGTTTGTTTTGGTTGTGGTTTTTCAAGGTAGGGTCTCACTCTAGCCCCAGGCTGACCTGGAATTCACTATGTAGTCTCAGGATGGCCTCGAACTCATGGCAGTCCTCCTACCTCTCCCTCCCAAATGCTGGGATTAAAGGCAAGTGCCACCATACCAAGCCTGAAAGGATTTTTTTTGCATGTATATGTGTGTATGTGCATGTGTACGCTCATGCATGTGTCTATGGAGACCTGTGTTGGTTGTCTTCCTCGATTCATTGAAATGGGGTTTCTGGTTGGGCTGGAGTTTATCAATCCAGTGAGACTAGCTGTCCAGAAGCCCTAGGGATCTTCCTGTCTCTGCCTCCCTAACACAGGGAGGCACAATGTCACCATACCTCACATTTTTCCTGGCCATTAAGGATCCAAGGTCATGCTTATATTGCAAGCACTTTACCCACTGAGCCATCTCCCTAGCCCCTAAGAGAATTTTGATTCCCTCTAGGCCCCAGAACTATTTGAGTAGAATAGACCAGCATCTTCAAGGGGAGGGCATCCAGGTTATGAGGACTAGTCTCAGCAGGGCTCTTCTGTCTTTCTAGGTAGCTCGCAAGTTGGTCATCCTGGAGGGTGAGCTGGAAAGAGCAGAGGAACGTGCGGAGGTGTCTGAGCTGTAAGTGGCCAAACAGGACTGATCAGGGCTGGGCTTAGCTCCTGGGGCAGAGGAGGGAGAGTTGGGGTTTGACTGTCACTGGGTCTCTGCTCTCGTGAGTGGACATCAAGAGCTCATAACTCATTCCTCCTCTTTACTCCCATGGCTGAGATGGCCACTGTTTGTTCTTACTGCGCACATGTTCTCTTACTCTAGCACATTAGGAAATAGGATTAAAGCTGAGGATAACAGGGAGACCCAGAGTTTTCATTTTCCCAGACAAAGCTGGTGTGCTTTCTTTGCATTGTTTTTTTTTGTTGTTGTTGTTGTTTGTTTTGTTTTGTTTTGTTTTGCTATGAGATAGAGCAAGAGAGAGAGAGATAATTAACTCCAGATGTGTATGCCACCTTCTGCACATGCACGACCTTGTGCATCTGGCTTATATGGGATCTGGAGAGTTGAACATGGGTCTTTAGGCTTCACAGGCAATCGCCTTAACTGCTAAGCCATCTCTCCAACCCTCTTTTCATTGTTTTTTTTTTTTTTTTCGTATGCTTTCTGGGTTTTGGAGACAGGATCTCATGTAGGCCAGGCTGGTCTTGAATTCCTAATCCTTCTGCCTTTGATGCCTTGGTGCTGCGATTACAGGAGTGTGCCAAAGTACCAGGCTCTATTGTTTTATTGTTTTCTTTTGCCTTTGGCCTGGAATTCCCTATGTAGACCATGCTGGCTTTGACCTTGAGTGAATCTTTCTACCTCTCAAGTGTGGAGATTATAGGTGTTCACTACTCAGCTTTTTTTTCCCTTTGTGTGTGTGGTGGGTGGGGGGGAGATAAGGTCTTACTATGCATGGCCAGGCTGACCTGGAACTCCTGATCTTCCTGTCTCAGCCTTCCCAGTGCTGGAATGAATGGTGTGTGCCACCACACCCAGCCAGGCCATATGTTCCTAACAGAAACCTCACAGCAGAAGACTGGTATCCCTTAAGTGTTTCCTTGTTTTGCTTCTGATGTCAGTGTTGGGCCCTGGCACATTCCTCTGGGGGGCATGGAGGTGAATAGCTCAGCCAGAATCCCAAAAGTCCCAAAATATAAACAGCCCTCCCCTTGGAAATGAGGGACCCAGCTGCACAGAGCCCTGCCCTGCTGGGTGAGCTCTGGTTTCACAAAGCAGATCCAGGCTTGCTTCCTCAAGTGTCTGGTGTGAACTCTGACTACCATCTCCCATCTCCTGCACTTATTCTCATTCTTACACCTTCTAGAGACAGCCTCATCAGTCATAGGTTTCTTAAGTCTCTATAGCCTCAGCCCTGGCGGAAGCACAGAAGTGCTTTCCAAACCCTCCAAGTACTTTCCTGCCCTGCCTATGCCCGGTAAGAGAAGGCTCTAATAAGCTCCCATAGTCACATCTCAGAAAACTCCAGGAACATTTTCTTTCCCATTTCCTTTGGAGGCCTTGGGTAGAGTATGTTTCTGCCTTTGAAAACTTCTTGTCTTGGTGCAGAAAATGTGGTGACCTGGAAGAAGAACTCAAGAATGTCACTAACAACCTGAAATCCCTGGAGGCTGCTTCTGAAAAGGTGGGTGGTTGGCTTGGGTTGGAGGGGAACTTGTTAAATTGTGTTTTTTTTTTTTTTTTTTTTTAAAAAACATGAATTCCTTGGTTTTGTTCTTTTCCAAGGTACTGTGGCACATGCCAGGGCAACAGGAATCTGGCCTCTATTTGTTTGTTAGCATAGCTTTGGTGCCCAACAGTTGGGGATCTCCCCTGCAGCAAGGGAAGCCAGTGGCTAGATTCTGAGGTAGGCTTTGGGGCCTCTGCTATGGGATCATAGTGCCATCTTTTTTCTGGATCTCATAGGAGGATTGAGGTGGAATATGGGATTAGTATCTAATAAAGCTCCACTTATAGGCATGTCCAACTGTTGTTTGTTTTTTATTTTTATTTTTGGTATTTCGAGGTAGGGTCTCGCTCTAGCCCAAGCTGGCCTAGAATTCACTATGTAGTCTTGGGCTGGCCTTGAACTCAAGGTGATTCTCCTACCTCTGCCTCCCAAGTGCTGGAATTAAAGGTGTGTGCCACCACGCCTGGCTTCTTCCTTTTAAAAAACTGATTTCAGGCCTGGAGAGATGGCTTAGCAATTAAGCACTTGCCTGTGAAGCCTAAGGACCCCGGTTCAAGGCTCGATTCTCCAGAACCCACGTAAGCCAGATGCACATGCATCTGTAGTTCATTTGCAGTGGCTAAAGGCCCTGGCACGCCCATTCTCTATCTATCAGCCCCTTTCTTTTTCTGTCTGTCTGTTGCTCTCAATTAAATAAATAACTGTGATTTCTTCTACAGTATTCTGAGAAGGAGGACAAATATGAAGAAGAAATTAAACTTCTGTCTGACAAGCTGAAAGAGGTGAGTGTGGTGCCCCTAGGCAATTCTGAGCTTCCCTGGAGCTGATCTGAAAGTAGTGGTGACTGACTCTCTTCTCCAGGCTGAGACGCGTGCTGAATTTGCAGAGAGGACAGTTT
Source organism: Orientallactaga sibirica (assembly GCA_036365145.1). Classification (NCBI taxonomy): domain Eukaryota; kingdom Metazoa; phylum Chordata; class Mammalia; order Rodentia; family Dipodidae; genus Orientallactaga; species Orientallactaga sibirica. Next base: position 200,094 of record JAEOAD010002758.1, read on the forward strand.
CAAAGCTGGAGAAGACCATTGATGACCTGGAAGGTATGGAATCACCATCTAAACATTTGTCATGCCTCTCTGTATGTGACACATCAAAAGACAGTTGTTGAGTTGGAGGGCTGTGAAAGGACTGAGTGGGGCTTAAGAGTTGCCTCAGGAAAATGAAGGGCAAAGTGAAGGGCAGAGGGAAGAAGTTTTTAGAGTATCTTTCTGCTTGCTCATTTCACAGAGATATCTTGCATTTAAAAAAAAAAAAAGCCTTGCATTTTTACCACCCAAAGCTTATCATGGTATGCAAATGGGAAATATAGAGTCCTGACTGTCAAGTCTGGTTGGGACCTACAGTCAGCATTCCTTGAAGTGGGTTCCAGTTTTAAAGTTCTGTCCCATAGTTATGATGTAGCCCAGAAATTCCAGAAATGGGGTTAAAGTATTCAAGACTGTCTACCTCCTCCTGGAAGAGCACAAAACTCTTTCTTCAATCCTATATCCCTCTGTTTGATTTGGGAAGCGAGGTTTCTATATAAGGCAAAATGCCCCATTCCACAGGATAACCTTTGGATCCAGTAACACACTGAGACAAAATCTGGGGCCAGTGATTGGTGGGAAGCAGTGCTGTCCATGTCTAGTCAACATTCTTCAAAAGGCTGTTTATGGCTAATCCCTGGTCAAACCATACTACTTAGAAATCACTCCATAAATCTTTGTTTTATACACGACATGACTTTTTCTTAGTTCATACTTTCTCACTTTGTTTTCCTCTTCTCATTGCTCATCTGTGGCATCCCATTCTGACCCTCATGTTCTGTCTCCTGTACCTCTCCTTCTGAAACCTCTTCCCCCAGAACCTCAGCCCTGTAGACAGCTATATGCTCAGCTCAAGTACAAAGCTGTCAGTAAAGAGCTGGACCATGCTCTGAACGACATGGCCTCTCTGAGAGGCAGCACCATCCTAGCAGTTCTGAAGACTGCCTTCTCAGTCTGGTGCCTACATGCCCATGGGCTTCTGGGAGCTCCAGTAGCCTGCCTTCTTTGTGTGATCTTTCAAGCCATCTTCTAATACATCTTTGACTGAAATAAAGAAAGGCAAGCTTCATGCCACTTTCATTTTTTCTCCTTGCTGCCTTTGAGCCATAGCTGGGTACCTTTGACCATGTCTGAACAGATTGGGCAGTTGGCACTCTCTCACAGACACACACACAAATGAGGTGCTCATTACAAAAAGAAAAATGCAGCTGGAGGGATAGCTTAGTGGTTAAGGCATTTGCCTGCAAAGACAAAGGATCTAGGTTCTATTCCCTAGGACCCATGTTAGCCAGATGCACAAGAAGGTGCATGCGTCTGGAGTTCATTTGCAGTGGCTGGAGGCCCTGGTATACCTATTCTTTCTCTCTGTCAAACAAATAAAAATAAAATATAATTAAAAAAAAAAAGAAAGGAAAATGATGCCCACATGATTCTTTTCTGAACAGAAAACAAAAGCCAGTTTGGCATTAGCTAACAACATCTGCATGACAGTAATTGTTCCTTAAATAGAAACTGTTTCTAGTGGAGAGTCATTCCTCCAAACTTCTTAGGCAGCTTAACAGAATCAGCAGAACTTATAGAAACCAGCAGGCCTGCTTGGAAAATAAAGCTACCTTTGAATGAAGCTCAATCTATGAATTCAAATGGCGGCAGTGGTACCTTATTCCTCTTGTGTTTGCTTTCTGTTACACTCCGAAAATGGGGCTCCCCACAATGTAATGGGTTCATCATGTCCTCGCTGTTTGTGAAACATTCATCCACCTCCTGGTCCTGGGAGGAAGTTGACCTGTGGAATTTACTTCCATTCCCTTAGAAAACCATACAAGGAATTAGCAAGGAAAGGAGGAAGTCAAAACTGAAGTGATAGCAAAGAAAAAGAAGAGGTCAGCATGGTGGCACATACCTACAATCCCAGTATTCAGAAGGACAGAAGCACCTATGAACAGGGAGGGAGGGAGAGAAAGACAGAAAGGACACAATGAGAGAAGTAGGTGTTTTTGTTTTTGTTTTCCTGAATTCCAAAGTTACCAGAGATAACATCTATCTCCCATACTTAACTATAACCAGGAATCTTGGTTCATGCTTAACTAAGATAATTCACATTTCAAAAACCTGTTCTTGCTGGGCATGGTGGTATGGGCCTTTAATCACAATACTCTGGAGGCAGAGATAGGAGTATCCCTGTAAGTTTGAGGCCAGCCTGAGACTACAGAGTGAATTCCAGGTCAGCCTGTAGTAGAGTAAAACCCTACCTCAAAAAAAAATGTGTTCTCTCCTGAATCTCATCACTACGCCCGTTATCTCTGGGACACTAATTTTATATATATTTGTTTGTTTGTTTTTGTTTTTTGAGGTAGGATTTCACTCTAGTCCAGGCTGACCTGGAATTCTCTATGTAGTCTCAGGGTGGCCTCGAACTCACTGTGATCCTCCTATCTCTGCCTCCTGAGTGCTGGGATTAAAGGCGTGCGCCACCATGCCCGGTTAGACACTGATATTTTGATGCCCAAGCCACATCTCCCAGACTTCTACTGTTCCCTGAATCTGATGTTGCATGAAAATCTCCAGTAGGTCAATTTTGTTTGCTACAGTTTGTTTCTCTTCACCTTATAGTTGTTTTTTAAAATATATTTTTTATATATTTTACCTTATTTTATTTGACAGAGAGAGAAAGAGGCAGATAGGAAAAAGAGTGGGTGTGCCACTCTAAACGAACTCCAGATGCCTGCATCCCCTTGTACATCTGGTTTAAGTGGGTACTGGGGAATTGAACCTGAGTACTTAAGCTTCACAGGCTAGTGCCTTAGCTGCTAAGCCATCTCTCCAGCCCTTATGGTTTTTTGTGTTTTTTTTTTTTTTAATATTTTTATTTGACTTAGAGAGAAAGAGGCAGAGAATGGATGTGCCAGGGCCTCTAGCCACTGCATACAAACTCCAGACTCATGCACCACCTCGTGCATCTGGCTTATGTAGGTACTGGGGAATTGGACCTGGGGCCTTAGGTTTTGTAGGCAAGCACCTGAGCCATCTCTCCAGCCTCACCTTATGGTTTTATACAGGTAGGAAACTGTACGAATTCATCTCTATATTCATTCCTCCAAAATTCCTCTCTCCTAAACTCCCCACACCTATCCACCACCAGCCTCTCCCTGTTCATATCTGCCATTCAGCCTGAACTATTGCATAAATCATGCCCTGCACACACCACCTCACATACACCCTGGGAAAGATTAGACTGTGTAAGGGGTGTGGTATTTTTTTTGTTTGCTCTATTTTTTCCCCAGGATTTTTCCAGACATTTGTAACTTCCACCCTTTGAAATAACTGTTCAATCCTGTCCCTTTTTTTGTGTTTTTCTTTATTACATATGTTTCTGTGTATGGAGGCCAGAGGTCAATCTTGTCTTCTTTATCTGCTCTCCACTTTTTTTTTTTAATTTTAATTTTATTTTAGTTATTTATTTGAGAGAGAAAGCGAGGCAGATAAAGAACAGGCATGCCAAGGCCTCCAACTACTGCAAATGAACTCCAGACACATGAGCCACCTTGTGCATCTGGCTTACATGGGTACTAGGCAATTGAAGCTAAGTCTCTAGGCTTCCCAGGCAAACACCTTTATCACTAAAGCCATCGCTCCAGCCCATCAATCACTCTTAAGTACTGAAGTTTCTTCTATAGGATCTGCTGCTCTGGAGTTCAGCTAAGCCTCGCCACAGTTCCCAAGGGCAACGACACTTTACAGGGAAGGCTTTTTGTCTCATACCTAATAACAAAACCAGGATTTATAGTGGAAGACCTGGGTTGGAATCCTGTCTCTATTACTTGAGCTGCACAGTGCTGACCAAGCCACTTAGTTTTTCTGTGTAACAAAGGTGTGGTCTTAGCTACTGTGAGGATTATGTCAGAGTGGAGAAGCTGGCTCACAGACAGTCAATACTCTGCTACCATCTGACAGGACAGCCCAGGTCAACCTTTTGTCTCTGGATTCCTCCTGGGGCCATTGTTTCAGTGCCTTGTCAAACGAAAGAAGGCTACCATCTTCTGAAGACTTAAAGTCATGCTCTGTGTTTTTTTCTGAAAATTTCTAGGCTGATCACATCATGCTTCATGAGACATTTTGCTTTCTTCTGATTTTTTAATAACTCCTGGTCTGGTCTTTTATCAGCAATCCCTCACTGCAAGCCAGTTTTCCTTCATGCTTTGTCATGCATAGCCCCACATGCCATTTTCTTTTTATTTTTTTAAGATTTAGGGAGACTATTAGATTCGAAGGAAAGAGAAGAAAGTACAGAGAGTTCCTGTCACGTGGAAGGCAGGAGGGGATAAAGCCCCTCTTTTTTTTAAACATGTATTTTATAAGCTTTGTCATTGAACAGCAGCATGCCTGTGGTCTGACTTACCTATTAGTCATGTTTCATTGACCTGGGGTTTGCCTCCAGTGCTGTGTATATACAGACACAAGGACACACCTTTATGCCTACAATTAAAACAGCCAATCCCAGAAGGTCCAATTTAAGGATGTGTTACAGGATTTCATATTTTCCTACCAAAGGGTTAGGGACTAATTAACTGGAATTAGAAGTGAAAGTGTATTAAGTCACCCATATCTAGCACCAGAATTTCATATGTTCTGAAGCATTTTTCAAGTCTCATGAAACATTTGAGATATATTTAAAATATTATTTGGACAAACACCTTAGTCCCAGCACTTGGGAGGTTGAGGTAGGAAGATTGATAGGAGTTGGAGGTCAGCCTGGGGCTATCCAGTGAGTTTCAGGTCCTTGTGTGACACAAGCACAGAATAATGGACACTGGAATTATTGGGAGTGTCCTGGCTCTGCCTGCTCTGTTGTCATGGTGTGACAGGAACAGAACAGAGAGCTTCTCTTTTCAGATGGCTATGGCCACTGGGGAGACTGAAAACTCACCAAAGTGCTGAGAAGTAGTCATAGTGGAGTATTCAGCACGATGTACAATATCTCCATCACACCATCTAAGGCTCAGGAACCATTTGGGAAGAGGTGGTAGAATGTAAGAGCCAAAGGAAGGGGAGGAGTGCTTTGCAATACTGTCTTCCCGACACAAAGTGTCTGTGGCACTCATGACCTCATAGTGGCTGATATTACCTACACAAAACCTGAATAATATGAGGGGGAGAAATGATGGCATCAAAATAGACTAGTAGGAAAGAGGGGATCCAGTGGAGGGGGGATTTGAGGAGAACAGGAAGGGTGGTAGGAAGGGACTATGATTATGATATATGGTCTCTGTATATGGAGGTTGTCAATAAAAAGTTAGAAACAGAAAAAGTAAAATATTTGTAGTTTTGTGAACCTTGGTTTTTGTTTGTGTGCAATATTATGAGGTCTTATGCAGGTAACAGCCACTGTTAGGTCATGAATGTAAGGGGCCACTTAGTGTCTGGAAGAGTATTTCCAAAGCATTCCTTCCCATTCTTTGGCTGTTACATTTTGTTACCTCTTCCACAACAGTTCCTTAGCTTTTGAGGTTGTAACAGAGATATCTCATTTAGTCCTGAGACTCAACTGTCACTTCTTAGCGCTTCTGAGTTTTGAGTCTCCCCAGTAGTCACTGCCATCATAAAATCCCATGTAGCCCAGAATGGCCTTCAATATGTAGCTGAGGATAACCTTGTACTACTACTATTCTCCTGCCTTCACTTTCCAAGTGTTAAGACTACAGGTGTGTGCCACCAAGTTGAGCTCAGGTATCTGGGGTTTTATCTTGTAATCCTGACTCCAAAATTTAGTTTATGCTCCCTATTTTTCTGTGGTGTTCACTTAAAACATAAAGTAGGGCTGGAGGGATGGCTTAATGGTTAAGGCACTTGCCTGCGAAGACAAAGGACCCAGGTTCAATTCCCCAGGAACCATATAAGCCAGATGCCCAAGGTGGCACATGCATCTGGAGTTCATTTGTAGTGGCTAGAGGCCCTAGCATGCCCATTCTCCACCCCCCCACACACTGCCTTTCTCTCTGTCAAATAAATAAAAATAAAAAACAATAAAATTTAAAAACCATGAAATACTAAGTTGGCACTTTCTCTGTGGCCATTTGAGGTTTGCAAACCTTTTATTTTCTCTTTGTAAGATGTTTATTAATTCATTTTTCCCTCCCCTCTTAATCCTCACCAGAAAAACTTGCTCAGGCCAAAGAAGAGAACGTGGGCTTACATCAGACACTGGACCAGACACTAAACGAACTTAACTGTATATAACTGAAAACACGAGAGTCTTGTTCCAACAGGAATGCCAGAGCTCCATGTCTTTCTCTTCTCTTGTAAGAAGTTCCTTTTATTATTGCATCTTTGCTTTGCTGGAAATGTCAAGTAAATAATGAATTCATGACCAAATATTTTATATCAGACAAGCTTTGAGCACCAGTTAACTTTAATTACTTCCTTTTCTTTTCAAATAGCACCAGCTTCTTCAGCTCTATTTTTATTGTGCTGCATTTATTCCTAACATAGGCGGGGTGATTCATGCTGAGCACACTGTCTTAAGACTGAGGGCATTTGGTTCCTGGGAAATGGTCAGCCGCACACTTCCAAAAACTGGCTATCTAGTCACAGGTTGGTTGAAATTTTGAATACAACCTGTCCGGTCACTATTGGTGAAACTAGATGAGGCTAGGGACCAACATGGAAAAATGGATGGGGATTTTTCCATCCAGAGCAAAAACAAAAATGGGCTATTGTAGGAAATCATAAAAGCACAGCTAGATTAACCTAATCACAGAGCCTTCTCTCACATTCCATTGTCCAGTAAATAATCATAATTACCTAAGTGTTTTCTGGATGGAGCCTTCATGCTTATCTGCATTTTTTTATGTTGTCCACTGATGATTTGTCTGCTTTGAGATAAGCAGGAATATGAGTTCGTATAAAAAAGATGTCTGGCCATCAATAAACTTGAGCAAAAGTACTATTTCCCTCCCTTTTCCCTCCTCCCCCCACCCCTTAACAGATTTCAGGCAGCAAAATGTCTCTAGCAACAAAGTATAGAAAAAGTTAGCTTAACTTCATTACCATAGTTCAGGGAATAACAAATTGAAAATGCACTTATCTAGGATTTTAATTACTTCTGTATCTAGCTAATAAAAGGTCAAGAAACTCCTGATTAAACTGGATATGGAGTATTTTCTATGCAGAGGCTGCACATTTTGGCTTTGTTACATTTTTGCTTTCTTGGTTAACATCTCAGCTGAAACATTCCATATTCCCCAACAGGGTAGGGACCAACTCAAGTTTACAATTCCTCCTAAAATTCACTCTTGCTTCTAGCTTATCTGAATCCCCAGCCCCTCACTCCTATTTATTAAGCATCACACTACCCAGGAGACAAACTAGGAAATTGTGCAGTTGAATAAAACCCACACTCTTCTTTAGATTCTTGCAACTGTATCATATGTAATAGTATGACTTTTTCTACATTTTGGTCCAATAAATTTTTACATAAACTTCAATATGTTTTGTTTTTGTTTTTAATATTTTTATTTGTTTTCAAGGAGAAAGAGCCAGTGCTTCTTGCTGCTGCAAATGAACTCAACACTTGTGCTACTTTGTGCATCTGGATTTACATGGGTACTGGGGAATTGAACCTGGCTTTTTAAGCAAGAGCCTTTACCCACTGAGCCTTCTCTTCAGCCCCATAAGCTACAATTTGTGTGGATTTTAGAATGTATAAGGACACAAAATATTATGGCTCAACAAATGTTGATGGGATAAGAAGATAACTGTACCAAGAATTTTTTTTTGTTTAGACAGACAGACAAAAGAGGCAGACAGAGAATGGGCGCGCCAGGGCCTCCAGCCACTGCAAACGAACTCCAGATGTATGCGCCACCTTGTGTATCTGGCTTACATGGGTCCTGGAGAATCAAGCCTCAAACCAGGGTCCTTAGGCTTCACAGGCAAGCACTTAACCACTAAGCCATTTCTCCAGGCCGTGTACCAAGAATTTAACAAATGCTATTTGCCATATGCCATGACTTCATAATATAAAGATATGATCTCTGTAATTCTGATGAGAACATTTGGCCTCTGTAACTAAAAAGTCAGGTCCTTCGTTATTCCCAATTCAGCCGAAGGACTGTGAGGAATGAGTAGAATTTTAATAATAGTAAGAGGAGGGTTTCTATTACCTGTATTAGGTAAGTGTAAGACCTGCTATTGTAGAAACTCTCTGGAAAGATCACTCCAATGCCAGTATGAGTGAAAGTAGAGGAGTTTATTACCCAGGTGCCAAAAAGCTTGAGGTAGCACTCCAAAGAAGCTTTGACCACCCCCCCAAGCAGAGATTTTATTTCCATTTTATAGTTTTCATAGCCAATAGGAGGGGTAAGTGAACAAACAAGATGCGACAATTTGCACATCAATCTTTTTTGTAGTCAGGCCACCTTAACAATGAACTCCATTTTATTTTGTTTTAGCCTAAACTGTCTTTCCTTCTTATCATCCCTTTGAGCCCTTTCTGGAGAGTTCCTTCTTTGGGATTTTTCCATCTGCTGAAAAAGATAAGTTTTAGCTCCTCAGCAATTAACTGTTATAGTAACTCAGTGAATCAGTTCAACTTTTAATTTCTTTTCTACCACACTGCTTGGGTAAGACTTTTTTAAAAAAAATTTTTAGATTTATATTTATTTACTTATTAGAGACAGAGAAAGGGAGAGAGAATGGGTGTGCCAGGGCCTCTAGCCACTGCAAACAAACTTCAGATGCATGCACCACCATGTGTATCTGTTTTACATGGGTACTGGGGAATCAAGCCTCAAACTGGAGTCCTTAGGCTTCCCAGGCAAGTGCTTAACCGCTAAGCCATCTTTCCAGCCCTTGGGTAAGACTTTCTGTGTGTCACATATACAAAGCATGATAGAAAAGCTGAAGAGTAGACTGAGTCCATAGTGATAAAATTTGAACTAATTTGGTCTAGAGTGGAAGGAAGCAAAATGATATATTAGGAGAGCCCACATAGCCTTCATTTTCAGGAAGGACTAGACAGAATAGGAGTTGCTTACACACAGGAAGGCAAATTTGGAAAAATGTTTTAATAGCCCAGGATAGTGGTCGCCATGAAATAGGAGGAAGTGATCAGTTTAGCTGACTGGACAGCAAGGGACTACAGAGTAGGTCTGTCTGAGTTACTGCAGTTTCACTACCTAAATTGCTTTGGTACCTTTTTTCCCCAAGATCTTACCTTGGAGAGGGGAAGTAAGGAACCAAAAAGAGAAATGAAAGTGATTTTTTTCACCTGCATGTATGTGTGTGTTTGTGTGAACTCATGTTTGTACACATTTGTGTATATGCCACAGGTCAATGTCAGGTGTCTTCATCAGTCACTGTCCACTTGATTGAGACAGGGTCTCCCACTGAACCTAGAGCTCAAATTCAGCTAGACTGATTAGTGAACCTCCAGGGATCCTCCTATCTCTGCCTCCCCAGTCCTGATGCTATGATTACAGGCATGTGTCACCAGATTTTACATGGATACTAGAGAATGGAAATCAGGTACTCGTGATTTTACCGAGTACTGAATTATCTCTCTAGCGCCCCCAAAATGAAATTTTTAAAATTATTAATGTAATCTATAAGCAGTTTTGTTATAAAGTTTAAAATTTCCCTCCTATTTAGTCTTAATATTGTGAATTTAGATAGTTATACGGGTAATGTCCATACTATTTCTAAAGTCCTTTTTTTTTTTTTTTTTAGTTTTTCAAGGCACAGTCTCGCTGTAGCCCAGGCTGACCTTGAATTCACTTTGTAGTCTCAGGGTGGCTTCAAACTCATGGTGATCCTGCTACCTCTGCCTCCACAGTGCTGGAATTAAAGGTGTGCGCCACCATACCTGGCTCTAAAGTTTTCTTTCTTTCTTTCCTTCCTTCTTTTTTTTTGTTTTTTGAGGTAGGGTCTCATTCTAGCCCAGGCTGACCTGGAATTTCACTGTAGTCTCAGGGTGGCCTCAAACTCCTACCTCTACTTCCCAAATGCTGGGATTAAAGGCTTGTGCCCCCACGCCCAGCTTTTAATGTTCTTTCTTTATGTGAGTCTAATCTTAGGATATAGTAAAGTCACCATTGTGGCTCTGCATTTAACATAAAGTGTTTAGCTTTGCTACTGCAATGGCAACATGTTGCCAGTGAGGTTTATTGAAGTGTGAATGATGGTAGTTGAAAAATTTTTTCCCATTACCCTACAGTGATGACTTAGAGTCTTGACAGAAAATAGAAACTGAATTTTTTTTTTTGGTTTTTCGAGGTAGGGTCTCACTCCGGCCCAGGCTGACCTGGAATTAACTATGTAGTCTCAGGGTGGCCTCAAACTCATGGCGATCCTCCTACCTCTGCCTCCCGAGTGCTGGGATTAAAGGGAGACTGAATTTTTATTTATTTTATTTTTGGTTTTCTGAGACAGGGTTTCACTGTAGCCCAGGCTGACCTGGAATTCACTATGTAATCTCAGGGTATCCTCAAACTCTTGGTGATCCTCCAACCTCTGCCTCCCAAGTGGTTGGGATTACAGGCATGTGCCACCTTACATGGTGAGACTGATTTTTTTTTTTTTTTTTTTTTGGTTTTTTGAGGTGGGGTCTCACTCTGGTCCAGGCTGACCTGGAATTAACTATGTAGTCACAGGGTGGCCTCAAACTCTTGTCAATCCTCCTACCTCTGCCTCCCGAGTGCTGGGATTAAAGGCATGTGCCACCACGCCCGGCTGAATTTTTTTTTTAAAAGTTCAGTGTTTGTTAAGCTGACTTGTCCCAGCTCCTGAGGAATTCCCAACTTCATAGACTATGGATGGAAAAAAGGTTAGGATGAGGTATCATGCTATAAAGATTTTTTTCATCCTGCTAAGAGACCATGGAGGCATTTTTATGTTTCTCTTTCTTTCTTTTTTTTTTTTTTTAAGGCAAGCTTTTTAGAATGAGCAAAACACAGAATGTACTCTAGATGGGAGAAAGCCCTCAGGAAGAAGTGGAATGATATGACTGTAGTAATGGAAATGGATTAGAAAAGAACCTTTTTAAGAAACACTATGTGCTGGGTGTGGTGGCGCACACCTTTAATCCCAGCACTTGGAGGCAGAGGTAGGAGGATCGCTGTGAGTTTGAGGCCTCTCTGATACTACACAGTGAATTCCAGGTCAACCTGAGCTAGAGTGAGACCCTATCTCAGGGGAAAAAAAAAAAGAAAAAAAGAAACACTGTGGGCTGGAAAGATGGCTTAGCATTTAAGGCACTTGCCTGTAAAGCCTAAGGACTCAGGTTTAACTCACCAGAACCCACGTAAGCCAGATACACATGGTGGTACACATGTCTGGAGTTCGTTTGCAGTGGCTAGAGGCCCTGGTGTGCCCATTCTCTCTCATAAATGAATACATAAATATATGAAAAGAAACAAGATGTGTAAAATCAAAGAGAAGTGTCAAATATGACTTGGGCTTCACTTACTCAGAAGGTAATTTATAACAAGATAGTCTAAACAGATGTGACTTTAGTAGTCATCATGCTGAGTTTGTGGTACCTTTGACAAATCCAAAGGCAGATGGCCAGAAAACCATTAACACAGAAGGATGCTGAGCAGTGGGTAAGGAACTGAGAATCATCATTGTAGTGGTATGAGAAGCCACAGGAAAGATTATCCAGAAAGTGACAACTTGAAAAGAAACCTGAGGAAAACCAGGAATCCACACAAAAGTCTGAGATGTCAGAACAGGCAAATAAGACAGGGAGTATAAAAGGAATTCCAGAGGTGGGCATAGTGGTGCATGCTTTTAGTCCCAGCACTCCAGAGGCTAAGATCCTGGTCAGCCTGGGCTAGAGTGAGACCCTGCTGCAGGAAAAGAAAAGTATCAGTTACCACTGAGACTGAGGTTTAGAAAATGAGCAAGGCTGAGATGGAAACTTTGCTAAACCAGAGCTAGATAAACAGAATGACGGGGAAGGCAGGAGAGGTAGATGGAGGCCAGCCTCCACCTTTCTGATGCTCCAGAATGACCAAAAAGTAAGCCATCTCGGAGACACAGGAAACCATAATGATCCGATCTTAGCCACTGCTGCACAGTGCTCTGAGCTCAAAAAAACAAAACAAAACAAAAAAACCAGTTTCCCGACTGAAGGTGTGGCTCAAAGCCAGAGTGCTTGCCAAGCTTGCACAAGGTTCTACATTCCATCCCAATACTACTAAAAGAAAAAATAATATTTTATTTGAGAGAAAGGCATAGAGAGAATATGGGTGCACCAGGGCCTCCAGCTGCTGCAAATGAACTCCAGATGTATGAGCTACCTTGTGCATCTGGCTTACACGGGTACTGAGGAATCAAACCTGGGTCTTTTGGCTTTGCAGACAAACAACTGCTAAACCATCTCTCTAGCCCAGAAAAAAAAAATTTTTTTTAAGGGTGTGGGAGCCAGGCGTGGTGGTGCATTCCTGTAATCCCAGCACTTGGGAGGCAGAGGCAAGAGGATCATTGTGAGTTTGAGGCCAGCCTGGACTACATATGAATTCCAGATTGGCCTGTGCTAAAGTGAAATCCTACTTCAAAAAAAGGGGGGAGAAGTGCGTGGGAGACTGCTCATTGGTTAATGCTCTTGCTTAAAAAACCTGCTGGCAAGCCGGGCGTGGTAGGGCACACCTTTAATCCCAGCACTTGGGAGGCATAGATAGGAGGATCATCATGAGTTCGAGGCTATCCTGAGACTACATAGTGAACTCCAGGTCAGCCTGGACCAGAGTGAGACCCTACCTCGAAAAACAAAACAAAAAACAACAACAACAAAAAAAAAAAAACCCTGCTTGCTCTGTACATAAAACTCAACAGGCATGTTTGGAGCGGCAAGAGACCCTAGTGGCCCATGCACACACACATACAAAGAAAGATTAAAGTTACTTTTTTTGCTTCTTGTTTCTGGAAGTAGGGTCTTGCTCTAGCCAGGCTGACCTGGAATTCACTATGTAGTCTTAGGGTGGCCTGGAACTCAGTGCTTCTCCTACTTCTGCCTCCTGAGTGCTGGGATTAAAGGCGTGTGCCACCACACCCAGCTAAAATAATTTCTTAAACGGGGGATGTAGCTCAGCGATAAGAGTGCTTGCCTAACATGCACAAGGCCTTGAGTTCAGTCCCCAACACCAAAAATAAATAAATAAGTAAAAACCTGGAGACTAGTTGAGAAATGGGCTCAGAGGGAGGACAAAGGAACGTAATGGGTGAATATGGCTAAAATACATTGTACATTTAAGATGTCAAAATATTACTAAAATTGTTATTTTTAATAAAATATAAATAAGATGTAGTAAAATATCAAAATATGAATTAAAAAAAAAAAAGAAAAACCTTCCTCACTCTGGCGCCTGGGAAAATCACTACTTCACCTATGGCCTCAAGTTTTCTCACCATAAAATAAGTGTGCAGAGCACCTTCGAGCACAAAGCCAAAGTCCCTGCTACCTTGAATTGCCACTGCCCTAACCGACCCGGCTGGTGCTGAGAGGACAACTCATCAATCCTGGAGCTCAGGGCGCAGCTCTTGGCGGGGACGTTGCTCACGTGGCAGAGTCCTGGGACTTTCTACGCAGGCGCTGTGGCCGGCGCTAAGGTCGTGGGGCAGGTCTCAGGACGCTGTACGAATACAACAAATGCCACTTTTCTTTGCCTCCAGCGGGCCTGACCCGGAAGCATCCTCACCCATTATCACAGCCAGGTAGCCGCTTCCCGCTCTCACCGCGGCGCCTTTTGCGGCTGCGCAGGCCTGTGAGGGCGTGGCCTAGAGGCGTACGCGGGCGTGCGCCCTCTGCTGGAGCCAACGGTCTACCCAGTGCGCGAGCACACTTTGCATAGGCCCCGCCCCCAAGCGACTAGCGTGCGGAATGGTTGGCGCCCCTCCCGTCTGGCAGGGCGAGACCACTCAAGAGTTGGGGCTAAGAAAGCGGAGACACGGTAAGCCACGCCCCCGCGCCGGTCCCTATTTGAAGCCCGACTCTTCACTGATAGCCAATCACAGGCCGCTTTATCCCAAGCTTCAGCCAATGAGCGGCGTGCCCCAGCTGCTTCCGGCTCCGCGCCCGATTCGCGTATTTCCCCAGGTCTCCCCGGGAAAGGCGGGTCTCGGGGGCGGGCGTTGTCCGCGGTGACGCGCAGTGGGCCGGGAGCCAATAGAGGGCGGGCTCGGTGCTGATGGACGTGCCTAGCGACCAGTGGCGAGGCGCTGGCCGCACTTCCCGTCGGAGAGAGAGTGTAATATGGCGAAGACCTACGATTACCTGTTCAAGCTGCTGCTGATCGGGGACTCGGGGGTGGGGAAGACCTGTGTCCTGTTCCGCTTCTCCGAGGACGCTTTCAACTCCACGTTCATCTCCACCATAGGTAGCGGGGCCCGGGGAGCAACTGGGGACTCTGGAGGCCTGGACCGGGCGCGCCCCTGAGGGGCTGGGCTGAGGGATCAACCCGGGCCGAGGGCTCTCAAAGGGATTCAGGGGTCTAATCGGAGCCGAGCAGCTGCTTCGACCTCCACGCCGGGCTTCCCGGGCCGTGGTGGGGGCGGCAGTGCCCATTCTGCAGATGGGGACACTGAGGCTGCAACTCTGCCGGCTCATGAAGGAGTGCAAGTCTTGAGCAGGGGTCTTAGAGCTTGTCATATCACCGTGTTCTCAGACCATACCCTCCTCTCTTGGCGGTCTCCATGTACAGAAGTGGAAACTGAGGCATGGGAAATTGACGGGGAGGGAGGACAAGAACGGTGACATTTGACCTTAGAGAACTGCCAGGCCCGTTCTGCATTGTCACACAGGTGCTGTTATAAGCCTGTCTCTCGCGGAGGAATTTGAAAGTGGGGGAGGGCGTGTCACTCGCTGAAGGTCACAGCCGCAGGTGGCAGGGATGAGATTTGATCACAGGTGTCCCTGACCTCAAAATTCCAGGCCCAGCCATCTAGAGACAAGCTGGTTTGTATATCCAGAGGCAGGACTCCAACCCCCACCCCTCTTGGACCCTTTCCCTGATCCTGCCCCTAACCCTTAACGATGCAAGATAAAAAGTGTTCTGGGAGAAACTAGAATCAGCCACTGTCAAACACTGCCTTGACTTGCCTGTTACAGAGCCCACAACAGTGCCTGTCGCGTTGCTTTTCCCACAGTGCCTTGAACAAAATGTACTGGACTCTGGTCTGAAAGCTACAGAGATGGAGCCAGTTTCTCTCCTAGCCACAAAAGAGTCATGACCCCCGGTGAAAAACTGGCTTAGAAGCTGTGTGGCCCTGCTCAGGAACAGGGATTGGGGGAATGGTCACTGAACCTAGAAAACCTAGGGAATGGGTTCCGTGTAATGTTAAGTCATGCTGTCTCCTTGGTCCCACCATGGTGTACTAATTCCATCTTAGCCCTCCTTCAGGATCTATTTTGTAAAAGAATTATCATGTCTGTTGTCAAGTAGAAGGAATTGGGTAGGAAGTCATCACTCCTGAATCCTGGGTGCTGTTCACCCTTGAACACTCTCTAGTCCTCTCCGGCCCCATTTTAAAATATTTATTTTATTTATGTATTTGAGAGAAAGGGAGAGAGAGGGAATAGATGCATCAGGGCCTCTAGCCACTGCAAATGAACTCCAGATGCATGCATCACCTTACACATCTTGCTTATGTAGGTACTTGGGGAATTGAACCTGGGTCCTTAGCCTTCACATACAAGTGCCTTAACTGCTAAACCATCTCTCCAGCCCATGATCCCATTTTTTTAATTTTTATTTTTTATTTTTGGAGAGAGACAGAGGGAGACAGAATGGGCGCGCCAGCAGTCTCTCGGCTGCTGTGAACGAAATCCAGATGTGTGCGCCCCCTGTGGGCAAGTGCAGCATTGTGCCCTTGAGTCACTTTGCATCCGGCTAAACGTGGGACCTGGAGATTGGAACCGGGTTCTTAGCCTTAGTGGGCAGGTGCCTTAACTGCTAAGCCATCTCTCCAGCCCTCATGATCCCATCTTTAATGGGTGTGTGCATGTTTATGTATATATCTGTTACTGGAGTTAGAATCAGAACTTGAGCCCAGACAGCCTAAACATAGCAGGCTCAGTTACCCTGACCCTCGATAGGCCAATTTAAAAGAGCCAAATTAATAAGAAAATCAGAAAGAAAAAAAAAGGTAGATTCAAGGTGGCCACATTGGGATGAGAGATCCAATGGATACCAACCCCCACCCCTGCCACACACACACACATCTTTCAGGGTCCTCACATGAAGTTCATGTTTAAGTAGAGGACCAGAGATAGGCATAGTTAAGCAGGGTCAGTCAAAGTCTTCCTGCCCATCATCACCTCCAGTATCTTCTTCAAGGTGATATGACAGGTTGTCAGTGCTGTGCAAAATCTCTAACTTTTTCCTTCTCACAATTTGAGGTTCCTGGAGAAATTCCAGTTTTTTGAAGTTCACTATTGGAACAGTCTGATAGCCTAAGGGAAGGGCACAAGTGTTTCATTAGAATCCTCCTTGCCAGGATGGTTATGTGGTAGGGGGAAGCGTGTGTGTGTGTGTGTGTGTGTGTGTGTGTGTGTACGCGCGCGCATGTGGAGGCAAGAGGACAACCAAATATCATCCTTAGGAACACTCTTTTCAAAGGGTTCCTCACTGGATTGGAGCCCACCAACTAGACTAGACTGGCTGACCACAGAGCCCCAGAGATCCTCCTGTCTGCTTCCCTAGTGCTGGGATTACAGGTGCATACTACCTCACCCGGCATTTTATGTGGGTGCTGTGAGTCAAATTTGGGTAAGGTCTCACTCTGTAATCTCAGGGTGGCATTGAACCCATGGCAATCCTCCTACCTCTGCTTCCCAAGTGCTGGCATTAAAGGCATGTGCCACCACGCTCAGCTTGAAAGGCAAGCTTTTTAACAATTGAATCGCCTCCCCAGCCCTTCATTTTGTTCAGAATAGGAATAGCTTTGTCTGCCTTGGCCCCTGTCATAGGTGGTCGAGGGTCAGAACCATATAATGAGTCACCCATGCCAAATGCCATCTAGAGGAAACAGAAGGGTTCCTGTAATGATAGCATCCCACTGCTGGACACAAATGCTTCTGAACTTCTTCACTCTCCCATTCCAAAGTCTAGCTTTGGGGCAACTTTAGTCCCAACTAGCCAGGAAGTGGCATTAACTTGCCACAAGCAATGGCTTATTTTCAACCCAGACCTCTGTTTCCCAGACCCTCAGACACTTCCTGCTCAGCACAAGCACAGGTGACATTAGTTCAGGGCTTCTTTTTTCTTTCTTTTTTAATTTAAAGATTTTTAAAAATTTATTTATTTGAGACAGAGAAGGGTGGGGGTGAGAGAGCGAGTGAGAATGGGTGCACCAGGGCCTCTACCCACTGCAAACGAACTCTAGACACATGTGCCACCATGTGCATCTGGCTTACATGGGACCTGGAGACTCAAACCTGGGTCCTTAGGCTTCACAGGCATGCTCCTTAACCGCTAAGCCATCTCTCCAGCCCCTTTCTTTTTTTAAGACAGTGTCTCATGTCCAGGCCAGCCTTCAACTCACTATATGATAGCCATGGTTGATGCTGACCTCCTGGTCCTCCTCCTCTACCTCCTGAGTGCTAGGATTACAGGTATAAGCTACTACACCTTGTTTGTGTAGTGGTGGGGATCAAACCCAAGGCTTTGTGCATGCTAGACAAATGCACTACCAACAGCCACGTCTCCAGCCCTATTTATTTTTAATTAATTTATTTATTTATTCATAGTTTTTAAAGGTAGGGTCTCACTCTAGCCCAGGCTGACCTGGAACTCACTATGTAGTCTCAATCTGGCCTTGAACTCACAGTGATCTTCCTACATCTGCCTTCTGAATGCTGGGATTAAAGGCGTGCACCACCATGCCTAGCTTATTTTTATTTCTTTTACTTTTTTTTCTCTGTGTGTGTGGTGTAGGCACAAGTGTGTGCCTTTGCACCCCTTTTCTCACCTGCAGCAGGGTGCACTTGAATGAGGTGGCTGGAGCAGAACATCAAGTGTCCTGCTCCATTGCTCTTCCACCTGATTTGGTTTTAGCCAGAGTGTCTTACTGATCCCAGAGTTTTTTTGTTGTTGTTGTTTTGTTTTTTTCACAAACTCCTGTGATCCTCAGATTTCTACTCCCCTACAAGACTGAGATTACAAGTGCACATGGCTACACTTAGCTGTTTAATGTGGGTTCTGGAGATTTGAACTTGAATGATCTTCAGTAACCCCACAGGCCCTTATGTTTGCATAGGAAGCACACTTAATCACTGGGCCATCTTTCCAGTCTTCCCCCCTCCCACCTTTTTGATACAGAGTCTCACATCATAGCCTAGGCTACCATTGAACTTGCAGCAGTCCTCTTGCCTCAGAGTCCTAAGTGTTAAGACTGCCCAGCTGTGTGTGTGTATACACACACATGCATTTATATATGTGTTGTGTGTATGTATGTATTTTGTGGGGGAACATGTGTGCAGGTGCATGTGAAGACTAGAGGTCAACCCCTTATGTCTTCTTTAATCAGTCCCCACTTGTTTTTGTTTTTTTTTTTTTAATTTTATTTGTTTATTTGAGAGACACAGAGAGAGAATGTTGCAGTGGCTAAAGGCCCTGGCACACCCTAACTCCAGACACATACACAACCTTGTGCATGGGTACTGGAAACTTGAACCCTGGGTCTTTAGGCTTTGCAGGCAAGCGCCTTAACCTCTGATCTCTCTCTCTAGCCCCCCACTCATTTTTGAGGCAGTCTTGCACTGAAACTAGAGCTCACTGATTTAGTTAGACTAATTAGCCAGCAAACCCTAGGGATCCTCCTGTCTCCACCTCCCCAGTGCTGGGATTACAGGTGTGTGCCACAATGCCCACCTTTAAAGTGGTTTCTGGGGTGCCAAACTCAGGTCCTCATGCTTGTGCAGCTAGCTTTTTTCCCACTGAGCTATCTTCCCAGCCCACAGCTGGTCTTTTTTTAAATTAAAAAAATATTTTATTTATTTATTTGAGAGAAGGCGGCAGAGAGAATGGGCACGCCAGGGCCTCTAGCCACTGCAAACAAACTCCAGACGCATGCACCACCTTGTGCAGCTAGTTTACGTGGGTCCTGGGTCCTTAGGCTTCACAGGCAAGCACCTTAGCTGCTAAGCCATCTCTCCAACCCACCACAGCTGGTCTTTAATCGTTGACAGGAAAACCTACTTAGCACTTTAGGTCCCCAGGGAGATCAAGCTCCTTATGTATAGATGAGGTGTGACTCAGTCAAGATCCTTGAGTCAGGTAGATAGGACTGGAACCCAGGATCCCTCCCTCCAAGCCCAATGTTCTTATCTTCGGTTTCTATAGGCCTTGGTCATCTATGAAAGTTTAATTTGCCTTAACTTTGAAATTATGGCCTCATAAATTTCAAGCCTTGTAAAGAAACCCAGGAGTACTCTAGACCGGAGTGTTGTTCAGGGCTCAGCAGACTGAACTGTGCTGCTAAGCTGTTGTGTGTCACTGGGCTTCCATGGTATGTGGCATGTTTCAAGGAGAGTCCCTCCTGGACCAACCACTGAGTCCTGAAATAATACACAAAGGTAATCTGTATTGACACAAGAAGAGTTCCTCTGAGAGTTCTTTATATATCCAGGATTGAGTAGCTGTTCATTTTCTAGAATCCCTGGTTAAGTTTTGCCAAGGACCATTCTCATAAGCCCCATCCATCATTTATGGTGCGAACTTGGCCCCATGGCTGTCTGGCATCACTTCTAACCAGCTTGGCTTGGGCTCCACTGCCTCCTCAAGGGTCCGTTCATTGCTTCAGCAAAACAAATGGCATTCATGGAAGTGCTCTGTAAACCAAGTGGCACCAGTAGACAGTGTTGCTCTCTGTCCATTCATCCGGCCACCTCCCTTTTTGTTCGTGTAAGTGCAGCATCTCATATAGCCCAGACTGGCCTCAAACTCCTGATCTTCCTGCCTAGCCTCCCAAATGCTGGGATGATAGAAGTGAGCCACCATGCCTGCCTAATTTTAATTTTTTGTAGCAAATATCAGTTGCATAAAATGAAAGGGTTTTGTTATTTCATACCTGTATGCAAAGTATGTTGATACTATTCACTACCTATCACTTGTTCCCCTCCCCTAAATAGTCTACCATCTAGTTTCATGTCCTCTTTTTTCTTTAGATTTAGACTGTGCACATAAGAGAAAAATGTGATGTTTGAGTCTGGTTTTTCATTATAACATAATGATCTCCAAATCTATCCTTTTTCTTTTTTAATTTAAATTTTTTTATTGACAACTTCTATACTTACATACAAAAAATGCATGATAATCTATCCGTTTTCTTGCAAATGTCATGCTTTTTTGTTTGTTGTTGGTTTTGATTTTGTTTTTTCAAAGTAGGGTCTTACTCTAACCCAGGCTGACCTGGAATTTACTATGTAGTCTCAGGGTAGCCTCGAACTCATGGCAATCCTCCTACCTCTCAAGTGCTGGGACTAAAGGTGTGCACTACCACTCCGGGCCTCTGATGGAAAATCTCTTTAAAGTTCCATCTGTGCTGAGCATGTGTGCACTTTGTCTCCTATCATTCTTTCCTGCATAACAACTGTGCACACAGTGTGTAGATTGCCTTAGTTGTCTCACGTAGAGAGGATTCAAGTCTATGGAGGACACAGGGCCTGGTGACATATGCCATAATCCTAGAACTGAGGCAGGAAAATGGATGCAAACAAATTCAAGGCTAGTCTGGGCTACAGTGTGTTGTGGACCATTATCCTCCAAGTATAACAGCCATTTCCACTTTAATCATTGCAGCTGTGGTAATCAACGAGCAACTCCTCAAAATCAGCCTATTGATAACCCATCATAGATGGGTGGGTGGGGAATGTCATGAGAGCCTCACCTGAGATTTCAGCCACTCCTTCCTGCCCCACCCTGCCACCTGTATGGAATTTTGCCCCACTGCATGAGCTCAGGCATATAGAGTATGTAAGGTTAGCTGAAGGGGGACTCCAGTTTATGCATCTAGACAAGTTGTCATCCTTGCTGGGTTGGGACTTTCTGGTGATGACCTGCATTGGAGTCACGCATGTTCCTTGCTGTGCTTTGTAACTAATCCCACATAAAAGTTTATTGATTTGCTAAGCTCAGATTGGGTAGAATCATCGCTTTGGTCTATCATTGATTCCCTATCTTGGTCTATCATTGATTCCCTATCTGGGAGGATCAGATGTTTATTCACAACTCCCTAGGCAAAGTTTATACGACAGGGAGGAACCCTGTCTCAAAACAAACAAACAAACACACCTTTAATCCCAGCACTCAGGAGGCAGAGATAGAAGGATCACTGGGAGTCTGAGACCTTCCTGGTGCTACCGAGTGAGTTCGGGTCATCCTGGGCTGGAGTAAGAGTCTACCTCCAAAAAGGAAACAGCCACAGGGCAGTGTGGCCAGAGACAAGTAGTCATAACCTACATGTGCACGGAAGACTCTGATGGACAGGACAGCTGAACAACATTTCTTTTGCTGTTATCTCCCTCCCTCCCTCCCCCCACCTTGTGTGTGAGTGTGGGGGGTGGTCTGCATGTGGAGGCCAGAGGACAACCTCAGGTGTCCTGTCCACTATACTGTTCATGGCTGCCAGAGGGAATATTAAGGGAGTTGGCTAAGGAGTATGGAAGGGGGTTGGTTCTTTTGGTGCATGGTTATCCTGACAGGATTGAAGTACTAGGTAGGAGAGAAGGTGATAGCATCAGGAAGGCATCTTAGGTGACCTTGGGACAGACCTTTGAAAGGCAAGTACCAACCATCCTCTGAGCAAGCTGGGCATGGAGGCACTCAGGCAGGAAGATCAGAAGTTCAAGGTCATCCTCAGATACATAGCAAGTTTGAAACCAGTCTGGGTAAAACTGAGACAGGCTGTGTGGTTCATGTGCTTCACAGTGCATTATGGGATAGGTGGACCAGGTACAGTGCGGTTGGGAATTGCCAGGTCCCAGCCTGCAAAGGACTTTGGGAGGCCCACTGTGTGCGTCTTAGAAAGAGACAGCACCTACTGGTGGCACCAAAGATGTCATCAAGGCTCAGATTTCTGAGTTATAGTGGCCCACCCATCCTCATCCCTCACCATCTTTCCTCAGGCAGCTCCCACCTACTCTTAAAACCTCAGGTTCTGCTGGGTATGATGGTGCATGCCTTTAATCCCAGCACTTGGGAGTCAAAGATAGGAGGATCGCCATGTGTTTGAGGTCACCCTGAGACTACATAGTGAATTCCATGTCAGCCTGGGCTAGAGTGAGATCCTACCTCAAAAAACAAAAATAAACAAAACTCAGGTTCCATTTCTATGCTGGGAAAATACTTCCAGATGCATCCAGACCTGTAGGGTGGAGGGGATCCTGAGGTCGTGCAGGCCCACAAGGCACTCCATAAGCTATGGCCTGTCATCTTGCTCAGATTGGCAGCACCTATCTCCAGCACAGCTCCAGAAGCTGGCAGTAACGCCTTTGCTTTCCTTCTCTTTCAGGAATTGACTTTAAAATTAGGACCATAGAGCTCGATGGCAAGAGGATTAAACTTCAGATATGGTAAGTGCCGTTGCCTCTGGACCCCTTCACCAGATCCACTGTGACCACAGCTGCTCTCTCTTGGTACACAGCCCTGGCAGCCATGCTCTGCTGGTTGCTGGGGCCTAATATTTGTGTCCTCAACTATGGAGACAGAACTACTTCTCCTTGTGAATTCATTGTTCTGATGTGGTTCGGGCTTGGTCTAGGTGCTGTTGAACTTGGAATAAGCCCTCTGCACCAGGTGATGGTGAAGGCTACAGGGATGACATGGCACCCTGGCAGCCTAGGCTAGCTTGAAGCTGCTGCAATTCTCCTGCCTCAGCCTCCAAATGCCTGGTTGGTAGGCTTATACCACTGTACCTGGCTGGGAGTTTCCTTCTGAGCTCATCCAAAAGTTAAAAGACTTGGGATGGGGGTGTGGATCAGTGGGTAAACCGCTAACCTAGCATGCATGAGACCCTGGGTTCCATCCCCAGCACCAAGAATGGAATCCTAGCACTCAGGAGGTTCAGAAGTTTAAGATTATCCTCCACTATATAATGAGCTGGAGGCCAGCCTAAGATACAAAAAACCCTATCTTTTAATAAAAGAACATTTGAAGACCTGCTATTACTTCCTCTGGGAAAGCCCAGGCCACACTTCCTGGAATGCATACCTGAAACCCACAAACATATATAAAGCTGAGACCTGGCCCAGGCCTGTACATTTATATTCCTTAGGCCACATACAGTTAGGTAAGTTGGGAGTCTCCAGGTTGCCATCAGTGGCCTTGGCTTGGGTACAGTCCACTGTGCAGGGAGGCTGAATGGACTTGTTGTGGCCCAGATCACCAGCCTTGAGCAGAATAGACAGAAGCATATAAAACAATGTTCAAATTAGGCATGTGGTGGACACCTGTCATCTCAGCCCTTGGGACACAGAGGCAGGAGGATGAGAGCAAGTTTAAGGCCAGCCAGGGCTACATATTGAAACCTTGTTTCAAAAGAACAGGGCATAGGCTGGGGAGGTGGCTCAGAGTTGAAAGGTACTTGATTGCAAAGCCTGCTGACCTGGGTTCAATTTCTAAGTACCCATGTAAAGTGAGATGCACAAATAAATAGCATGGATCTGGAGTTCGTTTGAAATGGCTAGGTATCCTGGCACACCCATTCTTTCTCATTTTCACTTACCCTCTCTCAGCTTGCAAAAAGGGGGGGGGATGGCTAAGGATGTGGCTCAGTTGGTAGAGTGCTTGTCTAGCATACATGGAGCCCCAGGTTTCATCCCCAACATTGCATACACCTGATGTGGCACACACTTGTAATACCAGGACTCAAGAGATGGTGGCAAGAGGATCAGAAATTCAAGGCTATCTGTGGATACATAACAAGTTACAGGCAAAAGGCCTTAGCATGCCCATTCTTTCTCTTTCTCTCCCCACCCCCCCCGTCTCTAATAAATAAAAATAAAATCTTTTTTAAAAAATCACACCAAAAAAATTAACAATGGTAATTTTAGAGCTGAGGACGTGGCTCAGGGTATTTCACAAGCATGTGCAAGGCACTATCCCAGCACAACAGAGAAAAAGGTAGAAAGCTGAATTAGCACTAGGCATTGCTGTTTTTTCCCCCTTAAGACTGTTATAACAGATGAGAGAAGAGGGATTGTGCACCAGGGAGAGGGCAATTAGCTAGAAACTAAAAGAGGAGAAAAGAGGAGCTGGGGTATGTGTACCAGGGAGCAGGAAAGCCAGAGAAAGAGAGCATTAGATATTTATGTGTAGTCCTTACAGAGCCCACGGGAAGAAACCAGGACTCCGGGACAAAACACATAGCCCAGGCAAGGTTACCTTCTTTCATTGTCATCCTGGGGATAGAATTTACGTAGTCTCAGGGTGGCCTCGAACTCACGGCAATCCTTCTACCTCTGCCTCCTGAGTGCTGGGATTAAAGGCATGTGCCACCATGCCCAGCAAGAGCTTTCTTTGGAATACTCTGCAGAGACCCACCCAAGATCTGCCTGGATCTCTTTCTGTGACCCTTGCCACCCTCCTCATCTTTTTTTTTTTTTAATTTTTATTTATTTATTAGAGAGGGGGAGAGAGTGAGTGAGAATGGGTGCACCAGGGCCTCTAATCATTGCATACAAACTCTAGATGCATGCACCACCATGTGCATCTGGCTTACGTGGAACCTGGCGAATCAAAGTGGGGTCCTTAGGCTTCGAAGGCATGTACCTTAAGTACTACTAAGCCATCTCTTCAGCCCTTTGGTGTGATTTTTCAAGGCAAGGTCTTGCTCTAGCTCAGGCTGACCTGGAATTCACTTGGTTGTCTCAGGGTGGCCTCGAACTCATAGCGATCCTCCTACCTCTGCCTCCCAAGTGCTGGGATTAAAGGTGTGTGCCACCATGCCCGGCAAAGCTACCATTTTTATTTTTTATTTAGAGAGCGAGACAGAGAGAGGAGACATATAGAATTGGTGCCCCAGGGCCTCAGCCACTATAATCAAACTCCAGATGCTCATGCCACCTAGTGGGCATGTGCAACCTTGTGTTTGCCTCACTTGTGTGTATCTGGCTAATGTGGGATCTGGAGACAGGCTTTGCAGGCAAGCACCTTAACCACTAAGCCATCTCTCCGGCCCTCCTTTTTTTCCTTAATATTTTTATTTATTTGAGAGAGCGAGTGAGTGCGCACAAAAGAGACAGAGAGAGGCAGGCAGAGAGGGAGTGGCCTCCTGCTACTGCAAAGGAATTCCAGACACATGCACCACTTCATGCATCTGGCTTTATGCAGGTACTAGGGAATTGAACCCATGCAGTGAGGCTTTGCAACCAAATGTCTTTAACTGCTGAGTTATCTCTCCAACCCAACATTTTATTCTTTTTGTTTTGGTTAGGTAGGACCTAAGAGATCCTGGCTCAATAAATAAAATAGAGTGAGGGAGAAAGACATACCAACATCAGCTTCAGCCTCCACATACTTAGCACACACTGAACACCCTCATGCCAGAAGTGGACTGCACATGATTGCATTTAACCAGGTTCTGACTCTCTGGGCCAAAGAAATTTGTAGGTCTCTTATACAAGTGAGAAGAACTTTGCTGTCACCTGAATCTAGGTGGCAATGGGAGCATGCCACCTGCCAACAGCCAGGGCTGTGATCCTCTGCCACATGATGCCCTGGATTTTTACCATCAGCATCAGCTCTGTACCTCTGTGACTCGTAAATACAGGGAGAAATTTCCAGAAGCAAAGACATGGTAGAGGAGAGGTGGCACAGTTGTGGCCCTGCGCCTCCCTAGCTGGAAGAAGAGGGAGAGAGGTTCTCTGCGCTTGGTGCCACCGTCCCCTTGTATAATCATGGGAGAGCAGCATGCCTATACAGAGGGGAGGGGCAGAGTCATAGGAGAAAGCCATCGTGCCTCAGATGTCACTAATATCCTGAATCATTGTATTTAGGGACACAGCTGGTCAGGAGCGGTTTCGGACGATCACAACAGCCTACTACAGGGGTGCCATGGTATGAACTCGGTTTTGTTACAATCATTTTAAGTTAAAACAAGGGTCATATATGGCTATACCAAAGCCTGTGTGTTGCTCTTACTTTGTTTTGTTGAGACAGGTTCTTGCCCAGGCTAACCTTAAACTCACCATCCTCCTGCCTCAGCCTCCCAAGTGCTGGGTTGACAGGCATATTACGCTGTGTTTGTGTGTAGTCTTTGCTCTAACTCCTTGACAATGTGTCTCCCAGGCTGGTTTTAGGAAGAGGTCATGCACCCTGCCCAACTTACCCATAGACATCATCCCTTCTGGCCTCAGAGGCAGAGTAGGGTTTGAACAACATAGAAACATCCTTTGGGGGGAGCCGGGCATGGTGGTGCCCACCTTTAATCCCAGCACTTGGGAGGCAGAGATAGGAGGATTGCTGTGAGTTCAAGGCCACCCTGAGACTACATAGTGAATTCCAGGTTAGCCTGGACTAGAGGGAGACATTACCTTGAAAAACCAAAAAGAAAAAAGAAACATCCTTTGGGGAATCAGGTGTGGTAGCACACTCTTAGTTCCAGCGCTTGAAAGGTTGAGTTAGGAAGCTTACTGTGAGTTTGTGACCAGCCTGGAACTACAGAGTGAGTTCCAGGTCAGCCTGGGCTAGGGTGAGACCCTGCTACCCTCCCCCCCCCACACACACACACATCCTTTGGAGATGAAGTAAGGCAGTCCTTCTAAGGTGAGAACAGTTGACATATCAGGGATGCCCCAACACTTCAGAAGGTCACATGGCCCATGTCAGTCTCTCTGAATTTGCTACCAAAACCCCAAAACCTTGAAAGCCTTCCAGGAGTTGACTTGGTCTGGGCTGTGAGCCATTCTATCTGCTGACCAGGCCTGCAGCTGAGTGACATGATAGCAAGACTAGTTTGTCATCCCCAAAACATTAACCACCCACCTTCCCCAGGGCTAAGCCAGGCAGAATGAGATGTAGGAGGCAGCAAGAAAAGTTGGGCTCCCACCTTGCACAGGTCTTCCTCATGTGAGATTGTACAGGGTAGGGCATTGAGGGACCCCAGGAAGGGGGAGGATCCTTAGCCCTGCCCCAAACTCTGGGTCATCCACCCAACTCAGTCTCCTCTCTTGGTGAACAATGCATGGGAATATGTCCCAGTCTGCTGTGAGATGGGTGGTCCATTGCCTACAGTCCTAGCACCCCCTACACCAACACTTCCTCACTCCTCCATAGCATAGACTATCCTTTAAGGGCATAGGCCCCAGTTCTCATCAACAGACCTTCCACACTGAAGGCAGTGTCATGTCCTGGTCCTTTCACATGCCTGCTATCTGGGAATCCACCAGGGAGAAGCTTGGGAGCAACTCATGGCAGGCTGGCATTAAGTATTTTGGGTACTGCAAATAATGTCTGGAACACAGTTGAATCCCAGTGATGTGGACTGAAACTTTAGTGTCCCCAATAAAATTAACTACTGCCTTGCCCCTTACCTCTGTACTACAGTGAAGGTAGTGGCTTGAGGCCTCAGTGTGCTAGGGTCCCAGGGGAAACTCTATCCCTTAAGAGGTGCTGTGTGGGCTCAAGCTGGTCCCTGCCCTGTTCCCAGTGTCTTCTTACACAAGATACCAGGCCTTAGCCCCAGGACTCAGCCTAGTATCTTGCTGGGTCTTGGCTGTGACTCTTAAGTGCATGTATGGACATATGCCCTGCCTTGCATCCAGAATGCTAAGGTCCTGGGCATACATGAGTTCGTGTGAGAGTCATTAGGCCTGACTCTGCGTGAGTTCATGCAGAGGGTCAGATTTGCTGTCTGTCTCCAGCACCATGTCCCCAACCAGCACCAAGATGGTGACTTTTATTTTGTTTTGTGGATACAGGGTCTTGTTATGTAGTCCAGACTGGCCTCCAACTCAAGATCCTCCTGGGCCACTTGAGTGCTAAGATTATAGGTATTAGCGATCATGCCTATGTCTTGGGCTTCTGTCTTAAAAGTTCTCTTCTCCTCGTTCAGTGCCCCCTTGGAATAGGCAGGGATCTTTGCCCTTCTGGAAAGAGGGCCATGGCTCAGGATGAGGTGAGGCCACCCTGTAGCTCTCTTGGGACCCAGAATGTCTCTCAGCTGTCTCCACATAATTGTTAGGGACCCAAAGATGCCACTCAACAGTGCACTCAGAGTAGGTCCCTACTCTGTCTCACTGGAAAGCATATCAGGGTCAGGCTGCCCAGGATGCTAACCCCAGTGCTAGTCATAAATAGGTGTGATTCAGAGCATCCAGGGGAGGCACTGGCCAAGTGTGGGAAGTCAGTTGGGAGTTGGGCCATACTTAGGCCAAGGTCTGACCTGGGACTGGCTCTGGAGATGTGGGGAGATGGCCACCCTCAGGCTGTGCCAGGCACTGTTCTTGTGTGGCAGCAGGCCTGTGCCCACTACACCATGCTGGGGCATCTCAGAGCTCTCAGCCTACCACAGCCCATGTCCCTACCTCTCCCTACTCAGGGCATCATGCTGGTCTATGATATCACCAACGAGAAGTCCTTCGACAACATTCGAAACTGGATTCGGAACATTGAGGAGGTAAGCTGCAGCTACTCCTGGGTGTCTTCTCCTGGGGCCACACCCCAGAGCCAGGGATATCTGCCATCAACCCCAGACTACCATTGGTCCTAGGGCTATTACCCAACCCAGGGGTGTGGCTGACTTTGCAGCCATGTCTGTGCATGAGTCACCATAAGCAGTTGGTGCTTTTTAGAAAGATGATTATAGAACCATGGTGACCCTTGTATGTGGAGGGTGTGTTGTGGAAGCATGCCACATTGTACTTTGAGCTGTAGTGGAGCCACTCAAGAGCTTGTCTGAGGCCATGCTCAAGCCAGCAGGAAACCTTGAACTGTGAAAGGACAAGGAGGCCACCACCCCATCCTCCCCAGCCACAATCAGCATTGTTGCCTTCCCACTCCCCAAAGTGCTGGCCTCATCCCATAGCCTCCCTGGGTGGCTGCACCTCTGGCTGTGATGACTATGTTGGCGGGGCTTCAGGTCCCAAGTACCAAGAACTTTACCCATCCATAAAGCCACCATGGAAGTATACATCACTGACCTCCCAGGATCTGTGAGTTGCCTTGGCATTCCTGAGAGCCAGGTACCCCCTGCTGCACACTTCCCTCCCTGAAAGCCAGTGAGCTGGCGACAGTGTTTTGGGGGCATTGTAAGCAGGACAGTGGGAGAATGGAACTGCTTTCTGATGTCCCTTCCTTCAGGAAGCATGGTCACCTTCATTAGGGACTGTGGGGAGGAGTCTTTTTTTTTTTTTTTTTTTTTTTTTTTTGAGGTAGGGTTTCACTCTGGTTCAGGCTGTCCTGGAATTAACTGTGTGGTCTCAGAGTGGCCTCAAAAATCCTCCTATCTCTGCCTCCCAAGGGCTGGGATTATAAGCATGTGCCACCGTGCCCAGCTTTTTTCTTTTTCTTTTTCTTTTTTGGTAGGAGTCATTTCATTGACAGAGTTGAGCCAAGCCCAGGAGATAGTGAAGTACACAGAGCTGGCAGCAGCTAGAAGCTTTGGCTTTCTCAGGCACAGCCCATTTCCAAAAAGAAGGGAAAATGAAGAGATCAGGGCAAGAATCCTGGGGCTACCAGGGCTCTGCAGAGAAGCTGGGAAGCCAGACAATAAGATCTGCCCCTCTTTCTCCTTTGGTAGCTTTAGCCCTGGAGTCTGCTGGACTCGGCCCACTAAGAAGCTTTTTGCCTCAGGCACCATTGCAGAAGAGGTGGCAGGAAGAATGTAAAAGCTAAAGGAAGAGGAGGAGTGCTTTGCAGTACTGCCTTCGAGACACTCATGACCTCACAGTGGCTGATGCTACCTCCATAAGACCTGCATAATAGGAGGGAAAAAATAATTCAAATTGGGCTAGAGAGATGGTTTAATGGTTAAGGTGCTTGCCTGTAAAGCCTAAGGACCCAGGTTTGATTCCCCAGAACCCATGTAAGCACATGGTGGCACATGCATCTGGAGTTTGTTTGCAGTGACTATAAGCCCTGGCACACCCATATTCTCTCTCTCTCCCCCATATACATAAAATCTGCCTCTGAGATAAATATGTAAATGAAAATATCTTCAAAATAGAAGAGAGAAGAGCTAGAGAGATGGCTCAGCAGTTAAAAGTGCTTTCTTGCAAAGTCTAATGGTCTGGGTTCAATTCCCCAATAGCCATGTAAAGCCATAAAGCCAGAGGCACAAAGTGGTACACGAATCTGGAGTTAGTTTGCAAGAGGACCTGGCATGGCTTTATTTACTTGAGAGAAAGAGAGACGGATAGAATGGGCATGGCAAGGCCTCTAGCCACTGCAAACGAACTCCAGACACATGTGCCACCCTGTACAGCTGGCGTACATGGGTCCTGGGGAATCGAACCTGGATTCTTTGGCTTTGCAGACAACTACCTTAACTACTAAGCCATTCCTCCAGCCCCTAAAAAAATTTTTTTTGGAGAGAAACACGGAGAGGAAGACAGAGAATGGGCACGCCAGCAGCCTCTCAGCCAATGTGAACGAACTCCAGATGCATGTGCCCCCTTGTGGGCAAATCACTTTGCATCTGGCTAAACGTGGGACCTGAGATTGGAACCAGCGTTCTTAGGCTTAGCAGGCAGGCGCTTTAACCACTAAGCCATCTCTCCAGCCCCCGCCCCCACTCAATTTTTTTTTAAGAGAAAAGCTAGGTATGGTAGCACATGCCTTTAATCCCAGCACTTGGGAGGCAGAAGTAGGAGGATCACTGTGAGTTCAAGGCCAGACTGCGACTACAGAGTGAGTTACAGGTCAGCCTAAATAAATAAAGAAAGAAGAGAGACTAGTTGGAAAAGGATTCAGTGGAGGGAAAAAAGGGAGAGTGGTGGGAAGGGATTGTAATAGTAATATATTGTCTATATGTACATAGGTTGTCAATAAAAAGTGTAAAAGGAGGTGGAGCTGTGGAAGTAGCTCAATATTTAAAGATACTTACTTGCAAAGCCTGATGGCCCAGATTGAATTATCTAGTACCTGGGTAAAATCAGACACACAGAGTGACACATGCATCTGGAGTTCTTTTTTTGTTTGGCTTTGTGTTTTATTTTTCAAGGTAGGGTCTCACTCTAGCCTAGGCTATCAAGATGGCCTTGAACTCATAGCCATCCACCTACCAGCCTCCCAAGTGCTGGGATCAAAGGTGTGTGCTACCACACCCAGCATCATCTGGAGTTCTTTTGCATTGGCAAGAGGCCCTGGCATGCCCATTCTCTCTCCCTCCCCTCCTCTGTGTTTGCAAATATAAATAATTCTTTAAATTAAAGAAAATAAAATTTAAAGATTAAAAAAGAAAGAAGGAGGTTGGAGAGATGGTTCTGTGGTTAAGGCACTTGCCTGCAAAGCCTAAGAACCTGGGTTTGATCCCTTGTACCCACATAAAGCCAGATATACAAGGTGGTGCATGCATTTGGAATTTATTTGCAGTGGCTAGAGGCCCTGGTGCGCCCATTCATTCAATCTATTTGCCTCTTTTTCTCTCTCAAGTAAATGAATAAATAAGTAAAGTACTAAAAAAGGAAAAGGGAAGGAAGAAGCTGTTTGCCATAGTCACAAGTTTCAGCAAGCTAGGAATATGGGCTAAGACTTGGTCAGCCTGACCCCCATCCACTCCTCTCCCCCAGCATGCCTCCGCTGATGTGGAAAAGATGATACTTGGGAACAAGTGTGATGTGAATGACAAGAGACAAGTGTCCAAGGAACGGGGAGAAAAGGTAGGTGTGGGAGCCAGCCAGGACCTCCCCCAACAGAGGCCTGTCCCAGGGAACTTCAGTGCACACTTGCAGAAAGCCTGGGCTTTTGAGGGAAAACCTTCACAGTCTTTATGAGAAGACAGTGGGCCATCCTGGTTTGCCTGGGACTGAGGGGGCCCTGGATGAGTTAGCACTCTGGTGGGATACAGGCCATGGGAATGGGTAGTGCTGGAGGCCAAAGACTGCTCGTGGCCAGCATGGAGGCTTTGTGCGCACTTCCACCTGTATGTCACTAGAACCCACTGTGGCCTATGGAGGCTGCCATAGCCAGAGCAAGAAACAGCTGTGCTGTGAGCATAGATCACCCTCCTTTTACATGTGTTACTGTGATGGAGCAGATATGTCAGCCTCCCACAAAGACCCTCTGCCTCAGCCTTGGTTCTCCTGTGCCATCTGATATGCACATTTGTTCCCCTTCACAGCTGGCACTCGACTATGGGATCAAGTTCATGGAGACCAGTGCAAAAGCCAACATCAACGTGGAGAATGTGAGTCCTGGAGCTTTTGGGAAGTGCAGACACTGTAGGATGGCTACTGTCTGGCTGACAAGCCAGCCAGGAGGTGCTAGTGGGAGGTTCCATTGTAAGAACCAGCCTTGGGCTCTTGGGCCCCCTCTGCTGGGCACCCAGGACACACAGTTCTCACTAGCTTTCCAGCAGGTCAGGGTTGCAGGCACCATTGGGCAGTGGAAAAACCACTGGTTGGGCACCAGCCCAAGCTCTGGATTCATCTTAGCCTGAGCTCCAAGTCCCCTTGCTAGCCATGGGATAGCACTAGCCTGGAAGCAGACCCACAGGAATCCCTCAAGTGGCTCTAGTGATGTTTTAAAAGCAATCTTCAGAGCTGGGCATGGTGGTACATCTATAATCCTAACATTCAAGAAGCTGAGGCAAGAGGATCAAAATCTCAAGGTCATTCTGGGCTACATAGCAAATTGGAGACCAACCTAGACTATGAGACCATCTCAAAAACAGGATGTGGGGATCAATGCACACAGACAGAACACAGCCAGAGCCAGAGAGCTGGACATTCTTTCCAGCTCCTTCTGGGCTGTTCTGGATCAGTCAGCCACACAGTACTTTCAGACAAGTCACATTGTCTCTTTGAACCTCAGTGTCCTTGATGAACAGTGAATGGAGAGGCATGTCAGATTTGTTGGACCAAAGTGCCCAACAAAAAGGAGAGCTGACAGTAAACAGAAGGGCTGAATGGAAAAGACAGGGACAGGAGCAAGACTGAACATGAATACTGCAAAGGACAGTTTCCCACCCTCCACCATTGTCCTTCCATATCTGTGCCAGGCTTGGGGTTCTGCCACTCAGGTACTAACAGCATGCTCTTTCCATAGGCATTTTTCACCCTCGCCAGGGATATCAAAGCAAAAATGGACAAAAAATTGGTAAGTGCTTACTGGTCCTTCCTGGATCTCCATTTGTGCCTCTGTTGGATCTGGCCATCCTCAGCCACACTGCATATCACTGCCCAAGCCAATCAGGCCTTTTAAGACCCAGCAGAATACTACAGAGACAGGGCTGAACTCATACATGCAGCTGAGATATCTGCACCAGACTCTGTTCTCTAGGCAGACAAGGTCCTGCCTACTGAGCCCATGGGCTAATGGGACCTTTGGCCCTTTTTGGTTTGGGTTTTTTTTTTTTTATATTATTATTTGAGAGAGAGTGGGTGCACCAGGGCCTCTAGCTGCTGCATGCAAACCCAGATGCATATGCCACCTTGTGCATCTGGCTTTGTGTGAGTCCTGGGTAATTGAACCTGGGTCCTTTGGCTTTGCAGGTAGGTGCCTTAACTGGTAAGCCATCTCTCCAGCCCTTGTTTTTGTTTTTCAGTGTAGGGTATCCCTTTAGCCCAAGCTGATCTGGAATTCACTATGCAGTTTTAGGGTGACCTTGAACTCAAGGCAATCCTCCTACCTCTGCTTCCTCAGTGCTAGGATTAAAGGCATGTGCCACCACTCCCAGCTTGTAAGCAATTTTTAAAAATATATTTTGTTGATTCACTAGAGAACAAATGCCAGAGCCCCTTACTGATGCAAACAGAATCCATATGCATACATCACTTTGTATGTGTGTCTTTACATGGGTACTGGGGAATCAAATTTGAGCTTGCAGGCTTTGCAAGGAAGCACATTTAACCACTGAATCATCTCCCCAGCCATCCATTCTACTTGTGAGAAGGTGTGTCTGTTTGTTTTCTATTGCTATAACAAATTACCCATGACCAGAGACTTATAAAAGTTTACTACAACTAGGCATTATGACACACTTGTTTTCCTAGCACTCAAAGGCTGAGGCAGGAGAATTACAAGTTTGAGATCAACCTGAGCTACATTAAAATAATAATAATAATTTAAAAGTAAAGTTTATTTGGTTCTGGAGGCCAGGAAGTCCCTGGGCTCATTGAGGGCATCTGCCTAAGGCCTTCTCATTGCTTCATAATAGCTCAAAGCATGCTAATGAAACAAGCAATCTCACCAGCTCATGTCTCCCTCCTACAAAGCCACTCATGCTGTCATCAGGTCCCATCCTTGGGACCTCATTTAATCCTAATCACCTCCCAAAGGCCCCACTTTCTAGTGCCACTTTTTTTTAATTTTTTTCTTTTTAATTTTTTATTATTTTTAGAGAGAGACACAGAGACAAACAGAGAGGGAGACAGATAGAGAATGGGCGCGCCAGCAGTCTGTCAGCTGCTGTGAACGAAATCCAGATGTGAGCGCCCCCTTGTGGTCAAGTGCGGCATTGCACCCTTGCATCACTTTGCATCTGGCTAAACGTGGGACCTGGAGATTGGAACTGCTGGAGATTGGAACCAGCATTCTTAGGCTTAGGAGGCAGGCGCCTTAACCACTAAGCCATCTCTCCAGCCCGTAGTGCCACTAACTTTTGATGTGAATTCTGGGGACACAAAGTTGACATTAGGTTTGTGGAATGGGAGCCTTCCCCAGACCATGTGGGCTGAGGCCAGGTCTAAATCCATATAAGACATGTTCTGCACAGTCCTTATGTTCCACCATCCTGGCAAGCTCAAAGGATCCTTCCACAGCCCCAAATCCTGCAAATCATGAGCACTACCAGCCTCAGTCCCAGCATTCTAGGGTTCTCTCCAGGGAGTCTTTGGGAGGCTCACCACCTACCCTTTGTTTTGCTTCAGTGTGTTTTGTTTTATTGTGAGCTGTGGGTAGAACCTAGCTCCTCGCAATGCTCAGCAAGTGGCTACCACTGAGCTGCATTCCAGCCTATTTCCTGATTAATTTGTTTGTCACGTTTCATGGTCCACGGCACAAAGTGCTCTTTTGTTTTTCAAGGTAGGGTCTCACTCTAGCCCAGGCTAAGCTAGATAGTCTCTCTGTAGTCCCAGGCTGGCCTCAAACTCATAGTGATCCTTCAACCTCTGCCTTCTGAGTGCTGGGATTAAAGGTGTACACCACCACACCCAGCCACAAAGTGTCTCTTAACCAAGTCAACACTTCACTGCAGCTTGCAGACATTCAATGTGCAAACACAACCCTACCCCTCCTGAGCTTGAGTCCTGGGCCTGCCCTCTGGCCATGTTACACAGCTGTCTGACCCAAGAGCATGAAGCACTCTGGGAAACTTCAGGTCTGGTCACAGGACAATGCACATGAAATACAGGGTGTCCTACAAGCTGTGCACATTCTATGTAAAGCACACATTTGCTCATTCTTCCCAAAATGGTGTAACTGACCAGTAAGGCCATGACTGACTTAGTAGCATCTCTTGGGCCATTTAAACAGGCAACAGAGCCAGACATGGTGGTTTATATCTATAATTCTAGCATCAGGAGGCTGAAATTGGACAATTGCCATTAGTTTGAGGCCAGCCTGGGCTACAGACTGAATTTCAAGATAGCCTGGGCTAGAGTGAGACCCTGTCCTACAACAACAACTCCTCCCCCCCCCCCAAAAAAGAAGCAACAATCCCTGTAAACCAACCACCACATAGAGATTTCACACTTTTCCCCTTCGATGTAACATGGTCAAAATCTAAGTCCTCACAGTCTTTCTAACCTGATTCACCCACTGAGTCTTGTGGGTATACTTTATCTTCCTTGGCCAGGGCAACTATTGGTCACCTGAACTGTCTGCCAGGTCATTTTCTCCTTTTCTTCAAGATAAAGTTATCATTGTGTAGCCCAGACTAAGTACAAACTCACACTCCCTGCCTCAAGCCTCCTGAGTGCTGAGTGGCTCACCAGGTCCTTTCAAAGTACAGATAATGAAGTTCTGATGGACCACCTGCATCTTGTTTAATTTGTCACTTAGCTTACCACCACATGATGAAAGGTCTAGCTGACTGAAGAGGAAGGCCTGGAGACCAGGGAGATGGCTGAATAGGTGAATGAAGTGTTTTCCTCAGAAGCATAAAGACCTGACTTTGATTAGCATGCCTGGCATGGTGGCCCACACCTATAATCCAGCACTGGGGAGGTACAGATAGGATAATCCCTGGGGCTCACTGGCCAGCCAAGTCTATACTATTTGGTGAGATCTGGGTTCAATGAGAAGACCCTGTCTGAAAGGAGGTGGACAGTGTTCCTGAGGATAACACCTGAGGTTATCCTCTGGCACATGCACACATATTCCTAAGTACACACTTTTTTTTTTTTTTTTTTTTTTTTTTGAGAGAGACAGAATGGGCACACTAGCAGCCTCTCAGCCACTGTGAACAAAACTCCAGATTTGTGTGCCCCCTTGTGGGCAAGTGTGGCATTTGCACCCTTGTGTCATTTTTTGCGTCTGGCTAAATGTGGGACCTGGAGAATCAAACGGGTGTTTTTAGGCTTGGCAGGCAGGCACCTGAACCACTAAGCCATCTCTCCAGCTCCACACACTTTTTGGAGAGAGTCAGAGAGAGAAAGAGACAGATAGAGAATGGGCACGCCAGCAGCCTTTCAGCCTCTGTGAACAAACTCCAGACGCATGCACCCCCTTGTGGGCAAGTGTGACAGCGCCCTCACCACTAAGCCATCTCTCCAGCCACACACTTTAAAAAAAAAAAAAAAAAAGAAGTAAGGGGCTGGAGAGATGGCTTAGTGGTTAAGGCGCTTGCCTGCAAAGCCTAAAGACCCAGGTTCAATTCCCCAGTGCCCACATAAAGCCAGTTGCACAAGATGGCACATGTATCTGAAGTTCATTTGCAGTGGCTGGAGGCCCTAGTGTGCCTACTCTCTCTATCTGCATCTCTCTCTCTCAAATAATAAAATAAAATTTAAAAATTTAAAGGAGAAGTCAGTCTGTGCTTATGGTTTTAGAGGCTTCAGTCCATGGCCTCTTGGCCCATTGCTTTCAGCCTGTGGCATCAGAGTATCACACAGGAATAGGTAGTAGGATATAGCTGTTCACCTCAAGGCTGCTGGGAAGCAAAGAGAGAAGGGCCTAGGCTCTCCTTCAAGGATATGCCCCCCATGACCTAATTTCCTTCTAATAGTATCCACCTCCTAAAGGTCCCACCAGCTGCCAGTAGCACCAGCTAGGACTGACCCTTCAATGCATGGCTTTGGGGATGTTTAATAGGCAACATAACAAAGTACAAAGCACCTTAAGTAAACCCCTCGCCACTTCTTTCCTGTCTCTACTTCTACTTGGTCACATGTGCTGTAAAAGCCCCATGGACCTATCTGTCTACCAATCGTGGCACCAGTTCATCCAGTTCTGCTCTCCCTAGTAGTAATCTTGAGAGCTTTCTTTGTTTTGGTTTGGTTTTTCCAGGTAGGGTCTTGCTCTAGCTCAGGCTGACCTGGAATTCACTATGTAGTCTCAGGGTGGCCTTGAACTCACGACAGTCCTCCTATCTCTGCCTTCCGAGTGCTGGGATTAAAGGCGTGCGCTACCACGCCTGGTGAGAGCTTTCTTTGGAATACTCTGCAGACATCCACCCAAGATCTGCCTGAATCTCTTTCTGCAACCCCTACCACCCTCCTCATCTTTTTTTTTTTTTTTAGTTTTTATTTGTTTATTAGAGACAGAGAGGGGGAGAGTGTGTGTGAGAATGGGCGCACCAGGGCCTCTAGCCATTGCAAATGAACTCCAGACCCATGTGCCACCACATTCATCTGGCTTACGTGGGACCTGGAGAATTGAACCAGGGTCTTTGGGCTTCACAGGCATGTGCCTTAACCACTAAGCCATTTCTAGCCCCACCCTCCTCATCTTGACACAGTGCCCTTTCCCATTGGCCCCTCTGCTATGGTCATACTACCTTGTAGTGTTTTCTTGCATTTCCTGGGGTTCGTTTACATATTTGCCTCTCCTGTTGCTGCTGAAACAGATTTAGTAGGTTAAACAACCCAGATTCATCCTTTGCCTTTGGGGAAGTCAGAAGTCTCAGAGGGGCCTCAGCAACCTGAAATGGAAGTGTCAACAGGACCTCTGGTGGGTAATCTGTTCCCTTGACACTGAATTCTT
The DNA here is from genome assembly GCA_036365145.1 of Orientallactaga sibirica. NCBI lineage: Eukaryota > Metazoa > Chordata > Mammalia > Rodentia > Dipodidae > Orientallactaga > Orientallactaga sibirica. Next base: position 238,412 of record JAEOAD010002758.1, read on the forward strand.
CATTGTGCAGCCTCCCCCATCTGCAGAGTTGGCTACTGAGCAGCTCTGCTCATAAAGTCAAGTGATCAAGCTGGGCATGGTGACACATGCCTGTTGTCATCCCAGCCATCAGGAGGCTGAAGAGAATTGTGATTCTAGGCCATTCTGACTACATAGAAAGAGCTTGTCTCATAGGGGGTAAAAAAGAAAAAAAAAGTGTTCCCAGTGTCACCTCCCCTCTTGCCTGACTCCTTTCTCACTTGATGCATGACGATGGGAAATCCCACTACTATGCATTTCCAAGGGACCTCTCTCCCCATACAGCATGAGTCCCCGTGCATGGCCATTAGTCTCCTCTGCCACAGCCAGCCCAACGGCCAGAAAAGCCCTTGGCACATTCTAAGCATTCAGTAGTCAGTGTTGAATGAAGTCAGGTTTTACAATAGGAAAGAGTTAGAGGTTTTGATGACCTGGTGTTGGCAGGGACCAGTCATAGGGACTCTGAATGCCAGATAACAGATTTGAGCTACTTCTCAGAAAAAAAGGGGAAACACTCATGGGTTTTTAGTTCAAAGATTAGAATAGAATCCAGGCATGGCTCACACCTATAATCCCATTGGATAAGAAACAGGAAGATTGCCGGGCGTGGTGGCGCACGCCTTTAATCCCAGCACTCGGGAGGCAGAGGTAGGAGGATCGCTGAGAGTTCGAGGCCACCCTGAGACTACATAGTTAATTCCAGGTCAGCCTGGACCAGAGTGAGACCCTACCTTGCAAAACCACAAAAAAAAAAAAAAAAAAAAAAAAAAGAAACAGGAAGATTGCCTAAAGTTCAAGGCCAGCCTGGGCTACAGAGTAAAACTATGTCTTAAAACAAAAAGGAAAGTGGGGGGTCTTGGAAGATGGGTAATGGCATTTGGTATGCAAGCATGAGGACCTGAGTTTCATCCCCAGCACCCACCCACATTAAAAGCCAGGCATGGGCCAAGCGTGATGGCACATACCTTTAATCCTAGCCTAGTTCAGACACCAAGTCATGGACACTGTGGATGGAAAGCTCTAAATATGGTAGAAACCATGGTGAATGTGTGGGTTGTTGGTCACCCAGAATGGGGACAATGGTAAAGGGACAGAAGGGAAGCTTCCAAGGTAAGGGAAATGTTCTCCAATCTCACACAACTCTGCATCTGTCCAAGAGTGCCTAAAGTTCAGGCCAAGGGGGCTGGGGAGATATGCAAGCATGAGGACCTGAGTTTCATATTGATGGCACATACCTTTAAAGGTTGTTTGTGGATGGAAAGCTCTAAATATGGTAGAAACCATGGTGAATGTGTGGGTTGTTGGTCACCCAGAATGGGGACAATGGTAAAGGGACAGAAGGGAAGCTTCCAAGGTAAGGGAAATGTTCTCCAATCTCACACAACTCTGCATCTGTCAAGAGTTGTCTAAGGGGGGCTGGAGAGATGGCTTATTAAGGTGTTTGCCTGCAAAGCCAAAGGATCCTGGTTCGACTCTCCAGGACCCACATAAGCCAGATGCACAAGGGGGCGCGTGCATCTGGAGTTTGTTTGCAGTGGCTAGAGGCCCTGGCGTGGCCATCCCCCTTCTCGCTCTCAAATAAATAAATAAAATATTTAAAAGTTCTATTAAGAGAGAGAAGCCGGGCGTAGTGGCACACGCCTTTAATCCCAGCACTCGGGAGGCAGAGGTAGGAGGATTGACATGAGTTCGAGGCCACCCTGAGACTACATAGTGAATTCCAGGTCAGCCTAAGCTAGAATGAGACTCTACCTCAAAAGAACAAACAAAAAAAGGGTATGAATGGTGGATGGGCAGTTGATGGTTTGATGGCATATGGATGGATGAATAGTTGGTTGGAAGTGGGGGGGGCAGTTATTTGGAAGGTGAAGGGTAGATGGACCTCATGAGTGAATGGAAGGCTGGCTGGCATTTGGATGAAGTACCATGCTCAACAGTAACCTTTTGTGGTTTCAGGAAGGCAACAGCCCCCAGGGAAGCAACCAAGGAGTGAAGATCACAGCTGACCAGCAGAAGAGGAGCAGTTTCTTCCGGTGTGTTCTTCTGTGAGAACCACGCCTCACTGAGCCTGGCTCAGCCTCGCTGACTGTGCCTGTCCTGAGCGCACCTCCTGAGCTGGGGCTGCCCACCTCCACTGCCCCACCACCGCCGCCGCTACTGGGCATGGCCACCTGAATGCGATTGAGAAATTGTTTATTTACTAACTGTCTGATCTTTTTCAACTTCGGAGATGGGACCAGCTAAGAATTGGCTACTTTTCTTGGAACATCTGCCACTTGGGCCACATGGCATCACCAGAAAGATGGAGTTGAGGCACAATGACCTCCATCCCTGGGCCTTGTGCAGTTAAAGCCCTGCCAGCAAGCCCTTGTCCTCTACCATGGAAGCCAAGCCAGCTGCCAAGCTCCATGCTCTGAGCAACACAACCATGCTTGCCAAATCTGTTGCCCACTTTCACCTCGCAGTTTGGACAAAAACCATTTCCCCTCTTCTTTCTACCTGGCAAACCAAAGGGAAACACAAATTAAGAAAACCTGTGTAAAGCATCTAGAAGCGTGGGCAGCTTTCGTGGACACAGGCTGACCTGAGTCCACAATCAAGCAGGCTCCATCTGAGCACTAAGGGACACTATGCCCATAGCAAGTGACCCCAGAATCACCCCGCATGACCTTCCTGTCATGGGGCACCCTTCTTTGGCACCAAGTTGGCCCCTACTCTTGTCCTCCCCCATCTCCAAATTGGACATTCTTTCTAGCTGAGATTTTTTTATTTTTCCAGATTTGAAATGCCATGAAGTGATTACATCTGACTTCCAACAACAGACCCAGGGGACCTGGAACAAGCAGGGCTGTCCTCATGGGCACCTGGTCCCACTGAGGCACAGGCATTCCATGGTGACAGACTGGCCGCCCTGCCATCTGGGTAGGGTTTTGCTGTCATTGTCAGTTTCTGTTCTGCAGCTCTACTCTCCAGAGAGACTGAGATTGGGACCAGCTATCCCGGCGGGAGGGGTGTCACCTGGGAGCCCCTTCCTTTTTACTCCTTCACACCTAGGCTGCTGTCAATCCAAGCCCTCGACATCAATTTCTCCTTTTTTGAAATTAAAGCCAACATACCAGCAATGGTCTACCCTGCTAGTCTGACGTGCTGTTTCCATCGACCAGTGAATGGGTGGTCATGCCTGCAGATTGCTCAAGCCAGGTGGCCATCTTGGGTGGTGGGTACAACAGACACCTTTTATCAAGAGGGCTGGAGGTATAGCTCAGTGGTAGAGCCTTTACTTAACATCCATGAAGTAATAGGTTCCATCCTTAACATGGATGGATAGGTAAGTGTAGAGAGAGAAAAATGAATTCTATAGTCCCAGCTACTTGGGAGGTTGAGGCAGGAGGATTTGCTTTAGAGTTTGAGACCAACCTGTTCTATGGAGGGAGATCCTGTCTCAAAAAAAAAAAAAAAAAAAAAAACCAGCAAGCACAGTGACAAAAGGTTTCAGTATCCTAGCTGGAACAATGGGCCCCTACACTTCTGCAGCCCTGGGCCCAGCTGCCCTTTGCAGAAGACCCTTGGTGTGGCCTTCCCCATTGCTTCAGTTCCTGCCCTGGCATCATTCCTTTGTCCTGGTGTGTTGCAGTCAGGTTCACATTGCTGGCAGAAATCACCCAACCAAGAGCAGCTTGTGGGGAAGAAAAAATAAAAGGTTTATTTTGGCTTATAGACTTGAGAGGAAGCTCCATGATGGCAGGGGAAAACAACAGCATGAGCAGAGGGTGGACATCACCTCACCAACATCAGGTGCACAACAGCAATAGGAGTTTGCCACACACTGGCAAGGAGAAACTGGCTAAAATACCCATAAGCCCGCTCCCAACAATACGCTGCATCCAGGAGGCTTTAATTCCCAAATCTCCATCAGCTGGGAACCTAGCATTCAGAACACCTAAGTTTATGGAGGACACCTGAATCAAACCACCACATGGTCCAAGGAGATACCCATGTGGCCAAGCTTGCATGCTGGGTCCTAAGCCCCACTGACTGCCCTTCTTGAGAACCTGTTTCACTGCACTTCCCATGTATGGTTCTGCCCCTCTTTGTCTCCACCTCCCTGGCAGCACATATCTTCTAAGGATCTGGGTGTGGTAGTACATGCCTAGCATCCCAGAATGTGGGAAGCTGAGGCAGGGGAATGGTGAGTTCAAAGCCTGGGTTGTATAACAAGACACTGTTTCAGAACAAGAAAACATTGAATTCATATATGCCAAACACCAAAGTTTAGCCCAGTCTACCTTAAATGTGTTCAGAGCCCCCATTCAGGTGTGCCAGGGCCTCTTGCCACTACAAAGGAATTCCAGGCACATGTGCTACTTTGTGCCTCTGGCTTTACATGGATACTGGGGAGGAAATTGAACCCAGGCTATCAGGTTTTGCCAGCAAACACTTTTAACAGCTGAGCCATCTCTCCAGCCCCGAAACTTGAAATTTTTATTTATTTTTTATTTATTTGCAAGGGGAGAGTAAGAGAAAGACAAAGAAAGGGTACACAGGGGCCTCTTCCCATTACAAAGGAACTCCAGATGCATTAGCCACTTTGTGCTTTACATGGGTAGTGTGGAATTGAATCCCAGCCAGCAAGCTTTGCAAGCAAGTGCCATTAATTGCTGAGCCATCTCCCCAGCCCTTGAAAATTTTTAAATAACAGCTTTATGGATGTATAATGAACATACAAGTCTCCCATTCGATGGGTTTTTAGTATATTCAGTCAGCCATTCACTACCCAAGTCAATTTAGAGCATGCTTATCAGCCAATACCTGTCAACAGTCAGTTGCCATTGCCCCTTATGGTTATCCCTAGCAACCACTCATGGGCTTCCTGCCTGTGTGGATTTGCCTGTTGTGGACTTTTCATGTCAGTGGGACCACACACATATTCTCTGAGGTCTGGCTTCTCACTCAGCATCAAGGTTAGGTCAAAGCTGCTTTCCTTTTCATGGCTGACTGGATGGATGGTACCATGGTTTCAGTGCATCCCTCAAAGGTTCATGGACTGGAAGCTCAACCCTTATGTGGCAATATTGAAGTTGGTAAAATGACTTCTGCTTCCCCTTCCTCCTTCAAGACATGGTATCAGCATGTAGCTCAGTCCAACCTATATCTCCCCACTTCCCCATCCTCCTGCCTCAACCTCCCTTCCCAAATGCTGGGATGACAAATTTGAGCCACCATGCCCAGACTGTGTGTGTCTTTTTCTTTTCTCTTTTTTCCGAGGTAGGGTTTCACTCTAGCCCAGGCTGACCTGGAATTCACTATGTAGTCTCAGGCTGTCTTCGAACTCATAGTGATCCTCCTACCTCTGCCTTTGGGGTGCTGGCAGGCAGAGGTAGGAGGATTGCCATGAGTTCAAGGCCACCCTGAGACTACATAGTGAATTCCAGGTCAGCCTGGGCTAGAGTGAAACCCTACCTCAAAAAAGATAAGAAGGAAGGAAAGGAGGGAAGGAGAGAAGAAGGAAGGAAGGGAGGGAGGGAGGGAGGAAGGAAGGAAGGAAGGAAGGAAGGGAGGGAGGGAAAATCTTAGAGTGAGAGTTATAAGGCAGCACCAGGGATGAAGTTGGAACTGTTGTAGAGTGCTTGCCTAGCATATACAAAGCCCTGGGTTTGATCACCTGGTCATTCTCAGCTACATAACAAGTTTAAGGAAAGCTTGAGATACATGAGACCTTATCTCAAAAATAACTAATAAAATAGGGGTTGGAGAAGATGGCTTGCTTAGCGGTTAAAGGCACTTGCTTGCAAAGCTCGAGAGTCCAGGTTTGATTCTCCAGCACTAACGTAAAGCTGGATGCAAAGCGGCACATGAATAGCATGTGTGCTTCTGCACCCCCACACATACACACACCAAACTTTTTTTAATATTTTATTTTTTTTTATTTATTTGAGAGAGATACAGAAATAAGCAAGGAGAGAGAGAGAGAATGGGCACTCCAGGCCCTCCAGCCACTGCAAATGAACTCCAGATGCATGCATCTTGTGCATCTGGCTTACTTGGGTACTGGGGAATACAGCCTCAAACCGGGGTCCTTAGGCTTCACAGTCAGGCACTTAACCACTAAGCCATTTCTCTAGCCCCCCCCTTTTTTTGTGGTAGGGTCTCACTCTAGCCCAGGAATTTACTATGATCTGGAATTTACTATGTAGTCTCATAGTGGCCTCGAACTCTCAGCAATCCTACCTCTGCCTCCTGAGTGCTGGGTCTAAAGGCATGCACCACCAAGCCTGGCCAAATATTTTTTACGAACCTTTTTATTAAACAAATGAAATGGTATAAACCCCATGCCAGCTCTGCTCTAGCACTTCCCCCAACCCTGGAGTCTGTGGCCCCAGCATTCCCCAGAACCCTTAGCACCCCACTCACCCAGTGAGACCAACAGGAAGCCCAGACCTGTTCCCCAGTAAAGACAGAGGGACTCAGGGTCCCAGCCCCGCTACCTCTCCCCACAGGCACCTCAGCTTCCCCTGCCTCAGCAGTATCAATTGCCCTTTCCTTCCTCTGGCACCCTGTGTATCTGTTTGTGGACTGTGGACTGTGGACATGGAGGGATTGTGCTACAGTGTTCTGATAGGAGGACTACTTTGTGGGAGACCACAGTCCCCAAACAGCTCAGAGGAAGTGAGGTAGAGAACTTTACTAGGGCCGCAGTGGGACTGGGCTCTCACGCGCTCCCTCCCCTCTCTCTCTCTCTCTCTCTCTCTCTCTCTCTCACACACACACACACACACACACACACACACACACACACACACACAGATTAAGTAAATAAGTAAATAAATAAAATAGAATCAGGGGGCTGGGGAAATAGCTTAGCAGTTAAGGAGTTTGCCTGAGAAGCCAAAGGAATCTGGTTCGATTCCCCAGGACCCATGTAAACCAGATGCACAAGGGGATGCATGCGTCTGGAGATCGTTTGCAGTGGCTGGAGGTCCTGACATGCTCATTCTCTCTCTCTCTCAAATAAATAAATAAAATATTTAAAATAAAATAAAACCAGAAGATCCAAGCGTGGGTTGGGGATGTAGCTCAGTTGGTAACAGTGCTTGCCTAGTATACATGAAGCCCTTCCCCACCCCAAATGAAAAAGGGCTTAAGGACATGGCTTAGTGGATAGAGTGCTCATCCAAAATGCAGGAAGCCCTGGGTTCTATCCACAGCACTGCATAAACTAGGTGTGGTGGCACACCTGTAATCCCAGCACTCAGAAGGTAGAAGCAAGAAGATCAGAAGTTTAAAGCTATCCTCAGCTACATGAGAAGTTTGAGGCCAGCCTGGGCCACATGGGACCTGATCTCAAAAAATAAAGATATAGGGCTGGAGAGATGGCTTAGCAGTTAAGGTGTTTGCCTGCAAAGCCTAAGGACCCAGGTTTGATTCCCCAGAACCCACATAAGCCATGTGATGCATGCATCTGGAGTTCATTTACAGTGGCTACAGACCCTGGCACACCCATTTTCCCTCCCTTTGTCTCTTTCTTTCTCTAATAAATAAAAATAAATTTTTAAATAAAGATATAAAACTAAAACAAAAACTCGAAGCCAGGCTTGGTGGCGCATGCTTTTAACCCCAGCGCTTGGAAAGCAGAGGTAATCACTGTGAGCTTGCAGGCAGACTGGAGATACAGATTGAATTCCAGGTCACCCTAGGCCAGAGTGAGACCCTACCTGGGCTGGGGCTGGAAGGAAACACAGAAGAATAGAATGAAGAGATTAATACTCTTGGACTACATCATTGGTTTTCTTTTTTTCTCAAAGTAGGCTCTTATTCTAGCCCAGGCTAACCTGACATTCACTTGATAGTCTCAGCGTAGCCTTGAACTCATGGAGATTCTCCTACCTCCCAAGTGCTGGGATTGAAGGTGTGTGCCACCATGGTTGGCTTTGGTTTTCTTTCTCTATTTTTTTTGTTGTCGTTTTGGGTTTTTGTTTTGTTTTTTTTTGTTTTTGTTTTTCAGACTACGTAGCCCAGGCTGGTCACAAATTTATAATCCTTCTGTCTCATCATCCTGACTGAGGGCTGGGATTGTAGACTTGCATGACCATGCCTGGTTTACATGGGTCTTGATGACAATTAAATTTTAAAATATAATTTCAGATGTGCTTTTGTAATGGGGTGGTCCAGGAAAGTCCTTGTACCCCAGACCCTAGGTTGGCTTTAATTTTAATCAAAGAATTGAATAAAAATGACTGAGGATAATTATTAAATTATTATATTTTTCTAAAAATATTTTTATTTATTTATTTGAGAGAGAGAGAAGCACAGAAAGAGAGGCAGATAGAGAACAGGTGTGTGGGTAAAGCGCTTGCCTGCAAAGCCAAAGGACCCAGGTTTGATTCCCCAGGACCCACATAAGCCAGATGCACAAGGTGGCACATGCGTCTGGAGTTCTTTTGCAATGGCTGGAGGCCCTGCCATGCCCATTCTCACTCTCTCTCTCGCTCCCCCCCCCCCGCCTCTAATAAATAACTAAATAAAAATAAAATCTTTTTAAAAAAAAAAAGAGAAAAGCTGCGGGTAGTGGCACATGCCTTTAATCCCAGCACTGGGGAGGCAGAGGCAGGAGAATTGCCATGAGTTCGAGGCCACGCTGAGACTACATAGTGAATTCCAGGTCAGTCTGAGCTAGAGTGAGACCCTACCTCGAAAAACCAAAAAAAAAAAGAGAGAGAGAGAGAGAAAAGCTCAAGAAACTCCTGCTATGTGGGGAGCTGGAAGGGATAAAGAACCCATGCAGAGAGTAAGGACTAGGGGGCCATCCTGGCTGGGCCTAAGCCAGGGCCTAAGTAGAGTCCCTCCTGGCTGGGTCTGGACCTAGAGAAAAACTCACCCACAGCTGAAGTTCCCAAGTGATCAGAGAGAGACTGCCTTCTACTTACAAAGATATTTATGATCTTATGGGGGTGGACTGTCTTCTGGCTCAAGTAAACCAGAAAGCCAGCTGGTTGGTTAGGGCTAGGGGCTGTCTCAAAAGAAGTTAGCTCAGGGGGCTGGTGGGATGGCTTAGCAGTTAAGGTGGTTGCCTACGAAGCCAAAGGAACCAGGTTCAATTCCCTAGGACCAGCATAAGACAGATGCACCAGGGGCACATGCATCTGCAGTTCGTTTGAACTGGCTAGAGGCCCTGGCATGCCCATTCTCTCTGATTGTCTCTCTTCTATGTCTCTCTCTCTCTCTCTCTCTCTGTGCTTGCAAATAACTAAAAATAATTATAAAAAAAAAAAAGAAGTTAGCTCAGACACCAAGTTCCAGGGGCTAAACTTGACCAACCACAATATTTAAATCTTATAAAAGACCTCTCTCCTAGGAGGGGGTCCTAGCTATTTGTAAAATAATAAAATAATAATAATAATAATAATAATAGGTCTGGGACATGAGACAAGAGAAATAAAAATATAAGATCAGCTTTGATTTCTAACAAGTACAAATTTTCCTGCCCTTTTCACCTTCAGGGGTCCAGTCACCCTAACTATACACCCTTCTCACTTTTATGGAGGAAGCTGAGATAGGACACCTCAGCCCATTCAGGTACATCCCAGTCTCAAGGCCTTTGCATGTGCTCTTCCCTTCTGCAACACTCTTCCTACAATGCACATCCATCCCATCCCACCTTTGTCAACTAGTCCCTTTGCCTTTTAAGGGGTTCTGGTGACTGCAATCCCCCTGGGGGGGGAGGGATTAGAGTAATCTCTTCATTGCTTAGTAGCCTACTGATGCCAAGAGGGTGGGGATCACACTTGTCATGGGTCGACCTACCCCATCCCTGAAGCTAGCACACAGTAGTAAGTAGTTGGTGGCAGCCAGGTGACCCTCCACCTGGTCTTGTCCAGGTCCCACCTCAGGTCACCTGCCCCAGGAAACAGGAACCGCCTGTGGCCACCCGCCCTGCCCTGCTGACGCTCATATCCTGAACTGAAACTCAGGCTGGGCAGGGTCCCAGTAAACATCCCTCAGGTACAAGTCTCCAGCCCCACTGGTTTGCAGGACAGCCAGCACTGGGCAGGGCAGGACTGGGGTCAAGGAGAGATGGCATGGAGACTCCTACAGGCACTGGGGGAGGGTTCCTGGAGGAGCTGATCTGGAGAGTAATCCATACCTGCATCTCCAGCCTCCCGAGGCAAAGGCTAGAGGATTGGGAAGTTGAAGCCTGTGTGGACTGCATAATACGGCTGTCTGGGGACAGTGCGGGAGGTGGGGAGGCAAGGGGTGGAAGTAGCGCTGGAAATGGAGGTTAAGATGGGAAAGGACAGTGGGGCTAAAGAACAAGCCAAAGTCAAATCAGGTTTGGTAGAACCAGGATGCTTTTGTGAGGGAAGAGGAAGTCAGGGTTCATTCATAACACCAGTTCATTTAGCACTCTTCCATCAGCAAACAGCTTTTGTATCATCCTCTGGTCTAGGTTTTCACCATATGATGCTGGTGAGTGGGGACCAAGAAGTAATGGTGCTCTAGCCCTGAGTCTCAGGAAAGGCTGTGGGTGGGTGGCTGGGTGGGGACAAAGCCAGATAAACACCTCTAACTCTTTGGGTCCCCACTGAGCCAAACAAAGGACAGCAAGGAAAGACGGAGGAAAGAGAAAAATTGCCATTTTGGGCTGGGAAAGGAGGAAGAGAGTCTGTCTAGAGGAAGAAGCATTTGTATTGAGTTTGTTGAAGGCTAAGAGTTTTCTGAGGTTAAAAAAAAAAGGAGCCAGACATGGTGGCACACACCTTTAATCCCAGCACTTGGGAGGCAGAGGTAGTGTTATAGGGTCCAGTGTCACACAAGTAAGACCATCAACTCATGGTATGTGAGGTAAAGTTTTACTGGGTAAAAAAGAAAAAAAAAAGAAAAGAAAAGCTGATGCACACCAGGGTTACACCCAGGTTCTCAGGATGCAACCCTGAACTGTTCCTGGAGTATCAGCTTTTATTGGAAACAACCACATGATGTTCATAGAAAAAACAGGATGGGAGTTCAACCATAAAGTTAAATGGGGGTGGGGAGGGAAAAGGGTTCATGTAGATTTTAAAGTTACATATACATGTAGATTAGATGCCCATGTTGTTGTGGCATTTTTTGTTTTGTTTTTTATGGTTTTTCCAGATAGTGTCTCACTCTAGCCCGGACTGACCTGGAATTCACTATGTAGTCTCAGACTGGCCTCAAACTCACAGAGATCCTCCTACCTCTGCCTCCCGGGTGCTGAGATTAAAGGTGTACATCACCATACCTGGCTAGCTTTTGTTTGTTTGTTTTTTAATATTTATTTGCAAGCAGCAAGAGGGAGAATAGGCACACCAAGGCCTCTTGCCATTGAAAATGAACTCAAAACACATGTGCCACTTTGTGCATGTGGTTTTATGTGAGTACTGGGGAACCAAACCCAGACCATCAAGCTTTGCAAGCAAGCAAGCCTTTAATCACTGAGCCATCTCTCCAGCTTCCATCCCTGGTTTTTTTTTTTTTTTTTTTTTTTTTTTTTTTGTGTGTGTGTGTGTGTGTGTGTGTGTGTTTTTCAAGGTAGGGTCTTGCTCTAGCCCAGGCTGACCTGTAATTCACTGTGTAGTCCCAGGGTGGCCTTGAATTTATGGCGATCTTCCTACCTCTGCCACCCGAGTGCTGGGATTAAAGGTGTGCACCACCACATCTGGATCATCCCTGGTTTTTTTTTTTTTTTTTTGTTTGTTTGTTTTTTTTGTTTTGCAAGGTAGGGTCTCACTCTGGTCCAGGCTGACCTGGAATTAACTATGTAGTCTCAGGGTGGCCTCGAACTCTCGGCGATCCTCCTACCTCTGCCTCCCAAGTGCTGGGATTAAAGGCGTGTGCCACCATGCCCGGCTCATCCCTGATTTTTTAAGTTAGTTTGCTTTTTTATTTTGAGACAAGGTATGACTAGGTAGCCCTGGCTGGTCTGACATTCACTATGTAGACAGACAGCCTCTCAACGGTTGGGATTACAGGCCTCAGACACATATGGTGGGACCTTGTTATCCTCTGGAAAGTTATATATACACATATTTCAAGGGATATGTGTGTATGTGTATGTAAACAATATATATAATATCAGGCTGGAGAGATGACTTAATGGTTAAATGCTTGCTTGTGAAGCCTGAGAACCCCAGTTTGAGGCTCAATTCCCCAGAATCAATGTAAGCCAGGTGCACATGCATGTAGAATTTGTTTACAGTGACTGGAGGCTCTAGTGCTCCCATTCTGTCTCTCTCTCTCTCTCTCTCTCTCTCTCTCTCTCTCTCTGTCACTATCAAATAAAATAAATAAAAATAAACAAAAATTTAAATATAAATATAATATTAATATATAATAATGCATATATAATATTCAGTTCCAGCTATCCCTTCCAAATTACACGTGAAAATGCAGGCCTAGAGAGGTTAAGCACATGACTTGGTCACATACAGCAGCTAAGTAAGGGAGCTAGAATTTGAATTCAGACCATCAGCTTCCAATTCCAAGCTCTTCAGTACCTGTCACCATGAGCTTGTCCTAGGGAGATCCCAGCCTGGCAGAGACAACCAAAGATATTCCAACTCCATGGGGACTGCTGGGCAAGAGAGGGAATGGGGATGGGGGGGAGGACAGACTGTTTTAAAACATGATCTGTTTGATGTCACTTGCCCCAAGTGCCTTTGCACTTCACCCCAGAGGGTGTGTTTGTGTCCATCAGGAGAAAGCCAATATTGACTGTCATTTACATGCTCCTCTCCCTTCATATGGGACCAGCCTGAAGCCAAAGGGTTCAAAAAGGGGACAGAATGAATGGTGTGTTACAGAGGACAATCTTTTCTTGCTGGTTTTCCAACTTAATACTGTTTCAAAAATTAGAGCTTGGGGCTGGAGAGATGGCTTAGTGGTTAAGGCACTAGCCTGCAAGACCTAAGGACTCAGGTTTGATTCCCCAGTACCCACATAAGCCAGATGCGCAAGATGGTGCATGCATCTGGAGTTCGTTTGCAGTGGCTAGAGACCCTGGCATGCCCATTCTCTCTCCTTCAAATAAATAAATAAGATATTTATTTTTAAAAAACGAAAATTAGAGTTATTTCAAAGCTGGGAGATGGCTCAGTGGTTAAAAGTGGTTGCTTGCAAAACCTGCCAACCTGAGTTCAATTCCAATGCCACCCATTTAAACAGGGCACAAAAGGAACACATGCATACTGGTTTTTGTTTGCAGAGGCAAGAGGCCCTGGTACACGCGCGCGCGCGCGCACACACACACACACACACACACACAAATAAATAACTTTAAAAAAGTTAAGCCTGGTGGGGTGGCACACTCCTTTAATTCCAGCACTTGGGAGGCAGAGGTAGGAGGATCACCCTGAGACTACAGAGTGAATTCCAGGTCAACCTGGACTAAAGTGAGACCCTGCCTTGAAAAACCAAACTAAATAAATAAATAAATAAATAAATAAATAAATAAATAAATAGATAAATAAATAAATAAAATTAGAGTCATTTTGCTCTGTAGGTCCATATCCCTGGCTCACAAAACCCCGTGGTACCTTGAGTTTAAATCTGTCAAGATGGATGTGAATTAACAGTGAACTTGATGAGCTGGACATGTGACACACACCTGTCATCCCAGCACTGGGAAGCTGGATTTGGGAGGATCAGGAGTTCAAATTCATTCTTGGCTACAGAATGAGTTTGAAGCTAGGTTGGGCTACATGAGACCCCATGTCAAAACAGGGGAGAGGCTGGAGAGGTTTCTAAGTGGTTAAAGCACTTGCTTGCAACGCCTGATGGCCCAGGTCCAGTTTCCCAGTACCCACATAAAGCCAAATGGACAAAGTGGCACATGCCCCTGGAGTTTGTTTGCAGTGGCAGGGGGCCCTGGTGTGCTCATTTATTCTTTTTCTCTCTGCTTGCAAATAATTTTTTTAAGAAAATAAAAAGCACCCAGCATATAGTTGTCACTCAGGCAAGAAGTCAGGTTTGCACATGTTGCCCTTGTTGTTCTGGTCACCTAGAGAGCTTCCTGTGGAAGAGACTGAAAAATTAGAGCAAAGAAGAGAGAAGCACTGCATCTGTTACCTTCATGTTGCTGGGACAATACCTGACAGAAACCAGTGGAAGGGATTATTTCAATTTGCAATTCCAGGTTGCAGTCCATCTGGCAGGGAAAGCATATTAGCAGGAGCTTGAGGCAGCCTGGAGTAGGTTCAGGGTGAGGAAGCAGCAGGATGAATGCTGGGGCTCAGCCAGCTCTCCTTACACAGTCTAGGACCCTCCCTCAGTTAAGGTGGGTCTCCCTACCTCAATTAGACTAATCAAGATAATCCCTCACAGGTGATTCTAGGTCCTGTCATGTTGACAGTCAATGAAATCCATCACACCTGGGCTGCCTAGGAGGGGCCTACTGGTGATTTGACACAGGTGTCTGGGGAGATTCAACATGGAGGCCTGCCCAAATCTAGATGAAGACGGACAGCTGTATCCAACAGGCCCCGAGCAGTGGTCACTGAGGTTGTCTGAGATCAGGGTCTGCCAGGGGTGTGAGAGTGGCTGTGGCCTCCCTCCACCCTTCCCTGACACTGAGTTAAGAAAACCAGCACAGCTTAGCTCCTTAAGGCCTCCAACTATGATTTGGCCATCTCAGAAGAGACAGAAAGACAAAACTACTCTTCTACCAGCAAATCCAAAGGATTCCAGACCAAAGAAATATTTAAAAATCCAATGGTTCAAGCTGGAGAGGTGGCACAGTGGTTAAAGGCGTGCCTGCAAAGCCTAAGTACCAGGGTTTGATTCCCCAGTACCTATGTAAAGCCAGATGCACAAGATGGCACATGCCTCTAGAGTTCATTTGCAGTGGCTGGGGGCCTGGATGCACCATTCTGTCTCTCTCTCTCCTCCCTCTTTCTCATAAATAAATACATTTTAAAAATATTTATTTTTATTTATTTATTTGAGAGTGACAGACACAGAAAAGAAAGAGAGAGAGAGAGACAGAATGGTGCACCAGGGTCTCCAGCCACTGCAAACGAAGTCCACATGCATGTGCCACCTTGTGCATCTGGCTTACATGGTTACTGGGGAATTGAGCCTCAAACCAGGGTCCATAGGCTTCACAAGCAAGCGCTTAACTGCTAAGCCATCTCTCCAGCCCAAATAAATACATTTTTTAAAATCCAATGGTTACATTTTTTAAATTAAAAATAAATAAATAAGACATTAGGACTGGAGAGATACCTTAGTGGTTAAGGCGCTTGCCTGCAAAACCAAAGGACCCAGGTTCAATTTGCCAGGACCCACGTAAGCCAGATGCACAAGATGGTGCATGTGTCTGGAGTTAATTTGCAGTGGCTGGAAGTCCTGGCACACCCATTCTCTCTCTCTCTATCTGACCCTCCCTCAAAATAAATAATTAATTAAATCAAATATTTAGTCGGGAGCTGGAGAGATGGCTCAGTGGTTAAGGCACATACCTGCGAAGTCTAAGGACCCCAGTTCTATTCTCCAGGTCCCACGTAAGCCAGATGCACATGGTGGCACATGCATCTGGACTTCGTTTGCAGTGGGTAGAGGCCCTAGCATGCCCATTCTCACTCTCTCTCTCTCTCTCTGTCTCTAATAAATAAATAAATAAAAATAAAATCTTTAAAAAAATTTAGCTGGAAGCCGGGCATAGTGGCACATGCCTTTAATCCCAGCACTTGGGAGGCAAAGGTAAGAGAATCGCCGAGAGTTTGAGGCCACCCTGAGACTACATAGTTAATTCCAGGTCAGCCTGGACCAGAGTGAGACCCTACCTCACAAAACAAAACAACAACAACAACAAAAAATTTAGCTGGGCATGATGACACAAGTCTTTAATCCCAGCACTTGGGAAGCAGAGATAGGAGGATCACTGTAAAGTTCGAGGCTACCCTGAGACTACAGAGTGAATTCCAGGTCAGCCTGTGCTAGGATGAGATCCTACTTCAAAACAAAACAAAACAAAACAAAACAAAACAAAACAAAACAAAACAACAACAAAAATGTTTTAATTGAATGGTTCAGTTGCAAAGTTCCTGACAAGGGGAAAACTTGGACATTGAGCCATTATATGCTTTGTGACTTTGAGCAAGTTGCTCAGCCTCTCTGTGCCTTCTCCAAAGCATCCTCTCTAATATAGGAATGCTAACAATGAATCCAGAGGCTTTATGTGAAGGATCATTGAGATGTGATAAGCACATAGTGGGCCATTGGTAAACACGTTCAGCTGAGCATGTTGTGAGCATCTGCTGTGTGCTGGGGCATAACTAAACATTTTATCATTATTTTTATCACTATTTCACTCATCTATCCCCAGGACACCAAGTTAATTTGTTTGTCTTTTCAAGGTAGGGTCTCAGTCTAGCCCAGGCTGACCCAGAACTCACTTTGTAGTCCCAGGCTGGCCTTGAACTCATGTTGATCCTTCTTCTGCCTCCTGAGTGCTGGGATTACAGGCATGTGCCCCATGCCCTGCTCAAGTTAAATTTTTGCTTATGGATTATTACTATTATTATTTTTCTGTTTCCAAGCCACCCTCAAACTCTTGATCCTATTGATTCAATCTTCCCAGCTCTGGGTTGACAAACCTGAACTACCACATAGGGCTTGTAGTGGCTTGTTCCATTGTCACACAAATTTCAAGGTCAGCCTTAGGAATCCCATGTCTTAATGGGGAAAACTGAGGCATGGTGCAGTTGGTCAGGGCCATCCAGACAAGCAGCTTGTGTTCCTGTATGACCAGGGGCTGCGTGACAAGGCCACGTCCAACTCCAGCAGAAGCCACTTGGACCTCATAGCGAGCTGCTGATGCAACTGTGTGGGCAAGTCAGAGTGATGTCTCTAAGCCAGTGCACCATGAAGGGTCATTTTTGGCACTATGAAGAAGAGACTGAGGTTCAGGGTGCAGAATAGGCATAGCCAAGGCCGAAGGGCTACAGGGTGCCCAATCCCTTCTCCAATGATCTGTGCCCTTGTGTAAAACAGCAGGCAGGGCTGGGGAGATAGTTCAGCAGTTAAGAGCATTTGCTACTTAAGCATGAGAGCCTGGAAGGGCCCGAGACCACCGAACTTGGATTCCTCAGAACCCAGATAAAAAGTTCTGTGTAGCCATGCAGTCTGTAACCTCAGTCTGGGTAAGTGGATGGTAGAGACCAGAAACTCGCTGGGAATGGTAGTTTTAGGTTGAGGGAGAGACCCTATCTCAAGGAAGTATGTGAATGAGCAATAAAGAAAGACCCCAGAAATTCTCTGACCTACACTCATGTGCACATAGTATGTATGCATATGTACACATATGGACTCTACACACATAGAATATAGGGCAGGGAGAAGATACTCCACAACAGCTGGCTTCCACACACATGCACACCACATGCAAATGAAAAAAGAAAGCATGAAAAAAGAAAGGGGCTGGAGAGATGGCTCAGAGGTTAATGGACAAAGAGTGAAAATATCAGTCCCTTTAAGGGCTCAGGGATGGAGAGAAAAGGGGGAAAGGTAGTTAAGTAATCAGGGAGGGGCCTAACGACCCATGTTTGATTCCCCATATTCATGTAAAGCTCGATGCACAAAGGGCATTTGGAATTCCTTTGCAGTGGCTAGAGGCTCAGTCATGCCCATTCTCTCTCTCTTCCCCCACCTCTCTCCTTGCAAACAAATAAATAAAAATAAAAAAGAAGGACTAGAGAGGTGGCTTAGAGGTTAAGTTGCTTGCCTGCAAAGGCTAAGGACCCATGTTTGACTCCCCAGATCCCACATAAGCCAGATGCACAAAGTGACACACACACAAGGTCGCACAGGTGCACAAGGTGGTGTACATGTCTGGAGTTTGGTTACAGTGGCTGGAGACCCTGGCATGCCTATGCATGCTCTCTCTCTTTCATAAAAAAATAAAAATAGAGCACTCGGGAGGCAGAGGTAGGAGGATTGCTGTGAGTTCTAGGCCACCCTGAGACTACATAGTGCATTCCAGGTCAGCCCAGGTCAGACCCTGAAAAACCAAAAAAATAAATAAATAAAAGACACTTGGGAGGCAGAAATAAATAAGTTCTAGGCCACCCTAAATAGTGCAAAAATAAAGAAGTACCTCAAAAAATAAATAAATAAATAAAAATAAATAAGGGGCTAAGAGATGGCTTAGTGGTTGAATATTTGTCCCCAAAGGATATTCACTCTGGTTTATTACTTATAGTTTGCATCTGCAATCGTTTGCATCTGCAAGGTCATTTGCAGTGCCTGGAGGCCCTGGTGTGTCCATGGTTTTCCTCTCTCTCTGCCTCTTTCTCTCTGCCAAATAAATAAATAAATAAATAAATAAATAAATAAAATATAAAAAATGTTTTAAAAATAGAAACCTTTTGGCACATTTTGCTCTGTGTTCTGCAGCTGGCTGGGTGGGTTTTCTCTGTCAAAAATGCTCCTATGAGAGCAGGAGACTTTAATTGTTATGGAACTTCCCCTGGATCTGTAAGCTTCAGGATAAATAATTTGACTCCTCCATCCCTAAACCAGAAGTTCACAGTGACACAACATGCAAGCTGTCTGGACAGTAAGTAAATAAATAAATATAGAAATCTGGAGTGAAGAGATGGCTTAGTAGCTGGAGGCATTTGGCTGCAAAGCCAAAGGATCTCAGTTTTTTTCTTTTGAACCAGGGTTTCAAGCCAGATGCCAGGCTGACCGTTTGCATCTGAGTTCATTGGCAGTGCCTGGAGGCCCTGGTGTGTCCTACCTCTCTCTCCTGAATGCCTCTTTCTCTCTGCCAAATAAATAAATAAATACTTAAATAAATAAATAAATAAAAAAAATGTTTTTAAAAATAGAAAAGAAAGCACATAAAGAAAGGGAACAGCCTTTAATCCTGTGTCAAAATGCTGTATGAGAGCTAGTGAGATGGCTTAATTGAGAGGCACTTGAGGCCACCCTGAGGACTCATATTTGACTCTCCAGGTCCCAGGTAAGCCTGTGACACAAGCATGCAAGGTTGGACATGCATACAAGGGGGCACACATCTGGAGTTCAAAAGTAAAAAAAAACCAATCCTCTCCTCCCTCTCATTTTTTTTTTTTTTTTTTTGAGGGCTGTTTCACTAGTCCAGGCTGACCTGGAGAAATGGTGGCCAACAGTTGGTGATCCTCCTACCTCTGCCTCCTGAATGCTGGGACTAAAGGCCACATAAAGCCAGAAGCACAAAGCCCAGCTTCTCATTTTAAGTTGGACTTGCCTCAAAAAAAAAAAAAAAAAGGGCTGCATAAAGGGCTGGAGAAATGGATCAACAGTTAAAGGTGCTTGCTTGCAAAGCCTGATGGCCCAGATTCAATTCCCCAGTAGCCACATAAAAGCCAGAAGCACAAAGTGGCTCATGTGCCTGGAGTTCATTTGCCAAGGCAGGAGACCCTGGCATAACTATTCCTTCACCCTCTAATTCTTTTTCCTCTCTGTTTGCAAAAAAAAAATTTATTTATTTTTTTTGGTTTTTCGAGTTAAGGTCTCACTCTAGTCCAGGCTAACCTGGAATTCACTATGTAGTCTCAGGGTGGCCTCAAAGTCACAGTGATCCTCCTACCTCTGCCTCCTGAGTGCTGGGATTAAAGGCATGCGCCACCACGCTTGGCTCAATTTTTTTTAAAGTGCTGCATAAGATTAGGTGAGTCTAGACTTCTTTGGGCCTGTTTTCTCCCCTGGAAGATGGAAAGGAGAACAGCCCGTTTTCAGGAGTATGCAGGTAGAACCTGGAGCTTTTAATCAGCAAGGAATGGGGAGGCAGTGAGCTCTCTAGAAATAACTCTAGAAGTGGAGCTGGTGTCACCTGAAGGGGTCCAGCCACAAGGACCTCCAAGCTTGCAAATGCCTCTCTAGCTACCTAACACTAGTTTTGGATCACCATGTCTTAAACTGACTGGAGCTTTGCCTTGGGACAATCTCTGGTGCATTGGGATGTGGGGTTTCCCAAATTCATAAGACATGAAGGTTTAGAGGGCTGAATGAGGTGATCCTGGGTTCAAGCAGACCTCTGCAAATGGGTTGTGTGGACTTGGGCTTCCAGATGTAAACTGTGAAGTGCTGGGCTGTCTTGGGCTATTGAGGTTGCGGCCACCTCCCCCACAGAGACATACCACAGCAGCTCTAGTGAACGGGCAAAGAGTGAAAATATCAGTCCCTTTGAGGGCTCAGGGATGGAGAGGAAAGGGGGAAAGGTAGTTAAGCAATCAGGGAGGGGTCACCCTCAGGGGCTCATAGGGAAGGATAATATGAGCCTGGTTTCCCCTCTAGTCCCATGGAAACCCTGGAAAAGGCATTTTCAGGCAAGTACCACTGAGCTACACCAGCTCAATAAGGCATTTTCAGACTTCAAGACAGAGATCTAGAAGTCAACCTGTCTTTCAAGTGGTCCAGACAGGGTGTGGTCATAGCAAAAGGCAGAGATCCTAAACATCTTCCCATTCATCCATCAAACAGGTTTGAGGCAGAAAAAGTCTCTTAGTGGGTTCAATTCAGCAACTGACATTTATTCCCAGAACCCATGGAGAGCAGAGTCCACAGTGAGGCAAGGGCCAACCTGCCCAGCTTCCCAATGTTTCTCCTCTATACAGCTGTCAGATGCGGATGTGGAAGGTGCTGTGTGCACAGAGAAAAGGCATCAGTCAGTGCCAGGCCCCAGATGGCTACTCCACTTCAACCCCAACACTCCCTGGAGTCCCTGAGGCAGTCAAAGGACCTTGAAGAGATGGGCACGCCCTAATAATTGCAGACTGTGGCTCTCCTGTCTCCCATGTTACTTAGATTTTGTTTGGTTTTTGGTTTATGGAGACAGCAGCTCACTCTGCAGCCTCAGTTGCCCTAGAACTCAATGCAGTCCTCCTGCCTCAGCCTTCCAGGTGCTGGGATTGTAGACATGTGTGCCATCATGCCCAGTTCCCCATGGGACTTGTAAGCACATGTCTTTGAATCAGAGTTCACATTCCAGCTCCACCCTAGACTTGCTGTGGGACTCAGCCAGTGGCTGGCACTCTCTGAGACCCAGTTTAGAACGTTGTAAAATAAAGGCATCAGCTCACCTCTATAAGACTGAATGGTGTTGAAGAGGGAAGGACCCAAAGCATGCTCAGAGGAGGAGGAGAGATTTTTAGATACACAAAAAGTACCAATACTAACAGCAACTGCAGCAGTATTACACACTGATTGGACACCTGCTGTATGCTAGGTAGAATCCAAAAGTTTTTCTATTTATTAATTCATCACTCAGCAATCTTTTATCTACCTATAGATGTAACAACTATAGCAACTATATGTATCTGAGACAGGGTCTCTGTAGCTCAGTCTGGACTCAAATTCAAAATCCTCCTGCCTCACCTTCCTGAGTGACAGGATCATAGGCCTGTGCCATCACTCCCCTCTCAACTCTTCGGCTCCTTACTGAAAAATATTTGCTGACCCAAGCATAGTGGCACATATCTGTCATCCCAGCATTCAGGAGGCTGAGGCAGAAGGATCACAAGTTCAAAGTCAATATGAACTACAGAGTGAGACCTTGTCTCAAATAAAAACAAAAACAGGGCTGGGCGTGGTGGCGCAGGCCTTTAATCCCAGCACTCAGGAGGCAGAGGTAGGAGGATCATTGTGAGTTTGAGACCAGCCTGAGACTACATGGTGAATTCCAGGTCAGCCTGGGCTATAGTGAGACCCTACCTTAAAAAAAAAAATGGTGGCACATGCCTTTAATCCCGCACTCGGGAGGCAGAGGTAGGAGGATTGCCGTGAGTTTGAGGCCACCCTGAGACTACATAGTGAAGTCCAGGTGAGCCTGGACCAGAGTGAAACCCTACCTTGAAAAACAAAACAAAACAAAAACCCCACAGCAGGTGAGAGTGCTTGCTGCACAAACATAAGGTACTGAGTTTGATGCATAAAAAGTCTTGTGTGTCCATGCATGTCTGCAACACCAGTACTGAGGGGTATTGGAGATAGGATGATCACTGGGGCTTCCTGGTCAGCTAGTCTAACAGAAAAACAGAGCTCCACATTCTGTTTTTCTCCAGTAGGAAGCTCTGTCTTAGGGAAATAAGGTGAAAAACAAGAGAGGAGGACACCCAGCATCTTCCCCTAGTTTCTGTATGCACTCATACAGGATTGTGCGCGCATGCGCGTGCACACACACACACACACACACACACACACACACCCAAAAGAAAAACCAGTCTTAGCTCTCAGAAGATTACAAGAATGGGATGGATGTAGCCTCAAGCCATGGTATTAACAATCTTAACTCTTCTATGGGCCCTGCAGCTGGGGACTCTGATTGTATTATCCCCAGGCTGCCAAGTACAGCCCTGCAGTCATGCACTGTGAAACTATGTTGCACTTGACCCAAGAGCTCTAGCCACCCACAAGATGCTTGGGATTCCCAGGCATTCACAAATCTCACATGTGGGAATGTGAGCTATCTCTGTAAGCTCCTCTCCCTTGTAGAAGTTCCAGACACTAGGCAACGTCACCTGAGGAAATCAGGCGCACGCAGGATCATGTTCTGGAAGTCTTCCAGGGACAGCCGCCCGTCGTGATCTCCGTCGGCCTCATCCAGCACCTTCTCGCACACCAAACTCACCTCCTCAGTGCTCAGCTCTCCCCTGGTCAGCCTGGTCACTGTCTGCTCCAGGTCCCAGGTGCAGATGTAGTCGTCATTATTAAAGTCTGTGGAGCACACGGGTGAGAGAATCAGTCTTGCTTTGGAATTGTGAAGGGACCTGCCAAGTATGTGCACTAGGCATTGTTCTACCTTTTTAAAGTATTAATTGAATGCCTACTCTGTGCCAGTTATTGTGACAACTTGTTTTTTGTTTTATTTTAAATATTTATTTATTTGCAAGCAGAAGGAAGGAGGAAGAGAGGGAGGGAGGGAGGAATGGGCACACCAGGGCCTCTTGCCATTGCAAAAATTCCAGATGCCTGTCACATTGTGCATCTGGCTTTATTGAGTACTGGGAAATCAAACAGGCTGTCAGGTTTTGCAAGAAAGCACCTTTAACTGCTGAGCTATTTCTCCAATATAACTTGTTTCTTAAATCATTGAGTATTGGGCTGGAGAGATGGCTTAGCAGTTAAGGCACATTCCTGCGAAGCCTAAGGACCGTGGTTCGATTATCCAGGTCTCACATGCCCAGATACACAATAGGGCGCATGTGTCTGGAGTTTGCTTGCAGTGGCTGGAGGCCCTGGTGCACCCATTCTCACTCTTTCTTTCTTTCCCTTTCTCTGTCGCTAATAAATAAATAAATAAATAAAATCTTAAATCATTGAGTATTTATTCAATATTTACTATATATCGGGTACAATAACTTTTTCATTCATATACTCAGTCAACAAGAATTGAGTGCTACAGCCCCGCCCAGAATCCCAGTGAGGGAGGGGCATGGCTGGGAGGTAGAGCCCTGCCTAAATCACACAAGGTTCTAGGTTTTATCCACAGCCCTACAAAAAAGAATGATATTCTAGGCAGAAGGCACAGCAGAAGCAAAAGCCTTGGAGCTGGAAGAATCCAGTATGTTTAGGAAACAGCAATGATGGAACCGAGTGTCCAAGGGGATGGGATGTGGAGGTCTGGGTATGTGGAGGTCAGGACCCTGCAGGCCTTAGCCCTGCAGAGCTGCCTGTGATGGGGCCTTCATCCTGTTCCCCCACCCAGGACTCTGCACATACCATAAATCTTAAAGGCATAGTAGGCCTTGAGGTCTCGCGGAGCCATCTCACTCATCACGGAGAACATGTCCAGAAAGTTGTCCAATGTCATGTGGCCGTCCCCATCCTGAGAGAAGACCTGCGCAATCCTCTGGCGGAAAGGGTTGTCCTGGGATCAGGAAGGCAGAGATAGTGGTCTTTCCCAGGGCCAATGGGTGTCACCCACCCCACTCTCCTGGGTCCTACATGGACCTTTCTTTCACTTCATCATGCTCCAGAGACAGAAAGGCAGGCAACTGTGTTCCCTGCACCTGGGAACCACACTTGTAGATCCACAGAAAGCACAGGACGTGGATGGCCAATCAGAACTTATCATTCACCTAGCATTCATAATTGATCTGAGATAGACAAACAACTCAAACTGACCAATCAGAGGCTGCCTGAGTAATCTCTTCCAGAGTTGCCAGAGCTTGTTGGAAGCTGGCCCAGCCCTTCCTGATGCTGACTTCTCTTTGAGTTTAATTTTTTTCACTTCTTGTTGCTGCTGCTGGCAGTGGCGAGCATGCACGCGCACACTCATGTTGCTAGGGATTGAATACCTTCATAGGCATGCAAGCATTCGTCTGCTAAGCTACATCCTCAGCCTCTGTGTTTTTCTTTCCTTTCCCCTATTTCCTTCATCTCTTCCTTTACCTTCCTCCCTCCCCCAGTACTTTCCCTACCCTTCCTTTTCTCCATCCTCTTCCTTTCTTCCTTCTATCCATCCTTCTTTCCTTCCTTCCTTTCCTTTCCTTTTCCTTCCTTCCCTTCTCTTCCTGTCTTCCACCCTCCTTCCCTTCCTTTTCCTCCCTTTCCTTCTTTCTTTCCTTTTTCTTCTTTCTTTTTCTTTCCCTTCCTCCTCCCTCCTTTCTTTGTTTCTCTTCTCTTTATTTTTTGTTTTCATTTTGGTTTTTTTCAAGGTAGGGTTCAAGCTGACCTAGAATTCACCATGTAGTCTGAGTGCTGGGATTAAACATATATACCACCACGCCCAGCTCTTTTCATTTTTTGATGCAGGGTCTCCTGTTGCCCAAACTGACCTCAGACTCCTTATCATCCCACCTCAGTCTGTCCTAAGTCTTGGAATGACAGGTGTGCACTTCCATGTCTGGCCAATTACTCATTTAATTTCATCCCTTCAATGGCTCTTTTTAAATCCTGTCTCTCTGATGTTGTAGATCTGAAACCAATAAGTGCTTGAACCTCTCAGACTCAGTTTTCTCACCTGTAAAATGGGCCACTACTTCATAAGGACACAATGGGGGCATCTCTACTCTCTATTCCATTCATCCCCATGACCCAGACATACCTTCAGCTCTGGCATGCTGCCAATGAGCTCATAGGGCACCTTTACATCAGGGCAGCTGGTATAGTCCATGGGGACCAGCTGAGGCGCCAGGTCCTGGTAGCGATAGAAGAGCCTGGTATAGGAAGAGAAAAACCTGGAAAAGGTGAGGGCTGAGAGGAAGGAAGAGATCTGTCCCTCCTCTTGCACACTTGCAGTTACTCACCCACACTGAAGAATACTGGGTCCCCAGGATCCTCAGGTATACAGAGACAGACACCAGCACCTCTGTCCCCATCCCCATTGGATGGGGCCAAGGTGAACACAGGAAACAAGCAAGGGGGGAGGATGTGGTTCCTGGAGGAGGGAGCATTCGTGTTGGGCTTAAAAGTATGAATAAGATTTCACCAGGAAGGTAGAGATGAGAGCAAGGAGGTACTTAAGGATAATCATTTCACAGCAAGCATTTGGGAAAACCCAGCAGGATATAATGGCGCACACCTTTAATCCCAGCACTCAGGAGGCAGAGGTAAGAGGATCATCGTGAGTTCAAGGCCACTCTGAGATTACATAGTGAATTCCAGATCAGCCTGGACTAGAGCAAGACCCTACCTCAAAAAACCAAATAAATAAATAAGAAAAAAGGAAGATCCTTCTTAAATATACATTTCTAATATCATTATATTGTTGGCAAGATTCTGCTTGTAATGACCCTCTCCTCCATTCTCACGCCTTCCCTCTCACCATAATGGACAACAAGGTTCCTCTGATAGGGCAGAGCAGAAACAAACTTATTATGCAGCCCAAACTGGCTTCAAACTTACAATCCTCTTGCTTCAGCCTCCTAAGTGTTCGGATGACATGTGTGCACTCCCACACCTGGCAGGATTGATTTCTTTATTATTATTATTAGTTGGTTTTTTGATTTTTCAAGGTAGGGTCTCACTCTAGCTCAGGCTGACCTGGAATTCATTTTGTAATTTCAGGGTGTCCTTGAACTAACAGTGATCCTCCTACCTCTGCCTCCTGAATGCTGGGATTAAAGGCATACACCACCACACCTGGCTCTTTTAGTATTTTATTTGCATGCATGTGTGTGCATGTACGTGTGTACACACACCAGGTTCTCTTGCCACTGCAAACACACTCCAAACACTTGTACAACTTTTGCATCTGTCTTTACATGGGTACTGAGGAACTGAACCCAGGGGCCAGAAGGCTGTGCAAACAAGCTCCTTTAACCACTAAGCCGTTTCAGCCCTGGTTAGATTTTTATTTTTGAGCTAGCTTCCAGGCTGGCAGCAAACTCTCTATTTAGCCAAGGGTGACCTTGAAGTCCTGATCCTACTGCTTCCACCTCCTGAGTGCTAGGATGACAGGCACGCACATCACCACATTCTGCTTATGTAGTGCTGGGACTGGAGCCCAGATCCTCATGCATGTCAGGTAACTGATGTATTTACTGAGCTATAGCCAGATGTTTTTGAAAATGCAAATGAAAGGAATTCTTTTTTTTAAGTATGTTTTAAAATTTATTTTTATTTATTTATTTTTTTTGGGGAGAGACACAGAGAGAGACAGATAGAGAGGGAGAGGGAGACAGATAGAAATGGGCACACCAGCAGTCTCTCAGCTTCTGTGAATGAAATCCAGATGCGTGCGCCCCCTTGTGGGCAAGCGCAGCATTGCGCCCTTGCCTCACTTTGCATCTGGCTAAACGTGGGACCTGGAGATTGGAACTGCTGGAGATTGGAACCAGCTTTCTTAGGCTTAGCAGGCAGGCGCCTTAACCGCTAAGCCATCTCTCCAGCCCAAGTATTTTTAATATTTTATTTTTGTTTATTTATTTGTGAGAGGGAAAGAGGCAGAGAGAGAGAGAGAGAGAATGGGCGTGCCGGGGCCTCCAGCCACTGCAAATGAATTCCAGATTTGTGTGCCACCAGATGGCTTATGTGGGTACTGGGCAATTGAGACTCGAACCGGGGTTGTTAGGCTTCACAGGCACATGCTTAACTGCTAAGCCATCTCTCCAGCCCTAATATTTTATTTATTTGCTTTTATTATTTTATTTTTTATTGACAACGTCTTTAATTGTAGGCAATATCCCATGGTACTTCCCTCCCTCCCAAATGAAAAGAATTCTGCAAAGTGTTGAATCACACACACACAGCCTAGATTGTAATGCCAACCCTCCACACAGATGCCCTTTGCTAATGATGCCATACCTTTGTTAAGACATATTGAGCAGGAGCCTTGTAGACACCATCTTTGGTGACCCTGATGTCCCTAAACTGCTGGAGACTATTAAAGAGAGACAGACACCCATGAGCTTTCTTGTGGCTATGAACCTGAGAAGGATGCCTTCAACTTTAATCCTGAACATCAGTTATTTTGTCTGGGTCCCCCAGGAAATGCCCTGAGTTTGCTTTCTTTCTTTTTTTCTAGGTTTTTTTTTGTATGCGTATTTTTGTGTGATGTGGGTGTGCATGCATGTCCCTATGTGTGCATGAATGTGTATGGAGGCCAGAAGTTGATATTGGTGCCTTGTTCAATCACTATTCACTTATTGAGACTAGGTATCACACTTGAACCCAGGTCTCACTGATACAGCTAGTCTAGCTAACCAGCTTTCCCCAAGGATCCTCTGTCTCCACCTCTGAGCACAGGGATCACGTGCTGGCTGCCACACCTATTGGCATTTCCACAGATACTGTGAATCAGAACTCAGGTACTCAAGCTAGTGCAGCAAGCTCCTTAACTACTAAGCCATTTCCCAACCCTGACTTGGGCTTTCTGTGTGGCTTCCAGTGAGTCCCTTTCTCCTTCGAGCCTCAGTTAACTCAATAAGTCTTTTACCAATCAAATGCCTGCCTCTAGACCCCATGAGGCTCTGTCCATCTGCCCTGGAACCTGAGGTTCTTCCGGCTCTATTCGAGCCTCAGTTTCCCCATCAGTAATCTGATCATGATAGTCAAAGTGACCCCACAAGCTGTCCTCCCTTAGACAATGGGGCTGCCAAGTGAGAGGTGTTGCCCATCAATAATAGATGTCTGGTGCCCACACAACTGAGGCCTCAGCCCTGTTCGCTTCACAGCTGAACCTGGGCCAGATTGAGTTTCAGAGCTTCAAGTTCATGGGTCAGGGCTCCTGGATAATGGGCCCACAGACCGAGTGGTGATGTGGGAGGCTCATCAGTGCCCATCTCTCTGGGCTCATGCCAATGATCTGAAGACACCTTGAGCCATCTGCACCCCCCTCCCACACATACACTCAGTCACCTTCATGTCACCCACATCCCAGAGCTGGCTTTTAACTCTGTACTGGACTCCTGATTTCTAAACGTTCACCTCAAGGAGATAAGATGTGTTGCTAGACTTCTCCAGGGCCCAAAATCCCTCCATGGCTCCCCACACTCAACTGCATAAGGACGGTGACAATATAATGGGATGTGACTTCTCAGCTAGCCATCTCTGCTTTTGACATGACACCCTCACCAACACTTTAACCTCAGTGATGTATTGACATTTTTAGTATAGTCCGGCATGGTGACACACACCTATAATCCAAGCACTCAGAAGGTTGAGGCAAGAGGATCAGGAGTTTAAGGCCAGCCTGAGCTACATGGCAAGACACATTTTTAAAAAACTGCAGGAGGCTGAGCCAGGCGTGGTGACACACACCTTTAATCCCAGCACTTGGGAGGCAAACATAGAAGGAATGCCATGAATTCGAGGTCAGCCCGGGACTACAGAGTGAGACCCTGCCTCGAAAAAAAAAATTACAAGGCTGGGAAGATGGCTCTGTGTATAAAGTACTTGGCACATAAGCCTGAGGACCTGAGTTTATATCTCCAGAACCCATGTAACAATCTTGAAGCTGAGCCAGGTGTGGTGGCGCACGCCTTTAATCCTACCACTTGGGAGGCAGAGGTAGGAGGATCGCTGTGAGTTCAAGGCCACCCTGAGAATACAGAATGAATTCCATGTCCGCCTGGGCTAGAGTAGGACCCTACCTCGAAAAACCAAAAAAAAAAAAAAATCTTGAAGCTGGGGCTGGAGAGATGGCTTAGCAGTTAAGGCCTTTGTTTGTAAAGCCAAAGGACACAGGTTCTATTCCTCAGGACCCATGTAAGCCAGATGCACAAGGTGGCACATGCATCTGGAGTTCCTTTGTAGTGGCAGAAGGTTCTGGTGCACCCATTTTCTCCCCCCTTCCTCTCCCTCTCTCTTTCTTTCTTCCCTTCTTTCTCTCTATCTCAAATGAATAAAAATAAATTTGATGGTGTAAGTGGGTGTCTGTATTCCCAGTGTACCCACAGTGAGAGGGGAGGGTGGAAACAGAAGAAACTCTTGAAAGCTCACAGGCCAGCTAACCTGGCAAATGGAATGGTGAACACTGAGACCCTGTTCAAAAAAGGTGGAAGGTGAGGACTAACACCTGAAGCTGTCCTCTCCACACATGTACTGTGGCAAATGTGCACCTGCAGTCACATGAACACATACACACACGGACACACATGCACAAAATTTCAATACTGGAAGCCAGGCATGGTGGCAACATGCCTTTAATCCCAGCACTTGGGAGGCAGAGGTAGGAGGATAGGAGGATTGCTGTAAGTTCAAGACCACCCTGAGACTACATAGTGAACTCCAGAGTCATCCTGGAATAAGATAAATAATAAAAATAAAGAATAAATAAATAATTTCAACATCGGTGTAGTAGCACTCACCTGTCATTCCAGGTCTCAAGAGGCTTGAGGCAGGAGGATGAGAGTTCCAGGTCCTGAGCTATGCAGTAAGACCAACCCCTGCAAAAAGAATTGCTACACAGGTATAGAGGTACACACCTGCCATCCAAGCACTTAGGGAAACAGAGGCAGGAAGATTATTTCAAGTTTAGGTACAGACTCAATTACATTAAAAAAAAAAACCAACCTAGTGATGTGACTCAGTGGGTAGAGAACCTGCCTAGCATGCATAAAGCCCTGGGCTGCATCCCCAGCACCATAGAAAACTGAGTGTGGTGTCACTCACCTGTCATCCCAAGCAGAAGGAACAGGAGTTCAAGTGTATGTCTACACCATCCTGAACACACCCAATATCATCTGATCTCATGAGCTAAGCAGGGTCACATCTAGTTAGCACTTGAATGGGAGTAGTTCAAGGCCATTTGCAGCTACATAGTGAGTTTGAGGTCAGCTTGGGCTATATGAGACCTTGCTTCAAACCAAACCAGACCAAAACAAAACAAAATGCAAGCAAAAAAAAAAAAGTTGCAAATATCCCCAGCAACAAATAAACACTTGTTTCAGATATGGCTCTATTTGTCCCCCACTAACCTCATTATCTCTTTCCTTGTGAAGAAAGTACAGTCCTAGGGAGAGAAATATCAGCTCGATCCAGACCAGCCTCTGGCCTTCACTCCTTCTCCGGTCACCCCAAACACACACAATCAGCCAGATATCACACGCAGGGCACTGATAGGACCCCTGCCCAAGAGCTTCCACACTACTAGGACCATGCTGCCCTGTTCCCCTACCTGATACTCTTCTAGCTGTTCATGCGTGAACACTGTTTGCTTGCTGCCCATAGTGGAGTATACACCCAGACTCTTCCTGAACAGGCCCCTCTGGCCACTTGAGTCACCACACTGCTGCCCGTCAAATGTCCCTGCCCTGGCTGTCACCCGCCCACCGGTTCCATCACCCCCAGCCTGGTGAAGCTCACATTACAGTCCAGCTCTCTGGGCAACAGTCTGGGTGTCCACTGTTGAGGACAAGGTCTGTAAGAGGTCATGAAGCAGCCCTCAGGAGGGAAGGCTGACAACCAGAGCACTTTCTGGAGTTAGACAGAATCACAGAAAGGCTCTGAACACACAGCAGCTCAAATCCTAGCCACCCACCTACTGCTGCATGGCCTTGGGTAAGTTGCCTGAACTCTCTGAGCCTTGTTTGTGAAATGGAAATTACATTAGCATCTGTGATGGTTTACACTGATTGTCAATTTGACAGGCTCTAGAATCACCTAGGAAATAAGCCTCTGGGCTTTCCTGTGAGGGGTTATCTAGATTAGGTTTGCTTCTGGGAATTGTCTTAGTTTATTTGAGGCAGGAAGACCCATTTTAACTGTGGGCAGCGCCCTTCCATTTGATTCTTTTAAAAATATTTAATTAGGGGAGGGAAATATCAGGTGGGTTTTTTTGTATGTAAGTATAAAAGTTGTCAATAAAAAATAATTTTAAAAATTTTATTTATTTATTTATTTGAGAGAGGAAGAGAAACAGATAGAGAGAGCGAATGGGTGCACTAAGGCCTCTAGCCACTGCAAATAAATTCCAGACACATGTGCCACCTTGTGTATCTGGCTTATGTGGGTGTTAGGGAATCAAACATCACTCTGCTTCCTCACTGTCCTAAATGTGACCAGCTGCCTCAAGCTCCTGACAGCATGCCTTCTCCACCATGAATAGAACTATGAGCTTAAATAGCCCCTTCCTCCTTAAACTGATTTTTGTAGGGCATTTTGTCCCAGCGGTCAGAAGGTAACTAGTATGATCTATATTATGAGGCCATTCTGAAGAGGACAGATTATTAAGTGCGCCTATGATCCCATCACTCAGGAAGCTGAGGCAGCAGGATCATGAGTGAAAAGTCAGCCTGACCTTCAAAAAGAGAGAGAGAGAGAGAGAGAGAGAGGGAGAGATGAGAGATGATTGGCTTTGCATTGCTAGTATTTCTGATTGGTATTTTTTTCATCATTTCTATTTCCTTACTCATGTCAGTAAGTTGGTTTCCTATGTTCTCTTGGGATTCCTTCAGGAGTTTCTTCTTCTTCTTGTTTGTTTCAAGGTAGAGTCTTACTCTAGCTCAGGTTGACCTGGAATTCACTATGTATGTAGTCTCAGGGTGGCCTCAAACTCATGATGATCCTCCAAGCTCTGCCTCCTGAGTGCTGGGATTAAAGGTGTGCACCACCACGACTGGCTGTTTTCTTCTTTGATTCCTTTGATTTCTTTGTCATGCATTTTATCTAAATCAATCTCACTGGAGGTCATTTCTGATGGATTTATAATTTTGGGTGGATTTGTATTGTCTTGATTTTTTGTTTTTCTTGTATTATAATGTAGAGATTTTTGCATCCTGAGTTATTTTGATTCTTGGGTTTTCTAATTATCTGCAATATTCTTAGTTGGTCCCTGCTATCTTCTTCTTCAGGTTTCTTGACTTTGTGAGGAAGCTGGTGTGATCACCTGGCTTCTGCTCCTGCAGCTCAGATAGGGCCAGTTTGGTGTGGACCAGGACCACTGGTGCTATGGTGGGAGCTGATTCTGGCTGCTTGTGAGGTTGCTAGAAGCTCTGGGTCTCTCCTATTTTTATGCTGTGGTTGATAATTCCTTATATACTTTCTCTTTTCTGTAGAAAAGTGTATTGTGCTTATTTCTGCTTATTCCTTCCC
This sequence comes from Orientallactaga sibirica, assembly GCA_036365145.1. NCBI lineage: Eukaryota > Metazoa > Chordata > Mammalia > Rodentia > Dipodidae > Orientallactaga > Orientallactaga sibirica. Next base: position 270,905 of record JAEOAD010002758.1, read on the forward strand.
CCTAGACTGCTTTGGTGCAGCTACTATGCCTCCATCTTAACCAAAACTTCCCCAATGTGTTGTTTTTTTAAATTTAATTTGATTTTATTTTCATTTATTTGAGAGAGAGAGAGAAAAATGGGCATGCCAGGGCCTCTAGCCACTGCAAGCGAACTCCAGATGCACGTGCCACTTTGTGCATCTGGCTTTACATGGGTGTTGGGGAATTGAACCTGGAGGTCAGTGCCTTAACTGCTAAGCCATCTCTTCAGCTCCTAAATTTTATTTTTATTTATTTATTTGAGTGAGAGATACAGAAAGAAAGAGGCAAATATATATAGAGAGAATGGGCATGCTTCTAGCCACTGAAAATGAACTCCAGACACATGCACTGCCTTGTGCATCTGGCTTATGTGGCTACTAGGGAATCGAACCTGGGTCCTTTGGCTTTGCAGGCAAGCACCTTAACTGCTAAGCCATGCCTTCAGCCCCTCTAATGGTGTTTGTTTGTTTGTTTTTTATTTTTTGATTTTTTTCAAGGTAAGATCTTGCTCTAGTCCAGGCTGATGACCTGGAATTCACTATGTAGTCTCAGGGTAGCCTCAAACTCACTACGTCTGCCTCCCAAGTGGGGATCAAAGGTATATGCCACCATGCCACGCTCAAATGTTTGGTTTTATAAAATAAATATATTTCATTTATTTATTTAGAGGAAGAAGCAGAAAGAGAGAGAGAGGGAGCAAATGGGTGTGCCAGGGCATTTAGCCACTGCAAACTAACTCCAGATGCATGTGCCCCCTTGTGCATCTGGCTTACGTGGGTCCTGGAGAATTGATCCAGGGTCCTTTGGCTTTGCAGGAAAGTGCCTTAACCACTAAACCATCTCTCCAGCCCTCAAATGTTTTATTAAAGTTTGTAGCTCAGATTTCAGCTTCCTGGCTGAAGGAGGTATCACTGTGGGTGGATCCTGGGATCCAGCCCTAAGGTGTTAATGAGGACAGTTCTGAATTCTAGCCTAAGGTATGCAAAATGAGCTCTTCCTGGGTTCCTTGCAACTTGGTGCTTGCTTGTGGTGCTGGTGGTGGCTTGTCTCTCTGAATGGATCTGTGAAAAGGGGCTTGGCTTCACCATTATGAAACTTCCCCTGGATCTGTAAACTTCAAATAAATTTCTCCCTCCCATAGATTGTGTCTGGTTTGGAGGTTCACCCCAGTAACATGTAGCTGACTATGATACCTGTTGCTCTCAGAAGTTGATTATAGATTTATTTTTCTCCTTCTCATACTCCCTCATTCCTTCCCTCCCTCCATCCCCTTCCATCTCAATCCCTTCCCACTAGAACCAGGGCCTTGTACATTCTAGGTGAGCAGCCCTCATCCAGGGACCAAGAAAGCCTGTCCATCCTGGCTGCTCCCATTTATGGTCCACCAGACAAAGAGCTCTGGCTTTAGGCAGTTGTCTGCTGCCTCTTGCAGGTAAAACTGGAAAAGACAGGCAAGGTGCTTTGTCTTATAGATTTGGAAACATTTGCTTCTTGCCGGTCTCCATCCTGCAATGATATAAAGATAGATATTGAATGAAGCACAGCATGATGACTATAATCCTAGCACTCAGAAGGTTAAAGTGAGACAGGAGGATCATAAGTTCCAAGCCAGCCTGGCCAACTTGGCAGGACTTGAATCAAAATAAATAGGGGGGCTGGAGATATGGCTCAGTGGTTAAGGTGCTTGCCTCCAGAGGCTAATGACCTGGGATCAATTCCCCAGTACTCACATAAGCCAGGTGCACAAAGTGGCACATGCATCTGGAGTTTGTTTGCAGTGGCTAGAAACCCTAGTGCTCCTATATTGTCTATCTCTTTTCTTGCAAACAAATAAATAAAAATATTTTTAAAAATTAAAAAAGTAAATAAAAATAAAGAGGGGTAAGTATATTAGGCTGGGGTGATGACTCATTGTCTAAGGGTGCTTGCTTGCAAAGCCTGACAGCCAGGTTTGATTACCCAGTACCCACATAGTGGCATATGCATCTGTCATTTGCTTGCAGCGGCAGAAGGACCTGGTGTGCCTATACTCTCTCAAATAAATAAATGGAAAAATTTTTTTTTTATTTTTCAAGGTAGGGTTTCACTCCCAGCCCAGGTTGACCTGTAATTCACTATGTAGTCTCAGGGTGGCCTTGAACTCATGGCGATCCTCCTACCTGTGCCAGTGCTAGGATCAAAGGCATGTGCCACCATGCCCAGCTAAAATATTTTTTTAAAGGGTAGGTATATAACTGAATGGAGGCATGTTTGCCCAGCATGTACAAGGCCTGGGGCTCCATCCTATCACCCCCCCCCAAACACAAGAGAGTGAGGGAGGGGGAGATTGTTTTAAGAGACAATGATTTGAATTTTCCTCTTGGGGATTCTCTACATTTTTCACATATACACTAAATGTATTTTTATGCAATCAAAAAACTATATAGACATGTAATATTGTAAATGCATGTAATTCCAGTGAATTATGCACATTTGACTGTTAGAATAATAAATATTATATATATATTAAAACAATAATAGTGGGTCAGGTGTAGTAGCTCACATCTATAATCCCAGCACTCAGAAAGCTGAAGCAGGAAGACTGGGGTCAGCCTGAAATACAAAGTACAAGGCCAGCCTTGACAGCTTAGTGAGACACTTTCAAAAAGCAAAATGGAAGGGGGCAAGGATAGCTCAGTGGTATAGTGCCTGCCTGGCATGTGAGATTTCCTAAATTCCATCTCCAATACTGCAAACAACCAATAATGGTAACAGTAAATAAAAAGTGTAATGGGCCAGGTGTGGTGGCGCATGCCTTTAATCCCAGCACTAGGGAGGTGGAGGTAGGAGGATCGCTGTGAGTTCGAGGCCACTCTGAGACTACAGAGTTAATTCCAGGTCAGCCTGGGCCAGAGTGAGACCCTACCTCAACCCCAAAAAGGGGGGGCTGAAGCCGGGTATGGTGGCGCACGCCTTTAATCCCAGCACTCGGGAGACAGAGGTAGGAGGATCACCGAGAGTTCAAGGCCACCCTGAGACTACATAGTTAATTCCAGGTCAGCCTGGGCCAGATTGAGACCCTACCTCGAAAAACCAAAAAAAAAAAAAAAAAAAAAAGGGTGGGGGTGGCTGGAGAGATGGCTTAGCAGTTAAGGCGCCTGCCTGCAAGCCTAAGAACGCAGGTTTCAATCTCCAGGTCTCATGTTTAGCCAGATGCAAAGTGACGCAAGGGCACAATGCCACACTTGCCCACAAGGGGGCGCACATGTCTGGAGTTTGTTCACAGTGGCTGAGGCCCCTCTCTCTCTCTCTCTCTTTCTCTCTCTCCCTGTCGCTCTCAAAAAAAGTGTAATGGATAGTTGGGGAGATTGCTCGGTGGTTAAAGCACTTGCCTGCAGAGCCAAAAGACCCAGGGTCAATTCCCCAAGACCCAGGTAAGCCAGATGCACAGGATGGCACATGTGTCTGGAGTTCATTTGCAGTGGCTCCTTGCTCTGGCACAACCATTCTTTCTCTCCCTCTCCTCCTTCTCTATGCCTCTTTCTCTCAAATAAATAAATAAAATATTAATTTTAAAAATGTAATGGAAAGAAAGTGCAGAGGAAGGAAAGAAGTTTTTTTTTTTTTGGTTTTTCAAGGTAGGGTCTCACTCTAGCTCAGGCTGACCTGGAATTAACTATGTAGTCTCAGGGTGGCCTTGAACTCTCGGCGATCCTCCTACCTCTGCCTCCCGAGTGCTGGGATTAAAGGTGTGCACCACCACTCCCGGCTAAAATGTGTAGCCCAGGCTGGCCTCGAACTCATGATCCTCCTGCCTCCGCCTCTTCAGGAAATTCCTACCGGCGTGCGCCACCACAACCGGCGGAAAGAAGTTTTAAGAGAATATTACAGACACTTTCACAGAAGTTTTGTGGTGAAGATTTTAATAAAACTAAAGCCTTTCTCCCCTCTCTGTGCTGAGCACTGTTTAACACCTCAGATTCTAAGCTGAAAAGAATGTAAACAATCTTAGTCCTACTCTTTTTTTGTTTGGATTTTTTATAAGTTATGTATATAGTATGTATAAAGCCATGATGGTACCATTGTTAGCCTTCTCCCTGTCCTCCCTCCATGGGGATTGTGGGTCTTGCATTATGGGGGTAGCTGTGCATAACAACCCAATTTATGGCTCTAACAATCTTTCCACCCTCTCTTCCATGAATTTTCCTGAGCTATGTTGGGTTCATTTTAGGTCTAGTTCAGTGAGGTCTTGGGAGTCTCTGTGTCTCTGGATATCTGATTTGGTAGGAGTTGAGTGTTCTTTGTGTCTAGCTCCTTCACCCTTGTGCTGGTACCAGGTTCACTGAGAAAGCAGCACTCTTGATCATTATTGTGACCCAGTATAACTGGGTCACTTTGTCCTGTCCTGAATCAGTAAATTTTTTTTTTTTTTTTGAGGTAAGATCTCACTCTAGCCCAGGCTAATCTGGGATTCACTATGTAGTCTCAGAATGTCCTCAAACTCACACCTAAGTTACTTCTGCTATTTCTCTTGGAATAAAAGAGCTACACCTGGCACCTTAAAGTCCTATACTGAAGATATAAAAATTCAGATTTGCACGGCTAAGAACACTGCAGATAATTAGAAAACCTAAGCATCAAATTAACACAAGTTGCAAAAATCTCTACATTATAATACAAGAAACACAAAAAATCAAGACACTACAATTCCACCAAAAATTATAAATTCATCAGAAATGACCTCCAGTGAGATTGTTTTAGATGAAATGACTGAAAAAGATTTTTTAAAAAATGATTATATCTATGTTCAAAGAAATCAAAGGAATCAAAGAAGAAAACAAACTCCTGAAGGAATCCCAAGAGAACACAGGAAACCAACTTGATGAAATAAGATCAATCCAGGATGTGAATAAGTAAATAGAAATAATGAAAAAACACTAATTAGAAATACTAGAAATGAATAAAACAAAGTAAGTCAAATAGAAAACTCTGTATAAGTCTCACCAGTAGTAGAATGGATCAAGGAGAGGACAGAATATCTAAGCTACAAGACCAGGTGGCAGATCTGACATAGTTCAAGAAAGAGAAAAACAAACTAATAGGAAGGCATAAGTGGAAATTTCAAGACATTCGGGACACTATGAAGAGATCAAACATAAGAATTCAGGGCACAGTAGAAGGAGAAGAATATCACTCCAAAGGCATAGCAGGTATGTTCAACAAAATTATAGAAGCAAAGCCAGGCATGGTGGTGCACACCTTTAATCCCAGCACTCAGGAGGCAGAGGTAGGAGGATCGCTGTGAGTTCGAGGCCACCCTTAGACTACATAGTAAATTCCAGGTCAGCCTGGGCTAGAGTGAGACCCTTCCTTGAAAAACCAAAAAAAAAAAAAAAAATTATAGAAGCAAAGCTGGAGAGATGGCTTAGTGGTTAAGACATTTGCCTGTGAAGCCAAAGAACTCAGGTTCAATTCTCCAGGACCCACGTAAGCTAGATGCACAAGGTGGCACATGCATCTGGAATTTGTTTACAGTGGCTGAAGACCCTGAAGCACCCATTTTCTCTTTCTCTGCCTCTTTCTCTCTCATAAATAAATAAATAAATAAATAAATAAATAAATAAATAAATAAAAATATATTTTTTTAAAAAGGACTCAGCATAGTGGCACATGCCTTTAATTCCAGCACTTGGGAGGCAGAGGTGAGAGGATCATGGTGAGTTCAAGGCCACCCTGAGAGTACATAGTGAATTCCAGGTCAGCCTGGCCTAGGGTGAAACCTTACCTGGACCAAAAAAAAAAAAAAAACAGAAATCAAACAACCCAGTCAAAAAAATGGGCTATGGAACTAAATAGAGTTTTCAAAAGAAGAAATACAGATGACATATAAAGATCTAAAAAAAATGTTCTACATCCTTAGCCATCAGGGAAATGCAAATTAAAACTACATTGAAGCCGGGCGTGGTGGCGCACGCCTTTAATCCCAGCACTCGGGAGGCAGAGGTAGGAGGATCGCCGAGAGTTCGAGGCCACCCTGAGACTACATAGTTAACTCCAGGTCAGCCTGGACCAGTGTGAGACCCTACCTGGAAAAACCAAAAAAAAAAAAAAAAAAAAACTACATTGAGATTCCATCTCACTCCTGTCAGAATGGCTGTTATTAAGAAAACAAATGACAATAAATGCTGGTGAGGTTGTGGAAAAAGAGGAACCCTTCAACACTGTTGGTGGGAATGTTATCTGGTACAACCATTGTGGAAATCAGTGTGGAGGTTTCTGAGACAGCGAAAAATAGATTTACCATATGACCCAGGTATAACACTCCTAGGCATATTTCCTAAGGACTCATCTCACTACCTTAGAAATACTTGCACATTGCCACTCTATTCACAATAGTTGGGAAAGGGAATCAGCCTAGATGTCCCTCAACTGATGAGTAGATAATGAAAATGTGGTACATTTACACAATGGAGTTCTATTCAGCAGTAAAGAAAAATGAAATTATGAAATTTGCAGGGAAATGGATGAATCTGGACAGGATTATACTTAGTGAGGTAACCCAGGCCCAAAAAGCCAAGCACTGCATGTTCTCTCTCATATGTGGATCCTAGCTACAAATGTTTGGATTTGTTTGGGAGTTGGAATAAAACTCAGTAGCAGAGGCCAATAAGCTATAAAGGGGCTATAAGGGAGGGAGGAGAGGGGAGGACTTAATAGGATGGTATTGTATATATGTAAGTAAAAGAATAGATTACTGGGGGTGGAAAGGTCTAAGTGAGATCAGGGGAAGAGATTGAGTAAAGGAAGGGTAGGGGGATGGTTAATCAAAATCTAACAGGGTATGAATAAGTCATATGGAAACCTGTGTTTTTTTTAACAATGGCACACCCAAAAGCCATAGATTGTTACTGAAAAAATTTCAGTGTTAGGGATGGGATACCTTCCAGGGAGTTGTTGGCCAGGGAGGTCCCTGATGCGCCCAAGACATTGCAAGCCACTGCTAAGGCTTTTGGTTACCTACCAGGAATATATGGTAAGACCCTATTGCTGAAGACTCCACATGCTTGGGCTGCAAGATCACCGAGAAATCTTGCTGGAGCTGAGCTGAAAACCTCCTTCATATAGACAGAAAGCTGAAAAAAGCTACACTTCATGCAGCTCCACATGAGAGAGAGAAGTCATCAGTGGAAATAAACAATAGTGGACACTACAAGACTTAAGTTTGGCCAGACAGACTAAATGAGCCAACAGGTGCAACAGTGGCCTGTCTGTTATGGGAGAAACCAACCACTCTCTAATTGGACTTTGGGCCTGCTCCACAGGGAGGAATACATGACTGATACTGAAAATCTATGACAGGCAAAGGCACGAGGCCTAGGGGTGTAACCCCTGCTGGTGTCTGGCTAAATGCATATATTATGGGCACTAAACGTCTCAGCAACCACTTCTCTTAATGTTCATACCCATATATTAATGCTACTCTCACTTTTGGTTAGAGAAGCTTCTCTTTTCAGATGGTGGTGACCTCTGGGATGACTCAAAAGGCAACACAGTGCTAAGAAGAAGTGACAGAGAAGTGCTCAGCACTGAAACATTTCTATCACACTTTCCAAGGCTCTGTTTCCATTATGGAAGAGGTAGTGGAAAGAATGTAATAGACAAAGGAAGGGTAGGACTTCTTACAGTGCACTCTTCCAGACACAAAATGGCCTGGATATCCATGACCTTGAAATGCCTGGCACTACCTACACAAGACTCTTATAATAGGTGGAAAAGATGATGACATCATTATAAAAGAGATGCTCATTGAGAGGGGGAGGGGATATGATGGATGGTGTAGTTGCGAAGGGGAGAGGGAATTATGGTTTATTGTCTGTAATTATGGAAGTTGTCAATAAATAAATAAATATAAAAATCAATTAATTAACTAATTAAAATAAAAACAAAAGGGCTGGACAATGGTTCAGTGGCAAAAAAAAAAAACAAACTCATTTGTCATGTAAACATGAGGACATGCATTCAGATGTCCATAACCCATGTAAAAGTTGAACACAGCAGTACAAGTGTCTGTAACCCCAGTGCTCCTATGGAGAGATGGCAGGTGGAGACAGGAGAATTCCCAGAAGCTCACAGGACAGCTAACCTGAACACAGTAGGGTGGAATACAAGGGCTAACACTCAAGGTTGCCCTCTGACCTCCACATACCCACCATCATGTGTGTACACCCGTGCTCATAAATATCAAAATGCCATACACTCCACACTTATATATACAAAAGAAATATGTCTGCAAGTTCTTTGTAAAATGTCAGGCAACAGTCAAATGTGAAAGCTAATATTGGGGCTGGGGTGATGCTCATCAATTAAAATACTTGCTTGCAAAGCCTTCTGGTCTGGGTTTAATGCCCCAGTCATCAACATTAAGCCAGATGTAGTGGCTAGAGACCCTGGCAGTCAATTCTCTCCCCCTTTCTCTTTCTCTCTTTCTGTCTCTCTCTCTTTCTCTCTCTCTCTGTCTCTCTCTGTCTCTCTCTCCTGTTTCTCTAATAAATAAATAAAAATAAAATAAAGAGCTGGAAAAAATAAAGGGCTGGAGAGATGATTCAGTGGTTAAAGCACTTGTCTACAAAGCCTGAGGACCCTGGTTCAATTCCCCAGACACCATGTGTAGCAGACAGCTTCAGGTTCACTGAGATGAACTTCCAGATCAGGCAAAGTTATGGAGGAAGGGATTCATTTACTGAAGCTTACAGATCCAGGGGAAGTTCCATAATGGCAGAAGAAGCTGGCCTGCTTTTACAGGACCAGGCAAGAGAGAAAGAGGCAAAAGCCTCACAGCACAGCACACCTCAGGAACTCCTATTTAGGCACACTTTGCATATCTTTAGATTGAAATCCTAAACCCACCACCACAAGTTAAGAACTGCCCAATGACACTGCCTCCAGCCAGGTGGCTGCAGATGCAAACTATAAACTAATAAAACACTGAATATATTGGGGACATCTATTCAAACTACTACACCATGTAAAGCCAGATGCACAAGGTTATACATGCATCTGGCGTTCATTTGCAGTGACTAAAGGCCTGCCATGCTTTCTCTATCTCTTTCTACATCTTTCTAATGTAGAAACACACACATATATTTAAGCTGGGTGTGGTGGCACATATCCCTTCAATCCCAGAACTTGGGAGGCTGAGGTAGGGGGATGGTTATGAGTTGGAGGCCAGCCTGAGACTACATAGTGAATTCCAGGTCAGCATAGGCTAGAGTGAGACCCTACCTCAACTCCTCCTGCCCAAAATAAGAAAAAAAGAGCCGGGCATGGTGATGCACGCCTTTAATCCCAGCACTTGGGAGGCAGAGGTAGGAGGATCACCTTGAGTTCAAGGCCACCCTGAGACTACATAGTTAATTTCAGATCAGCCTGGACTAGAGTGAGACCCTACCTCAGAAAAAAAAGAAGAAGGAGGAGGAGGAAAAAGTGAGTCCACAAGAAATGAAACCCATATCATTCACACAAAACCTTATACATTGATGTTCTTAGCAACTGTGTTTATCATAGCTTCCAAACTGGAGATGACCCAGGAATCTGTCAACATGTGAATGAATATGATTATATTGTGGAGGAAGATTCAGCAGGAGGCCATGGTGGTGGATCACCATGAGTGCAAGGCCAACCTGGTCTACATAGTGAGTTCAGGATATCCTGGAGTACAGAGTGAGACCCTATCTTCCCAACCCAGAAAAGGATGGATTATTGTTACACCCAACTTTAGGAGGAATCCCAAATGCATGTGCTGAGTGACAGAGTTCCAGCTCAAGAGAACACATAAGGCATGGCTCCAGTTGCAAGAATATGAAATTTTATTTATTTATTTTTAAATATTTTTATTGCTGGAGAGATGGCTTAGTGGTTAAGGCACTTTCCAGCAAAGCCAAAAGACTCAGCTTCAATTCCCTGGGACCCACGTAAGCCATATGCACAAGGTGGTGCATATGTCTGGAGTTCGTTTGCAGTGGCTAGAGGCCCTGGCATGCCCATTCTCTATCTTTCTCTTCTCCCCTCTCAACTAAACAAACAAACAAAAAAATAAAATCTGTATTTATCCTCCTACCTCTGCCTCCTGAGTTCTGGGATTAAAGTCGCGCACCACCATGCCCAGCCTCAATAACTCTTATTTTTTCAGACAAAAGTCTCTCAGTGAACCCAAAGCAGGCTGATTTACCTAGACTAGCTAGCCAGCAAGCCCCAGAGATCCTGTCTGTGCCTCTCCAGCACTAGGTTTACAGGCACATACCACCACTCCTGGCATTTACATGGGAGCTGTAGCAGACAGCTTCAGGTCCCTGAGATGCACTTCCAGACCAGGCACAGTTAAGGAGGAAGGGATTTATTGAAGCTTATAGATCCAAGGAAGTTCCATAATGGCAGAAGAAGCTGGCCTGCCTTCATAGGACCAAACACAAAGAGAGAAGCCACAAACCAAAAGCCACACAGCACAGCACATCTCAGGAACTCCAGCTAGGCACACTTTGCATATCTTTAGATTGAAATCTGGAACTCATGACCACACCTTCAGATCCACCCAGTGACACTGCCTCCAGCCAGGTGGCTGCAGATGCAAACTACAAACTAATAAAACACTGAATATATTGGGGGCCATCTATTCAAACTACCACATGTGGGTACTGGGGAATCAAATCTAGGTCCCACTTCTCAGGAAAGCACTTTAACTGCTAAACCAAATCTCCAGCCCATATGATGCTTTTTTAAAAAAATTGATTTATTTTAAATTTATTTATTTGAGAGTGACAGACAGACAGAGAAAGAGGGAGATAATGGGCGCACCAGGGCCTCTAGCCACTGAAAATGAACTCCAAATGCATGGGCCACCTTGTGCATCTGGCTTACTGGGGAATCGAGCCTTGAACTGGGGTTCTTAGGCTTCACAGGCAAGTGCTTAACTGCTAAGCCATCTCTCCAGCCCAATGCTTTTTATTTATTTTTATTTCATTTATTTGTGACAGAAAGAGAAAGAAAGAGAAAGAGCCTCTTGCCACTGCAAATAAATTCCAGACACATGTGCCAATCTGTGCATCTGGTTTTATATGAGTACTGGGGATCTGAACCAGGGCCAGCAGACTTTGCAAGCAAATGCCTTTGATCACTGAGCCATCTCCCCAGCCAATGTGTGGTTGTCAGCAATGGTAAGTAGAACAGAAATTTCACTCTCAGTCTCTCTCCCTACAACCTGACGGCTTATTTTTAGAGACTACACCTAGGTGAATTCTTGGAGTTCATGGCTTATGAGGCTAATATGAATTTTAGGCCCATTGGTTGGAAAGCACAGTTGGTAACTTTTGTTAAAAGATAGAAAGTAAGCCAAGTGTGGTAGTGCACACCTTTAATGCCAGCACTTGGGAGGCAGAGGTAGGAAGATCACTGGAAGTTCAAGGCCACCCTGAGAATACATAGTGAATTCCAGGTCAGCCTGAGCTAGACCAAGACCCTACCTGAAAAACAAAACAAAGAGAAGGAGGTTCCTGAAAAGGGAAAGTAAGCAGATGTGGGCTTCTCCAAAAAAGAGTGGCCTAGGAAAAGGAAAAGGCATACTTGAGTATGGGCATGGATACCACAGAGTGAGTAGTAGTTAGCTTTCTTGGAATTGGGCATATATAGGGACTTGGTGACTTTAAGTTATATCTGTAAAAGTTGCTAGAAAACCACCCCTCCTTCTAACACTGTTTAAAGGGTGTAATTTGAAAGTGGATATATAAGGGGCATTTATCCAGAACTAGGAATGACAGGGGAGTGTGAAAGATTTAGGAGGGACTGGAGAGATGGTTCAGTGGTTAAGGTGTTTGCCTGCAATGCTTAATGATCCAGATTCAATTCTCCAGTACCCATGTAAAGCCAGATGCACAAAGTGGTGCATGTATCTGGAGTTCGCTTTCAGTGGCTAGAGGACCTGATGCCTTGTGCTCTTGATATCTCTCTCTCTCTCTCTCTCTCTCTCCTTGCAAATAAAATATTTTTTTGTTTTGTTTTTTGAGGTAGGGTCTCACTCTGGCTCAGGCTGACCTGGAATTAACTATGTAGTCTCAGGGTGGCCTTGAACTCATGGCGATCCTCCTACCTCTGCCTCCCAAGTGCTGGGATTAAAGGCATGCGCCACCACGTCCGGCATAAAGTATTTTTTTTAAAAAAGAAAGATTTAGGATATTATCTTGGTAGGCTATTTGGCCTCCACCAGGGTGTGCTCAGAAGTTTGAAGTCAGAAGTTTTCTGTTTTTCCCTTATCAAGGGTGTTTGAAGTCCAAAGACTTCAGGCATGGGATAGAGCCTCTTCTCTCCCATACTCCTCTTCTCATGTCATGATATTTTTCCTTTTCTTCCTATACATACTAGGCTTTGCAGGCAAGCACCATCTAATTGCTAAGCCATCTCTCCAGCCCTTACAAAAGCTTTTTGATTCATGAGTTCCCAATGGTTGATTAGTTGTCTTACTTTTTGAGTGACTGGACTTCTATTCAGAAAATCTCTATGTCTCTATGTTGAAGTATTTCCCTTACTTTTCCCTCTAGCCATCTCAGAGTTCCAGGTCTGATGTTAAGGTCTTTTTTTGTTTGTTTTGATTTTTTTCCAGGTAAAGATTTCACTATAGCCCAGGCTGACTTGGAATTCCCTATGTAGTTTCAGAGTGGTCTTGAACTCACAGTCATCCTCCTACCTCTGCCTCCCAAGTCCTGGGATTAAAGGTGTACACCACCACACCCAGCTGATGTCAAGGTCTTTGATCCATTTAGAGTAGATTCTTATGAATGGCGAGGGATAAAGGTCTATTTTTATCCTTCTCCATCAAGGTCATCATTGGTTAATTAATGAGTTCAAAACCATTCTGGGTTATAGGAGACCCTATCCTTTTTTTTGTTTGTTTGTTTGTTTGTTTGTTTGTTTGTTTGTTTTTCGAGGTAGGGTCTTGCTCTAGCCCAGGCTAACCTGGAATTCACACTGTATTCTCAGAGTGGCCTCAAACTCATGGCGATCCTCCTATCTCTGCCTTCCCAGTGCTGGGATTAAAGGCGTGCACCACCACACCTGGCTTTTTTTTTTTTTTCAAGGTAGGATCTCACTCTAGTCCAGGCTGACCTGGAATTCATTATGTAGTCTCAGGGTGGCCTTGAACTCATAGTGATCCTCCTACTTTTGCCTCCCAAGTGCTGGGATTAAAGGTGTGCACCACTATGCCTGGCACTTGGGAGGCAGAGTAGGAAAATTGCTGTGAGTTTGAGGCCAGCCTGGAACTAGAGTAAGTTCCAGGTCATACTGCGATAGAGTGAACCCTGCCTCCAAGGAACAACATAACAACAAAAAAAAAGACCTTAAACTGAGCATGCCCAACCTCTGCTTGTGCCACACCCACCACTAAAATGCTTTCCTGAATAAATTTTTATAAACTTCCTGAAAGAAATCCCTGCTTTGCCTTTGTTCTAAGAGGGCACTCTTTGGAAGTAACTCCTATGCTCTCTAACTGCCTCAGGTAACAATCTTTCTCCCTTTCATGACTTGGCATTGCTTATTTTGTCCTTGGGTAAACAAAATTCAGATATAAGTGGTTCACACACAGGATAACTGGTGTACACTGCCTAGTATGGCTTTACATGACTTGAATTTTCCCACACATCTACAAGCAAGACAATGTAGTATTTGTCTTTCTGAAACACACCTACTTTAATTGCCCCTCCAATGAGTACTTCTGTTTATACACCTATTGTATGGCATTTTTCCTCCAGGCATACCATAATGCTGTCTTAGAGTAAAAAATGCTTTGGCCCAGTAGCCATCTGTAGCCATAGTAACTTTGGAACAGAACAATGAAACGATAGCTAGGTCATGGAGCTATTGATACTCTTTAGTAGGAGGATGACAGGAAGCTATGGTACTTTGGGTCAAATGTCCCCCATAAATTCATGTGTTCTTGATCCACATCTCCATGGGGATAACTGGCATCCTCAATGAGGAGGGTCCTTTTGGGGGAGGGGGAACATGGAGGAGGCTAAGGATGGTACCAACATGTTCTGTTTACACACTGAGTATATACATAACTAATAAAGAAAAATTCTAAATGTTCTAAATGCTTGGTTTCCAGTTGGTGGCAGTTTGGGAGGTAGAGCATAGCTGAAGGAGATGTTTTGCTGGGAGTGGGTTTATAGGTGTTATAGCCAGCTCCCCCTTGCCTGAGCTCATCTCACTTTCCTGCTGCTATTTTATATTGGCTGTAGGAAGGAGGTGATCTCCAGCCTGTGCTCATGCCATGCTTTCCCCTGTCATCATGACACTGTACACCAAAATAAACTCCTCATATCAAGTGCTTTTGGTCAGGTATTTTGTCCCAGCAACAAGAAGGTAAATAGAATAGAGAATTGGTACCAGGAGTGGGGTTGTTGCTGATAGAATCCTGATCATGTGGCTTTTGGTCTTTTGGAACTGATTTGGGAGAAATGTGGAAAGATTTGGAACTTTGGATTAAGAGACATTTCATTTTGTCATGCTGTAAGTAGAGCATAATGGACCATTCTGTCAGAGTTGGAAGACCTACATGCATGTAGACTATGAGGTTTGGCTTATGAGGGGGAAAGGGGATTTGTTCAGACTGGGTTAAAAGCAGTTTGTGTGAGAAGCTGACTGTGTTCTTCCTGTATCTTGAGAACTTATTAAGCAAAGCTAAATTTAAGTCACTGGACATGGTGGTGCATTCCTATAGTCTCATAACTTGGGAGGCTGAGGGAGAAGGCTCTCTTTGTGTTCAAGGTTAGTCTGGGGCTAAAGAATGAGTTCCAGGTCACTCTGGGATAGAGTGAGACCCTTCCTTGAACAAAAACAAAATAAGGGCTGGAGAGATGACTTAGTGGTTAAGGTGCTTGCCTGCAAAGTCAAAGGATCCAGGTCCAATTCTCCAGGACCCACTTAAGCCAGTTGCACAAGGTGGTTTATGCATATGGAGTTCATTTGCAGTGGCTAGAGGCCCTGGCATGCCCATTCTCTCTCTTTCTCTGCCTCTTTCTCTCTCTCTTAAATAAATAAATGAATTTTTTTAAGTTTTTTTTTTTTTTTTTTTTAAGAAAAGGAGAAGCTGGGCATGGTGGTACATGCCTTTAATCCCAGAAGTTGAGAGTTAGAGGTAGGAGGATCACTGTGAGTTTGAGGCCACTGTGAGACTACATAGTGAATTCCAGGTCAGTCTGAGCTAGAGCCAGATCCTATCTTGAGAAAGAAAGAAAGAAAGAAAGAAGTAAAGAAAGAAAGAAGAAAAAGAGGAAAATAAAAGTAATGGAAAAACAGAGCAGAAGGATATGGCACAGAAAGGATTGAAAGTTTTGGGCAGGTGATAGCAGCCCACTAATTGAGGGATTATCACCACTAAGGCTTGGGCCAGCTCTTCTACATTGGGACAGTAGAAAGAATGCTGACTCTGTTTTGAATGGAGAAGACCTAAAGGAAGAATGCTGAAAGTTCCTGAATTTTTTTCTTTTTAAAAAAAGCTTTATTTATTTATTTATGAGAAAGAGAGAGAGAATGGGCACCTCAGGGCCTCTAGTCAGTGCAAAAAAAAAAAAAAACCTCCAGATACATGAGCTACCATGTGAATCTGCCTTATGTGGGTTCTGAGGAGTGAAATCTAGGTCCTTAGGTTTCACAGGCAAGTGCCTTAACTGCTAAGTCATCTCTCCAGCCTTTTTTGTTTGTTTTTTTTTGAGGTAGGGTCTTGCTACTTTATTGGTTCACTGAACTGGTATTGGTGTAATCACACTGTGGTCTGCCATCTGAGCCCTATTTGGGGTGAAGACATGTTCGTGTCTCCCCAGGGGAAGTTTCCTATGACAGAGGGTCACAAGACACTCACCTCAGATCCCAGGAAGCTATACTTCTCTCCTGCCCACCCCCCACCTGCAAGTGATCTTGGGAGAAGCTAGAACTATAGGAAATAACTCCAGGATGCAGCTTCCATAAATCTATCATCCAGAGTGGGGTAGACTTTGTGTGATAAAGTGGCCTTTGAGTCACCTATACTCTTACTGTGCTCTGTAAGTAATACCAGTGATCTCATTGATTCACCAAAATTGGACTTTGGTGCAATTGCTCCTACTTTTTCTTTTTATAATTTATTTTTTATTTATATTATTCTGATTTTACATTCATAGTGTTGGCTCCATTATCCTCCTCCCTGTCCTCCCTCTTCCAAAAGGACCCTCATCAATGGGGAATGTGGGTCATGCATTGTGGGGGTAGTCAAGAGTTCTGGGGGGTAGGCCAAGTGTCTGTGCATAATGCCCCAACTTGTGGCTCTAACATTCTTTCCACCACCTCTTCCGCGAATTTCCCTGAGCCACATTGGGGTCATTTTAGTTCTACTTCAGTGATGAGGTTTTGGGAGCCTCTGTGTCTCTGGATATCTGGCTTAGTTGGAGTTGGATGTTCTCTGTGTTTATTTCCAGCCTTTTTCTGGTGTCGTGATCACCAAGAACGCTGTATTCTTTCCCTTCCCCCGCATTACTCTATGTTTCAGCTGGGGCCCTGGTGAGGTGTGATTGGCTGATCCTCCCTTCAGGTTCATTGTCCATCTGAAAAAGACAAACAAATTCTCTAACAGAGAGAGAAGTTAGTACTAGATAGAAGGGATGGCCATAGATATTTTGGGGAGAATTTTATATGTGTAGGCTCTCTTCTAGCTCACATTTGGTGGTATCTTGATCTTGGAGACTGAGCTCATTTTTTGTACATGGTTTTGACTTATTTCCCAGTTCCAGCAATGAGTTCCATTCCACTGAGTGGATCTATTAGCCTAATCAAGAGCAGTTGGTTACCCACCATGGCTGAGTTCCACTACTGCACTTGTTTGAGCATTATGTCAGGTTGTTTCCTGCTGGGTATCTTATACTGCACATTGTTTGGACAGATGTCAGTCATTATCCCCCAGTTGCTCATGTAGCACCCTCTGGCACTAGACTAGCTAACTGTCTGGGGACTGACCCTCTTCCAGATTCTGGCCAGGTCTCTCCATGTTTGGTCTCACACACATATGCTGTCTTTGATAGTAGGGTCTTACCATTAACCTTTGGTGAGTCATCAAGAACTCTGACAGAAATCTGTCTTTTTTGGGAAACCTTGTAGGTGTCTTGGATCAACAGCTCATTGTGGAAGTTAACCCCATGCTGGCACTGGGAGTTATAAGTCAGCACCTAGGAAGGTGAGGGAAGAAAAAGATAGATAACATAAAAGAAAAAAATGAGTATAGAGAGGCGAGGAAGAGAGAGAGAGAGAGAGAGAGAAGAGAGAGAGAGAAGCAGGAAAAGATTAAGGTTGGTCTTCATGATGTTCTCTCCAGTTTCCTGTGGTTCAGGTGTTCCCTCTGTGGGCCTGCTGAGTTCAGAATAAAGGGTTTTATAGTATCATTTCCTTTTGGGTCCCTATTTGTATCCCCCTACCCTTGTCCTCCCTCCTACCCTCTCGTTCCATCCCACCCTTACCCTCCCTCCAACCCACCATCCCTATTGTCTGGTCCTCAGAGTGCTTATTAAGTTTAGCAGCATCTCAGGTGGATTCAGGTTAGGAGCGACAGATAAACAAGACCATGTGACGATTATCTTTTTGTAATTGGGTGAGCACACTGAGGATGATCTGTTCCATGTTTGACATTTTTTTTTTTTTCAAATTTCCTTATTTCATCTTTCCTTACTGCTATGTAGAATTCCATAGCATAGATATACCACATCTTTGTTATCCATTCATCTAATGATGGGCATCTGGGTTGATTCCAGCTCTTTGCTATTATGAATTGAGCAGCTATGAACATGGTTGAGCAAATGTCTCTGATCTGAGGCTTGGAGCCTTTAGGGTAAATGCCCAGTAAGGGAATAACTGGATCCATTGGTAGGTCTACAGTCATCCTTTTCAGGAGTCTCCATATAGCTTTCCATAATGGTTGAACCATTTAACATTCCCACCAGAGTGAAAGCTTGTTCCTATTTCTCCACAGCCTCGCCAGCCTCTGTGTTCATTTTTTTTTTTTTTTTTTAATGTTAGCTATCCTTACTGGGATAAGGTGGAATCTCATAGTTGTTTTAATTTGCATTTCCCTGATGATTAGGGATGTTGAACATTTTCTTAAATGTGTGTTTAATATTTGTATTTCTTCCTCTGAGAACTCCCTGTGCAGTTCTGTGCCCCATTTTGTGAGTGGGCTGTTTGATGATTTATTGTTTAGGCTTTGGAGTTCTTTGTAGATTCTAGAAATTAGGCCTCTGTCAGTTGTATAGCTGGTGAAAATTCTCTCCCATTCTGTGGGTAATCTGCTGGCTTTGGTTATAGTATATTTGTCAGTGAAAAAGCTTTTCAGCTTCATGAGATCCCAATGGTTGAGTGACTGTTTAATTTCCTGAGCTGCTGGGGTTTTGTACAGGAAGTCTTTTCCCACTCCTATGTTGCAGAAGGTTCCTCCTATTTTTTCTTCCAGTAGTAGCAGAGCTTCTAGTTTTATATTAAAGTCTTTGATCCATCTGGACTTGATTTTTGTGCATGGAGAGATGTGTGAGTCGAGTTTCATTTTCCTACATATGGTTGTCCAGTTTGTCCAGCACCATTTGTTGAAGATGCTGTCTTTTTTCCATTCTGTGCTGGTAGGGTCTTTGTCAAATATCAAGTACCTGTAGTTACTTTGACCCAAAGTCTGGGTCTTCTATTCTGTTCCATTGGTCTATATTCCTGTTTTTATGCCAGTACCATGTTGTTTTTATTACAATGGCTTTGTAGTATAGCTTTAGATCAGGTATAGTGATGCCTCCAGAGGTGTTTCTCTTGCTGAGGATATGCTTGGATATCTGAGGCCTTCTGCCTTTCCATATGAATTTTGAGGTAGTTGTTTCTATCTCAGTTAAGAAAGAAGTTGGGATTTTTTTATCTGCATTGCATTGAATCTATATAGTGCTTTTGGTAAGATTGCCATTTTGACAATGTTAATTCTACCAATCCAGGAGCATGGGAGGTCTTTCCATTTTTGTAGGACCTCCTCAATTTCTTTCTTGAGTGTTTTTATATTTTCATTGTATAGGTCTTTCACTTCCTTAGTTAATGTTATTCCAAGGTATTTTATTTTCATTGTTGCAATTGAAAATGGGACAATGTTAGTTATTTCTTTTTTTCTGTTTCTTTGTCTTTTGCATACAGAAAGGCTACTGATTTCTGTGTATTGATCTTATATCCTGCTACTTTGCTAAAGGTGCTAATCACCTTTAAGAGTTTTGAGATGGAGGTTCCTGGGTCACTTATGTATAGAATCATGTCATCTGCAAATAGGGCTAGCTTAACTTCTTCCTTTCCAATTTGTATCCCTTTGATTTCTTTCTCCTGTCTTATTGCTTGAGCTAATACTTCTAGCCCTATGTTGAAGAGCAGAGGTGAGAGTGGACACCCCTGCCTTGTTCCTGATCCCAATGGGAATTCCTTCAGTCTCTCCAAATTAAGAATTACTTAGGCTTTAGGAGCTTTATATATAGCCTTTATTATGTTGAGATATGGGCCATCCATGCCTATTCTCTCCAATGTTTTGATCATGAAGTGATGTTGTATTTTGTCAAAGGCCTTTTCTGCATCTATTGAAATGATCATGTGGTTTTTGTGTTTAAGCTTGTTTATGTGGTGTATTACATTGACAGATTTCTGTATGTTGAACCACCCCTGCGTTCCAGGGATGAAGCCTACTTGATCAAGGTGGATAATGGTTTTGATGTACTGTTGAATTTGGTTTACAAGAATTTTGTTCAGGATCTTTGCATCTGTGGTAGTTTGAATATATGTCCCCCAATATATTCAATGTTTTACTACTTTATAGTTTGCATCTGCAATCACCTTGCTAGAGGCAAGGTCACTGGGGGCCGGTCTTAAGGTGTGGTGATGGTTTGAGATTCCATTGTAAAGATATGCAAATGTGCCTAGCAGGAGTTCCTGAAGTGTGCTGTGTAACCTTTTGGCTGTAGTTTTGCTCTGTGTGCTGTGGTGGCTGGCTGGTTGGTTTCTCGCTCTCTCTCTCTGCTTGGCCCTGTGGAGAGCAGGCCGCTTCTCCTGCCTTTATGGAACTTCCCCTGAGTCTGTAAGCTTCAATAAATATCCCTTCCTCCATAACTGCGCCTGGTCTGGAAGTTCATCTCAGCGAACCTGAAGCTGTCTGCTACAGCATCTATGTTCTTGTGGCATCTCTGCCTGGTTTTGGAATTAGGGTGATAATAGCTTCATAGAAGGAGTTGGGGATCTCTCCCTGTTCTCCAATTGTGTGGCACAGTTTGAGAATTGGTTTCAGTTCTTCCATGATGGTTTGATAGAATTCAGCTGAGAAACCATCTGGTCCTGGACTCTTCTTTTTGGGGAGGTGTTTGATTACCTCTTCAATCTTGAAGGGTGTGATGGGTTTGTTTAGGAGATTAATCTGCTCTGGGCTTAGCTTTGGTAGGTGGTATGTGTCTAGGAATTCATCCATTTCCTCCATATTCTCTTGTTTTGTGGAGTGGAGGTTTTAGAAATAAGTCCTAATAATTCTTCCTATTTCACTCATGTCTGTTGTGATCTCTCCTTTTTCATTTCTAATTTTGTTAATTGGAAGCATTTCTTTTTTTCACTTGATCAGATTGGCCAGGGGTGTACCAATCTTGTCAATTTTTTTCAAAGAACCAGCTCTTTGTTTCATCCATTTTCTTAATTGTCCTCTTAGTTTCCAAGTCATTAATTTCTGCTCTGATCTTAATTATTTCTTTCCATCTGGTGCTTTTCAGGTTGGCTTCTTGTTTTTCTAATGCCTTTACGTGGATGGTTAGATTATTGATTTGGGATCTCTCTGTTTTTTTATGAGGGCATTTAGTGCTATAATTTTTCCCCTAAGGGCTGCCTTCATTGTGTCCCATAAGTTTTGGTATGATGTGTTCTCATTGTCATTGAATTCTATAAATTTTGTAATTTCATTCTTTATTTCATCCACAACCCATTTGTTGTTTAAAAGTGTGTTGTTAGCCGGGCGTGGTGGCTCACGCCTTTAATCCCAGCACTTGGGAGGCAGAGGTAGGAGGATCGCCGAGAGAGTTCAAGGCCACCCTGAGACTACATAGTTAATTCCAGGTCAGCCTGGACCAGAGTGAGACCCTACCTCGCAAAAAAAAAACAAAAAAAGTGTGTTGTTCAGTTTCCAGGAGCTAGAGGGATTCCTGGTGTACTTTTTGTTGTTAATTTCTAGCATTATAGCATTGTGGTCTGATATCATGCAGGAAATTACATCAATTTTTTTGAAAATATGGAGGCAGGCTTTGTGGCCCAATACATGATCTATTTTAGAGAAGGTTCCATGGGCTGCTGAGGAGAATGTGTAATCTGTAGATTTTGGGTGGAATGTTCTGTATATATCTGTTAGGTCTAGTTGCTCTATGGTGATGTTGAGCTTTCTTACTTCCCTGTTAATTTTCTCTTTGGATGATCTATCTATTGCTGATAGTGGAGTATTGAAGTCCCCAACTATGATGGTGTTGGTGGTTATTTCTGTTGCCAAGTAGTTTTTGCTTTATGAATTGTGGTGCACCTGTGTTTGGTGCGAAAATATTGATGATTGTGATATCCTCTTGTTGGATTGTTCCCTTGATAAGTAAGAAGTGGCCTTCTTTGTCTTTTTTGGTTACTTTTGGTTTCAAGTTTATTTTATCAGATATAAGTATAGCTACGCCTGCTTTTTTCTTACTTGTGTTTGCTTGGAATATCATTTTCACCCTTTCACCCTGAGGAGGTGTCTGTCTTTAGTTGTGAGGTGGGTTTCTTGAAGACAGCAGATTAAGGGGTCTAGTTTTCTGATCCACTGTATGGCACAATACAGGCCTGGTCCTAGCCAGACCACATGGCAGAAGAAAGCAGAAAGTGGCTTCTGTGAACATGGCATTCTGCACAGGCTTGGTGTAACAACAGTTATAGTCCCATGCTCGTGAGAAGCCTGCTTCGAGATGTCCTGTCCAGAGACAGGCTGTCATTGGTCACAAAAAGGGGGACCACCCCATACAATGATTAGCCAGCCAAGCCCCTTAAAACCCACGTGTACTTCCTCAATAAACAAGTTTGTGGCAGCTCGCCCTCTGCTGCTTCCACCCAACTCCCAGAGTCTGTGTCGTGACTCTGCGCTGCTCACCCCAATTTGGCAGAGACCCTACGGTCCCTCCTGGGCTGGCCTTAGGGGGGACCACAACATCTGGCACCTTGAACAGGGACCCTATGCCCCATCGGCGTTGGTGAGACACCCCATCCGTGATCATCGGGACCCTCTCCCCCATCGGCATTGGCAAGACACCTCCTCCTTGATCTTCGGAGAGTAGCCCCTCGGCGTTTGCTAAGACACCTCCTCCTTGATCTTCGGTGAGTAGCCCCCTCAGCATCTGGCGAGACGCCCCATTCTTGATCATCAGTGAACAGCCCCCTCGGCGTTTCTTCATCCTTGGTGAGAAAAGCCCCTTGCTGTTCCATGTGCTGACGGTTGCCTGGGGGTGAGCAGGCAGCCCCCCTCCTCCCCCCTTTTCCTTTGTTTGTCCTCCTCCCCCCCCTTAGGAAGGCACACACCACCACACGGCCTCGAAGCCTGTGTTGGCCTCTCCATTATCTGGTTCATCCCGGCGAAATCACAATAAGGGTCTGACCCACCCAATTTCGGAACCAAGGCGAGGCCTTTGGCTGAGCCTCCCCGGAGACACCATGTGGGCATACGGCCATGGAATAATAACCCACGGAAGTCCCCCACTAAGCACAAGACCCATGGGTCCTAAACATTCTATCCGTATGTCTCAGCAGGCCCCAGCATTAGGATTTGTGGTTTGCATGATCATCCTCTGGTCTATCATTTTTGATCTGGGTTATTACTTTCTCAGTCCCTTTGATTCAGGAGTGTCCCAGCCTAGCACCCCCCCAAACACCACTATACTGTAACGGGCAACCTCCCTCCCCACCAGAGGATGCTGCAATTGGAGGCTCTTAAGGCCCTTCTCCTGCAATGTGGCTTAAAAGTAAAACAAAAAGACCTCCATAGCTTTGGGGATGAAACTCTTGTTTTAGCTCCAGAGAACATCTGGGACACTAACATTTGGTCCCAGGTTCTCTTCCTTATGAAGAAACGTGAGGTTTATGAAGGGCACACACCCCCTGCCTCATTCTTTCCTATCCTCCTTGCCATAATTGCTGGCCTTAAAGGCTCCACTGTGGAGGAAGTAATTTCCACCCATAACAAACGATATAAGGAGGAACCTGAACTGGCTCTTCAAAGCTTTTTCCTCCCAGCCTCCTCTTAAGATAACTCGGATGAGGAGGAAGTCAAACCTTTAAATGACAATAGACCGCCACCCCAAGCCCCTCCTGCTACAGCCACACTCACAAGCACCCCTCCCCCTCTTTACCCTTGCAAGGACCTCCCCCACTCAGTCCTGGACATACCCAGGCGACTGCCAGTTCCCTGACACACCCCTTCACCACCTTCCCTGTTAATGTAGGGCCAGATGCGACAGCCAGGCTGTGGTACCCCACCCCCCTCTTCGATCTGGCTCTCAACTGTAAGGCGGCCCAGGAATCTGACGTTGACTCTTTTTACTTTGAACAAGTCCTTTTACAATGGGCCAGGGTGCCTTTGGGAGTCATCTGGCAAACCAATCACCCCTTTACTGGGTACATCCCTCATGGGCACAGGCCCATAAACTCACCACCAACCTACAAGCAATGCTCCTCATAGCAATTAAGGCACATACCTACACTAACAAAATCTATAATATGGAACTCTCCAAAATCTGCCCATCCCCATGTCTGAACTTCAACCTCTTTTTAGGGAGAACCCCCTTTTCCACATCCTAATGGCGGGATTCCCCAATGAGATAGACAACCACCTCCCCACTCACAAACTACTTCAATCCCTAATGGCTTTATCCATAAAGACTATTTCTCCAGGCCTTCCAGGCAGCCTATACCCTTAGCAGCCAACAAACATACCTATGAGCTAATTATTAAGACAGCCAGTTGATCAGATGAGGCCCTTAAGTTCCCTAACCCCCATTCAGTCCAGCTAGGGGGACTATATGCCATCATCAGAGTCTTAGAGCTCTGTTAACATATTCTCTGACAGCAGTTACACTGTTCAAATGACAAAAGTACTGTCCTTAGCCAATCCCAGGCCCTCTCATCATCCCATAGACATTGCCATCTCCACTTTACAGTTGCAGATGGAAAACAGATCGTGCCCTTGGTTTATTGAGCACGTTCACTCACACACTGGTCTGCCTGGCTTTATTGCTGATGGGAATTCACAGGTAGACAAATTTATTGCTGTCTCCTCCTTGCCACCTTTAGAACAAGCTAGACATTTACACGAAAGGTTCCATCTATCCCCCACTAATCTAAAAACCCTATATCCTGAGCTCTTGCTTAGCCAATGCAAACATTTAACCCGTACCTGTAAGGCATGTGCCCCCCTAGCCCCCTCGGGCCCCCTACAGCCTCAAGGAGTCAATCCTAGAGGCCTTACCCCAAATTCTATCTGGCAGATGGATGTTACCCACATACCTTCCTTTGGTAACCTCAAATATGTCCATGTCATTGTGGACATTTACTCTAAGCTTACTTTTGCTATTGCTCTCTCAGGGGAGAAGGCGCCCCATGTCATTAAGGCAACAAAAACTGCTATGTTGGTCATGGGCATACCCTGGTCAATTAAAACTGACAATGGCCCTGCATACACATCTTCCCAATTCACATCCTTCATGGAATCTTGGGGAATAAAACACTCCCTTGGGATCCCCTACAACCCACAAGGACAAGCCATCGTGGAGAGAACGAACCGGACCCTAAAGGAACTAATTATAAAACAACCAAAAAAAAAAAAAAAAGCAAAGCTGGGCGTGGTGGCACACGCCTTTAATCCCAGCACTTGGGATGCAGAGGTAGGAAGATTGCCATGAGTTCAAGGCCACCCTGAGAACTACATAGTGAATTCCAGGTCAGCCTGAGCTAGAGTGAGACCCTACCTCGAAAAAAAAAAAAAAAAAAAAAAAAAAAAAAAAAAAACAGAAGTCCACTATGTCGCCCAAGGACCCCCACTTGGCACTAGTGGAAGCTCTTTTCACCCTCAATTTTCTCACCTTTGATGAGGCAGGACTCCTCTCCCCAGCCTACAAACATTGGAGATCCCAACCAATCACAACACCCTTACCCTTAGTCCGCTGGAAAGATCCTCTTACTAATATTTGGAAGGGGCCCCACTCTCTTTTAACTCAGGGCCAAGGGTGTGCTTGTGTCTTTCCAGAAACTTCACAGATCCCAGTTTGGATTCCTGCCAGAAACATCCATCCAGCCACTGACTCAGCAACCAGCCTTGCTGAAGAGGATGATGCCAAACCCCTCAGGCTGCATATGGGATGTTAAACTTATTACCCCCTTTTTTTCTCCTTTTATCTCCTTTTCTCCCTACTACCACTTCCCAGAAACCATTTTGGACAACTCTTCTTAGGCCATACTTGTTTGGTGCAGTAGGCCTAGATTCTCATGCTTTTCCTAGGTTTATTTTAGCCACTCTATTTTGGTGTATTCCTCCCCCTTCAAGCACACACTTCCCCTTAGCCACACCTTTGCCTTTTTTATTAATGCCTCTTATGGTAATGCTATCCTCTAACCAGCCAAAAATTCCTTTGAAACTCCTTTGATTACATTGAGCTGCTACCATTAAGGACACTCAATGCTACTAACTATGACACTAGGGTGAACTCACGATAGTCACCCAGCAACCTGTCCTACCCCAGTCCTTTTCAGGCTCTCTAGTTAATTCTCGCTCTCTGGGACTGTTCACATGCCACAGAGCCATGCCCACTTGGCCCTTCCATGCCTCCTAGGCAACAGCCTCATATGTATGGTACAATACAGGTCTAGCCCCTAGCCAGACCTCATGCTAAAAGCCATACCAGGCCATACCCCTCAGGTTTTCTCACCAGGATGGCAGATAGCCCATGACGGGTAAGATTCCATGATATGGGGCAACCGAATACAGGCACCGTCATGTATGATGTTCCCTTGGGTACTGGGTTCAACAATGGCTTGGCAAAAAACCATACCTCTCAGGGTTGCCAATAATAAAAACAAAAAGGAGGATATGTATGGCACAATACAGGTCTGGTCCTAGCCAGACCACATGGCAGAAGAAAGCAGGAAGTGGCTTCTGTGAACATGGCATTCTGCACAGGCTTGGTGTGACAACAGTTACAGTCCCATGCTCGCGAGAAGCCTGCTATGAGATGTCCTGTCCAGAGACAGGCTGTCATTGGTCACAAAAAGGGGGACCACCCCATACAATGATTAGCCAGCCAAGCCCCTTAAAACCCACGTGCACTTCCTCAATAAATGAGTTTGCAGCAGCTCACCCTCTGCTGCTTCCACCCAACTCCCGGAGTCTGTGTCATGACTGCGCTGCTCACCCCAACTCAGCAGAGACCCTACGGTCCCTCCTGGGCTGGCCTTAGGGGGGACCGCAACAATCCACCCTGTTAGCTTATGTCTCTTGATGGGTGAATTAAGGCCATTCATATTCAGAGATATAACTGTGAGTCTTGATTTAATACCTGCCATATTATGGTGGATTATGTGGTTTGGTTTTTTTTTTTTTTTTGGTCTTTGTGGGTTTTTGTTGTTGTTGTTAATGTGGACTGCTTCTTGGGGGCACTTGAGATTGGTTATTTGTTTCTTCTGTGTGAAGAATTCTCTGAAGTACTCTCCATAGGTTTGGCTTTGTGTTCATATACCTGTAAAGATGAGTTTTATCATGGAAAGTTTTTCTTTCACCATCTATTATAAGAGATACTTTTTTGCTGGGTAGAGTAGTTGGGGTTGGAAGCCATAGGTTCTTAGAGTTTGCAGTGTTCTATTCCAGTTCCTTCTGGCTTTTAGGGTTTCCATTGAGAAGTCTTAGGTAATTCTGATGGGGTACCCTTTATATGTAATGTGTTGTTTCTCCCTGGATGCTTTTAGGGTTTTCTCTTTGTGCTTGATGTTTAGAGTCTTAAAGATAATGTGTCTGGAATTTCTCCTTTGGTCCAGTCTGTTTGGAGTTCTGCTAGCTTCTTGTAACTTGATGTGATTTTCTTTTGAGAGAGCGGGAAAGTTTTCTTCAATTATTTTGTTGAATAAGCTTTCCATTCCTTTGGTCTGTGTTTCTTCTCCCTCTGGTATACCCATGATCCTAATGTTTGGATGCTTAAGGGTGTCCTACATTTCCCTCATGTTCTGTTTACAGAAATTTTTGAACTTGTTGAAATTTTTGGACTCACAAACTGTTTCTTCTGTTTTGTCTTCCAGTTCTGTGTTTCTATCCTCCACTTGACTGACTCTGTCTTAAGCTTCTATAGAGTTTTGGGCTGGTTCAATTTGGTTCATATTTTCTACTTTTTTAATGTATAGTTTCCATCCCTCTGTCTAGTTTCCTTTTTGTGTCATTTTCTGACTTTCTTAATGCTTCTTGGAGTTCATCCTTGCATTTTTTTATGTCTTCATTGAACTTAGCCAGCTGGTTATTGAGGACCTCTTTTTTTCCATTCTCCTTCAGATCATTTAACTGTCTTTGGAGCCCTTCCTGGTTCTTTTCTATAAGGTCTAATATAGCAAGGATAACATTCATACAATTGTTGGCTCTTTGTTGAGTTTCTGAGAATTGTGCTATTTGCTTGGCCAGAGTTGCTTAGCTTGTCTCTTCATTTTGGGGTTCTGATTCTATTGTCTCTTCTGTGCTTTGATTTGAGACATCCATTGTGGGACTGGATAGTCTAGCTGGATTTACTTATATCTGTTTTTTCATGCTATTCCTTTTTCACTGTAGTCTACCCATCACAATGGTTCAGAAAGCCTAGGGTGTGAAATGCTAGCCTGCTGCCTGGGGTGGGATGGGGCACAGCAGTGAGTGTCAGGGTGGTGGCCCCTGGAGTTCTGATAGGTTGGGGTGGGGACACTGGCCTGCTGGCCTCTGTTCCCTATGGAGGTGGGAGGGGTAGGAGACCACAACCACCCTAGTTGGGCTCAGGCAGGGTAGGGCAGGAACACTGCCCTACTTCCCTGAATCCCAGATCTGCCCTGGGAGGGGGAGTGGTGGCACCTGACTGGCAATGGGGCTCAGGAAGGCTAGGGAGGCACCTGACCAGTGATGGAGCTGTGGCCAGTGAGAGAGGGATCTGACTAGCGATGAGGCTCAGGAAAGCCCCCTGAGACCTGATATGGCTCAGGCAGTCCGTGCCTGGCTCTGGCCAGTGAGGGAGGGATCTGAACAGTCAGTCAGACCTGGTGGGGACTGATGTGGCTCAGGCAGGCCACACGGGGCTCTGGCTGGTGAGGGAGGAATCTGACCAGTCAGTCAGGCTCTGCATGATCTGATGCAGCTCAGAGGGGCTACGCGGGGCTCTGGCTGGTGAGGAAGGGATCTGACCAGTCAGTCAGGCTCTGCATGATCTGATACAGCTCAGAGGGGCCGCATGGGGCTCTGACTGGTGAGGAAGGGATCTGACCAGTGATGCGGGTCACACCGGCCCAGCAGGACCTAACCTGTGGTGGATCCTGCCCAAGAGTGTGGGAATGAGTGGATTTCCTAATTTTTCATCCATCCCTCCCTCTGGCAGCATGAAAGAGCCAGCAAACTCTTTAAAAAGTCTCTTAAAGCTAAAGGGTCTTGCTTTTACTTCCCTGTAAAGTGAGGCAAGGTTAGGTGGACGCCATCTTGACTGGAACTCCCAACTTAAAACTGCAATTGTTACTTTGATCTGTTGTCTGAGCCCTATCTGGTGTGAACAGATGTATGTTTGTGTTTTCCCAGAGAAAAAAATTCACCTAACAATACCTGTTACCACCTCTATAGTCATGATCCAGAAAGTTATTTCAACCCATAACATTGGTGTATGTTCATCTTCCCATCCCAGACTCCAGATGTTGGATCTACTCTGCTATGATTAATGTTCCAGGTTCAATTTCCCAGTAACCATGTAAGCCAGATTCACAAGGTGGCACATGTGTCGAGTTTGTTTGCAGTGACTAGAGCCCCTGACATGACCATTCTCTCTCTATCTGGCTCTTCTCTCTCTCTCTCTCTCTCTCTTTTTCTGTCTCAAATAAAATATTTTTTTAAACTCTTAAATAAGGCTGAGTGTGGTGGTGCACGCCTTTAATCCCAGCACTTGGGAGGCAAAGGTAGGAGGATTGCCATGAGTTCAAGGCCACCCTGAGACTACATAGTTAATTCCAGGTCAGTCTGGGCCAGAGTGAGACCCTACCTCAAAAAACAAAAACAAACAAACAAAAAAAAACCCTCTTAAATAAAAGCTTTTGTAAAGCAAAGGACACTGAACAGAGCAAAGAGACAACCTACAGAATGGGAGAAAATCTTTGCCAGCTATACATCTGACAAAGGATTAAAAACTAGGATATACAAAGAACTCAAAAAGTAAGTAATAAGAATTCAAACAACCCATTGTTGGTGGACATATAAACTGGTACAGCCCTTGTAAAAATCAGTGTGGAGGATCCTGATACAGCTAAAACTGATTTACCAGATGATCCACCTATACCACTCCTTGGCATATGCCCTAAAGATTCCACTCATTTCTATAGAGACACTTGCTTATCCATGTATATTGCCACTGTAGTCATAATAACTAGGAAATAGAACCAGCTTAGATGTTCCTCAACTGATGAATGGATAATGAAGATGTGGTACATTTATACAATGGAGTTTTATACCTCTATAAAGAAAAATAAAATTATGAAAATTTCAGGAAAATGGATGTGGAAAAGATTATAGTGAGGCAATCCAGGTAACCAAAGCTAAATGCTACATGTTTTCTCTTATATGTGGGTCCTAGCTTCTAATGTTAATGTTTAGATTTGTATATGAGTAAGAGTAAAAGTTACAGGCTGAAGAGATGGCTTAATGGTTAAGGTGCTTGTCTATGAAGCCTAAGGACCCAGGTTCTATTCCCCAGTACCCAAGTAAGCCAGATGTAGGTGGCACATGTGTCTGGAGTTGGTTTGCAGTGGCTAGAGGCCCTGGCATGCCCATTCTCTCCCTCTCTCTCTGTCTCATTCTCTATCTCTCTCCCCAAATAAGAGGTAAGAGGGTGGCATATTAAACTCACCAAAGCAGCCTGGGGGGATATAAACAGAAACAGCAAAATACACTCTTCTACTGAAAAGTGAAGGTGTATAAGTTATTATCAACCACAGCAGAGAAGCAGGAGAGACCAAGATCTTCCAGAAAGGAGGAAACCAGCCAAAACCCTGCCAAAGTGCCTGAGGCCCCAATCCATGCACCTGGCTGCCTTCCTGGCATGCACAGAGCACCAGGAACACAAACCAGGTGAACACAAACCACTCACATTGGCCTCCTCGCAAAGTGAAGAAATCTGAAGGGGAAGACATCATGGACCAGCTGAGCAGCTGCTGAAGGAGAACACAAATGGGATCAGCTGAGAAGCTCTGGTACAACTCCAGGAACCCTGCATAACTTCTCAAGCCCCAACCATCAGGGCCATGAACTCATTCACACCCTGCTGCCCAGCACCAAGAGGGATAAAAGTGGGCACTCAGCATTGGTGAGATTGGAAGCCACCTCAAAAGGTAACAGGGCCTACATACACAAAGACAGATATGCAGGCCTGTACTAGAAGTGCTAATCCCCCTTTCCATGTGAGGAAAGGTTATGTATTGCATTTGAATGATATATTCTTGGTTGACTTTACCATTCTCAAACAAACTGTATTTTAGTGTTGACTATTGTTGTATTTGATGTTTTCTGATTTATAGGGCCTTTTTATTTTTCTTCTGTCATTATTGAGACAGGGTCTGACTGGTCCCAAGGTGGAATTAGACCCCATTTCAGACCAGAAATCTCAATCTTCTAGTTGACAAGATTAAGGGTGTGGGATGTTGGCTTTATTAAATTATCTGTTTATTTTAATCACCATACTTGTATAAATACTCTGTGCTGGTTCTGACTCTATGTGCAAATTGCTTAGTTGAATTTTAGAATTTGCCAATAATTTGCTCCACTCAGTCTACTACAATACTTGAATAGCAGGCAAACTCAATACCTAGGGTCACTTCTCATATTTCTCTTGGAGTACAAGAGCAACACCTAGCATCCTAAAGATACTTAAAGTCAGATTTACACAGCTAAGAACACCACAGATAATTAGAAAACCCAAGCATCAAATTAACTCAAGATGCAAAACTCTACATTATAACACAAGAAACACAAAAAATCAAGACAATACAATCCCACCAAAATTATAAATCCATCAGAAATGACCTCCAGTGAGACTGCTTTAGATGAAATGGCTGACAAAGATTTGAAAAAAAAAAAAAAGATTTTATCTATGTTTGAAGAAACCAAAGAAGAAATCAAAGGAATCAAAGAAGAAAACCAACTCCTGAAGGAATCCCAAGATAACACAGGAAACCAACTTAATGAAATTAAGTAGGTCAATATAAGACATGAGTAAGGAAATACAAATAATGATAAAAATGCCAAGCAGGGGCTGGAGAAATGGCTTAGCGGTTAAGGCGCCTGCCTCCTAAGCCAAGAACGCTGGTTCCAGTCTCCAGAAATTCCAATCTCCAGGTCCCACGTTTAGCCAGATGCAAAGTGACGCAAGGGCGCAATGCTGCACTTGACCACAAGGGGGTGCATGCATCTGGATTTCATTCACAGCAGCTGAGAGGCTGCTGGTGCACCCATCTCTATCTTTCTTCCTCTCCCTCTCTCTCTCTGTCTCTCTCTGTCTCTGTCTCCCCCCCAAAAAAATGCCAAGCAGAAATATTAGAAATGAAAAACAGAGTTAGTCATATAGAAATTTTGTAGAAAGTCTCACCAGTAGAATGGATCAAGGAGAGTACAGAATAACTAAACTAGAAGACAAGATGGCAGATCTAACACAGTCCAACAAAGAGAAAGACAAACTAATAAGAAGGTATGAATGGGAATTTCAAGTCATTCAGGATACTATGAAGAAATAAATCATAAGAATTCAGGGAATAATAGAAGAAGAAGAATTTCATTCCAAAGGCATAGCAGGTATTTTCAACAAAATCATAGAAGAAAACTTCCCCCAAGTAGGGAAAGTGATGCCAGTTCAGATACAGGAAGCTTATAGAATGCCAAATAGACAAAATTAGAAAATAATCACTCACCATCATATTATAATTAAACTATAAAACATGAAAACCAAAGAAAATATGTTGAAAGAAGTTGGAGAGAAAAATAAGGTCACAAACAAAGGCAAGCCCATCAAGATAAGAGCAGATTGATTACTCAACAAAAACTTTAAAAGCCATAAGGGCTTGGAATGATGTACTCCAAGTTCTGAAAGACTCCACATACTTGCATTGCAAGGTCACTAAGAAATCCTTCTGGAGGTGAGCTGAAACTATCTTCCATGTAGATCAATTGACAGAAAGCTGGAAAAAGCAATGTTGCATGGGAGAGAGAGAAATCAGCAGTGGAGATTCTCAACAGTGGACACTGCAAGCCTTAAATTTGGCCAGCCAGGCCAAATGAGCCAATGGGTGCAATAGTGACATATCTGTTATGGGAGAAATCAACCACACCCTAATTGGAATGGAAGCCCACTCTGTGGGAGGGAATACATCCCTGACACTGAAAACCTATGACAGGCAAAGTCATGAGGCCTAGGGGAGTAACATCTGCTGGTGTCTGGCTAAATGCATATACTATGCTCACCAAACCACATCTGTTAATGTTCATACCCATAAATTAATGCTACTCTCACTTTTGGTTAGAGAAGCTTCTCTTTTCAGATGGCATAACCTTGGGATGACTCAGAAGGCACAATGGTGCTGGGAATAAGTGACAGAGGGGTGCTCACCACTAAAATATCTCTATCACACCTTCCAAGGCTCAGGGTCCATTGCAAAAGAGATGTATGAAGGAATGTAAGAGGCAAAGGAAGGGTAGATCCTCTAAAAACACACTCCTCCAGATTCAAAATGGTCTGGATATCCATGACCTCACAGTGCCTTACACTA
This sequence comes from Orientallactaga sibirica, assembly GCA_036365145.1. NCBI lineage: Eukaryota > Metazoa > Chordata > Mammalia > Rodentia > Dipodidae > Orientallactaga > Orientallactaga sibirica. The sequence goes on from JAEOAD010002758.1 coordinate 304,026, forward strand.
CTTACACAAAACCATCATAATAGGAGGAAAAGATGATGACATCAAACTAAAAGAGAGACTGTTTGAGAGGGGGAAGGGGGATGATGGGAGGTGGCATTGCAAAGGGGAAAGTAGGGGGATGGAGAGAAGTACAATGGGTTATTTTCTGCAATTATGGAAGTTTTTCACTAAATTTTTTTTTAATTCATAGAATCAAATGATAATGAGAACACAATATACCAAAATCTTTGGGACACAATGAAGGCACTCCTAAGATAGAAAGTTATGCCATTAAGTTCCTGTATTAAGAAATTAGAGCTGGGTGTGGTAGCACATGCCTTTAATCACAGCACTTGGGAGGCAGAGGTAGGAGGATTGCCATGAGTTCGAGGCCACCCTGAAACTACATAGTGAATTTCAGGTGAGCTAGAGTGAGACCCTACCTCATAAAAAAATAAATAAATAAATAAATAAATAAATAAATAAACAAACAAACAAGAAATTAGAGAACTTCTGGTTAAGATGGCAGCATAGGAATCATGCTAAAGCAGCCTAGGTGAGAAAAAGCAAAGCAAAACAAAACAAAACAAAACAAAACAAAAACACCCAGCAAAATACACTCTTCTACTAAAAAGTGAGGTGTATAACAAATTATCAACCACAACAGAGAAGTAAAAGAGATCCAGAGCATCTAGAACCCATGGAAGCAGGCAGAAGTGGCTCTAGCAGCAGTGGCACCAGTTCCATGTGGCTGCAGCCACCAGGCTCGCCCTGAGCCACAGGAAAAACCAGATGAGGGGATTTTCCACTCACATTCTATCCTTGAAAACTTAACAAATGTGGAAGGAGGATGGCAGAGACCAAGGGAGTGGCTCATGAGGAAGAGGATCGGGAGGACCAGTGTGAGAACTTCAACCACCATCCAAAGCCTCCCCCCCCACCAGCTCCAGCACCAGCAAGCATCAGAGACCTGGGAAAGGGAGCTGATCTACACAGCACCCAGCACAGGTAACCAGAGCAATGACCCACAGACCCAGCCAGCCTACCTGAGCCCAAAGCACAGCAAAGAGGGACCCAAGCCAGCATGCAGCATAGCTGAGACCAAAGCCATCCCAAAAGGTAACTGAGATTACACCAGGTCAGTACCCACAAAATAAACCTGGTATATAGGCTTGCATCGGAAGTGCTAATTGCACATTCCTTGTCAGGGTAAATTATGTTAAATCTGATGGATGGTCAGAGTTGCCATTCATAAATAAGCTATATTTTGGGCTTGTCATTGTTGCTTCCTGATTTATAGTACCTTTGTTTCCTCTTCTGTTTTTCTTTGGGAAGGGTCTCAGCTGGCCACAGCTGACCTTGGAACCCTCTACAGCCCAGAAATCTTAGCCTCCCAGTTGCCAGGATTAAGGGTGTGGGGCAACACACATCCCTAGGGACTGTGACTTTGTTAGAAGATCTGTTTGACATAATATCTACTCTCTTTTGTTTGTTTGTTTTCTGTTTTTCAGGGTAGGGTTTCACTCTAGCCCAGGCTGACCTGACCTGGAATTCACTATGTAGTCTCAGGATGGCCTTAAACTCACAGTGATCCTCCTACCTCTGCCTCCCAAGTGCTGGGATTAAAGATGCATGCCATGCCACCACACCTGGATCATATATACTCTTGCATAAACACTCTTTGCTGTTTTTCATTGAATGTGTAGACTGTTTTGTTAAATTTTTGGAATTTGCCTGTATTTTGCTCCACTCAGCCTACTTGAATATTCTCATACCAGGCAAACCCAACTCCTAGGGTCACTTTTGTGGTTACTCTGAGAGTCTTAAGAGCCACACCTAGAACATTAAGCCCCTACCCTGAAGATATATAACATCAGATTGATTGATACATCTAATATTACTGCACATTGTTAGAAAACCAAAACATTAAATTAATACAAGATGCAAAAATATCTACATTATAATACAAGAAACACAAAAAATAAAGACAATATACATCCACCAAAAAAATATTAATGCATCAGAAATAACCTCCAGTGAGACTAATTTAGAGGAAATGCCTGAGAAAGATTTCAAAAGAATGATTATAAATATGTTCAAACAAATCCAAGAGGAAATCAAAGGAATAAAATATGACATAAGAAACCAATTTAATGAAATAAGGAGGTCAATACAACACATAAATAAGGAAATAGAAATAATAAAGAAAAATCAGTCAGAAATACTATCAATGAAGAACACAGTCAGTGAAATAAAAAAAAAAAAACTCTATAGAAAATCTCACCAGTAGAATGGATGAGGGAGGAAATAGAATATCTAAAGTAGAAGACCAGGTGGCAGATCTAATACAGTCCAACAAAGAGAAAGACAAACTAATAAGAATTTCAAGATATTCAGGTCACTATGAAAAGATCAAACATAAGAATTCAGGGTATAGTAGAAGGAGAAGAATTTCACTCTAAAGGCATGGAAGGCATTTTTAATGAAATCATAGAAGAAAACTTCCCCCAAATTGGGAAAGAGATGCCAATGCAAATTCAGGAAGACTGTAGACCACAAGACAAAACCTGGAAAGAACCTTTCCTCACCACTCAACTACCAAACATACAAACCAAAGAAAATATATTGAAAGCAGTTAGAGAGAAAAATCAAGTCACATACAAAGGCAAGCCCATCAGGATCACAGCAGATTGCTCAACTTTGAAACCCAGAAGGGCTTGGAATGATGTATTCCAAGTTCTGAAAGATAACAACTTTCAACCAAGGTTACCTTATCCTGCAAAGCTATCCATTCAAATAGACAGAGAAATAAGGACAATCCACAACAAAGCAGACTAAAGGAATATTTGAAGACAAAACCAGCTATATAGAAAATACTTGAAAGGATCTTCCATGGTGAAGAGAAAGAAAAGCACACATGTAAAGAACATGGAAAAAAGAAACCATACTCAAATATTAGTTAATACAAGGGAGCAAAGGAAGAACTATAAAACAAGAAAAATGGCAAAAATAAATACACACCTTTCAATAATAACTCTTAATACTAACAGCCTCAATGCCCCATCCAAAAGACATAGGTTTGCAGACTGGGTTAAAAAGCAGGATCCTTCAATTTGTTGCCTCCAAGAATCTCACTTTTCTACAAAGGATGGACACTATCTTATGGTGAAAGATTAGAAAATGGTGTTTCAAGCAAATGGGCCTAGAACACTAGCAAGGGTCACTATGCTAATATCTGTCATGGTAGACTTCAGACCAACATTAGTTAGGAAAGATATGGAAGGTCACTGTTGCAGTCAGGTTCCCATTGCTGGCCGAAATCACCCAACTAAGAGCAGCTTGTGGGATAAAAGAGGTTTATTTTGGCTTACAGGCTCAGGGAGGAAGCTCCACAATGGCAGGAAAAACAATGGCATGAGCAGAGGGTGGACATCACCTCCTGGCCAACATAAGGTAGACAACAGCAACAGGGGAGTGTGCCAAACACTGGCAAGGGGAAGCTGACTATAATACCCATAATCCTGCCCCCAACAATACACCACCTCCAGGAGGTTTTAATTTCCAATTGCCATCAGCTGGGGAGACACCTGAATCAAACCACCACATTCTACCCCTGACCCCCATAAACTGATAACCATACATGATGTAAAATGGAATGTATTCATGCAACTTTAAAAGTCCCCATGGTTTTTATCAATCCCAATGATGTTCATACATCCCCATAATCCAAGGTCTTTTAACCGCCATAATACCAAAAACATCCCCCCCCAAAAACCCATTATGACACAGAATAAACATTCACACTGCAAAGGATGGCATTGGGCAAAGCAAAGAAATATTCAATACAAGATTTAAATCAACCAGGGCAAACATCAAACTCTGTAATTCCAAGTCCAACAACTCTAGTCAGTGAAAAATCTCCAAGTCCAATAATTCTAACCAGCAACAAGTCTCTGGAGTTCCAATTCTGCCCCTCCAGCTAGGCTACTCACAGTCCTGAAAAACATCATCGGGGGCCAGCAGCTTTTCTCAGCAGCCATCTCGTGGTCCTGGCATGTCCACTGAGTCTCCACTGCAACCCATGGTCCATCCTCATGGCCCCATGGGATCTCCATGCAGGCATCCAGCAAACCTGCTTCACATTGCCCATGACCATTTACAAAACACAAGACTGCATTACAAATTCAATGACCCTCTCTTTCCTGCATTTCTTATACTCCATTATACCAGGTAGAGTGCCAATTTGTTAATCCATGGGGGGAATAAAGCAGACTTTGAAGAACAGGACACTCCTTTGAGCACTCAAGCCCCTTCAAAAGAGTACATTCTTCCTGTTGCCCCAATGCAGGTCAACTGGCCCAATCTCAGTGGCTGCAATCTCTCAATTTGCAGGTGAACAAGCAGCAGTTCAGGCCCAAAGATTTCATTTTTTCTGTGCCATATCCCTCCGCTCACACCAGTTCATTTCTACACAAAGCAACCCTTTACAACTCTTCAGGACATACGCATAACAGCAAGCTTCTCACACAAACTGCTAGCCCAGTCCAAATAAAGCTCTTTCTCACCCTCATAAGCCAAACCTCACAGTCCATAGTACTTACTGCATTCAGGGTTTTCAGTTCTGACCTGTGTACATCAAGTTGTACTTACAGCACTGCAAGGTGTCTCTTAGGCCAAGGTTTCAAATCCTTACACATTCCTCTTGAAACTCAGCTCCAAAAGGCCAAAGCCACAGAGTCAGGTGTCTAGCAGCAACCCCATTCCTTGGTACCACTTTACTGTTGCAGTCAGGTTCCCATTGCTGGCAGAAATCACCTGACTAAGAGCAGCTTGTGGGATAAAAGAGGTTTATTTTGGCTTACAGGCTTGAGGGGGAAGCTCCATAATGGCAGGAAAAATGATGGCATGAGCAGAGGACATCACCCCTTGCCAACTTAAGGTGGACAACAGCAACAGGAGACTGTGCCAAACACTGTTAAGGGGGAAACTGGCTATAATACCCATAATCCTGCCCCCAACAATACACTGCCTCCAGGAGGTTTTAATTTCCAATTGCCCTCAGCTGGGAAGACTAGCATTCAGAACACTTAAGTTTATGGGGGACACCTGAATCAAACCACCACAGTCACTTTATATTGATTAAAGGAACACTCCAACAGAAAAACATTACAATCCTAAACATATATGCACCTAACATGGGGGCTCCCAATTTCATCAAATGCTATTAGAACTAAGGTCACAGATAACACCAAATACAGTTGTAGTGGGTGACTTCAACACCCCACTCTCATCAATTGCAAGGTCATCCTGGCAAAAAATAAACAGAGATGCTTCTGGATTGTAGAACAAATGGACCTAACAGATATATAAAGGACATTTCATCCAAATGCTGAAGAATACACATTCTTTTCAGCAGCACATGGAACATTCTCTAAAATAGGCCATAAAGCAATCTTAACAAATACAGGAAAACAAAAAAATCCTTGCACTCTATCTGATCACAATGGGATCAAACTACAAATCAAGAGCAAGAAAAGCTATAGAGCATACACAAAATCATGGAAACTAAACAATATACTACTAAATGATGAATGAATCAATGAAGAAATCAATAAGTAAATAAAAAAATTATAGAGACAAAGGATAATGAGAACACAACATACCAAAACCTTTGGGACACAATGAAGGCAGTCCTAAGAAGAAAATTTATAGGTTTTTTTTTTTTTTTTTTTTTTTGGTTTTTCGAGATAGGGTCTCACTTTAGCTCAGGCTGACCTGGAATTCACTATGTAGTCTCAGGGTGGCCTCAAACTCACAGCAATCTCCTACCTCTGCCTCCCGAGTGCTGGGATTAAAGACGTGCGCCACCACACCCGGCTTGGAAATTTATAGTTTTAAGTGCCTATATTAAGAAATTAGGGGCTGGAGAGATGGCTTAGCAGTTAAGGCGCCTGCCTCCTAAGCCTAAGAACACCAGTTCCAATCGCCAGCAGTTCCAATCTCCAGGTCCCACGTTTAGCCAGATGCAAAGTGATGCAAGGGCGCAATGCTGCACTTGACCACAAGGGGGCGCTCAACATCTGGATTTCATTTGCAGCAGCGTGCTGCTGGCACGCCCATCTCTGTCTTCCTCTCCTTCTCTCTGTTTCTCTCTGTGTCTCTCTCCAAAAAAAAAAAAAAGAAAGAAAGAAAGAAAAAAAGAAAAAGAAATTAGAAAGGTCACAAGTAAACAACTTAATGCTTCACCTTAAGGCCTTGGAAAAAGAGAACAAAGCAAACCAAAAATCAGTAGATGGGAAGAAATAATAAAGATTGGGGCAGAAATTAATGAAATAGAAACCAAAAAGCAATCCAAAGAATCAATGAAACAATGAGTTGGTTCTTTGAAAGGATAAGCAAGATTGATAAACTCTTAGCAAATCTGACCAAATGAAAGAGACAAGAGACACAAATTAATAAAATTAAAGATGAAAAAGGCATCATCACAACAGATACCAGAAAATTTTAAAAAATCATAGGGACATACTATAAGCATATATAGTACACTAAGTTTGAAAATCTGAAAGAAATGGATGGTTTCCTTGATTCATATGACCTACCTAAATGAAATAAAGATGAGATTAACCACGTAAATAGACCTATAACAAGTATGGAGATCCAAAAGGTTATTTAAAAAAAATCTCCCAACTAAAAAAAGTCCAGGCCCAGATGGATTCACTGGAGAATTTTACCAGACCTTCATGGAAGAACTAACACCAGTGCTTCCTAAACTTTTCCATAAAATATAAGAGGAAGGAATCCTACCAAACTCCTTTTACAAAGCTGGCATCAACCTGATACAAAAACCAGACAAAGATAGAACAAAAAAGAAAATTACAGACCAATCTCCCTCATGAACATTGGGCAAAAATTCTCCACAAAATATTGGCAAACAGAATACAAGAATATATCAGAAAAATCATTCACCTCAACCAAGAAGGCTTTATCCCAGTGATGTAGGGATGGTTCAACATATGCAAATTGATAAATGCAATACATTATTAAATGAACTGAAGGGCAAAAATCACATGATCATCTCTTTAGATGCAGAAAAAGCATTTAACAAAATCTAACATCCCTTCATGATAAAAGTCCTACTTTTACAGACGGGGAATAGAAGGATCATATCTCAACATAATAAAGGCTATTTATGACAACCCACAGCCACATAATATAAATGGAGAAAAACTTGAAGCTTTCCCATTAAAATCAGGAACACGACAAGGGTGTCCACTGTTTCCACTTCTATTTAACATAGTACTGGAAGTCTTAGCCATAGTGTTAGGGTCCGAAAATCACTGAATAATAACCCCAGAGTTGAATAGTATGTAAAAACTAGGAGCATTTATTCTGCAGAATCAACCAGCATGTGGGGGTCAACCATCCATACAAAATGGCAACCCCAGGAGGAGCTCTCAGGCTCCTTTTTAGCACAGCTAAAGGAATTTTGGCAGGATTTTAGTCTTTTAACATGATTGGCTAATTCGAACAATAACTGCACTTGTGGTTTTTTTGATTAGCTGGGGTGAAGAGACAAGTCTGGTGACTTTACAGGAACTGACTCAGCCTTTTTCTGGTCAGGGCAGTCAGGGATGCCTGCATGGCATCAGTTTTGTCCTTTCAATAGCAATAAGGCAAGAGACACACATAAAAAGGATACAAATTGGAAAGGAAGAGATCAAGTTGTCATTATTTGCAGATGATATGATTCTATACATAAAGGACCCTAAAGGACTGTACCAGCAAACTGTTAGAGCTGATAAACACCTATAGCCATGTATCAGGATACAAAATAAACACACAGAAAGCAGTAGCCTTCCTATATGCTAACAAAAAACACACACAGGATGAAATCAGAAAATCACTCCCATTCACAATTGCATCTAAAAAAATAAAGTACCTTGGAATAAACCTAACCAAGGCAGTGAAGGATCTCTATAATGAAAACTTTAAAACATTCAAGTGAGAAAATGCAGAACATACTAGAAAATGGAAAGGCATCCCTTGTTCTTAGATTGGAAGAATCAATATTATGAAAATGGCAATCTTAGCCAGGTGTGGTGGCACACGCCTTTAATCCCAGCACTTGGGAGGCAGAGGTAGGAGGATTGCAATGAGTTCGAGGCCAGCCTGAGGCTACATAGTGAATTCCAGGTCACCCTGAGCTAGAGTGAGACCCTACCTTGAAAAACAAACAAAAAAAGCCAGGCGTGGTGGTACACACCTTTAATCCCAGCACTCGGGAGGCAGAGGTGGGAGGATTGCCATGAGTTCGAGGCCACACTGAGACTACATAGTGAATTCCAGGTCAGCCTGAGCTAAAGTGAGGCTCTACCTTGAAAAAAAAAAAAAAAAAGAAAGAAAGAAAGAAAGAAAGAAAGAAAGAAAGAAAGAAAGAAAATGGCAATCTTACCAAAAGCAATCTACACATTTACTGCAATCCCCATCAAAATTCCAATGGTATTCTTCACAGAAATAGAAAAAAAAATCCAAAAATTCATTTGGAAGCACAAAAAACCTCGAATATCTAAAACAATTTTGAGCAACAAAAATAAGGCTGGTGGTCTGGAGAGATGGCTTAGCAGTTAAGGCACCTGCCTCCTAAGCCTAAGAACGCTGGTTCCAATCTCTAGCGGTTCCAATCTCCAGGTCCCACGTTTAGCCAGATGCAAAGTGATGCAAGGGCGCAATGCTGCACTTGGCCACAAGGGAGGCACACGCATCTGGATTTCATTCTCAGCAGCTGAGAGTCTGCTGGCGTGCCCATCTCTATCTGCCTTCCTCTCCCTCTCTCTCTGTCTCTCTCTCAAAAAAAAAAAAAATAATAAGGCTGGTGGTATCACCATACCTGATTTTACCCTACATTACAGAGCCATAGTAACAAAAACAGCATGGTACTGGCACCAAAAAAAGGACATGTGGACTAATGGAACAGAATAGAGCACCCAGATGTAAGTCCAGGTAGCTATAGCCACCTGATCTTCGACAAAAATGTCATAAATACTCATTGGAGAAAAGATAGCCTGTTCAGCAAGTGGTGCTGGGAAAACTGGATATGTATCTGTAGAAGGATGAATATAGACCCTTTTCTCTCTCCATGCACAAGAATTAAGTCCAAATGGATCAAAGACCTTAACATCAGACCTGATACTCTAAAACTGCTAGAGAAAAAAGTAGGGGAAACCCTTCAACATATTGATCTTGGCAAAGACTTTCTGATTATAACCCCAGTTGTTCAGGAAATAAAACCACTGATCAACCACTGGGACCTCATGAAATTACAAACTTTTGTACAGCAAAGAGCAATGTGAATAGAACAAAGAGTCAACCTACACAATAGGAGAGAATCTTTGCCAGCTATACATCTGACAGAGAATTAATATCTAGGATATACAAAGAACTCAAAAAATTAAATAATAAGATATCAAACAACCCAATTAAAAAATGGGCTATGGAACTAAATACAGAGTTCTCGAAGAAATACAGATGGCATATAAACATCTAAAAAATGTTCTACATTCTTAGTCATCAGGGAAATGCAGATTAAAACTACATTGAGCCGAGCGTGGCGCACGCCTTTAATCCCAGCACTCGGGAGGCAGAGGTAGGAGGATTGCCGTGAGTTCGAGGCCACCCTGAGAGGACATAATTAATTCCAGGTCAGCCTGGACCAGAGTGAAACCCTACCTTGAAAAACCAAAAAAAAAAAAAAAAAAAAAAACCTACATTGAGATTCCATCTCACTTCTGTCAGATTGGCTACCATCATGAAAATAAATCACCATAAATGCTGGCAAGGATGTGGAAAAAGAGGAACCCTTCTATACTGTTGGTGGTAATGCATCTGGTCCAGCCACTGTGGAAATCATAGTGGAAGTTCCTGAGACAGCTAAGAATAGATACATATGACCCAGTTATACCACGCCTAGGCATATATCTTAAGGACTTGTCTCACTACCTTAGAGATACTTGCTCAACTATGTTTATTGCTGCTCTATTCACAATAGCTAGGAAATGGAACTGGACTAGATATTCCTCAACCAATGAGTGGATATTGAAGATATGGCACATTTACACAATGGAGTTCTACCCAGTGATAAAGAAAAATTAAGTTATGAAATTTGTACGAAAATGGATGGATCTGGAAAGGATTATACTTAGTGAGGTAACCCAGGCCCAGAAAGCCAAACATCACATGTTCTCTCTCATATGTGGATCCTAGCTACAAATTATTAGACTTCTATGTGAGAATAAAAACTAAGTAGCAGAAGCCAGTAAGCTAGAAAGGGGATATAAAGGGAATAGAAAGGGGGAGGGGGGCTTAATAGGATGGTATTATATATATGTAAGTAGAAGAACAGATTAATGGGGTGAAAAGGCCTAAGTGAGGTCAGGGGAAGCGATTGAGTAAAGGAAAGGTAGAGGGAGGGCTAATCAAAATCTAAGAGGATATAAGTAAGTCATATGGAAACCTACTTTTCTGGACAATGGAACACTCAGAAGCCATAGATTGTTACTAGAAATTTTTCAGTGCCAGGGATGGGATACCTTCCAGTGAGTTCTTGGCCAAGAAGTTCCCTGATGCCCCCAAAACATTAAAGGCCTTTGCTAGGGCTCTTGGTTTCCCACCAGGGATAGATGGTAAGACCCTATTGCTGAAGACTCCACATCTTGGACTGCAAGGTCACTGAGAAATCCTGCTGGAGCTGAGCTGAAAACTTCCTCCATGTAGACCAACTGACAGAAAGCTGGAAAAAAGCTATGCTGCATGCAGTTCAATGGGAAAAGGAGAAATCACCAGTGGAGATACTCAACAGAGGACACTGCAAGCCTTAAATTTGGCCAGCCAGGCCAAATGAACCAACGGGTGCAATAGTGGCATGTCTGTTATGGGGGGGGGATTATCCTCTCTAATTGGACAGGTGGCCGACTCCACAGGAAGGAACACATACATGACTGATACTGAAAACAGGGGAAGTCACGAGCCCTAGGGTTAGAACGTCTGCTGGTGTCTTGCTAAATGTAGATAGTATGTTCAACAAACTTCCCAGTAAGCACTTTTCTCAATGTTCATACCCATATATTAATGCTATTCTCACTTTTGGTTAGAGAAGCTTCTCTTTTCAGATGACAGTGACCTTGGGAAGACTGTGAAGGAACCATGGTGCTGAGAAGAAGGACAGAGGAGTGAGTGCTCAGCATTGAAAAATCTCTATCACACCTTCCAAGGTTCAGGGTCCATTGTGGAAGACATGGCAGAAAAAAAATGTAAGAGTCAAAGTTAGGGTAGGACTCCTTACAAAGTGCTCCTCCACACACAAAATTGCCTAGATATCCATGACTTTGCAATGCCTGACACTACCTACATAAGACCATCATAATAGGAGAAAAAGATGATGGCATTAAACTAAAAGAGAGACTGATTGAGAGGGGGAAGGATTATGATGAAGAGTGGAGTTGCAAAGGGGAAAGTGGGGGGGGCGCGGAGGGAATTACCATGGTTTATTTTCTATAATTATGGAAGTTGTCAATAAAAAAATAAATTAAAAGAGCTGGGCATGGTGGTGAACGCCTTTAATCCCAGCTCTTGGGAGGCAGAGGTAGAAGAATTGCCATGAGTTCTAGGCCACATTCTCCTCAGTCCTCAAAACATGTGGATATGAGACACATGGATCTGCATAGAGACATTCATGTACCACACACACACACTGCGCATGCACACACACACACACACACACACACACACACACACACACACAGATTTAAGCACTTGCCTAGCACATGCAAGGTCCTAATATATCCTCAGCACTACAAAAACATTAACATTAGGGGCTGGAGACATGGATCAGTCATTAAGGTGTTCCCCTGCAAGGCCTAACGATCAGGGTTTGATTCCCCAGTACCCACATAAAGCCAGATGCACAGTGGCGCATGTATCTAGAGTTCCTTTGCAGAGGCTAGATACCCTAGCATGCCCATTCTCTCCCCATGTCTCTCTTTTCTATCTCTGCTTATAAATAAAATAAAAAAATATTTTAATTTTTTAATATTAAAGTTCCAAATGGCCAGGCATGGTGGCACATGCCTTTAATCTCAGCACTCAGGAGGCAGAGGTAGGAGGATCTCAGTGAATTTGAGACCAGCCTGGGACTATAAAGTGAGTTCCAGGTAAGCCTGGGCTAGAGTGAGACCCTACCTGGGTGGGGGGGAGAGTTCAAAATGAGTTCTATACAGACACCCTACAGGATTAAATATCTTCAGGTCACCTAGGTATGTGAGACTCTGGGGGGAAAAAAAGCCAAAACAAAATGCCACTTTGGTGGTGCAAACCATTAATCCCAGCAGGAGCTGCATAACAGATTCCAGGCTAGGTTAAAATGACACTGTAGGCTGGGGGTTGGGCGTGGTGGCCATGTCTTTAATCCCAGCACTCCGGAGGCAGAGGGAGGTGGATTGTCAGGAGTTTAAGCTACCTTGAGACTACATAGTGAATTCCAGGTCAGCCTGGGCTAGAGTGAGACCCTACCTCAGAAAAACAGAACAAAACAAACAAACAAACAAAAAACACTATCCAGTTGTTTCCCAGGGAGGTCCTTGCTACCCCCAAAACATTGCCAAGCTTAGTTTCCTACCAGAAATAGATGGTAAAGCTGGGCATGGTGGTGCATGCCTTTAATCCCAGTACTCGGGAGGCAGATGTAGGAGGATGGTTCTGAGTTCAAGGCCACCCTGACACTACATAGTGAATTCCAGAGTGAGACCCTACCTTGAAAAACTGAAAAAAAAAAAAAAAAGAAATAGATGGTAAAACCCTATTGCTGAAGATTCCACATGGTTGGGCTGCAAGGTCACTGAGAAATCAAGCTGGAGCTGAGCTGAAAACCTCCTTCCAGTAGACTAGATGACAGAAAGCTAGAAAAAAGCTATGCTGCATACAGCCTTGTGGGAGAGAGAAGTCATCAGCAGTGAAAACAGTGGGCACTGCAAGCCTTAACATTGGCCAGCCACACAAAATGAGCCACAGGTACAATAGTGGTATGTCTGTTATGGGGTAAACCAACCACTTTCTAATTGCACTGGAGGTCCACTCCATAGGAGGGAATACATGCCTGGAACTGAAAACCCAGTCAAAAGCCTATGGCAGGGGAGGTCATGAGCCCTAGGAGTATAATGCCTGCTGTTGTCTGGCTAAATGCATATATTACGCTTGCCAAACTTCCCTGTAAGCACTTTTCATACCCACATATTACTGCTACTCTCACTTTTGGTTAGATAAATCGCGCTTTTCAGATGGTGGTGACCATTGGGATGACCCAAAAGGCACCATAGTGCTGAACAGAAGTGCTAGTGCTCAGTACTGAGACATCTCTATCATACCTTCCAAGGCTCAGGGTCCATTGTTGAAGAGATGGTGGAAAGAGTGTAAGAACCAAAAGAAGGGTAGGACTTACAATGCACTCTTCCAGACTCAAAATGGCCTAAATATCCATGACTTTGCATTGCCTGGCACTACCTACACAAGACCCTCATAATAGGAGGAAAAGATGATTCTATCAAAATAAAAGAAAGACTAATTGAGAGGGGGAGGGGATGTGATGGAGAGTGGATTTGTGAAGGGGAAGTGGGGAGGGGAGGGAATTATCATTGTGTATAATTATGGAAGTTGTCAATAAAAAAGTGAAAAAAATGACAGTCTCAAAAAAAGAAGAAGAAGAAGAAGAAGGAGAAGGAGAAGGAGAAGGAGAAGGAGAAGCAGCAGCAGCAGCAGCAGCAGCAGCAGCAGCAGCAGCAGCAGCTGGGCGTGGTGGTGCATGCCCTTAATCCCAGCACTCGGGAGGCAGAGGTAGGAGAATTGCTGTGAGTTTGAGGCCACCCTGAGACTACATACTTAATTCCAGGTCAGCCTGGGCCAGAGTGAGACCTTACCTCAAAAAGAAAAAAAGAGAGAGAGAGACAACAGGAAAAAAAAGTTGCTAATTCCTGCAATAGAATTTAAGAAGTTAAACCCAGCATGGTGGCACACGCCTTTAATCCCAGCACTTGGAAGGCAGAGGTAGGTGGATTGCCATGGTTTTGTAAGACCAAATCGGGAACTCCCCTGGCTCTGTCTCGGGAAAGGCGACACCCCAAATCACCCCAAGAAACAATCTTGATGCAAATTGCAAGAGGGATTTTTATTCCAGCCAGGGGTAGAGGACTGGAGACCCAGGGTAGTGCAGTTTTTATTGGGTTCAAACAAAGGAGAGAATTTATAACATGATTGGTTAACAATTAAAAATAAAACATGTAGTATGCTCATTGGTTATGTGGTTACTACATTTTTGAGCCGTCTTATCTATAACTTGAGGATCACAAGTATGTATAACATTTGCTTAGTTTCTTCTGTCTGGCTCATTTCAAGGATTATTTTGGGTACTGGGCAGTCTGGGTTTTTTTCAGTAACTGCAAAAATGCTGTGTCAGTTCAGCCCGGAAATAGAAATTCAGACCTGTGAATATTCCTAGAGCCTGTCATGGCATTACTTTAGTTCTTGCTTTTCTTTTTGCTTACATTCTCTATTGTCCTACACCTCTATCTATATACTTTTACATTACAATCTTTCCTTTTATGGTGCAAGCAGTTCACAGAAGCCAGATAAGCAGTTAGTTAGCTCATTTTGGTTATCTCATTAGGCCAGAGTCACATACTCAAAAGCCTGTTCTTTTATTTAGGTTCATGCAGGAAGCAGGCTCTGAACCAGCAAGAAGGGTGACCTATTTGCTGGCAGAGAGCCAATTCTGGAATTTGAAGCATTCCTTTCAGTTTCAAGGCCACTCTGAGACTATGTAGTGAATTCCAGGTCAGCCTGAGCTAGAGCAAGACCCTACCTCGAAAAACTGGGGGAAAAAAAGTTGAGGGCTGGGGAAATGGCTTAGCGGTTAAGGCGTTTCCCTGCGAAAGCTAAGGACCCTGGTTCGATCCCCAGGACCCACGTAATCCAGATGCACAAGGGGGAGCATGCATCTGGAGTTCGTTTGCAGTGGCTAGAGGCCCTGGCGTGCCCATTCTCGCATCCTCTCTGCCTCTTCCTCTCTCTCAAATAAATAAATAAATAAAATGTTTTTTAAAAAAAGTTGAGGCAAGACTTTGCTGAAGCACTAAGTTCGAAGCTAGCCTGCTCCACACAGCTAATTCCAGTCCAGCCTAAAGCTAACAAGCGGAAGTAGGAACCCAAACCAGAAGTTCGGCACCCGTCATGATTAAAAGGTCCACATAAACCGGAGTTGCGCTGCCATGCCGGAAAAGGAAGTGCATTTCACGTCTGAAAGACGATAACGCATGCGCGCTTTCTAGTGGCCAATCAGGAAGCAGTGTGGCCTGTGTTGGGCGGGAATCACTGCTTGAAAACAGGAAGTTTTCGGTCTCCCCGGGATTTACTCCGCGCTATGGAAGCCTACGAACAGGTCCAAAAGGGACCTCTGAAACTAAAAGGCGTCGCGGAGCTCGGCGTGACTAAGCGGTAAGGCCCGTAGGACCCCGTCCTCTGTCCCCCAGCCCCGCTCACGGGCCCGGCCTCTGACCCACGCTCATGTCTCCCGTCTGCTCTTCTAGAAAGAAGAAGAAGAAGGACAAGGACAAGGCGAAGCTTCTGGAAGCTATGGGAACGAGCAAGAAGAACGAGGAGGAGAAGAGGCGCTGCCTGGACAAGCGGACCCCGGCGCAGGCGGCCTTTGAGAAGATGCAAGAGAAGCGGGTGAGGCCCGAACCCCGGGCGGTCTGAACGGGCAGAGGGAGGAAGGGCCCCAGTGCATCGCGTAGTACTCGTGGCAATATTCCCGCCTCCGCTCCCAGAGCACTACCACATTCGGCTAGATATTGTTATTGAATGTCTCTGTGCTCACTGATCTGAGTCACCACACAATCTCTCTTGGTGATGAATTGGTTTGATAGCTTCAGATAAGTTCATTGTTTGGGATTTTTGGGTTTTTAAAAAATTTTTAAATTTATTTTTGGAGAGAGACACAAAGAGAGACAGAGAGGGAGAGGGAGACAGATAAAGATGGGCGCGCCAGCAGTCTCTCAGCTGCTGTGAACGAAATCCAGATGTGTGCGCGCCCTTGCGTCACTGCATCTGGCTAAACGCGGGACCTGGAGATTGGAACTGGGTTCTTGGGCTTAGCAGGCAGGTGCCTTAACCGCTAAGCCATCTCTCCAGCCCGGATTTTTGTTTTTAAGACAGTGTCTCACGTAGTACATGCTTTCCTTGAACTCCTGAGCACCTGCCTCCACCAACAAAGTAAGTACTGGGATTACAGACGTGTGCTACTGTGCTGGTCTCATTTCTCTTGATAACAAAAGAATGTGAGGGAGAGGAGAGGCCAGGGTAAGAGAAACACTTGGCCACTTTTACTGGTCAGAGGCTAAAGTCAAGAGTCAGTGGTTCTTCCTCTCTGCCTCTCCTTTCCTCCCCCCACACTTGGCAATTTAAATACCGGAGAGAGGGAAGTCAGTCAACGTTCATCTCTTCTGATACTGATATTTGAACCCAGGGCCTCCTTCATACTAGTCAGATGCCTATGTCAGTGGTTCACCACTGGATGTCTGCAGGTATTTTAGGTTGACACCTCTGGCAGAGTGCTACTGTCATCTAGTGGGATGGAGACCCAGGATGCTGTTACAGGTCTTACAATGCACAGAACTGCCCCATTCCCTAGCAAAGAAGGATAGTCCCCATTTGTCAATCATGCCGAAGCTGAGAAACTCCTACCCTGCTTTATATGATTCAGTGAGGTAGCATTTAGGAAAGTGAATGCAGTACTTTTGGTCTAATTTAGTCATACAAAGAACAAGTGTGTGCTTGCACTGACAGACCTGAGTCTCATTCTGTCTCTACCGATTGTTTTTTTCAAGGTAGAGTCTCACTCTAGCCCAGGCTGACCTGGAATTCACTGTAGTCTCAGGGTCACCTTGAATTCATAGCAGTCCTGCTACCTCTGCCTCTCACGTGCTGGAATTAAAGGTGTGGGTTATCACACCTGGTTCTACTACTACTACTACTACTGCCTCCTCCTCTTCTTTTCTTCTTCTTCTTCTTCTTCTTCTTCTTCTTCTTCTTCTTCTTCTTCTTATTATTATTATTATTATTATTATTATTATTATTATTTGCAAGCAGAGAGAGAGATAGAAGAGAGGTAGACAGAGAATGGGCACACCAGGGCCTCTAGCCACTGCAAATGAACTCCAGATACATGTGCCCTTTGTGCATCTGGCTTACGTGGGTCCTGGAGAATTGAACCAGGATCCTTTGGCTTTGCAGGCAAACACCTTAACTATTAAGCCATTTCTCCAGCCCTCTATTATTCTTAATGGTGTAATTCATTCTTTCTTTCTTTCTTTCTTTCTTTCTTTCTTTCTTTCTTTCTTTCTTTCTTTTTTTTCCGAGGTAGGGTCTCACTCTGGTCCAGGCTGACCTGGAATTAACTATGTAGTCTCAGGGTGGCCTTGAATTCACCGCTATCCTCCTACCTCTGCCTCCCGGGTTCTGGAATTAAAGGCATGCGCCACCACGCCCAGCTTTAATGGTGTAATTCTGAGATGTTTGGTTTTTATCCACTTTAGGGCTGAAGTTTACCTCACTGGGTTGTGAGGATTGATGTAATGAGTGAGTGTCTCTTTTAACTCAGATTTGGTTGTCATAGGCAGGGTTGTTTGACAACTGGAGTCAGAATGAACAGCTAATGTGATCAAGTATGACAATAATGGTGGCAGAGTACCTTCAATCAGTGTTTCGAATGGGAAGGAAGGAAGGCTAGTTATATCCCTGTCTAGGGGAAAGAGAGGTGGAATGAGTTAAAAATGCCTCTTTGCTGGGCGTGTTGGTACACACCTTTAATCCCAGCACTTGGGAGGCAGAGGTAGGAGGATCGCTGTGAGTTTGAGGCCACCCTGAGACTACATAGTGTATTGCAGATCAGCCTGGGCTAGAATGAAACCCTACCTCGAAAAACAAACAAAATGCCACTTTGAGTAGGTGTGATGGTGTACACCTTTCATTGCAGCACTTGGGAGGCTGAGACAGGAGTATTATGAATTCCAGGTGAGCCTAAACTACAGGAGACTAGCTTACAAAACAAGGAGGAGCCGGTATGGTGGTGCACGCCTTTAATCCCAGCACTTGGGAGACAGAGGTAGGAGAATTACTGTGAGTTCAAGGCCACCCTGAGACTACATAGTGAACTCTAGGTCAGCCTGGGCTAGAGTGAAACTCTACCTCAAAAAAACAAAAAGAAAGAAAGAGAAAAGAAAAGTGAACCAAAGAGAGAGGGAGACCCTGTCCATCACCCAAAGCTACAAGAAGCATATGCCAGCTTCTGTGTCATGATTACTGTTCATTTTCTGCCATTGAGGAGGCTAGACCAGAGAACAACCAGGCAGGATTGCCTTTGTAGCTCAGGCTTGGCCTGCATTACACATAGGAACTCACCTTCATCTTTTCTCTGTCTAGCAAATGGAAAGAATCCTGAAGAAAGCATCCAAAACCCACAAACAGAGAGTAGAGGTAAGCCCTGGACCCTGAGAGTGCCTGATGGGCCCAGAGACCAGGAGCCCTGTGGAGCAATCACTGGCATGTGGGGGAGGGTCCTCTTTCAGCTCTTTAGGGGTACTGCAAGGCCCACATGAGTTGAGTGTGATAGCTGGTCCACCAAGGAGAGGTGGGGTATGGAAGGAAGTGAGCTGGGAAGTGCCATCCACACCATTGCCCACCTGGGCCACACTGACACTACTCTTTCTCTGCTCCACAGGACTTCAACAGACACCTGGACACGCTCACGGAGCACTATGATATCCCCAAAGTCAGCTGGACTAAGTAGCCACCTGTGGGGCAGCTTCCAGGAAAGCAAGAGGCCACTTCGGCCATATTGCTCCCTTTGGTGTTTTTTTGGAAACAAGTCTTCTACACACATACACATGCATCCTCTGCTGAGCCCAGACCTGAAATTGTGTCCCTTGTTCTGGAACGTGATTAAAGTAAGGCTGTCCTTTTACTCAGTCTTGGTTTAGGTATAGACTAGAAATTCTGGACTGGAGTCCTTTCTGTATGAGGGCTGTGTAAGGAGATTTTTATACCTAAGTATATCCCACATGCTGAGGCCAGCAGCTGTCTACACTTGGACAATGTGGTGGACTTCAAAGAACAGGCTGGGGCTGGAAAGGTGGCTCAGCAGTTAAGGCACTTGCTTGCAAAGCCTAAGGACCTGGGTTTGAATCCCCAGTACCCATGTAAAGCCAGATACATAAGGTGGCACATGCGCCTGGAGTTCATTTGCAGTGTCTAGAGGTCCTGGTATGCCCATTCTCTATCTGCCTTTCTAATAAAAAATAAAATGTGAAGCTGGGCATGGTGGCACATGCCTTTAATCCCAGCACTCGGGAGGCAAACGTAGGAGGATCGCCATGAGTTCAAGGCCACCCTGAGACTACATAGTGAATTCCAGGTCAGCCTGAGCTAGAGTGAGACCCCACCTCAAAAAAAAACAAAACAAAACAAAAAGTAAATAAAATAAAATAAAATGTGGCCTGGAGAGATGGCTTAGCGGTAAGCGCTTGCCTGTGAAGCCTAAGGACCCCGGTTCAAGGCTCAATTCCCCAGGACCCATGTAAGCCAGATGCACAAGGTGGCACATGCATCTGGAATTCATTTTCAGTGGCTGGAGGCCACTTTCTGCCTCTTTCTCTGACTGTCGCTCTCAAATAAATAAAGAAAAAATAAAATAAAAATAAAAAAGGACAGGCTGCTCAGGCCAGCAGGCCTGGAACATGTGGACACTGCCAGACTTCTCCAGAAGGCTTTAGACTCACTATGGTTTCCACGCAGGCCCTGTGGAAGCTTCTCGCAGCTCTGTGGCCTTTAGGAACACCTGATAGGAACAGCCACCTAAGTCAAGGATGGAATAAAAGTCTTGTCCCAGAGCTGAAGAGATGGCTTAGTGGTTAAGGCTCTTGCCTGCAAAGCCTAAGGACCCAGGTTCGATTCCCCAGAACCCACATAAGCCAGCTGTACAAGGTGGCACATGTCTGGAGTTCACAGTAGCTAGAGTCCCTGGTGTGCCCATTCTTCCCTCCCTCTCTAAAATAAATAAATAAAAATAAAATATCTTTTAAAATAAGTTTTGTCCCCTTCTGAACCTATGGCTAACTGCAGCCTATACCCTCGGTACATCCTGTCTCCAGAGTAGACATTGCTAATCAATCAAAGATCTTAGCCAGGCATGGTGGCACACGCCTTTAACCCCAGCATTCGGGAGGCAGAGGTTTGAAGCCATCCTGAGACTACATAGTGAATTCTAGGTCAGCCTAGTCTAG
The DNA here is from genome assembly GCA_036365145.1 of Orientallactaga sibirica. NCBI lineage: Eukaryota > Metazoa > Chordata > Mammalia > Rodentia > Dipodidae > Orientallactaga > Orientallactaga sibirica. Next base: position 324,386 of record JAEOAD010002758.1, read on the forward strand.
AGTGAAACCCTACCTCAAAAAAGATCTTAGTAGGGCTGGAGAGATGGCTTAGCAGTTAAGGTGCCTGCCTCCTAAGCCTAAGAATACTGGTTCCAATCTCCAGGTCTCACCTTTAGCCAGATGCAAAGGGGCACAATGCTGCACTTGACCACAAGGGGACGCATGCATCTGGAATTCGTTCGCAGCAGCTGAGAGGCTGCTGGTGCACCCATCTCTATCTGGTTTCCTCTCCCTCTCTCTCTGTCTCTCCCAATAATAATAATAATAATAATAATAAAAGATCTTAGTAATGTGCCTCAGATCCTCAACCCAGGGCTCCAAGCATTCGTGGAGCCTATGCAGCCCTTCTGGCCTTGGATACAACCAGGGCAGATTGCCAGCACAAATAGTCATGGGGCCAGTGAAATGGGAGGACTGTGGAACAGAAACTCAAGAGTTGGACCATTTAAGGGTCTCCATGGAGCACACGAAAATCAAACTGCCTATTGTTGGGAGAAGCAGCCCCCTGTGGCTATAGATACTGAAAGAACAAAATCAAGAAAGCCCAAGTGCTGGCAACTGTCCTGTACCTGCAGAATAAAACAAGTCTATCATTAACGTGTGTTGAATGTCTTTTTGTTTATTTTTCTGTTTTTTGTTTTTATTATTTTTTTGGTTTTCCAAGGTACAGTCTCCCTCTAGCCTGTGCTGACCTGGAATCCATTATGTAATGTCAGGGTCGCCTCGAACTCACAGTGATCCTCCTACCTCTGTCTCCTGAGTGCTGGGATTAAAGGCGTGTGCCACCATGCCTGGCTGAATGTCTTATTCATAGGCTGTTTGTCCAGAAATGCCTTTTGGATTACTCCACATACAGAATGTGCATGGTGAAAAGCTATTGCTCAACTAGGAAAAAAATTAGAAGAGGGCCAGACGTGGTGGCACACGCCTTTAATACCAGCTTTCAGGAGGCAGAGGGAGGAGGATTGCCATGAGTTCGTGGCCAGCCCGAGACTACATAGTGGATTCCAGGTCAGCCTGGGCCAGAGTGAGACTCTACCTCAAAAAAAAAAAAAAAAGGTTTGTTTCTCCCTGTGGCTCACTCCTAAGTGAGATGGCATGAGTGTCCGACAGCCAAGGTGCTTAGGATAAGTGTTAAGTTGGGGATTTTTCTTCAGCTTTTTGGAACATTTATGTTACATGATGAGATATTCTAGGGATGAGACTGAAGGGTAAAGACAGAATTCATTGTGTTTCATGTTTATCTACACACATAGCCTTGAAGTAATTTTATACATAATTTTTTTAGCGTGAGGTAATTTATACATAAATCTTTTTATCTTTTTAAATATTATATCTTATTTGAGCGAGAGAGGCTCAAAGAGAGGGAGAGAGAATGGGTGCACCAGGGCTTCTGGTCACTGCAAACAAACTCCAGACACATACACCACCTTGTGCATCTGGCTTATGTAGGTCCTGAGGAGTTGAACCTGGGTCCTTTGGCTTTGCAAGCAAATGCCTTAACCACTAAGCTATCTCTCCAGCCCTCTTTTTATTTTTTAAGTTGGCATACAAAATTGTTTTAAAACCTTATGTGTGCTGGGCGTGGTGGCGCACGCCTTTAATCCCAGAGTGAGACCCTACCTCGAAAAACCATATGGTGGTGCATGCCTTTAATCCCAGCACTCGGGAGGCAGAGGTTGGAGGATTGCTGTGAGTTCGAGGCCACCCTGAGACTACAGAGTGAATTCCAGGTCAGCCTGAGCTAGAGTGAGACCCGACCTTGAAAAACAAAAAAAAAAAAAAAAAAAAAAAAAAAAAAAAAAATGTGTGAGAGGTAGATGGCTCAGTGGAGAAAGGCACCTGCTTACATAACCTTGCCAGCCTGGGTTTGGCACAGTTCAAATCTTCACTATCCACATAAAAACCAGATGCACAAATGACACATGCCTCTGGAGTTCATTCTGTCCTTGAAAATAAGTTTTTTAAGATTTTTATTTATTTGCAAGCAAAGAATGAGAATGGGCACTAGAGGCAGGATGATCAGTTCAAGGTTATCTTTTGCTACTTATCCAGAGGGAGACCAGCCTGGGCTACATGGCACCCTGTCTGAGGTTAAAACAAAAAAAGGGCTGGAACAGGACTGAGCCTGGCAATATTTCATCATGGATGGGGGAAAGGCTCATAAGCTTACAACTTCCCACAATAGGTAATGGCAGCTAATAGTGGTTGGGGGAGGGAAAGTCATGGTCTTCAGTGGTATGGCCACTAATTGCCCACAGTCCATTAAATAACTTTCCACCCATGCTCATGACTATATATATAGAGAGAGAGAGAGAGATTTGTGCCCTGCCCCCAGGGCAGGGTCTCACTCTAGCCCAGGCTGACTGGAACTCACTTGTCTTTCTCTGTCTCTTCTCATCCTGGCTTGCTTTGTGCATCTGGCTTTACGTGGGTACTGGGGAATCAAACCCGGGTTATTAGACTTTGCAGGCAAACGCCTTAACTGCTAAGCCATCCCCAGCCCTAAAAAAAAATTTTGGGTTGTTTCTCAAGGTACTGTTTTGCTCTAGCCCAGGCTAACCTGGAATTCATTATGTAGCCTCAAGGTAGCCTCAAACTCACAGTGATCCTCCTACCTCTGTCTCCCAAGTGCTGGGATTAAAGGCGTGCACCACCATGCTCAGCCCTAATTTTTTATTTATTTGAGAGAGAGAATAGGTACATCAGGGCCTCCAGCTACTGCATATGAACTTCAGATGCATACGCTACCTTGTACATCTGGCTTATTTGGTCCTGGGGAGTCAAACCTGCCTGTATGCTTTGGCTTTGCAGGCTAGCACTTTATAACTGCTAAGCCATCTCTCCAGCCCTCCCCCCCTTTTTATCCACGGTAGAATCTCGCTCTAGCTCAGCTATGTAGTCTCAGGATGGCCTTGAACTCACAGTGATCCTCCTACCTCTGCCTCCCAAGTGCTGGGATTAAAGGCGTGTGCCACCACGCCTGGCTAAACTTTGTTTTTACTGACAACTTCTATAATTATACACAATAACCCATGGTAATTCCCTCCCTCCCCCCACTTTCCCCTTTGCAACTCCACTCTGTATCATACATTTTCTTCTCTCAGTCTCTGTTTTATTTTGATGTCATGATCTTTTCCTCCTATTATGATGGTCTTGTGTAGGTAGTTTCAGGCACTTTGAAGTCATGGATTTCAAGGCCATTTTATATCTGGAGGAGCACGTTTTAAGGAGTCCTACCCTTCCTTTAGCTCTTACATTCTTTCCACCACCTCTTCTGCAATGGATTCTGAGCTTTGGAAGGTGTGATAGAGATATTTCAGTGCTGAGCACTCCTCTGTCACTTCTAAGCACTACGGTGCCTTCTGTGTCATCCCCAGGTTACCACCATCTGAAAAGAGAAACTTCTCTAACCAAAAGTGAGAGTAGCATTACTATAGGGGTACGAACATTAAGAGAAGTGCTTACCTGCAGTTTGATGACCATAGACTATACATTTAGCCAGACAACAGCAGATGTTCCACCCCTAGGCCTCATAATTACCTCTCTTGTAGGTTTTCATGTATTCCCTATCATGGAGTGGGCCTCTGTTCCAATGAGAGGGCAGTTGGTTTTCCCCATAAGAGATATGCCACCATTGTTCATTAGGCCTAGCTGGCAAAATTTAAGGCTTGCAGTGTCTACTGTTTAGTATTTCCACTGGTGATTCCTTTCTCCCATTGAACTGCCTCCAGCATGGCTTTTTCCAGCTTTCTGTCAGCTGGTCTACATGGAGGAGGTTTTCAGCTCAGCTCAAGCAGGATTTTTCAGTGATTTTGCAGCCCAAGTATGTGGAGTCTTCAGCATAAGGTCTTACCATCTATTCCTGGTGAGAAAGCAAGAGCCTCAGTAATGGTCTGTAATGTTTTGGGGGCGGGGGCATCAGGGACCTCCTTGGTCAACAACTTACTGGAAGGTATCCCATCCCTGGCACTAAAATTTTCTAACAACAATCTATGGCTTCTGGTTTGTTCCATTATCCAAAAAAGTAGGTTTCTTTCTTTCTTTTTTTCATTTTTTTTTTCATTTTTCAGTTTTTCAAGGTAGGGTCTCACTCTAGCCCAGGCTGACCTGGAATTCACTATGTAATCTCAAGGTGGCCTTGAACTCATGGCGATCCTCCTACTTTTGCCTCCTGAATGCTGGGATTTAAGGCGTGTGCCACCACGCACGGCAAAAAGTAGGTTTCCATATGACTTATTCATACCCTCTTAGATTTTGATTAGCCCTCCCCCAACCTTTCCTTTACACAATCTCTTCCCCTGACCTCACTTAGGCCTTTTCACCCCCATTAATCTGTTCTTCTACTTACATATATTATAATACCATCCTATTAAGTCCTCCTCCCTCCCTTTCTATTTCCTTTAAATCCCCTTTCTAGTTTACTGCTCTCTGCTACTGAGTTTTATTTCAACTTCCATGGAAGTCCAATCCACATAGGATCCACATATGAGAGAAAACGTGACATTTGGCTTTCTGGGCCTGGGTTACCTCACTAAGTACAATCCTTTCCAGATCCATCCATTTTCCTACAAATTTAATTTTTCTTTACTGCTGAGTAGAACTGCATTGTATAAATGTGCCACATTTTCATTATCCACTCATCAGTTGAGGGATACCTAGGCTGGTTCCATTTCCTAGCTATTGTGACTAGAACAAGCATCTCAAAGGTAGTTTGACCAAGTCCTTAGAATATATGCCTAGGAGTGGTACAGCTGGGTCATATGGTAAATCTATTTTTACCTATCTCATGAACCTTCACACTGATTTCCACAATAGCTGAACCAGACTACATTCCCACTTACAGTGTAGAAAGGTTCCTCTTTTTCTGCACCCTCATCAGCATTTATTGTAATTTGTTTTCATGATGGTAGCCATTCTGACAGGAGTGAGATGGAATCTCCATGTAGTTTTAATTTGCATTTCCCTAATGGCTAGTGATGGAGAACATTTTTAAAATGTTTATACGCCATCTGTGTTTCTTCTTTTGAGAAGTCTCTATTTAGTGCCTGTAGCAGACAGCTTCAGGTTTGCTGAAATGATCTTCCAGACCAGACACAGTTATGGAGGAAGGAATTTATTGAAGCTTACAGATCCAGAGGAAGTTCCATAATGGCAGAAGAAGCTGGCCTGATCTTACAAGACCAGGCAGAGAGAGAGAGAAAACCACAAGCCAAAAGCTACACAGCTATTCACACTTTGCATATCTTTAGATTGAAATCCTAAACCCACCACCACATCTTAAGATTCGCCCAGTGACATTGCCTCCAGCCAGGTAGCTGCAGATGCAAACTACAAACTAATAAAACACTGAATATATTGGGGGCCATCTATTCAAACTACCACAGTTCCATAGTACTTTTTTTCTTTGTTTGGTTTTCCAAGGTAGAGTCTCACTCTAGCCCAGGCTGACCTGGAATTCACTATGTAGTCTCAGGGTGGCCTTGAACTCACACCAATCCTTCTGCCTTTGTCTCCTGAGTGCTGGGATTAAAGGCGTGTGCCACCACGCCTGACTATAGCCCATTTTTTAATTAGGTTGCTTGATTTCTTATTAGTTGTTTTAGTTCTTTGTATATCCTGGATATTAATCTTCTGTCAGATGTATAGCTGGCAAAGATTTTCTCCCATTCTGTAGGTTGCCTTTTTACTGTATACACAGTGTCCTTAGCTGTACAAAAACTTTGTAATTTCATGAGGTCCTAGTGGTTGGTCAGTGGTTTTAGTTCCTGAACAACTGGGGTTATATTCAGAAATTCTTTGCCAAGACCAATATGTTGAAGGGTTTCCCCTACTTTTTCTTGTAGCAGTTTAAGAGTTTTGGGTATGATGTTAAGGTCTTTAATCCATTGGAATTTAATTCTTGTACATGGAGAGAGATAAGGATCTATTTTGATCCTTACACAGTACATAGCCAGCTTCCCCTGCACCATTTGCTGAAGAGGCTGTGTTTTCTCTAATGAGTATTTTTGGCATTTTTGTTGAAGATCAGGTGGCTGTAGTACCCGGATTTACATAGTAAATTCCAGGCCAGCCTGGGATAGAGTGAAACCCTCCCTTTGAAAAAAAAAAAAAAAAAAAAAAAAAGTAGAGGGGATTGGGCATGTTGGTGCACGCTTTTAATTCCAGCACTTGGGAGGCACAATTCCAGGGCAGCCTGTGCTAGAGTGAAACCCTATCCTCCCCCCCAAAAAAAAAAAAGTAAGGGGAGGCTGGAGACATGGTTTAGTGGTTAAGGTGCTTGCCTGCAAAGTCTAAGAACCCAGGTTTGATTCCCCAGAACCCATGTAAGCCATGTACAAATGGTGGCACATGCGTCTCCAGTTCTTTTGCAGTGGCTAGAGGCATGTTGATATCCCCCCCACCCCTTATAAATAAATAAAAATCTTTGCCAGATGTGGTAGCACATACCTTTAATCCCAGCACTTGGGAGGCAGAGGTAGGAGGATCACCATGAGTTGGAGGCCTCCTTGAGACTACATAGTGAATTCCAGGTCAGCCTGGACTACAGTGAGACACTACCTCAAAAAAAAAAAAAAAAAAAAAAAAGAAATTTTGCACACACACACACACACACACACACGCGCGTGCGCGCATATATAATCAGTTTGTGTTTGATTCCCTAGTACCCACATAGTGGCTCATGTGTCTGGAGTTCGTTTACAGTGGCGAGAAGCCCTGGCATGCCCATTTTTCTCTCTGTTTCTCTCTCTCTCCCTCTTCTTCTGTTTGCAATGTTTGATTAGTTTTGTTTTTGAGGCAGGGTTTCACCTGGAATTTACTATGTAGTCTCAGTCTGGCCTTGAATTCACCGTGATCCTTTAGTCCCAGCACTGCCTCCAGAGTGCTGGGACTAAAGGCATGAGCTGGGCGTGGTGGCTGCACACCTTTAATCCCAGAATTTGGGAAGCTGAGGTAGGATAGCTGTGAGTTCCAGGCCAGCCTCGGGCTCCATAGTGAGTTCCAAGTAAGCCTGAGGTACAGTGAGGCCCTACCTAAAAAAAAAAAATAATAAAATAAATAAAATAAAATAAAATAAAATAAAGATTGATAGAGGTGTAAAGCCCTGGGTTCGATCTTGAGCACCACAAAAGGGGGCGAGTGCAGAAAAAAAAACCAATAGGAGCAACCAGACACAATTTACAATATAGACAGTGCCTACTAAGTACACGTGGTGTTTACAAAAGCAATCCAAGCATTGAGCCGGCTGGTGTGATCACTGATAAAAAGTCGACACTGACAGGCAATGACTACTGATAAGATTTTTCATTAAGAGACTGTTTGACTTCTCACGTGTGCACCACCTTCCAGCGAATCACCATTGGCGAGTGGATATTAGTTTCCTAGTCTCCCCCTCCAGACTAGAAGGTTGGACCCCAAATCATTTCTTCTACCGACTCTCCTCCCCGCCTTCGGCCCGCAGGCAAGGTAGCCAGAAACAAGTTGCTCAGATCTAGACCCGCCTACCCGGCCTGCCCTGCCCCGTTGAGTCTTACTTCCGGTATGTTGGAGGCAAAGGTGAGCTATTTGGGCACATATCATGTAGTGCGCATGCGCACATTCCGCTTTGCGCCTGCGCATCCAGGGCAGTTCCGCTCTGACCGGACATAACGGTCCGCGCGCCGCTTTATGGACCGGAAGTGGAAGCGGATTGTCTCGGGGCGCGCCTGGCTTTGCTCTACGCCGGCAGTTTGTGCCGTTGCTGCCGCCCTCGGCCGCTGCCGAGGTCTTTCCCAGCCGTCATGTCCGCCAGCGCCGTCTATGTGCTGGATCTGAAGGGCAAGGTACTGAAGGCTCCCTACCCTTCTCGGTGCCCGGCAACCAGCGCGGGCCCTTGCCCCACCAGGACCCACACTATTGCTAGGTAACCGGCCGACTGGCCCTACCCTACTGTTGATCTGAGAGACCATCAAGTCTCACCTGAGGAGCCCGCTCTATTGCTAGGTAACCGGTCTTCAATCAGTGAGCCCCGCCCTGTCGCTAAGTTACGGGCTGCGGTGGTCAGATAGATAACCCGCTGCTTCGTTCCTTTCCCGTCGCGTGTCCTGGGTCTAGGCCTAGAAGCTTCGGGGAGGGCGTGCCACTGCGGACCGAGGAGACCAGGCGACCCTTGGTCAGAGGCGTGGGGAGAGCTGTGCACCCTCGAGCGGTCCTCACAGGGTGCAGCAACTTTAGCACTTGACCCTGTAATGATTTCACTTTCATGGTGACTTTGAATTTCGAGTGTTAGATGAGTCAGGTGATGACAGTGCCGTTTTACAGAGGGAGAAAGTGTGAGGAGTTCCGAGGTGAAACATTTTTTTGTCCAAGGTCACACCGATTGCGGATAAGTAGTCTAGGAATCCCACTTCGGGCCATCAGAGAACCAACTAAGAGCCAAGCGAGGTACTGAGCTGTGTAGGGACCATCAATGCTTTGCGGTAATATGTATGTAATAGACTGTCACCCCAGCTGGCGGGGGAAGGGTCACAGAGAACTTCCCTGAGGGAAATGACAAATGGTGACATGAGACATGAAAGCTTTGGAGAGAAGTAACACCCAGGCATCTTTCTCAGCAGTATCTGAGAAAGAAAAACATTATTTTATGCATTTTTTTGAGACTGGGTCTCATCTAGCCCAGGCCAAACTCATATAACTGAGGTTGGCCGTGAACGATTTTCCTCTGTACCCTATTTAGTGGTAGGGCTGGGACTACAGCGGTTCTCTACTGCATCCACTGTTTTCATAGGTTCTTTGTATCCAAACTCAGGTATCCATGCTTGTGCAGCAAGCGCTGTTACCCTTTGAGCCATCTTTCAGACACTGACCTTGAACTTTTGATCCTTTGGCTTCTATCTCGCAAGTACTGGAATTATAGGCATATGGCACCATTCCCAGATTCTGTGGTGCATGCTAGGCAAGCACTTTACCAACTGAGCCACATCCCCAGCCCCATGTTTGTGGGTTTTTAAAAAATAATTTTTATGTATTTTTTTATTTATTTATTTATTATTTGAGAGAGAGAGAGAGAGAAAATGGGCACTCCAGGGCCTCTAGCCACTGCAGATGAACTCCAGATGCATGTGCCACTTTGTGCATCTGGCTTTATGTGGGTACTAGGGAATCAAACCCAGGTCCTTAGGCTTTGCCAGCGAGTACCTTAACCACTGAGAAATCTCTCCATTGCAGGTTTTTTTTTTTTTTTTGAGACAGGGTCTCACGTAGCCCAGGCTAGCCTTGAACTTGATATATTAATCTCTGATCCTCCTGCCTCTACCTCCCCAGTGCTGGAGAAACAGGTGTGTTCCACCATGCAAAGTTTTATGTGGTACTGGGGATTGATTCCAGGGCTTTGTACATGCCAGGCAAGTGCTTGACCAACTAAACTACATCCCCAGTCATGTTCATTTTATGTGGTTTGTTTTTGTTTTTCGTGGTGCTGAGAATGGAACCCAGAGCCCTGCACAGGTTGAACAGGTACTCTTCCACTGAGCCACACTTCCAGCAGAAAGGCTTATCCCAGCCTTCAGACTTTTAGAAATGGGCATAGCCTTCCCTCAAGAGTATCCTGGGCAGAAGGCAAGTGGTCATTCTTTTGCATGCTGGAGCAGTGAGAACAGGTATAGCTCTATTAAACAAGCCCAGCATTCATCAGTGAGAGAAACGTGGGTGTGGGTCAGAAGTGAAGGTGTAGCATGTCACACCCCCAGTACTTTCCCCAGACCTTGAGTGCATGCCTGCCTTGGATATCACCCAAAGTCAACAACTGGTGAGTGGCAGTGTGGAGCTTCCTCTCCCAGCCTTCTCAGAGGCTCAACAGGTCTGGGTGGTGGCAGTGTTCCCTAGGCCTTGTGGCATATGCTCTGGCTTCCTTGCTCATTCGCAAACAGCTCAGGAATGTCTAGTAAGACAAAGCTGTGGAGTTAGGGCCAAAATAAGAACCCATCTCTGCAACTAAGCTGTGTGACTTTGGGCAGGTGCTTTCTCCTTTCTGAGCCTTATTGTACAGATGGGTGAAACAGGCATGATTAGGCCCACAGCACATCTGATTTAGACTGTACAAGCCCCTTGGTCTAGCAAGAGAGAGAGACTTGGACCTATAGCTATAGGGGCATGGATAAGGGCCCAAGTAATAAAGTTGCTCAACCTTGTATTTGGCTGTCAGAAGAAGTTACAAAAGGCTCCCTGGCAAGTGGTTCCCAGGCTGGTTTTGAGGAGGTGACCAGGTGACGGTCAGGTGAAAGAGAGACACCCCAGCCAACATTCAGGGTACAGGGCTACCCATGTGGGCTGGCAAGCTAGAAGTCTACAGAGTGCTGTGGTCCTGCAAAGTGACACCCAAGGGCTCCAATTGGAGGGGCCCAGGGACCACTATAGTTCCAGGAAGGAGGATCCCCCAGTAGAGGGTGATGGCCCAAGACAAGCATTATCATACCAGTGGCTGGGACACTCCCCAAGTCAGCCATGGTTCTCCCTCCCTCTCTCCCTTCCCTCCTGCAGCCAAGAGGCCCCCATGACCACACTTCTGTCTGCCAAGGCAGAGCCTTATCCTTGAGAATCCAGTATGGCCACTTACATCAAAAAAAAAAAAAAAAAAAAAAAAAACCCACTGAGGACAGAACACTTAGCCACTGCCTCTTGCTTCTCCTGACCAGATTTCTGCTCAGTATCCTGGCCCTAGCACCCTGGGCCCTGTTAATGCTCTCTTGGTTTCCTTCCTATTTTTCATGTTGTGTGCTGCCCAATTCCTGGGCATTGAGAACAAAAATCACAAGGCTGTCCTCATAATTCACAAGGACCTGTGTGGTTTGGATCCTCGTGTCCCTCCATCCTCTCTATCTATGCTGTCTCTGCAGGTAGCAGGAATCCTTAGCTGGTGTCTGGGCAGTGCATCTGCTCCTACCTTAAGGCCTTTTGCCTTCTCTTTTCATAGGCCTCAGTCCAGACAGCACCTTCTTCCTGAAGCCTTCCTTGCATGCCTTGGCTGAGATCCTATCCCAACTGCCTTGACTCCAGCCACATTAGTTTCACCGCCCATACTGCCCACTATATCCTATCCTTATTTGTCTTTTTATGCTTTCTTGGGAAAACAGCCACTCCTGACTCATTACAGGTACCAGCCAATAATTAGTGCTCACTGAACTCATGTAGAGTCAGTGTAGGGGTGAAGAAGCTGTGAGGGTCACACCACTTACTTGGGGCTCAGAGGCTTTGGCAGGTACATACTTGGCCATGAGTTTTCTGACCAACCTGAGCAGGGAAAAATTGAGCCCTCTCAAGCTCTGTGGGCAAGAACTGTGGGTTGAAGGGGGTTAGCAGGGGGTAAGAGTTGTCTCCTCAAAACCTCACCTGCCTTCCAAGGCTATCCTCACACTAACCACAGTTCTGGGGGTTCCCACTCTGTGGCTTCAGCCACACTGATCCTGCCATCCTATCTCATCCTTTTAGGCCTTGACTGCAGATCAAGCCCTCAGGAATGCCCCAGATCCTCCCAAGCAGATGCATTGCCTAGTACTGTGCTACCATACAGAACACACAGTGTCTGCTTGTTGGAGGAGTGAATCCCTTGCAAAATCAAGTGTATCTGATTTGCTCTTTGAGAAGTCTAGGATCCAGACACTGGACACTTGGGGAAGATAGTGGGCCCACAGGAGCCCAGGACAGCAGTGTCCATCAGGTACAAGTGACCACTTAGCTCTTGACCCTACTTTGTCTACTGTGCGACCTCAGGCAGGTGCCTACACTTCTCTGGGCATTGCTAAAAAATCAAGGGGCCCACCACGTAAATGATGGCAAGGGGAACAAGAGAGGGCATATTGGAGTCCCTCAGCCAGGGACCTACAAGCTTACCCACTCTGGGTGCTGGGTCCTTAATGAGGCCTCCTGAGCCCCAGCCAGTAGAAGGCCCCAAAGGAGGCATTAGGAAAGCAAAGTGCCTTCGCACCCCTTCTGGCTGGAAGCAGTTAAAGACTGTTTTCTGAAATGACAGGTTGCATGGTAGGCCATGCCAGGCATGGGTATGGACAGCTTACCAGTGCTTCCTGCTTCCTGGGCTGAGTCCCCCATCCTAGGACCCAAGAGCTATGGCTCTTCACACACCACTCATGCTGGCTAAGTTTGAGCCTCCTTCGTGTTCCTCCATTCAGGACTGATTCACAAGTGACACACCATGCTTATAGCACACCATCTGATGAGGTGGGCAGTGTCATTGTGGAAGGCCAGAGCCACCTATCCCATCTCTCCCATGGCTTTCAGGTAGCCACTGTCCATCCCCCACCACCAGCCTCTCATGTTTATACACCTTTTCTCAGATTTGAATATGTAAGCACAGTTCCATAGGGCATACTTTCTGTTGACTGTCTGGTGTTTTCTTTCATTTAGCATAACAACTCTGGAATTCATCCATGTGTGGGTACATTCGGCCGTGAACATCCTCATGACTCATATTCTGCATCTGTGTACTCAGCTTACCCTGGGTGAAAGATACTTTTGAATAAGGTTTGGTGGCTCATACCTGTAATCCTAGCACCTTGAGGCTGAGGCAGGAGGATTGCTATGAGTTTGAGGTGCTCCTGGGCTACATAGTTCCAGGCCAACCTTGGCTACAAGGTGAGCTCTGAGTTACCCTAGACTCTGGAACAAGTTCCAGGTCAGCCTGGGCTGCATAGTGAGTTTTGGCTGGGTTCTATAGCGAGTTCCAAGTCTCCTGAGCTATGTAGCACATGTTCCAGGTTAGCCTGAGTTCCATAGTAAAACTGCATACTTTTGTTTTGTGATCCCCTAAACAATGCAGCTTCACAACTGTGTTCAGTACTCACATCACATTAGAGTTCTAGTCATTTAGAGATGGTTTAACATCTCCAGGAAGATGCTTGGGTTTATGTAAATAATAGGACATTTTATAGAAGGACCTTTAACATCTGTGATTTCTGGAACCATGGGGGTCCTAGAACCTGTTCTTTGCTGACAGCTGTGGAGCATTCCATGGAGGCACCCAGTTTCTCTCTTCACCTGTTGAAGGACTTGGCCATTGTGTCCACACTACATCTGTTTACAATAAAGCTGCTGGGGCTGGGCAATAGCTCAGTGGATAAAGTGCTTCCTGTGTAAGCATGAGGACCTGAGTTTGGATCCCTAGTACCCCATAAATGCCAGGTGGGCATGGTGTCCACCTGTAATCCCAGTGCTGGGGAGGCGGGACAAAATAAGTTCTGGGTTCAAAGGATAGACTTTACCTCCATAAATAAGGTAGCAGAGCAATTGAGGAAGATACCTGAGGTCAACCTCTATCCTCCACACAGCACACACGTACACACGCACACACACGCATGCATGTGGGGGTGGGGACTATGAGCATTTATATGTGAGATCCCAGTGTGGTGGTACATGCTGGTCACTCCAGCATTTGAGAGGAGGCAGGAAGATCAGGAATTCAAGGCTTCAGCTCCATAAGGAGTTTAAGGCCAGCCGGTGTTACATAAAATTCTGTCTCAACTCTCTGTACCCCATACAAAAATCCAATCCATTTCCCTGTGAGTGTCTGTGCAAACACTTGGCTGCTTCTCTTGGGTAAATGTCTGCAGGAGGAATGGCTTGGTAACATCAGGAGAAAGACTGGGGCAGAGCTGCACCTGTGCAGGTTGCAGGGGAGCTCCCGTGAATTCGGACCCTGCGGAGATTGAGCACACTGATCTGGAGAGCAGGGTGAGCCAGTGTGGGAAGACTGAAAAGGTCTTCGTACCAGGTGCCTGCGTGATTCAGCCCCAAGCCCTCTTCCTCCCTCAGTCTTCAGGAACCATGCAGGTTCTTGTAGAAATCCTTGGTGTAGAGTTCAGACAGGCCTTGGTCCCACTCTTTATAGATTGGGGTCTTGAGTGAGGCAGGGGTGCATCCCTGTGCCTCAGGGGCAGGGAGTGGGATAGAACTCAATGAATGCTGCCCTCTTCCCCTGTACAGGTGCTTATCTGCAGGAACTACCGCGGCGATGTGGACATGTCAGAGGTGGAGCATTTCATGCCTATCCTAATGGAGAAGGAGGAGGAGGGCATGCTGTCCCCCATCCTGGCCCATGGTGGTGTCCGTTTCATGTGGATCAAGCACAACAACTTATATTGTATCCTTGTACCTCGAGAAGGACACCATGTAGATGTTTGGGTGCATGTGGGGTATGAGGCCAGGGCAACCCCAGGCGACCACAATGACACAATGGGTGTGAGGAAGGGTATGACATTCTAAGAGCAAAGGCACAGGAAATATCAGCCCAGGGAAGGCTCCTCCAGAAGCCGTGATGGAGCCACCACAGTCCTGGGGAGGGGAATGCAGGGCAGGAATAGGGGTGATGGTGTCAACAGGGCTTAAAGTTTGGGTCTTGAAGGATGTCATGTAAGGGGTCTCGTTGAGGTCCGTAGCGGTGGGAGAGGACAGAAGTAAATATGGGAGAGGAGAGGAGCCTTGGTTGCCCTGACCATGTAGGGCAATAGAGTGCAGAGAGAGCAGAATCATTACCACTGCCCAGATTTCCTGGCCCCTCCTTGGTTCAGACAATGCTGGGTTCCCACTGGAAGGTCTTGCCTTGCCATCAGCAGCAGGGTAAGCTCACTCCATTGGTCACAGGTCCCCTCGTTCGCAGTCATTGGGGTCAGAGAGCAGTGTGTGCATGTGACCCCCAGCAGGTATGAGTGCTGCCCTCTGAAGACAACTCTAGAGACGTCACAGGATTGCCTGTGACCCTTGAGCTAGCTGTCCCTCAAAGCCACCTGGCTAAGGACTAGGGCTTCTCAGGGGTGGGAGGAAGCCTGGCATTTGTGGTCTGGGCTCAGCAGGGGCTTCACATCAGTTTCCTGCCATCCATTGGAACATGGCAATGATGAAGCCAGGTGGGGCTCTCCCTTCTGCATTATGGGACACCCTTTGCCCTGGCCCAGCCAGTGTTCTGTGTCACACAGTGACCCCTGTGTCATGCCAGGATAAGACATAAGTAAATGTAGCCCTCCCTCTTGCTCTGACCTCCCTCTGCCCTGGCCTTTTTTCTGGGTATACAGCAAAGTGGCAGAAACAGGGCTGTCTGAGGCTCTGCAGAGAAGGAGGAAGTGGCCTCACTGGCAGTCTAGGCCCACAGGGAAAGGGGAGTAGGAAGTGCCCCCCCATGCCTAAGGGCAAGTTTGGGTTAGCTTATATGGCCCCACCCCGCAGGAGAGAACCTATAGCTTCCCCAAAATATGGGCTCTGCTCAGTGCAGTTTGCAAAGCCAGCAGGGCCAGAGGCAGAATCAGCCCTGCTACTTCCCCCAACCAGAAGGGTCTCCAGGGCCTAGAGCCTAGCAGTGAGCAGCCCCTGTGCTCCTTGCCACTCTCATTCTCTGTATCCCCCAGTGCTTCCTGGCTGGTTACCATGTATCCCAAGCCTTGCTTGAACCAGAGGTTTAGTGTCCATCTTGAGCCAAGTAAATGGGTGCAGTGGGGATAGTGGTGGGATATGTGCAGAACTATGGTGCAGAGTGGCAGGCAACCTCAGAAGGCTCCTTGATTCTGGCTGCCATGTAGTAGTTGCCACGTCCAAGAAGAATGCATGTGTGTCATTGGTCTTCTCCTTCCTCTACAAGGTGGTGCAGGTGAGGCTGGGAATAGGGTGTCCAGTTGTGCTCACAGAGGCTCCCTGCCCATTGTGAGGCTGTGGGTGGCAGCAGCCCCAAGAAGTTCTGGGAATGGAAGCCCCAACCTCCCTAGCAGGAAGGAGTCTCTGGTCTTCATTATCCCCCACCCTGGGGAGGGAAGATGTGAAAATTCAGGCAGGAGTATGCTCCCACCTTGGAGAGAGGTGGTGACCAGCTGATATTGGCTTTAGAGAGGAAGGGGGTAGAGCTATGCTCTGTTGAGATGCTCCTCTTGGAGAGGGCTGACACCAGGCCCAGGCTGATAGTAAGATGGAGAGGCAGCATGGCTTTGCAAAGGCCTTGGGGCTGGAGTGTGTGCTATAGTCAAGGAGCCACATTCTGGATAGAGCATGGCAGGCCTGGGTCACAGGGTTTTGCAGGAGTGTAGCATCCCCTGTCTGATGAAAAGCCTTGCAGGGCTTTACCTGACAGGCCCACCTTCTGTCCAAGCCCCCCATAGCATGTCTCCAAGCCTAGCACATGGGCAGAAGATTGCTGGCTCTGGCCTGGGGGCAGAGGATGCTGTACATGTCATTCATCCTCTGTCCCGCCTCTCTTGGCACCCATACCCCAGGTCTTCTCTGAGTACTTTAAAGAACTAGAAGAGGAAAGCATCCGTGACAACTTTGTCATCATCTACGAGCTGCTGGATGAGCTCATGGACTTCGGCTACCCCCAGACCACTGACAGCAAGATCCTGCAGGAGTGAGTGTGTAGGGGGTCCTCAATTCCCAGATGCCTCCAGTCTTATTGACAGCTAGACATAGGGCTCTTTCTTTCCTTAATTTTTTGTTTTGTTTCTTGAGACAAAACCTCATGTAGCCTAGAACTCACTGTGTCACTGAGGTTGACCTTGAAGTCCTGATCCTCCTGCCTGTGCCTTTGGAGCTCTAGAATAATAGGCTTGTGCTCCCATGCCTGGCTTCTGGATGTAAAGGGATGCCTTTTTTGTTTTGTTTTGTTCTGTTCTGTTTTTTGAAACAGGGGTCTTACTCTAGCCCAGGCTAACCTGGAACTCTGTAGTCTGGGCTGGCCTCAGCCTCCATAGTGCTGGGATTAAAGGTGTGTGCCACCACACCTGGTCAACATGGGTTTCTAACTGTTTGTAGAGTTCATGCACGCATGTTTTAATGTATGTGGGTGCAGGTACACATGCATATGGAAGCCAGAGGTTGATGCTGATGTTCCTAATTTGCTTTCCACCTGATTCTGTTTTATTTTTTAATATTTTATTTATTTATTTGAGAGAGTGAGAGAAAGAGGCAGATAGAGAGAATGGGCACACCAGGGTCTCCAGCCACTGTAAATGAACTCCAGACACATGCACCACCTTGTGCATCTGGCTTTACATGGGTACTGGGGAATCAAACTCAGGTCCTTAAGCTTTCCAGGCAAGCACCTTAATTCCTGAGCCATCTCTCTAGCCCACTTTGTTAAAATATTTTTTAATCCATTTATTTATTTATCTATTTATTTATGAGCAGATAGAGAATGAGCACACCAGAGCCTCTTGCTGCTGCAAATGAACTCCAGACACATGCCCCAATTTGTGTATCTGGCTTTACATGGCTTACTGGGAAATTGAACCCAGGCATGTGTCCTTTAACTGAGAGCCATCTCTTAGCCCCACCCCCTCCTTTTTTTCTTTTTCAGCCCAGACTGACCTGAAATGTGCCACCACGCCCAACCTTTTTTTTTTTTTTTTTTTTTTTTTTTTTGGCCCCTGCCTATTTTTACTGACTTAAAGGAGACTGATGGAAATCTTCCTTCTTTGAAAGCCAGTGAGCATGAGTTAGTACTTCCTGGGAGCCAGTCCCCCTGCCAGTGCTTTCCATCCACTCCTTCAGCTTGCTATATAATCTGAGGAGCCATCTCCCTATTTCACAGGGATATCCTAGCAGTCTTTTTTCTGTCTGCTGCCCCCAAGCAGCCCCAGGGCTCAGTTCCCTCCATGTACCCAGCAGAGACGGGTACAATACGGTCCACTTTCTCTTCCTCAGAACCAGCACCTCCACCACTAAGATCTAGCACTGTGTGCTCCTCATATCTTGGGAGGCTTCAAGTGGGTCAGTCCTTCTCCTGCTGCTCCCAGCCCTGCCCCAGTATCAGGGACAGACACCACAGAATCCCCTCTGTAACTCTGAGTGGTGGCTCCACAGGTACATCACTCAGGAAGGCCACAAGCTGGAAACAGGGGCCCCACGACCCCCAGCTACCGTCACCAATGCAGTGTCCTGGAGGTCAGAGGGCATCAAGTACCGGAAGAATGAGGTGTTCTTGGACGTCATTGAGTCTGTCAACCTTTTGGTAGGACTCCTTCTCTCTGTATTTTTTTTTTATTATTATTATTGTCTTTCCTATGCTAGAAGTCAAACAAACGAAATTGCTAAGTTAGCAGCACCTTTGGAAACTGGCTCAGATGATGGCAACAGAGTGGCAGGGTTCCATTGGGGCCGCTGTGGAAGCAGGGAACTGCAGGCCTGCTCCAGCGTTGTCAGCTTTCACTCTCATTCAGAACCATACAGGCAATATTTACTTCTTCTTTTTTTTTTTTTTTTTTTTTTTTTGCCAAGGTAGGTTCTCACTCTAGCCCAGGCTAACCTAGCACTCAATGTGTAGTCTCAGGCTGCCCTTGAACTCACAGTGATCCTCCTACCTCTGCCTCCCAAGTGCTGGGATTAAAGGCATGCACCACCTCTCTTTTTTAATTGTGAGAAGAAAGAGGAGAGAATGGGTGCACCAGGGCCTCTAGGCACTGCAAACAAACTCTAGATGCATACAATACTTTGTGCATCTGGCTTTACATGAGTTCTGAGGAAATGAACCTGGGTCTTCAGGCTGGGCAAGTAAGCTCTTTAACTACTGAGCCATCTCCCCAGCCTTTTTTTTTTTTTTTTTTTTTTTTTTTGGTTTTGCAAGGTAGGGTCTCACTCTGGCTCAGGCTGACCTGGAATTAACTATGTAGTCTCAGGGTGGCCTTGAACTCACAGCGATCCTCCTACCTCTGCCTCCCTGAGTGCTGGGATTAAAGGCGTGCGCAACCACGCCCGGCTTTTTGTTGTTGTTGTTGTTGTTTCCGAGATAGGGTCTCACTCTAGCTCAGGCAGACCTGATATTCACTCTGTAGTCTCAAGGTAGCCTCAAACTCCACAGTGATCCTCCCACCTCTGCCTCCTGGGATTAAGGCATGCACCACCATGCCAACCCTTGTTTGTTTTTAAAATATTTTTTAAAATATTTTAAATTTATTTATTTATTTTTATATTAGGGCCTCCAGCCACGCAAATGAACTCCAGATACACCCCCTTGTGCATCTGGCTTACGTGGGTCCTTGTATAGGCTTTGTAAGCCATCCAGTTTTTAAAATATTTTTATATTATACTATTGTATTTTGTATAGTAAATATATTTTCAAGCAGAGAGCAACAGAGCGAAGAGAGACACACAGAGAGAATGGGTGTGCCAGGGCCTCTAGTCACTGCAAATGAATTCCAGATGCATGTACCACTTTGTGCTTCTGGCTTTATATGGGTCCTGGGGAATTGAACCTGGATCATTAGGCTCTGCAGATAAGTACCTTAACCACTGAGCCATATCTCCAGCCCAACTTCTTGTTGTTGTTGTTGTTGTTTTGTTGTTTGTTTTATTTTTGGTTTTCCAAGGGTCTCACTCTAGCTCAGGCTGACCTGGAACTTGCGCCACCATACCTGGCTTCCAACTTTTTTTTTTTTTTTTTTTTTTTTTTAAACCTGGACAAGGGGACACAGGCCTGTCATCCCAGTACTTAAGTGACTGAGACAGGAGAATCTCAAGCTACAGGCCAATCTCAAAGATAATAATGATGACAACAACACCAAAAAAAAAAAAGGGGGCAGTTTATAAAGCTAAGATCTGTCATTGAAAGGCTGCCACCCGTGATTCTTCATTATCACCTTCTCAGGCCATATGCATCAACCCTAACTAGAAAACTGAGATGGTACAATGTACCCATCCTGCAGCTTGTTTTAGTGTGAGCTTTTGGCTTTGGTGTACCATTTCTCTGTGGGTTTGGTGGTTTATTTTGCAATTCTGGAGCTGGACTCTAGATCTCTGCACTCTGGGCACATACTTTGCCACAGAAAAACACCCCAGCCTCTGTTTAGTTTCTTTCTGTTTGTTTGTTTATTTTGAACAGAGTCTCATGTACTCCAGGCTTCTTCTCTGTTTCTGTTACCCACCTCTGCTGCTGTGCTTCCCACTCCATTCTCCCATGTTGGTCAAACCCCACTAGGACATTTGTCCCATTACCAGCCCCACATTCTGTCTGCTCAAAAGTTCTGCTGAGTCAAGTGCCCCATTCTGGGCATTTCACAAGCCCAATGAAGAATTCAAGAGTTGTGCTTGCAGCTGGCATAGATTGATCAGAGTGGGATGGTCTGGGAGGGGAAAAGGGCAAGGAGGAGATAAGGCTCTGGATCCATGGGGTTAGAGAGAGGTGTGTATAAATGAAAGAAACACAGATAAGAGGCTGAGGCAGAGATATGGAGACAGAGAGAAATATGTGCCTTGCTTCAGGAAAGAGGCCAAAAAAGAGAGATAGAATGGCACTAGATCTTTTATGTTCATGCCCTTGGAGTGTGGCAGACTGGCCAGTGAGGGGGGATTATGAGGGTGTGGTCCAGTGCTCAAGGAAGGAGCTAGGCTGGCTAGATCCTCTTGAGCAAGTGAATTTCTGGGGAAGCCAGCCCTTTGAAAACCTCAGTTTTGGTAAGTTGAGAGGGAAAGGAGGCTCTGAGACTCTTAACACTGGGCACATGCCATAAGTTCCAAGTCCTGGGGGCTCTCCTTGCCTTTTTAAAAGCCTTTTTGGGCCACATCAGGTCTGTCCTAAGCAAACACTGCCCAGGGTCAGTGTGGCACTAGGTGACTAGTTCAGTCTTTAGTCTTTGACAAGGCAGAGTATGATATGAGGATCAAATTCACACAGGCAGCATTCCACAAAGTTCTGGATATCAGCAACTTCATGTAGTTTCCAAGCTCCTCTTCCCTTTTCACTTTCTAGTACTTTGTAGTTCCCTGTTTTGTTTCCTGCTTGTGTGTGTGCATGTATATGTGCCCTTTTTGCACTTTGTGCTCACCAGTAGCAGGAGAACTCCCTGCAGTGGCCAGAGCAGAATGTCTGATGTCTTGCAGTATCACTTTTCTGCCTGTTCTCATTTTGAACTGGAGTCTCTTACTGATACCAAGCATTCTGTTTTCGTGGTACTAGGCAATTCTTTGGTCTGTGATTTCCTTTGTGGGTATGGGATTATAGGTGCACATGACCATGTCCACCCAGCTGTTTAAATAGGAGCTTGAGATTCAGACTCAAGTGGTTTCAGGCCCTCGTACTTGCACTGAAAGCACATAACTGCTGAGCCATCTTTTCAGCATCCTTCTCAGAGGGTTTTTTTTTTTTTTTTTTTTTTTTTTTTTTTGCACCTTGGATAAAGCTTGGGGCTTTTATTTCCCACTGTGTTGCACGTTTAGGTGGTGAGCCCTTGAGAGAGAAAGCAGCCAGGCTCGCCATCCTTGGGAAATAGCTAGCTGCCAGCTGTCCTGAGACAGTCTGGCCTGGAGTCATGAGTATAGCAAAGATGACGAGGTGCTGTGGTCCTGAGCATTAGTGTACCACCAGATGCGCCTAGTTGAGTTCTGTAGTGGTACTCATTCCAATTTTGTTCATTCAGCTTGCAGCTGTCCCCTGGTCCTCCACTGTTCCCTTCAGAACCTTCCACTGTCCACCTGAGCCTTCTCCCCAGGCTTCATAGTTGCATTGTGTGGTGGAGGGAGTCAGGCTGGTACCAATCTGAGCTGGTGCCCTTGGGCTACATACTTTCTCTATGGCACATTGGCCTCCTCTTCCCTACCTTGTCAGACCTTGTATGGGTTACTTGGTATATATACTTGGTATATATTCCTAGTATACTCATTCCTGTCATGAACAATGCAGAGCTTGCTCAGCCTCATACATTCATTCCCAGACTCTCCAGACATGGGATTGTCTTGCAAGCATGCTTCTCAAGATTTTCCAGAACATTCAATGCAAACTTTTGCTTGCCTTTTTTTTTTTTTTTTTTTTTTTTTTTTTTTTTGAGACATGGAGTGAGGTGATGACTTTGTAACCATGTGGAGACCCTTGTCTGAATTGATGGACCCAGAACAGGGTGCACCTTCCATTAGTATGGCCCATGATGAGAACAAGTAGAGAGATGGTCTTGGAAGGATCTCAGTCCAACTGAAGAGTGGGTACTTGGATATCACTTTGGTGGTCTCATGCATTACTAGTGGCTGGATCAGTAGTGGCCCCAGCTTCCTGTCATCTGGAAGGTGACATCTTACTCAGCAGCTGATCCTGTTCAGCCCATGCTGGGTGGGAGTGCTGGTTTGGAAGTCCATGTACAAGCTCCCCGCCCCCATCCTGACTGCCACCCACAGGATTCTCCTCACTGGGTCTGCCTTCTGGCATTAATAAATACCTCATTTAAAGGAGGAAACCGCATCCCAGAAAAGGATCCAGGGCCATCATGGTGGGATGGGGCCTTTGGAGCACAATGCCAGAGCTCTGGCCATTGAGGTACCAGAATTCCCAAGCCCACTGAGCTATTTCCAGGGTTGGACCCAGCACTCCCGGTTCAGCTCCTCCCCATAGAGGGCCAGTGGCAGGCAGACACGAGAGCCAGAGATGGGGTGCCTGTTGTGCCCTGTGTGGCTGGGGAGCACCTTCTGGGAGAGGAAGCAGAGTGAGGTGAGCTGGGGTTGGAAACGAGAGAGGACAGGACAAGCCCCATCACAGGTCTCTTGAGCCCCTTGCTTATCTCTTCTCAGGTTACCATTCACTTCTGTTTCCCTATTTCCTTCAGTGATAGCAAACAGATGGGGATTTTATTTGTACACTTGTATCAGACTGGACAGCTGTCCTCACTTCTCTGCAGAAAGAACACTAGGCCTTGCACCCATTGGCACATGGGCTGGCAGCAAGCCTCAGTTTATGGCCCATGCATAGTGGCCCTGGCAGGAGAGCTGGCTGCCCCAACTCAGAGGATGCTTATGAGGGAGCTTAGGCTTAGAGATGAGAAGGATGAGATGGGAGCTGTGGCACTCCCTCTGACATTCCCCCACTGTCTCCAGGTCAGCGCTAATGGCAATGTCCTGCGTAGTGAGATTGTGGGCTCCATCAAGATGCGTGTCTTCCTGTCAGGGATGCCTGAGCTGCGCCTGGGCCTCAATGACAAGGTCCTATTCGACAATACAGGCCGTGAGTACCTAGTTAAGGGTGGGCAACTGGTGGCCCCAGAGCAGTCTGTGGACAGAGCAGTCCTTGTCCCATGCAGGTGGCATCATCTGTGCTACTACGTGTTTCCAGGTGACCAAGCGCACTGTTCTCAGGTGCTAGTTTAGATTTTCATAAATTTAGATTGTTCAAAAGACCATACTGTCCAGCATGGTAGCACATACCTTTCATCTCAGTGCTCAGGAGGCTGAAGCAGGAGGTTTACAGGCTTGAGGATAACCTGGGCTACAATGTGAAACCCTGTCTCAAAGGGGGGGAAAAAAAGGACAAAATGGAAAACAAAATGCCACTTTAGCAAACTAAGAGGAAAAAAAAAAATCCCAGAACCTATTCCCTTGTCACCTAGGGCATTTAGGTATAATCTGAGGCTTAGAAGCCTTGAAGGAAGTTAGCCTGTCCCAACTTTATTTGTCCCCTCCTCAGCTCTGAGTCTGGGATATTTGAAGGTCACCCACCATGCTGGGTTCTGGCCACCATCCTGCCGAGTCCAGAGGACTGCTACCTGCTTGGGGTGCTTTGTGAGGTGGGTCCTAGAGCCAAGGGTTGCATCCTGGCCCTAGGGGAGACTGTGCCATCTGCCACCAAGTCATTTGACCATTCAGAAAATGTATCTTGAGCAGCCCTGGATTGGCTGCTAGGAACTTGAGCATCCTTGATCCCAGGGATACATGCCAGTATCAGGCTGTGACACTGGGTGGGAGGATGACAAGAGGTTGTCATGGAACAACTCCCTTGGCATGTGTGGCCCAAGATGCTGTCACAGTATTGGGCAATGCTCTGCCCAATACTGGGGTAGCCCAGTAGTGGGGTATCATAGAGAAGGACCCCAGGGCCCGTTCCAGCTTTATTGCCACTTCCACACAGGGGGCAAGAGCAAGTCTGTGGAGCTGGAGGATGTGAAGTTCCACCAGTGTGTGAGGCTTTCACGCTTTGAGAACGACCGCACCATCTCCTTCATTCCACCTGATGGCGAGTTTGAGCTCATGTCCTACCGCCTCAATACCCATGTGAGTGCACCTTGTGCCAAGACCAGAGTAAAGAGTCCTATCCACGAGGGCTTCTCCAAAACAGTTCCTGCTCCACAAGCTCCATGGGCTGCCCAGTTTCAAGGAGGCTAGAGTGGGTAGAGAGTTCAAGCCTTCTGAGGAGGGCAGAACCCTCTAGCCATTGCTTCCCTTCCCCAGGCTGCCCACTGGGACACCCTGGATGTGCCCTGCCTTTTTACAGGCCCTGGAAGCTGCCTGTCCCTCCCCCTAAATGCTCTGCTTTTCAGGGCACTGGTTGAATATTCTGGAGCCTCAGGCAGCCGTGTGCTTAGTACAATCCTGGGAACCTTGTGAGACAGGAGTGAGTGTGAGCTCCTTGTGAGACAGGAGTGAGTGTGAGCTCCCTCTGCACCCTGGCAGGTCAAGCCCTTGATCTGGATCGAGTCTGTGATCGAGAAGCATTCCCACAGCCGTATCGAGTACATGATTAAGGTCAGTGGGACACAGGGCCCTGGGTTGCCACCCATGCTGCCTCACTAGGCAGGGACAGGGAAGAGAAGCCTACAGGGCCTGTTCAGATGGCTACCTTCTTGGGAGAATGGTCTATAGCCAAAGATCCAGGAAGGCCTCCTGAAGTGCTACCCACCAAGTGGAACATTCTTATCTTTCCACAAGTTTACAGCCAGGCCCATTTCAGGGACTGATCTCATCCTAGAGAGAGGGATGGATACCTAGAACACCTGGACATAAAGAGAAGACTTCAGAAATGGGGTATAGGGAACATCTTGAGAGCTGGAAGGCATGGGCAGCACCTAGAGAATTCAAGGGACCCACAGGCCACCTATACCCTCTAGAACCACCTTGTGGCCTTGTCCACAGGCCAAGAGCCAGTTCAAGCGGAGGTCAACAGCCAACAATGTGGAGATACACATTCCTGTCCCCAACGACGCTGACTCACCCAAGTTCAAGACAACCGTGGGGAGTGTCAAGTGGGTTCCTGAAAACAGTGAGATTGTATGGTCCATCAAGTCCTTTCCGGTGAGTACCATCCATAGGGACATCCTCAAATGTCTGCTGCTCCAGGAAAAGTTGAGCTTGCACACCCCTCTGAGCATGCGTTGCTATCCTTGTCCATATCCTGGGAAGGCAACCATCCTGATGCTGTGATTTGTACACTATGGGTAGCACAGCTACTCTATAGAAGGTGAACAAAATAATAGGGGTTAGTACATACCTTTAATCCCAGCACTCAGGAGGCAAAGGTAGCATTGCCGTGAGTTTGAGGCCACCCTGAGACTACACAGTGAATTCCAGGCCAGCTTGGGCTAGAGTAAGACCCTACCTTGAAGCCTGCCCCCAAAAAAAAAAACAAGCCAGGTGTGGTGGCACACACCTTTATCCCAGCACTCCAGAGGCAGAGGTAAGAGGATCGCCATGAATTTGAGGCCACCCTGAGACTCCATAGTGAATTCCAGGTCAGCCTAGGCTAGAGTGAGGCCCTACTTCAAAAAAAAAGAGAGAGAGAGAGAGAAAATGGGCACACTGGACTGGGGCCTTTTGCTACTGAAGGCAAACTCTAGATGCATACACCACTTTGTGTATCTGGCTTTACATAAATGAGGAAGAATTAGACCATGGCTGGCAGGCTTTGCAAGCAAGCATCTTTTAACTGCTGAGCCATCTGTCTCCCTAACCTGACTGGGAATTCTAGAACAGGCTCTACTACCATGTTTGAAAAGATGTCTCAAAGTATGGCTTTAAATCAAGATGGAGCTGGGCATGGGGATGCATGCCTTTAATCCCAGCAGCACTCAGGAGGCAGAGGTAGGAGGATCACTGTGAGTTCAGGCCACCCTGAGGCTACATAGTGAATTCCAGGTCAGCCTGGGCTAGAGCAAGACCCTGCCTGGGAGGGGAGGGGATGAACTCACCATGTCTGTCAAGTCACACAGACATGAGATGACACACCCAGATTCTAAATGAATATGCCACAATGTGCATCTGGCTTTATGTAGATAATGGGGAATTGAATCTATGGCAGCAGGCCTTGCAAGACAGCACCTTTATCCACTGAGCTATATCCCCAGCCCTAGCTTTGCCCTTTTGTGACTGGCTTTTGTTACTTAACACAGTGTCCTGAAAGATCATCCATGCTCTACCAGAAGGTCCTTTTCTATTTTAATATTTTATTTCTATTTATTTATGAGAGAAAAAGAGAGAATGAGCCTCCAGCCACTGCAAACAAACTCCAGACATGTGCCACCATGTGCATCTGGCTTACATGGGTACTGTGGAATTGAACCTGGGTCCTTAGGCTTTGTGGGCAAGCACCTTAACTGCTAAGCCAGCCCCTCTTTTTTTTCCACCTGAGGTAAGATCTCACTCCTGCCCAGACTGACCTGGAACTCACTAAATAGCCCAGGCTGGCCTTGAACTCATGATGAGCCTCCTACCTCTGTCTCCTGAGTCCTAGAATTAAAGGCATGTACCACCAAGCCTGGCTCAGAAGATCCTTTTTTAAAGATGAATAATATTCTACTGTATAGATTGCCACATTGGATTTGTCCATTCATTTTCCATTGATTGATGCTAAGTTTGCTGCTGCAGTGTCACTGTTGGGTGTTCAAGACTTCTTTTCCACACCCTGCTTTCCATTCTTTTTTTGGTTTGGTTTGGCCTGGTTTGGTTTGGTTTTGGTTTTTCAAGGTAGGGTCTCATCCTAGCCCAGGCTGACCTAGAACTCACTCTGCAGTCTCAACTGCTTAATCCCAAGGAGCAAAGGATTGTGCACAGACCTCTCTTCAAAGGTGCACACAGGAGGCTTGTTTCATATCATTGAGGAACTGCAAGTAAAGATGAACATGATACACCTCCTACCTGTTAAGACACCACTCTTTGGGATTAGGCTATTCGGTTTTTGTGGGTTTAAGGAATTCTCCACTTATTCTGAATATTAACCTCGTTAGCTACATGGTTTGCAACAAATACTTTCTCTTATTATCTGGCTTGTCTTTTTGTCTATAGACAGTCTTTTTTGTAGGGGTGGGTTGGAACTGAGGATAGAACCTGGGTATTCTTTTTCTGGGTTTTGTTTGTTTGTTTGTTTTCAGGTAGGGTCTCACTCTAGCCCAGGCTGAACTGAAATTCTCTATGTAGTCTCAGGGTGGCCTCAAACTCAACTGAGTGCTGGGATTTAAAACTATGCGCCACCACACCCAGCTTTGGAATTTATCTTTTTATTACTTTTCTATTTTGTAAGGCTTCAATTTTATTTAGAAACCTGTACCCATAGCATAGGCTGAGACACTGACCCATACATCAATCGACTTTAACGTAATTTTATCTTCTTATTCACATTTTAAAATTTGTACTGATAGAGGTACTTAAGCCATAAATATTTCTCTGAGCCCTACCTTAGCTGTGTTCCTATAGATTCTGACATGCTAGAACTTCTGTGTTCAAGTGGAGGTTGTTTAGTATTGACATAAGGTTTCTCTATGCAGCTCTAGCTGGCCTTGAATTTACAGAGTAGCTCAGGCTGGCCTTGACCTTGCTGTAATTCTCCTGCCTTTGCTTCCTGAGTACTGGAATTACAGATTATCTCCCATCAAGCCAGTTTATATCTGTTTTTGTGTTTTTCCTGGAGGAGGGTCTTTTTCTTTTCACTTCCTCCTACTCTAGATTGGATGCCTAAAACTAGAGAATGTTGCCCTGTGTCCTGTTCAGAATTTCGAGTGTCCTTCATGGACTGAAGGAAGGTCAACACTATAAATATCCCACAGAACTTGAAAAGAGGTTACAGCCTCTGTCATCAATGGAAAGAATACCCGTGTACCAAATACACAGACTCGTGTCCATCTCCCTGTTGTCTGCACATCTTTTCTTCACAAAGCTACTGCCATGTTTTGTGGTGCGTGGCTATGTGAAGCTGTTGTATGTTCCACACAGATTATGACTGGGCCTGTCCCCTTCTGCCTGTCATTCCCATGCTATCATCCTGTGTTGTGGCAGCAGTGCTGGCCTTTCCAAGGGAGTAGAGCTGGGGTCCTGGGAGCTGAGGCTCAGCCCTGGTCACAGACAGCCACTCCGGTTCTACTTCAGCTGAAGCTCTGGGAACAGAGACCACAATGTTCTAGGTGTGGTCAGAGCTGGATTCTACCCCACTGCTCCAGAGAGGCCAGGCCAAGTCCTATGGCTCCTCACAGCAAGACAGGGCAAGGTTCACAAACAGTCCTAACTGGCTGACTTCCACACCCACACTTTACTCACCACAGTCCTAGAGCCATGGCCTCCATCTCTTCCCTGTTCAGTCTTGCTTTGATCTTTTGCTTTTCTCATAATGTCCTGAGATTGAGCAGGTGGAGCTGTTCCCTCACCACTGTCCTATGCACATCTTCAGTCCCCAGTAAGGAGGACCTCACCTGCACTGCCCGCAGGTGCTCTTCCTTGCCCTTTTCCCTTCCAGGACAAGGCTATCTGTCTGTCTTTCTGGGTAGCAACCGCTTATCTGTCCTAGGAGCTGGTGAAGCTCTCCTCTCTCATCAGGATTCCACGTGCTTCCCTGTGGGTTCCATACAGGGTATGGTAATAGACAGATAGCCTGACTGCTTCCCCATGTTAACTCCCCAGGGTGGCAAGGAGTACCTGATGCGGGCTCACTTTGGCCTGCCTAGTGTGGAGGCCGAAGACAAGGAGGGAAAACCCCCCATCAGTGTCAAGTTTGAGATCCCCTACTTCACTACTTCTGGCATTCAGGTATGTGGCCATACTAGAGGCCATCTCAGCCTAGAGGGTTGTGAGTGAGGAAGGTGTGTTCCCCAGCTTGTCCCTGCTGGGGCACCAATCCTTACTGAAGCCCATTGCCCAGAGGTGCAACCTACCTCCAAAAACACCCATTGTGGCTCTGTTTCTACCTAGCCAGCAGGATCTACATTGGGGCTCTTCAGAAAGTGTAGATGGAGGAAAGAATTATGGGACCAGAGGCAGCCCTGTGTGGTGTGACAGACCTGTCCCCTTAGCCTTGCCCCTTGAGGAATAGTAGGGGTCCACCTGGATGGGTTGCACATACTCAGCACTTGGTCCCTGTGTCCCAGGTGCGCTACCTGAAGATCATTGAGAAGAGTGGCTACCAGGCCTTGCCCTGGGTCCGGTACATCACACAGAATGGAGGTAAGTGTGGCAGTCAGTGAATGGATATGATGAGGGACCCTGAGGGCATGGAGTTCTTGATGCAAAGCTGAGGATAAGTGCCTCCCTTGTGTCTCCTAGATTACCAGCTCCGAACACAGTGAGGAGCCACCATGGCACACCTGGCCTCAGGATGCACCTGCCCAGCCTGCCGATGCAGAAGGGCCACCCTGGACATGGTCGTCTTCCCTCCACAGACCTTGCCAGACACACTGGGTGCAGAGTTCCTTCACCAGAACCTGGGAATGGCGTGCAAGCTAACCCCCAGTGGAAGTGCCATCCCTGAGCCTTGGCTCCTGGTGCCACACTCTCAGCCACTCACCACCTGGGGACAACAGCCTCACCCACCGGCAGGGCATCATTCCATTGCCATTTTGTTGAGCATGTTGGTCATGGATGTTCCCAAACTTGTTTTTGTTGTTCATTACTCTTTTTGTCACCTCTCCATGTGTCCTGCACATCCTTGGGCAGCCAGTCAGCACTAAGCAAGGACAGCCCTCGCCTCCCTTTCCTGCCACTCCTGCCCTGCCTCTTGATGGCCACCAGGTGCCACCCCAGGGCAGGTTGCGCCTCAGTCACATCAGTGTTTGATGAGAGGGGACATGGCCTCAGCCTTCTCCCTAAAGGGCCCACGGGCAGGGATGGGTCATCCACAGCTGTGCATGTTTGCCCTTCCCTCACACCCTGTGTGTGTGTGTGTGCGCGCGCGCGTGTGCGTGCGTAATTAATTGTTCCATTAAACTCCATTCAAACTTGCCACCTGCCTTTTCTCTCTGATGCAATGTGGTACAGGTTCTCTGGGCATCCTTGGTGGGTGCTGTCAAACCTCCCAGCTGCAAAGCAGGAACAAGCACTTGGGATGGTGTGTCCACGCCCCTGAACAGTTAAAGTGTGCTGGAGGTATGGGGCAGATTCTCCTCACAAGGTGTTCCATGTGATCAGAAGCAGCATTGTCCCCCGCAGGCCCTCCAAACATGGGCTCATGGGTCCCTGACCTGCTGAGGCAGTTTCCAGCTGGATTCAGAAAACTGTTCACTAGGCTCCAAGGTGCTTCCTGAGTGCTTACAAGTTCCATAGCCAATGTCTAGTCTACTGGAGGGACATGGTCATGTGGGCAGGACACCTATATTCTGCCTGTATGTGTGTCTTTCCTCAGCCACATTCTTGCAGGTCTTGTGGGTTTTACTTTCTCCCTGGCCCTGTGTGTTACCACCTCTCCCTTGGGCTATCTCATGAGCATCTAACTTCCCATGACCATGGAAAACCTTCCCCACCCAGTGAGGATGGCACCCAGGCAAAGCCCTGCAGACATGCTAGCAGCGCTGCCCTGTCTGGTCCATTGCAGCAGACCTGAGGGCTGCCATGAACTCTGGGAGTAGAGTCTACAGCGTAGGGAGTGCCTGCCTTCAGAAGTATTTCAGTCCATTCACCAGAAACCCAGTACTACAGACCCAAGGGTGTATAGGCCAACAAAATGTGTGGGCTGGGTGTGGATCTGCAGAGGAACTTGGGACAAGGTCCTCAGGTTCCATCCCAGCTCTGCTAAGCATGCAAGAGACCCCAGGTTCCATCCTAGAGCCTATAAACCAAAAAACCAGTCCCAGCCTAATTGCAGAGCTTAAGAAGCATGGTCACAGCAGTAGATCCAGAGGCACACACCCCTATGAGACCAGGGAAGCATATCTTTTCCTCTCCATCCTCAGTGAAGCTAGGCAGAGCTTGGGCTTCCCAGCTGGAGCAATAGAAGCCAGAAGAGGAACACCATAGATAAAACACAGGAAGAGCATCACATTGCTAAGAGGAAAGCAATGAAGTCATGCACCAACTGATCTATGAGCAGCTAAATTGGGCACAGTAGCCCTGGTCTGTTGTCCCAGCACTTGAGGCTGAGGCAGGAGGATTACAAGTTTCAGGCTACCATAAGCTGCATAGAGTCATGCTGTCTCAACAAACAAAAAAAGAGGGATGTGGGTGGGGGCTGGACTACAGCTCAGTAGAGTACTTTTCTATCTGCATGAACAAGGCTCTCTGGCCTCCATCTCACACCACAAAAATACATTAGGAAGGAGGGAGGGAGAGAGGAAGGAAGGGAAAGAAAAAGAGAAAGGGAAAGAAAGGGCCTAGAAGGATGGTTTAATAGTTAAGGCACTTGCCTGCAAAGCCAAAGGACCCAGGTTCAATTTCCCCAGGACCCATGTCAGCCAGATACACAAAGTGGCGCATATGTCTGGAGTTCATTTGCAGTGGCTGGAGGCCCTGGCACACCCCTATATATAAATAACGGGGGTGGGGAAGAAAAGGAAGAGTTCTTGATGAAGGGAGTTTGTCTCTCTTTGCCTTTCTGCCATGTGAAGCCACAGCAAGATGGCACCTCACAGACACCAGAGGCTCAACCTTAGACTTTCCAACCCCCAGAACTGTGCAAAATACATTTCTGTTCTTTATTTTTTAAATAGTTTATTATTTATTTAAGAGAGAAAGAGGCAAAGAGACAGAAAGAATGGGCATGCCAGTTCCTCCAGCCTCTACCAATGATTACCAGATATATGTACCACCTTGTGCATCTGGTTTACATTGGAACTGGGAAGTCAAACCTGGGTCATTAGTCTTCATAGGCAAGTGCCTTAACTGCTAAGCTATCACTCTAGCTCCATTTCTATTCTTCATATACCTAGCCTATGGCATTTTATTACAGCAACTGGGAAAGTGCTCATGGTCTGGATGTAATCTCCTTGGGCAGACTTGTTTCTTTTTTTCTTTCTTTTTTTTTTTTTCCGAGGTAGGGTCTCACTCTAGCTCAGGCTGACCTGGAATTCACTATGTAGTCTCAGGGTGGTCTTGAACTCACAGCGATCCTCCTACCTCTGCCTTCCAAGTGCTAGGATTAAAGGCATGCGCCACCACGCCAGGCCTTGTTTCTGAATATTCATCACCACATGGGGTTTTTTTTGTTTGCTTTTTGTTTTTTCAAGGTAGGGTCTCACTCTAGCCCAGGCTGACCTAGAACTCTGTAGTTCCAGGCTGGCCTTGAACTCACAGAGATCTTACCTCTGCCTCTCGACTGCTGGGATTAAAGGCATTAACTACAATGCTTAGCTTCTTTTCTGTTTTTTTTTTTGGGGGGGTTTGAAGTAGGGTCTTGCTCTAGCCCAGGCTGACCTGGAATTCACTATGAAGTCTCAGGGTGGCTTTGAACTCACAGTGATCCTCCTACCTCTGTCTCCTGAGCGCTGGGATTAAAGGTGTGTGCCACCAAGCCCAGCTCCAAAATTTTGTGTGTGTGTGTGTGTGTGTTTGAAGCAGCCAACAAAAATAAACATGACCTTCACTAATTTTTTTAATATTTTTATTTTTTATTTGAGAGAGAGATACAGAAACAGGAAGGTAGAAAGAGAGAGAGAGAGAATGGGCCTGCCAGGGCCTCCAGCCACTGCAAACAAACTCCAGATGCAAGTGCCCCCTTGCATCTGGCATACGTGGGTCCTGGGAAATCAAATCTGGGTCATTTGGCTTTGCAGGCAAGCACCTTAACCACTAAACCATCCCTCTATCCTCAAAAGATATTTTAAAGATTTATTTTATTCATTTATTAGAGACAGAGAGAAGGGTGGGGAAGAAAAAGAGAGAGTGAGAATGGGCGCTCCAAGACTCTCTAGCCACTGCAAACAAACTCCAGATGCATGTGCTACCATGTGCATATGGGACCTGGAGAATTGAACCTAGGGTTTTAGCCTTCGGAGGCATGCGCCTTAACCACTAAGCCATCTCTCCAGCCTGACC
Source organism: Orientallactaga sibirica (assembly GCA_036365145.1). NCBI lineage: Eukaryota > Metazoa > Chordata > Mammalia > Rodentia > Dipodidae > Orientallactaga > Orientallactaga sibirica. The sequence continues at coordinate 357,320 of JAEOAD010002758.1, forward strand.
TTCAAAAGTTTGACAGTTGTCTTTTCAAAGAAGCCAAAAGACAGCTGAGTGACATTTTTCAGCAGAATGAGGAAAACCACCAAATCTGAATTATGTACCAAAAAAAAAGTATTTCAAGACTAAGGTCAAAATGAAAACATTCTTCAGACAAGCCTAAAGTTCAGCATGGTCTGCAGCCAACTGACTCTGATGAACCTTCCACAGTCTACTCCAGATAAAAGGAAGAGAAAACTCAGGTGGGAGGTCAAGGTGCAAGAGGGCCCAGGGGCAGCTCTGTGGTGAGCACCTGCTGAGTATGTACAGGGGCCTGATTTCTGTCTTCAGCACTACAAAAAATGAAAATGAAAAAATAACATATCTGTCATGGTGGTGCAGGCCTGGTATCCCAGCACTTGGAAGGCAGAGGTAGAAGGAGCAGAATTTAGGTTTGGGGTAGGATAAAGTATGGTTTGAGGCCAGTAGGTTTGAGACCCTTCAAAATAAAATGAATAAAACTTTTAAAAAGTCAGGTGTGCTGGCACACACCTTTAATCCCAGTACTTGAGAGGCAGAGGTAGGAGAATCACTGTGAGTCTGAGGCCACCTGAGACTACATAGTGAATTCCAGGTCGTCCTGAACTAGAGTGAGACCTTACCTCAAAAGAAAGAAAGAAAGAAAGAAAGAAAGAAAGAAAGAAAGAAAGAAAGAAAGAAAGAAAGAAAGAAAGAAAGAAAGAAAGAGAAAAAGAAAGAGAGAGGGAGAGAGAGAGAGAAAGAAAGAAAGAAAGAAAGAAAGAAAGAAAGAAAGAGAGAAGAAAGAAAGAAAGAAAGAAAGAAAGAAAGAAAGAAAAGAAAAAAGAAAAGAGTAAATGTGGGCTGGAGCAATGGCTTAGCAGTTAAGATGCTTGCCTGCAAAGCCAAAGGACCTAGGTTCAATTCCCCAGGACTTAGTAAGCCAGATGCACAAGGAGGCACATGCTTTTGGAGTTCATTTGCAGCAGATGGAGGCCCTGGTGCGCCCATTTTCTCTCCAAAATAAATAAAAATAAAATATTTTTAAAAAGAGCGGGGCTGGAGAGATGGCTTGGCCTGCCAACCTGTGTTCAATTCCCCAGTACCCACATAAAGTCAGATACAAAAGTGGTGCATGCCATCCACAAGCCATAGATTGCTACTAGAAAATTTTCAGTGCCAGGGATGGAATACCTTCCAGTGAGTTGTTGGCCAGGGAGGTCCCTGATGCCTCCAAAGCATTACAGGCTATTGCCAAGGCCCTTGGTTTCCTATAAGTAACAGATGATAAGACCCTATTGCTGAAGACTTCACATGCCTGGGCAGCAAGGTCACTGAGAAATCAAGCTGGTGCTGAACTAAAAACCTCCCTGTAGACCAGCCAACTGAAAGCTGGAAAAAGCTGCACTGCATGCAGCCCTATGGGAGACAGAAGTCATCAACAGTGAAAACAGTAGACACTGGAAGCCTTAAATTTGGTCAGACAGGCCAAATGACTGAACGGATGCAATAGTAGCATGTCTGCTCTGGGGGAAACCAACTGCTCTCTAATTGGACTGAAGGCCCGCTCTATAGGAGGGAATACATGCCTAATACTGAAAACCTAATCAAAAGCCTATGGCAACCCAGCATGGTTATGCACGCCTTTAATCCCAACGCTCAGAAAGCAGAGGTAGAAGGATCACTGTGAGTTTGGGGCCACCCTGAGACTACATAGTGAATTCTGGGTCAGCCTGGACTAGAGTGAAACCCTGCCCCATAAAACAAAAAACAAACAAACAAAAAAGCCTATGGGGCTGGAGAGATGGCTTAGCGGTTAAGTCACATGCCTGCGAAGCCTAAGGACCCAGGTTCAATTCTCCAGGTCCCACATAAGCCAGATGCTCATGATGGCGCATGCATCTGGAATTCGCTTGCAGTGGCTAGAGGCCCTGGTGTGCCCATTCTCTCTCTCCCACTCTCTCTGTCTCTAATAAACAAAATAAATAAAAATAAAATCTTAAAAAAAAAAAGCCTATGGCAGAGGAGGTCATGAGCCTTAGGGGTATAAAGCCTGCTCTTGCCTAGCTAAATGCATATATTATGCTCATCAAACTGGCCTATAAGCACTACACTTAATGTTCATATTCATATATTAATGCTACTCTCAGTTGTGGTTAAAGAAGCTTCTCTTTTCAGATGGTGATGACCCCTGGGATGACCCAAAAGGCAACATAGTGCAGAAAAGAAGTCCAGCACTGAAACATCTCTCTTACACCCTCTAAGGCTCAGGGTACATTGCAGAAGAGGTGGCAGATAGAATGGAAGAGCCAAAGGAAGGGTACCGACTCCTTACAATGCAACTGTCCAGACAGAAATTGGCCTCGATAGTCATGACCTTGCAGTGCCTAGCAATACCTTCACAAGACCCTCATAATAGGAGAAAGATGATGACATCAAAATAAAAGAGACACTAATGGAGAGAGTGAGGGGATATGATGGAGAATGGGGTTGTGAAGGGAAAATGGGGGAAGGGAGGGAAATATCATGGTTTATTGTCTGTAAGTGTAGATGTTGTCAATTAAAAAATTAATTGGGCTGGAGGGCTGGAGAGATAGCTTAACGGTTAAGGCGCCTGCCTCCTAAGCCTAAGAACGCTGGTTCCAATCTCCAGGTCCCACGTTTAGCCAGATGCAAAGTGACACAAGAGCACAATGCTGCACTTGCCCACAAAGGGCACACACATCTGGATTTCATTCACAGCAGCTGAGAGACTGCTGGCGCACCCATTCTCTATCTGTCTCCCTCTCCCTCTCTGTCTCTCTCTGTGTCTCTCTCTAAAAATTAAAAAAAAAAACTTAAAAAAATTGGGCTGGAGAGATGGCTTAGCGGTTAAGGTGACTGCCTGCTAAGCCTAAGAACCCAGTTCCAATCTCCAGGTCCCACGTTTAGCCAGATGCAAAGTGACACAAGAGCACAATGCTGAACTTGCCCACAAGGGGGCACACACATCTGGATTTCATTCACAGCAGCTGAGAGACTGCTGGCACACCCATTCTCTATCTGTCTCCCTCTCTCTCTCTGTCTGTCTCTCTGTGTGTCTCTCTCCAAAAATAAAAAAATAAAAATAAAAATTAAAAAAAAAGTGGTACATGCTTCTGGTGTTCATTTGCAGTGGCAAAAGGTCCTGGTGTGTCCATTCTCTCTCTCTCTCTCTTCTGTCCTCCCTCCCTCCCTCTCTTTTTGCAGATAAATAATTTTTTTTTATTATTTATTTATTTTTTATTTATTTATTTATTTATTTGAGAGAGAGAGAGATACAGAAATAGGCAGGTAGAGAGAGAGAGAATGGGTGCACCAGGGCCTCCAGCCACTGCAAACGAACTCCAGATGCATGCACCCCCTTGTGCATCTGGCTTACGTGGGTCCTGGAGAAGCGAGCCTCGAACTGGGGTCCTTAGGCTTCATAGGCAAGCATTTAACCTCTAAGCCATCTCTCCAGCCCGCAGATAAATAATTTTTTTAAAGAAAGAAAACTAGAGCCCAAAGCCAGGTGTGGTGGCACATGCCTTTAGTCCTAGCACTCAGGAGGCTGAGGCAGGAAGATTGTGGTGAGTTCACGGCCAGCTTGGGGCTACAGAGTGAATTACAGGTTAACCTGGACCAAAGTGAGATGTGAGACCTTTCAAAAAAGAAGGGAAGAAGGAAGGAAGGAGGGAAGGAAGGAGGGAAGGTATGAAAGAAAGATAAAATAAATAAAAGGAAGGTACAAGCAATGCCTCTTTCCTAACAAGCATCAGTAAACGCCACATTGTGGGGCTTGTGTGGACAAGCATAGAGCCACACAGTCATGACCCTCAAGGCAGAAAGGATGCAACCATGAAGAGATGCACCCAAGGGCCCTGTGATCTTATAAAGGGCAGGGCATGTTGAGTTTAAGATAGAGGCTTGGAAGCCTCATGGTATGGTTGTTTTTCATCTCTTTTCACCCTAAATGCCATTTCATACCTGAGTGCCCTTTACCTGAGCACACACCCACCAGGCTCTAGCACTAGCTGAAATGGAAATGCCATCCTGCAGAAAGGTGGCAGGATGGTGGTCATGCCTATAGGCCTTGAGCAGCACACCTCACAGATATGTTATAATTTTGTTTTAAATTTTTATTTATTTGGGCTGGAAAGATGGCTTAGCAGTTAAAGCACATACCTGCAAAGCTTAAGGATCTGGGTTCGATTTCCCAGTACCCACATAAAGCCAGATGCACAAGGTGGCACATGTGTCTGGGGTTTGTTTGCAGTGGCTAGAGGCCCTGGTGTGTAATTCTCTCTCTCTCTTTCTCTCTCTCTCTCAAATAAAGATTTTTAATTTTTTAAAATATTTTATTTATTTGAGAGAGAAAGAGGAGGAAGCAGATAGAGAGATAATGAGCACACCTCTAGTCACTGCAAACAAACTCCAGACTCATTGTGCCACCTTGTGCATCTGGCTTTATGTGGGCACTAGAGAATTGAACCTGGGTCCTTAGGTTTGACAGGCAAGCACCTTAACAGCTAAGGCATCTCTTCAGCTCAGAAAAAAAAGCATTTATTTATTTGTGTCTCGGGAGGGGGTGGGACACAGCAGGACCGCTTGCCTCTGCAAATGGACACCAGTTGCTTATATCACTTTTTGCATACAGCTTATGTGGCCAGCTTGGGAACTGAATCTGGGCTGGTAAGCTTTGCAAGCACACTTCTTTAACCACTGAGCCATCTTCCTATAGCCCCTATGCTATGATTTTTTTTTTTTTGGTTTTTCAGGGTAGGGTCTCACTCTGTCCCAGGCTGACCTGGAATTAGTCTCAGGGTGGCCTTGAACTCACAATGATCCTCCTACCTCTGCCTCCCAAGTGCTGGGATTAAAGGCGTGCGCCACCACGCCCGGCTCAACCCCTATGCTATGATTTTTTAACTTTTGGAAAGAATCATACTGAAATGTTAGTTTTTAACGAATTGAAGATTTAAAAAAATATTTTATTATTTATTTATTTGAGAGAGAGAGATACAGAAATAGGCAGGTAGAGAGAGAGAGCATGGGCATGCCAGGGCCTCCAGCCACTGCAAACGAACTCCAGATGTGTGTGCACCCTTGTTAAAAGTGCTTCAGGCTAGAGAGATGGCTTAGCAGTTAAGGCACATGCCTGTGAAGCCTAAGGACCCCGGTTTGATTCTCCAGGTCCCACATAAGCCAGATGCACAAGGGGGTGCATGTATCTGAAGTTTGTTTGCAGTGGCTACAGGCCCGAGCACGTCCATTCTCACTCTCCTTCTCCCCTCTCTCTTTTTCCCTCTCTCTGTCTCTAATAAAAAAATAAAAATAAAATATTAAAAAAGAAAAAGAAAAGAAGGCTGGAAAGATAGCTTAGCAATTAAGGCTCTTACCTGCAAAGCCTATGGATCCAGGTTTGATTCTCTAGTGCCCACATAAGCCAGAGGCACATGGTGGCACGTGTCTGGAGTTTGTTTGCAGCTACCAGAGGCCCTGGTGTGCCCATTCTCTCTTTCTCTCTCTCTCCCCTTCCCTCTCTATCTCTCAAGTAAACAAATAAATAAAAATAAATGTTTATTAATAAATAAATATTTTAAAAAACATAGACATTTAATTTTTATGGTAGAGTGAATTTAGTGTCATAAATAGTTAAATCATCCAGATATTTGTTAGTGAACTTTATATTTATGTAAAGTTATGTGAAGAAAAATTTCAGTGCCAGGGATGGGATACCTTCCAGTGAGTTGTTGGCCAGGGAGGTCACAGATACCCCCAAAACATTATAGGCCATTACCAAGGCCCTTGGTTTCCCACCAGGAATAGATGGTAAGACCCTATTGCTGAAGACTCCACATACTTGGGCTGCAAGGTCACTGAGAAATCCTGCTGGAGCTGACCTGAAAACCTCCTCTATGTAGACCAGCTGACAGAAAACTGGAAAAAGCTATGTGGCATGCAGTTCAATGGGAGAGAGAAAACACCAGTGAAGATACTCAACAGTGAACACTGAAAGCTTTAAATTTGGCCAGTCAGCCAAATGAGCCAAAGGGTGCAATCGTGGCATGTCTATTATGGGGGAAACCAACCGCTCTCTAATTGGACTGGAGGCCTGTTCCATGGGAGGGAATACATCGCTGATACTGAAAACCTACAACAGGTGTAGTCATGAGCCCTAGGGGTGTAACATCTGCTGGTGTCTAGCTAAATGTATATACTATACTCACTAAACTGCCCAGTAAGCACTTCTCTTAATGTCCACACCCATATAGTAATGCTACTTTCACTTTTGGTTAGAGAAGCTTCTCTTTTCAGATGTTGGTGACCTTGGGATGACTCAGAAGGCACCATGGTGCTGAGAAGAAGGGACAGAGGAGTACTCAGCACTGAAACATCTCTGACACACCTTCCAAGGCTCAGGGTCCATTGCAGAAGAGGTGGCGTAAAGAATGTAAGAGCCAAAGGAAGAGAGGACTCCTGACAACGTGCTCCTCCAGACACAAAATGGCCTGGATATCCATGACCTCACAGTGCCTGACACCACCTACATAAGACCATTATAACAGGAGGAAAAGATCATGACATCAAACTGAAAAGAGAGACTGATTGAGAGGGGGAGTAATATGACGGAGAGTGGAGTTTCAAAGGGGAATGTGGAGGGAGGGAGGGAAGTCCCTTGGGATATTGTCTACAATTAAGGAAGTTGTCAATAAAAAAATAAAGTTGTGTGGAGATATAAGGTCCATTATTACTATAACAGACCAAGCCACTAGAAAAAAAATAATGTTTACACAATAGACAACAATTGCAAATAATTTTAAAAGTGTTAGATTTACCAAATTATAATGTTTGACATGATCTTACCTTCTACTACTATCATATATAAATAATTTAAACCTAGAGAGACTCTTTAGCTTAACTTAAAATTGCACCTGGGAAGCCGGACGTGGTGGCACATGCCTTTAATCCCAGCACTCAGGAGGCAGAGGTAGGAGGATCGCTATGAATTCCAGGTCAGCCTGAGCTACAGTGTAACCCTACCTTGAAAAACAAAATAAATAAATAAATAAAATGCACCTGGAAAGGTGTGGAATTATCTATACAAAAGCCTATCAAAACTGCTGCTACAAAGAATGAGGTAAATTGAAGATTCTCACTACACACCTTCAGATAAATGGCTTTTTTTCAATTGAGTTCTAGTTTGCACACCCCAGTGTTTTGTTAACCCTCCTGTGTGTTGGTATTAAAGGTATGTGCCACCACACCTGGCATTGATTATTTAAATAGAGTGTGTGTGGGGATGTGAGTGGGTGGATATAGATATATAGATGCATGTGTGGCACTTATGTGGAAGTCTGAGGACAACTTTGGATGTCAGTTCTTACCTTCCACCTTGTTTGAGACAGGGTCTCTCATTGTTTACCACTGCATTCTCCAGGCAAGCTGGTCCATGAGCTTCCAGGGAAATCTTCTGCCTCCACCCCCTTCACCATTGATACTCTGGGATTACTGGGGATATAGCGAGTCCCAGACCAGAAATCAAGTTCAAGACCACCTGAATAAGGATTTTAAAAGGGGAGTCTTTATTAGGCAGCCAGCAATTATCCCCTCACAGCAAGTTGCTGAGAAGGAGGGCAGCTCTATCTTAATTTATCAGTGAGTTTATAAGGCAAAAAACCACATTCTTTCACAAGGGTCAGGAAACAAAACCACATTCATTGTCTGGAAAGTCCCTAGCACCCCACCCCCATAATCCTATTTTGCAATGCAAGCAAGCATGATTACAAAAAGTGGAATTTTGCACTTAGCATAGGGTGTGGAACAAATACCAGATCTTAACTAAGACTATCCTCATTCTTATTTATATGGCTCTGTGTTGAACTTTTACCTAGAAGATTCCTTCTTTTATTATTATGAAAATGGATGGGTGTCTTAAAATGGCTTTCCTTAGGTTAAGCTATCTGGGTATTTCATTCCCTACTGGTTTTTTTTTTTTTAATATTTTATTATTTATTTATTATGAAAATGAAATAGACAGGTAGAGAGAGAGAGAATGGGCACACCAGGGCCTCCAGCCACTGCAAAAACTCCAGATGCATGTTTGTGCTTCTGGCTAACGTGGGTCCTGGAGAATCGAGCCTCGAACTGGGATCCTTAGGCTTCACAGGCAAGCGCTTAACCGCTAAGCCATCTCTCCAGCCCTCCCTACTGGTTTTTAATAACTGAGTCAAATCTTGGATTCATCAGTCACCACGGACTCATTCCTAGTTCTAAGGACCATTAATTTGACTGAGGAAATTCTCTGTTGAACAAACATGAGTTACTATTAGAGTTTAGTATTGTAAGCCAGCATCAGACAGAAGAGCCTATTAGTCTGAATCTTTGTTTATATTGTAGTTACATTTTGTAGTTATATTTTCTTACTGTGTGATTAAGACCATGCAGGCTGCCAAAATTAACTGTATATTTTGGAAGTCAATAATGGCACTGTAGGAGAGACTTTTAGGGACCTGTGAGGCATTCTATTATTCTCAGCATTGTCATCTGTTAGGATAAGTCAAGGCCATGCTGACCAAGTGTTCCTTCTGGGGGACACTCAATAGCAAAAGTTGGTCATGCAATCTAGGACAGTGGGCTTGGTGGAGGACATCCCCTACAATGAAATGGCACTGCTCAGAACAGAAATCACTCTGCAGCCTTAGGGCTGTGAGCTGCATACATACTCACACACACATTCATTTCAAGTGCACTTATCATACAGACTCCCAGTCACACATTGATTCATTGATTGATTCATTCAGAAGCTATGCATTCCCATTTTAAATTCCTATTCTAGCCAGGCGTGATAACACACGTCTTTAATCCCAGCACTTGGGAGGCAGAGGTAGGAGGATTGCCATGAGTTTGAGGCAACCTTGAGACTACATAGTGAATTCCAGATTAGCCTTGGCTAGAGTGAGATCCTACCTCAAAAAAATAAATTCTATTCTATTTACAACTCTGAAGAACAAAACCATACCTTGAAATTACTTTGAGTATAATTTCAGACCTCACATTGAGGATTTTTCCAAACCAAAATTTGACTAGTCTCAATTCCAATTTCAATTTCCAAGTTCCCCTGGGGAGGTCAAGGTGTTCAGGTTACCCAAGGACAACCCATTTGACAGTTGGGAAGTCAAAGGTTCCCTCTGGTGGCCATCCCACATCAAAGGATGGCCAGTATAGTTCACAGAACTTCCTCAATGAAAAGGCATCTCACGTGGCACCTAAGTCAGACACCTGCTATTGGAAGAAGGAAAAGTTAGTAAGGACACATTGCAATGGGCTAGCTGTGCTCCATGTGGAGCTTCTCTATCACATGGTGGAGTTTTCAGATTCTGCAGCTGGTTTCCTAGGAGGATCCAGAAGTGTTAAATACAAGAAGACAAAACAAACACTAAACAGAAAGACAAGGACATGTGGCCACACAGACCTGGAACAGACAGACCAGGGGTGAGGGTGACATCTCGCCACTGCCAGGGATTCAGGAAGTAGTGCTGTGTCCAGCCTTCCACTGAATCCCCCCATATCTCTGGAGGTTTTCAGACCAGAGGACTCTCCACTTACAGTGTTAATGTCCTCTGACTGCCACTTTCTGCCAGGGCCTGGAGAATGTCCTTGGGGCTGAGGAACATCTCTCAGTGGCCACCCCCCTAGGGTCTCCAACCCACAGTCAGAGTACAGTCCCAAGAAATCAAGACTCTTTGAGACCAGATTTGAGAGTCAGTTTAGTGAGAAGAATATAATATCTCACTGGGGCCTCCAAATGTAGTGAGTCCCAGACCAGAAATGAACAGAAGACCCAAATAAAAATTAAAAAGAAAGCTGGGTGTGATAGAGAGAGAGAGAGAGAGAGAAGCAGATAGAGGGAGAGTGGGCATGCCAGGGTCTCTAGTCACTGTAAATATATGCATGCACCACCTTGTGCATCTGGGTTTATGTGGGTACTGGGGAATTGAACCTGGGTCCTTTGGCTTTGCTGGAAAGCAACTTAATTGCTTAATTGCTTAAGCCTGTTGGTGTCTCTCCCCTCACAGCAAGGAGAGCAGCCCTGTTCTACTTTTACAGTGAGTTTTTTTTTTTTTTTTTTTTTTTTTTTTTTGGTGTTTCGAGGTAGGTGACCTGGAATTCACTCTGTAGTCTCAGGCTGGCCTTGAACTCTTGACGATCCTCCTACCTCTGCCTCCCGAGTGCTGGGATTAAAGGTGTGCGCCACCACGCCTGGCTTTACAATGAGTTTTTTATTTTATTTTTTTAATTATTTTATTTATTTTTGGAGAGAGACACAGAGACAGACAGAGAGGGAGATGGAGACAGATAAAGATGGGCGTGCCAGCCGTCTGTCAGCTGCTGCTAACAAAATCCAGATGTGTGCACCGCCTTGTGGGCAAGTGCGGAATTGCACCCTTGCGTCACTTTGCATCTGGCTAAACATGGGACCTGGAGATTGGAACTGGGTTCTTGGGCTTAGCAGGCAGGCGCCTTAACCACTAAGCCATCTCTCCAGCCCTACAGTGAGTTTTTAAAGGCAAAAACCACATTCCTTTACAATGACCCCTCACTCTTCAGTCATCTCCCCCCCCCCATTATGTTTTGCAAGAGCAAGTATGATTTACAAAGGCAGAACTTGGGGCCTTGGAGAGATGGTTTAGCAGTTAAGCGCTTGCCTATGAAGCCGAAGGACCCTGGTTTGAGGCTTGATTCCCCAGGACCCACGTAAGTCAGATGCACATGGTGGTGGCACATGCATCTGGAGTTCGTTTGCAGTGGATGGCAGCCCTGGCACCACCATTCTCTCTCTCTCTGCCTCTTTGTCTGCCTGTTGCTCTCAAATAAAATAAAAAACAAAAAAAGCAGAACTTGGGCAGAGTGAGCACCAGATAAGGACAAGAGTAAACACCAGATGAAGCTCTCTGGAGTACTAGGCCACCTTGACCTCAGGGCAAGACTAACATCAGATGTCTTTACGGGAATCATGCCCTCAGGCTTATAGTTACTGCTCTGTGTTAATCTTTAATCTCTTATGGCTCCTTGAGAATGTCAAGATGGCTGAGTGGCCTAAGATGGCTTGGTCTATTCACCAGAGGTTGTTTCAAGGTTGTTTCAAGGAGTGTATGTCCTGTAGGCCTCCAAAAGATGTTCTAGGAATGCTACAGGGGACTTATCAGGTCCCTGCATAACCTCACTCATGTTGGACAAATTTGTAGGTTTCCATGCTGCAGCTCAGACTCCCATCAGCAGAAGCCCACCAAGAGCCTCCTTACCATGATCTGAATTGGGGTCCCAGTTTGGGTGGGATGGACAGGGTCCTTAGTGAGGGTCCTGTCTGGTCCCATGACATGTTTTAGAGTTTCCCTCCAGATTCAGTCCCACTCTTCTGCCATGAAGAGAGCCTGCAAAAGCTGCTGACAATCGTCCCAAGTGGACTAGTGGGTATAAAAGATAGTCTCAAGGAGACCTGAAGTTCTTCAGAGATGAAAGTGTCTGTTTCCAATTATAGAGATCGCTGGTGAAAGGGGGACATAGACCATGAAAGGGGATCCAGCTCCAGGAGCCTGATGCAAGGGTAGGAGTGGGGCTGAGGGTGTCTCAGGGGACCCACTCCTGGTGTGCTGTGGGCTTAGGAGTGAATCAGGGCTAGAAGGGGAATGGCTCAGATAAGAAGGGGGAAAGGAGAGAGGCTCATTGTCAGGGGAATCCTCCTGCAGGACTGGCTTAGGGGACTTCTGCAAGGAGAAGGGAGATATCTGGTTCTTAGGTTTAACAGAGAGTGATATTTTAGAGTTCAGTTTAGGGCATTTTTTAACACATTTCTGAAACCAAGTTGGCTTTTCAGTATCAATCTCAATCCAGGTCAAAATATAAGGAACCCAATTGGGATGTCCTGGTCACCCAAGGATGACCTGTTCAAGTCTATATGCAATTGGAAGGTCACTGCTCCTTCTGGTGGCCACCCTATGTCAAAGGACAGCCAGTCTAATTCACATAATTTCCTGAGGGAGAAGGCATCACAGGTGGTGCCCAAGTCAGAGGCTCTCTATTGGACAAATGAAAAAGTTAGTTAAGAAACATTATAAAGGACTAGATGTGGAATTTGCCTGCCCCATGGTAGAGTTGTCAATTTCCATAGGTGGCCTCCTGGGAAAATAAAAAAAAAAATTAGACACAGAGTGACAAAATAAACTAACACTAATATCACCCAGGACTGCTGGCTTTGTTTAAATCCTGAGCCCCTAGACTATGTGGGTATTGAGGTAAACACTTCTATTGGAGAGACTATCTCCACTGTCCATAATCTGATGCAACAACAGAGTGAACAAACAGGTCTCTGCCAATGGGTAATGAAATCTAACCTTGGGGGACCTCCAAAGACAAGAGCTTTGTATAAAAACAATTGATGGGCCTGGAGAGTTGGCTTAGCAGTTAAGTGCTTGCCTGTGAAGCCTAAGGACCCTGGTTAGAGGCTCAATTCCCCAGGACCCATGTAAGCCAGATGCACAAGGTGGTGCCTGCATTTGGAGTTCATTTGCAGTGGCTAGAGACCCTGGCACACCCATTCTCTGTCTCTCTCAGTCTCTGTCTGTCACTCTCAAATAAATAAATAATAAACAACAACAACAACAAAACCCAATTGATTATAAGACAGAACAATCCCCTTATTGGAATTCATGCTCCCAAATCCTTACTCTTAAAACGACTACTAGTGGAGATAGTTATTTCTTAATACTACCCCTCCCCTGCTTCTTGGTTTGCACATGTATCTGGAATTACTCCCTGCCTTAACTCCTACCTTTTTGCTGATGATGGATGGAAGGAATTTTGTGTGTTAGTCCACATAGCTTCCCAGGTCTATCTATGATGGAAACGCAGGCAGGGAACATCTGGGAAATTTCTCTACATCTTTTAACCATAGTCCAAAGAGAGGAGCTCCCGTCTTGGTACCTTTAGTAGCAGGCTTAGCAACTCCACTTAGTTGTTGGAGACAAACATTTCAAAACCTTGAGTCAACAGGTTGATGCTGATTTGAAAGAATTAGAATCCTCTGTTACCCACCTGAAGACCTCCCTAGATCCCTGGCAGAAATGGTATTACAGAGGACTTTGTATGGCTCTAGGAGAGGCTTGCTGTTTCTATACAAAATATTCTGGAGTAATCCAAGAAAGCATGTCTGTAGTTAGAAAACATCTAAAAGGTAGAGAGGGGCTGGAGAGATGGCTTAGCAGTTAAGGTGCCTGCCTCCTAAGCCTAAGAACACTGGTTCCAATCTCTAGCAGTTCCAATCTCCAGGTCCCTCATTTAGCCAGATGCAAAATGACACAAGGGCTCAATGACCACAAGGGGGCACACACATCTGGATTTCATTCGCAGCAGCTGAGAGACTGCTGGCGCGCCCATCTCTCTCTGTCTTCCTCTCCCTCTCTCTCTGTGTCTCTCCAAAAAAAAAAAAAAATCTCTAAAAGGTAGAGAGGAATTCCATAAGAATTCAGGCAATTAGTATGAAATTTGTTTTCTTGGTCACACTGGCTCACTACCCTGATTACTGCCATCTCAGGGCCTCTAATTCTGTTCCTTTTAGGGTTAATTGTAGGTCTCTGCATTTTAAATGCTCTAATCAAGTTTGTCCAACAGAGAATTTCCTCAGTAAAATGGTTGTCAGGATCACGTATGAGCCTATGGTAACTGATGAGTCTAGGATTTGATCCAGTTACTAAAACCAGTGGGGAATGAAACAACCTCTGGTGAATTAACCTAAGGAAAGCCATCTTGGGCCACTCAGCCATCTTGACTTTCTCAAGGAGCCATAGGAGATTAAAGATGAGCACAGAGCATTAATTACAAGAGTGAGGATGTGGTTCCTCTGGTGTTTGCTCTCTCTGAGGTCAAGATGGTCTGATAGTTGGTATCTGCCTCATACCTGGTGCTAACTGCAAAAATTCTGCTTTTGTAATCATGGTTGCTTGCTCTTGCTAAAGACAATTGTGGGTAGGGGGTGGCTGGGGGTTTTTCAAATCATTGTAAAGGAATGTGGTTTTGCCTTCAAAAGCTCACTGTAAAAGTAGGACAGGGCTGCTCTCCTCCTTGCTATGAGGGGACAATCGGCAGCCAGCTTACTAAAGACGCTCCTTTTTAATTTTTTTTAATTTTTAATTTTTTATTGACAACTTCTATACTTACATACAAAAACCCCATGATGTTTCCCTCCCCTCCCCTCATTCCCCTTTAGAACTCCATTCTCCGTCATATCCCCTCCTCTCTCCATTAGTCTCTCTTTTGATTTTGGGTGGTCTTCTGTTCATTTCTTGTCTGGGACTCACTACAGGGCATTAATTATTCTGGGTTTTGAGTTTATCAAAAATCTTTAAAAATTTGGAATTTGAACATGCCATTTTCAGGTCAGTAGGATTTTTTTAAGATTTTATTTTTAATTTAATTAATTTATTTATTAGAGACAGAGAGAAGGTAAGAGAGAGAGGGAGAGTGAGAATGGGCACACCAGGGCCTCTAGCCACTTCAAACGAACTCCAGATATTGTGCATCTGGCTTATGTGGGACCTGGAGAATCAAACTGGGGTCCTTAGGCTTCACAGGCATGTGCCTTAACCACTAAGCCACCTCTCCAGCCCTCAGTAGGATTTTTTTGTTGTTGTTGTCAGTTTTTGTTTTTTGAGGTAGGGTTTCACTCTAGTCCAGGCTGACCTGGAATTCACTATGTAGTCTCAGGGTGGCCTCAAACTCACGGTGATCCTCCTACCTCTGCCTCCCAAATGCTGGCCACCACACCTGGCCCAGTTATACTGTGGACAGATGTATTGCAATATTTTTTTAAATGAGGTATTTGTGAAGAGATTGCTTAGTGGTTAAGGCACTTACCTGCAAAGCCAAAGGACCCAGGTTCAATTCCGCAGGACCCACATAAGCCAGATGCACAAGGTGGTGTATGTGTCTGGAGTTTGTTTGCAGTGGCTGGATGCCCTGATGCATCCTTTCTCTCTCTTCTGCCTCTTTCCCTCTGTCTTGGTCAAATAAATAAATAAATAAATTTTTTTTTTTTTGGTTTTTGAGGTAGGGTCTCACTCTGGTCCAGGCTGACCTGGAATTACTATGTAGTCTCAGGGTGGCCTCGAACTCTCGGCAATCCTCCTACCTCTGCCTCCCGAGTGCTGGGAATAAAGGCATGCACCACCATGCCCGGCTCAATAAATAAATTTTTAATGAGGGATTTGGACTTTAAGTCTCCTTTTGGGTTGAGGGTCTGGGACTGATTTGGGGCAAGGAGTGGAGAAGGCATGAGGGGGATGTCTGGGGAGGAAGATGGTAAGTTCTAAGCTCTGGAAATAAATCAGGAAGAGAGCAATTGGGTCCTGGATCCTGCCTGGAGGGATCTGGCCCCAGTTGTAAGGGTTAATAAGTCTGTGGGTCCCAGCAATCATTAAATGAGTCACACAAAAAAAAAGTACCCTAAAGACTCTACCAGCAAACTGTTAGAGCTCATAAACACTTAAAGCAATGTAGCAGGACACAAAATAAACACACAGAAACCAGTAGCCTCCCTATATGCTAACAACAAACACAAAGAGGATGAAATCAGAGAATCGCTCCCATTCACAATTGCCTCTAAATAAATAAATAAACAAACAAACAAATCTTGGAATAAACCTAACCAAGGAAATGAAGGATCTCTACAATGAAAACTTTGAAACACTCAAGACAGAAATTGCAGATGACACTAGGAAATGGAAAGAAATCCCTTGTACTTAGATTGGAAGAATCAATATTGTGAAAATGGCAATCTTACCAAAAGCAATCTACACACTTAATGCAATGCCCATCAAAATTACAATGGCATTCTTCATGGAAATAGAAAAAACAATCCTAAAATTCACTTGGAAACACAAAACCCTCGAATATCTAAAACAATTTTGAGCAACAAAAATAAGGTTGGTGGTGTCACCATACATGATTTTAACTTATATTACAGAGTCATAGTAACAAGCATAGCATGGTACTGGCACAAAAACACATGTAGATAATGAAACAGAATAGAGGACCCACATGTAAGTCCGGGTAGCTATAGCCACCTTATCTTCCACAAAAATGCCAAAAATATTCATTGTAAAAAAGACAGCCTCTTCAGCAAATGGTGCTGGGAAAACTGGATATGTATCTGTAGAAGGATGAAAATAGATCCTTATTTCACTCTATGCATAAGAATTAAGTCCAAATGAGTCAAATACCTTAATATCAGACCTGAAACTCTCAAACTGCTACAGGAAAAAGTAGGGGAAACCCTGTAACATATTGGTCTTGACAAAGACTTTTTGAATATAACCCCAGTTGCTCAGGAAAGAAAACCACTGATCAGCCACTGGGACCTCATGAAATTACAAACCTTTTGTACAGCTAAGGACACTGTGAAGAGAGCAAAGAGGCAACCAACAGAATGGGAGAAAATCTTTGCCAGCTATACATCTGACAGAGGATTAATATCTAGGATATACAAAGAACTCAAAAAACTAAATAATAAGAAATCAAACAATGCAATTAAAAAATGGGCTATGGAACTAAATAGAATTCTCAAAAGAAGAAATATAGATGGCATATAAACAACTAAAAATAAAGTTCTACATCCCTAGATGTAGATTCAGGGAAATACAAATTAAAACTACATTGAGATTCCATATCACTCCCATCAGAATGGCGACCATCATGAAAACAAATGCCAAGAATGCTGGCAAGGATGCAGAAAACTACACTGTTGGTGGGAAGAATGCAATCTGGTGCAGCCGTTGTGGAAATCAGTGTGGAGGTTCCTGAGACAGCTACAAATAGATTTGCCATATGACTCAGTTATACCACTCCTAGGCATATATCCTAAGGACTCATCTCACTACCTTAGAGATACTTGCTCAACCATGTGTATTTCCACTCTATTCGCAATAGCTAGGAAATGGAACCAGCCTAGATGTCCCTCAACTGATGAGTGGATAATGAAGATGTGGCACATTTACACAATGGAGTTCTACTCAGACGTAAAGAAAAATGAAGTTATGAAATTTGCAAGAAAATGGATGGATCTAGAAAGGATTACACTTAGTGAGGTAACCCAGGCCCAGAAAGCCAAACATCACATGTTCTCTCTCGTATGTGGATCCTAGCTACAAATGATTAGACTTCTATGTGAGTAGAAATAAAACTCAGTAGCAGAGGCCAGTAAGCTACAGAGGGGATATAAAGGGAATAGAAAGGAAGGGGGAGCTTAGTAGGATGGTATTGTATATATGTAAGTAGAAGAACAGACTATTATGGGGGTGAAAAGGCCTAAGAGAGGTCAGGGGAAGAGACTGAGTAAAGGAAAGATGGAGGGAGGGCTAATCAAAATCTAAGAGGATATAAATAATTCATATGGAAACCTACTTTTTTGGACAATGGAACACTCAGAAGCCATAGATTGTTACTAGAAAATTTTCAGTGCCAGGGATGGGATACCTTCCAGTGAGTTGTTGGCCGGGAAGTCACTGATACCCCCAAAACATTATAGGCCATTGCCAAGGCTCTTGGTCCCCCCCCCACAGGAATACATGGTAAGACCCTATTGCTGAAGACTCCACATACTTGGGCTGCAAGGTCACTGAGAAATCCTGCTGGAGCTGAGTTGAAAGCCTCCTCCATGTAGACCAGCTGATAGAAAGCTGGAAAAAGCTACACTGCATGCAGTTCAATGGGAGAGAGAATTCACCAGTGGAGATACTCAACAGTGGACACTGCAAGCCTTCAATTTGGCCAGCCAGGCCAAATGACCCAACGGCTGCAATAGTAGCATGTGTTATGGGGGAAACCAACCTCTCTCTAATTGGACTGGAGGCCTGCTCCATGGGAGAGAATACATCCTCGATACTAAAAACCTACAACAGTCATGAGCCCTAGAGGTGTAACATCTGCTGGTGTCTGGCTATACTATGCTCACCAAAATGCCCAGAAAGCACTTCTCTTAATGTTCATACCCATATATTAATGCTACTCTCACTTTTGGCTAGAGAAGCTTCTCTTTCCAGATGGCAGTGACCTTGGGATGACTCAGAAGGCACCATGGTGCTAAGAAGAAGTGACAGAGGAGTGCTCAGCACCGAAACATCTCTCTCACATCTTCCAAGGCTCAGGGTCCATTGCAGAAGAGGGGCAGAAAGAATGTAAGAGCCAAAGCAAGGATAGGACTCCTTACAACGTGCTCCTCCAGATACAATATGGCCTGGATATCCATGACCTCACAGTGCCTGACACTACCTACACAAGACAATTATAATAGGAGGAAAAGATCATGACATCAAAATAAAAGAGAGACTTATTGAGAGGTAGAGGGGATATGATGGAAAGTAGAGTTTCAAAGGGGAAAGTGAGGGAAGGGAGGGAATTGCCATGGGATATTGTCTACAATTATGGAAGTTGTCAATAAAAAAATACAAATTAAAAAAAGAAAAGAAAAGGAAGGAATTCTACCAAACTCTTTCTATGAAACCAAAGACAGAACAAAATAAAAAAATTACAGACAAATCTCCCTCATAAACATAGATGCAAAAATTCTGAACAGGGGCTGGAGAGATGGCTTAGCGGTTAAACGCTTGCCTATGAAGCCTAAGGACCCTGGTTCAAGGCTCGATTCTCCAGGACCCACGTAAGCCAGATGCACAAGGGGGTGCATGCATCTGGAGTTCGTTTTCAGTGGCTGGAGGCCCTGGAGCACCCATTCTCTCTCTCTCTCTCTCTCTCTCTACCTGCCTATTTCTGTATCTCTCTCTCTCAAATAAATAAATAAATTATAAAATATTTTTTAAAAATTCTGAATGAAATATTGGAAAACAGAATACAAGAATATGTCAGAAAGATTATTCACCCCAAGTAAGTAGGCTTTATCTCAGAGATGCAAGGATGGTTCAACATATGCAAATCAATAAATGTAATATACTATATAAATGGACTGAAGGACAAAAATCACATGATCATCTCAATAGATGCAGAAAAGGCATTCAACAAAATCCAACATTCCTTCACGGTAAAGGGATTACAGAAACTGGGAATAGAAGGAACATATCTCAACATTATAAAAGCTATTTGTGACAAACCTACAGCCCACATAATACTAAATGGGGAAAACCTTGAAACTTTTCCACTAAATTCAGGAACAAGACAAGGGTGTCCACTGTCTGCATTTTTATTTAATATATTATTGGAAGTCTCAGCCATAGCAATTAAGGCAAGAGACACATAAAAGGGATACAAATTGGAAAGGAAGAGAACAAATTATTATTATTTGCAGATGATATAACTATACATAAAGGACATAAAGGACCCTAAAGACTCTACCAGCAAACTATTAGAGCTGATAAACACTTTTACTTTTTTTTTTTTTTTTTTTTTTTGGTTTTGCAAGGTAGTGTTTCCCTCTAGTCCAGGCTGACCTGGAATTCACTATGAAGTCTCAGGGTGGCCTTGAATTCATGGTGATCTTCCTACCTCTGCCTCCCAAGTGCTGGGATTAAAGGCATGTGCCATCATGCCCAGCTTGATAAACACTTTTAACAACCTAGCAGAATACTACTTTGAGATTCCATCTCACTCCTGTCAGAAGGGCTACCATCAAGGAAACAAATAGCAATAAATATTGTTGAGGATGCAGAAAAAGGGGAACACTTGTTTTCTGTTGGTGAGAATGTAAACTGGTACAGCCATTGTGGAAATCAGTGTGGAGGCTCTTGAGACAGCTAAAAATAGATTTATCATATGATCCAGCTATAGCACTCCTAGGCATATATCCTAATGACTCTTCTCACTACCTCAGAGATACTTGCACAGCCATGTTTATTGCTGCTCTATTCACAATAGCTAGGAAATGGAACCAACCTAGATATTCCTAAACAGATGAAAGGATAATAAAGATGTGGTACATTTACACAATGGAGCGCTATTCAGTGGTAAAGAAAAATGAAATTTGCAGGGAAATGGATGGATCTGGAAAGAATTATACTAAGTGAGGTCACCCAGGCCCAGAAAGGCAAATGTTGCATGTTCTCTCTCATATGTGGATCCTAGCTACAAATGTATATATTTGTGTGTGAGCTGAAATCAAAAATCGGTAGCAAAGGCCACCAGTAAGCTAGAAAAGGGCTATAAGGGAGGGAGGAGAGTGAAGGATTTTATTGTATATTTGTAAGTAGAAGAACAGATTACTGGGAGGGGAACAGCCTAAGCAATGCCAGGGGAACAGATTGTGTAAAAGAAGGGTGGGGGGAGGGCCAATCATAATTCAAGGTATTCTGAATAAGACATATGAAAACCTACTTTATTGAATAATGGCACATCCAGAAGCCACAGATTGTTACTAGAAAATTTTCAGTGCCAGGAATAGGATACCCTCCAAGTGAGTTGTTGGCCCTGTTGCCTCCAAAACATTACAGGCTATTGCCAAGGCCCTTGGTTTTCCATGAGTAACAGATGAAAAGACCCTATTGCTGAAGACTTCACATGCCTGGGTGGTAAGGTCACTGAGAAATCAAGCTGGTGCTGAGCTAAAAACCTTCTCCCTATAGACCAGCCAACTGAAAACTGGAAAAAGCTGCACTGCATGCAGCCCTACAGGAGACTGAAGTTACCAGCAGTGAAAACAGTAGACACTGGCAGCCTCAAGTTTGGCCATATAGGCCAAATGATTGAACGAGTGCAATAGTGGCATGTCTGCTCTGGGGGAAACCAACTGCTCTCTAATTGAACTGAAGGCCCGCTCTATGGGAGGGAATAAATGCCTGGTACTGAAAACCTAATCAAAAGCCTATGGCATGGGAGGTCATGAGCCTTAGGGGTATAAAACCTGCTCTTGTCTGGATAAATGTATATGTTATTCTCACTAAACTGCCCTGAAAGCACTGCACTTAATTTTCATATTCATATATTAATGTTACTCTCACTTCTACTTAGAGAAGCTTCTCTTTTCAGATGGTGATGTCCAGTGGGATGACTGAAAAGGCAACATAGTGCTGAGAAGAAGGGATGGAGGAGTGTCAGCACTGAAACATCTCTATCACACCCTCCAAGGCTCAGAGTCGATTGCAGAAAAAGTGGTGGAAAGAATGTAAGAGCCAAAGGAAGTGTACCACTCCTTACAATGCAACTGTCCAGACAGAAATTGGCCTCGATATCCATGACCATGCAGCGCCTAGCAATACCTTCACAAGACCCTCATAATAGGAGAAAAAGATGACATCAAAATTAAAGAGAGACTAACAGAGAGAGGGAGGGGATATGATGGTGAGCAGAGTTGTGAAGGGGAAAGTGGGGGAGGGAAGGAAAATATCATGGTTTATTGTCTGTAAGTATAGAAGTTGTCAATAAAAATAAAATTAAAAGGCTGGAAAGATGGCTTAGTGGCTAAGGCATTTGCCTGCAAAACCAAGGGATCCTGGTTCGGATCTCCAGGACCCACATAAGCCAGATGCGCAAGGTGGCACATGCATCTGGAGTTCATTTGCAGTGGCTGGTGGCCCTGGCACACCCATTCTCTCTTTCTCTCTCTCTCTCTCCTTCTCAAATATATATATACATATATGTGTGTGTGTGTGTGTGTGTGTGTGTGTGTGTGTGTAATGTGTGTTTTTAAAAAAGAATTAGTCAGATTTTCTGATAGTATAGTGGTATAGGAACCAGCCCCCCCCCCAAAAAAACAACAAAATATACCCTTCTACTAAAAGTGAAAGTTTATAAGAAATTATCAACAACAGCAAAGAAGTAGGAGAGACCCAGAGCTTTTAGAAACCACAGAAGCAGGCAGAAGTAGCTCCAGCAGTGGCATTGGTCCACTCAGCCACCAGGCTCTGCCTGAGCAATAGGAAAAGCCAGGTGAAGAGATTTTTAACTCATTCACACCAGCCTCCTCGAAAACTCAAGAAATCTGAAGGGAAGACAGCAGAGACCAGCTAAGCAGTTCATGAGGAAGAGGTTCACCAGGATCAGCAGTACAACTTCAGGCACCATCCACAGCCTCACTTTTCCCCACCACCAGCACAAGCTCCAGCAACCACCAGAGACCTACACAGCACTCAGAGCAGGCTATCAGAGCAGTGACTCTCTGACCCCACCAGCCTACCTGAGCCCACAGCACAGCAAAGAGAGAAACAAGCAGGCACACAGCATAGCTGAGACCAAAGCCATCCCAAACCTACCTACACCTGGTCAGTACCCACCACAAAACCTGGTGTATAACCGGACATGGTGGCTTAATCCCAGCACTCAGAAGAAAGAGGTTGGAGGATCGCTGTGAGTTCAAGACCACCTTGAAACTACATAGTGAATTCCAGTGCTAATTGCACCTTCCATACCAGGGTAGATTATGTGTTAAATCTGATGGATGGTCAGATTTTCCATTCTTAAATAAGCTATAGTTTGGGGTTGTCATGTGTTGCTTCCTGATTTAGTGCCTTTGTCTCTTCGTCTGTCATTTATGAATGCAGGGTCTCATTTGGCCATAAGCTGACTTTGGAACCCTTTACAGACCAGAAATCTCAGCCTCACAGTTGACAGGATTAAGGGTGTGGGGCAACACACTTCCTTAGGGACTTCGACTTTGTTAGAGGATCTGTTTGTTTCAATTCCCACACTTGCATACTATGTGATGGTTTTGATTGAATGTGTATATTGTTAAGTTGAATTTTAGAATTTGCCTGTATTTTGCTCTACCTAGCTTACTACAATACTTGCACAGCAGGCAAACCCAACACCTAGGGTCACTTTTGCTGTTACTCTGAGAGTCTTTAAGAGCCACACTTAACACCTTAAGCTCCTACCCTGAAGATATATAATGTCAGATTTATAGACCTAAGAATACTGAAGATATTTAGAAAACCCAAGCATCAAATTAATCCAAGTTGCAAAAATCTCTACATTATAATAAGAAACATAAAAAATCAAGACAATATAATTCCACCAAAAATAATAAATCTGCCAGGTGTGGTGGTGCACACTTTTAATCTCAGCACTTGGGAGGCAGAGGTAGGAGGATTGTCGTGAGTTTCAGTCCACACAAAGATTATATAGTAAGCTGGGCATGGTGGCGCACACCTTTAATCCCAGCACTTGGGAGGCAGAGGTAGGAGGATCGCCATGAATTCAAGGCCACCCTGAGACTACATAGTTAATTCCAGGTCAGCCTGGGCCAGAGTGAGACCCTACCTCAAAAAAACCAAAACAAAACAAAACAACACACAAAAAGATTATATAATAAATTCCAGGTCAGCCTAGGCTAGAGCAATACCCTAACTCAAATATAATAATAATAATAATAATAATAATAATAATAATAATAAATTAAATAAAAATGACCTCCAGTGAGACTGATTTTAGAGGAAATGCCTGAGAAAGATTTCAAAAGAATGATTATAACTATGTTAAAAGAAATCAAAGAGGAAATCAAAGGAATAAAAAAAGACACAGGAAACCAATTTAATGAACTACATTAATAAAGGAGGTCAATATAAGATATGAGTAAGGAAATAGAAATACTGAAGAAAAACCAGGCAGAAATACTAGTAATGAAAAACACAGTAAGTCAAATAAAAACTTCTGTAGAAAGTCTCACTAATAGGATGGTGTGGTAGTTTGAATAGATGGCCTCCAATATATTCAATGTTTTATTAGTTTGTTGTTTGCATCTGCAGCCACCTGGCTGGAGGCAATGTCACTGGATGGATCTTAAGGTCCAGCTCTAAGGTGTGATGGTGGGTTTAGGATTTCAATCTAAAGATATGCAAAGTGTGCCTAGCTGGAGTTCCTGAGGTGTGCTGTGCTGTGTGGCTTTTGGCTTGTGGCTTTTGGCTCTGTGTTTGGTCCTGTGAAAGCAGGCCAGCTTCTTCTGCCATTATGGAACTTCCCCTGGATCTATAAGCTTCAATAAATATCCCTTCCTCCATATCTGTGCTTGGTCTAGAAGTTCATCTCAGTGAACCTGAAGCTGTCTGCTACAGAAAATTGATACCAAGAGTGGGCTGTAGATGAACCTGACCATGTGATTTTCATCTTTTGGAACCTTTGTTTTAGAGGAACAGGCATGGACTTAATGCTTGCAACTGAAGATTCCATCTGGAGTGGTAATCCAAGTTTTATGGACTATTCTGATGAGAGTTTGAGAATGCTAAGTGCAGACAATATTAAATTTCAAGGCTTGGCTTATGAGCTTCCTAAAGGGAAGGAAAGATTGCAGAGGACTTTGTTGGAACTGGGCTACTGGTGTAATGGTCTGAAAATCACTGAAGAAAGACCCCAGAGTCAAATAGTGCATAAAAGCATAGAACATTATTCTGCAGAATTAGCCAGCATGCTGGGGTCAACCACTCGTATAAAATGGCGGCAACCCGAGGAGCTCACAGGCTCCCTTTTCAGCACAGATAAATGAATTTTGGCAGGCTTTTAGTCTTTTAATATGATTGTCTAATTTGAACAGTAAGTGTATTTGTGGGTTTTTTTTTTTTTTTTTTATTATTGGTCTTAAGGTTTTGGTGGCCAGGTCTAGGGGAATTTCAGGCAGAGGAGATAACCTCCTAACATGATTGGCTAAGCAAGCAGCAGTTACGTTTGTACATACTCAGCCCCCAAAGCTCACCCCTCCTGGAAATTGAAACTTTGGCCTAGTCAGGGCAGCACCTTACTGGGGCCTGTCATGGCATCAGTTTGGTCCCTTCATTCCTTGAGTTTGGTTCCATCTCAGATCTTTCAGATGAATCTAAAGGTTGGTACTGTTGTCTCTGAACCATTAATTGTACTAAGCATTCCTTAACAAATTTGACCAAGGCATTAATAATTCAGGGCCCACAAGTGAGGGCAAGCAACAAAAGGATAAGGGGACCTGTTAGGGCAGAAATTAAAGTTGTTACCCAGGGGGACCAGTTAAACATAGATCTGTACCAGCTTTAAGACTTTTTTTTTTTTTTTATAACACCAGAATGGTTAACATAGAAACAACATTTTTTCATTAAAGCAACACAGAGACCACCTCATTGTAGGAATAGTAGGTCTAAATCTTGTCTGTTTAAGATCCAGTAGGGCAGGATGTGGGGTATACATTTACATAAGGGCTACACTTGACTCTTAATAGGGCAAAGGAAAGGAGTTCCATCCATCCTTTGCCGGACTCTAGGGTTAATTTAGTTAAAGTCTTCTTTATTTTTTTTAATCTGTCCTGAACTTTGGGGGATTATAGATGCAATGTAATTTTTAATTGATCCCTAATGTTTTGGTCAATTCCCTAGTGATTTCTGACATAAAGGCAGGCCCATTATCTGATCCTATCTTTAGGGGCAACCCACAGCAGGGAATTATCTCTAACAATTCCTTAACTATTATATGGGCTGTCTCAGACTTGGTAGGGAAAGCTTCTATTTATCTTGAAAAGGTGTAAACATAAACAAATAACTATTTACATCTATATCGTCCTGGCTTTACATCTGTGAAACCAACTTCCCAATATCTACCTGGCTCTGTTCCCCTTTTTCTTTTGCCCCTTATTGGTGGTACCAGAGGAGGCATTTGTCTGTTAGCAGGCCTGACAGCAGGTGGTGGTGTCCTTGATGACTGAGTCTGTACCTGGGGAGAAAAGCTCTTTCCTTATTAGCTCCACTAGCTTGTTGCTGCCTAAGTGAGTTTCTTCATGTAGTTGTTTAGCCAGTCTCTGCCCTAGGGCTTGGGGCAGCAACAGTCATCCATTCTTCAGTTGGTACCATCCTTGTGGGGTTTGTTCTTTTATCAGATGAGAGGTGAGCTATAGGTCTTGTTCCATGTATGTTGGTCTCTCAGGAAGAGTGAGTGCCGGGAGAGTGACCAGACAATCTGACCGATGCTGAGAGGCAGCACTCTTTACTGCTAGGTTTGTCAGTCTGTTCCCTCTTGCTTTGTGGTCTCCCCTTTCTGATGACCTTTTGTCATTAATAGCCTTTGTAGATGGACATGAGCCATGGCAAAGGCATAATGGCTATCTGTGTAGATATTCATTGTCTTGTCTTTTCCCTATATCAGAGCCTTGCTCAGTGCTATCAGTTCAGCTTTCTGAGCTGATGTATCCTGAGGCAGGGCCTCAGCCCACAGGATTTCTTCCAAAGTCACCACAGTTGCCCCTGTATACCTGATTCTATCCACGACAAAGCTGTTCCCATCAGAACACATCACCAGATCAGGATCCAGTCAAGCCACATCTGTCAGGTCCGGGTGGAGCTCATGGAAAGTGGTGGTGATCTCTACGCAGTCATGCAGAGGAATTGATGCCTTATCTGTCTCAGGCAGCAGGGAGGCTGGATTTAAAGCCGCAGTTTGGCAAAACTGTATCCTTGGTTGATCTAAGAGCAAGGCCTGATAGTGGGTTATGTAGGAGTTGGAGAGCCTTCCGTTGGGAGGCTTTTTAGAAGAGCCTCTATCACATGTGGGATTGTAATTGATAAAGTCTGTCCCAAGGTTAGTTTGTCTGTGTCCTTTGTCAGAATAGCAGCAGCTGCAATAGCCCAGAGGCAAGGGGGCCATCCAGTGGCTACTGGGTCTAACTTCTTAGACAAATGCCACTGGGCAATGCCATGGCCCCAGCCTCTGGGTTAGGATGCCCCTGGCTGTCCCCTTCTCTTCATCCATGTACAAGTGAAAGGGTTTTGTTAAGTCTTGAAGTGCCAGGGAAGTTTTTGGAATGTTTGTTTCTCATTTTCAGTCCAATTAAAATCTTTTTCTTGCCCTCTAGTGGCCTTATAGAGGCTTGGCTAATTCAGCAAACCTTGGAATCCAAATTCTGTAATACCCTACAGTTTTGATGAATTCTCAGACTTGTCTGTTAGTCTGAGGCATGGGGATCTGAGTGATGGCCTGAATTCTAGAGGCTGACAGCATCCTCTGACCTCCTTGGAGTTTGTATCCCAAGTAGGTTGCCACATGTACAGCTGAGCATTACTGGCTGACACAGGATAGTCCAGATGTTGTAAGGTGTCCAGGAGATGCTCTGTGGCAGCGAGACATTCTTCCTCTGTTTCTGCGGCTAGGCGGAGGTCATCCACGTACTGCGGGAGTGTTGCTTCAGGTGTCTCATTGCAAAAACCCTGCAAATCCTTACTAAGAGTCTCATCAAAGAGAGTAGGGGAATTTTAAAATCCCTGTGGAAGTCTAGTCCAGGTCAATTGCCCATTGGTGCCTCATTCCATATCTGTCCATTCAAAGGCAAAAATGGGTTGACTTCCCTTCACCAATGGGAGGTTAAAGAAAGCGTCCTTCAGGTCCAGCACAGTATATGTCTTTCAGGTGGAATCATACGGAAGGCTGTCTCATGAGGCCTTGTGTCTTCTGGAAGGTAGCCACCATAACCTTAGTCATTTTCTTAGCCTGTCTATCTTTAGAGTGTCTTTTTTATTATATACCCTGGCAGTAATCTCTATTAACTCTGAAAGAAGTTTCTTCTTAAAGCCTTTTATTTTCTGAATCTCCTTTTTAATATCTGGTATGGACTGAGTTACAAAAGCAATGTTAATAGTTTGCCTATTCTCAGGGGCTTCAGGATCTATGGAGGGGGGAGGGGTATGTCCTACATGCTTCCTGCAGCCTTTCTAGGAAAGCAGTGGGGGACTCTGTGGGCCCTTGGGTCCCTTTACCCACCTTAGACAAATTTGTAGGGCACCAAGCAAGTGGCTGCCTGGAGACCACCCATCAGAGTCCAGTGAAAGAGGTTAAGGAATGTCCTACCTTCAGGGGTGTGGGATCCCAGACCGGTTGTGGGATCCCAGACCGGTTGTGTGGAAATGAAAACCTTGTCAATAACATTAGGGTTCTCCATGAGGTGGTCATCAGCTCCCAACACTAGTTTCTTGGCTTCCCTTCAGATTTTTTTCATGTTCGTTTGTGGTGAAGAGGATCTGAAAGAGTTGTTAACAGTCTTCCCATGTGGGCTGATGGGTGTAGAAGACTGTCTAGAAAAGGGATATCAGAGAACATGTTTTAAATCAGATTTAGGTTTAGCAATAAGAATGGGGGTGCTGGGGAATCGAACCTAGATTTTTAGGCTTCCCAGATAAGCACCTTAACTGTTAAGCCATTACTTATTTGATGTCTTTTTTAAAATTTAATTTATTTATTTGCAAGCAGAGAGAGAGAGAGAGAGAGAGAGAGACAGACAGACAGACAGAGAAAGAATGGGCATGCAAGGAGCTCCAGTCACTGCAAACGAACTCCAGATGCATGTGCCCTTTGAGCATCTGGCTAACGTGGGTCCTGGGGAACCAAACTTGGGTCCTTTGGCTTTGCCAGCAAGGGCCTTCTTGTCAGACATTAAGATCTAAGCTACACCTGGCTTTGTTCATTCACCACTTTTCTGCCTTAAACCCCAATTCATGCTCTTCTCCTAACCCAAGAAGCCTTCCTCTTTTGCCTCTGTCCTATTTCCTCCAGGGAGCCCTTGACCTCCCTTCCTGCTTGAGCTTCCATAATCCCAATATACATTTTAGGTAAGTCTGACATTTGACTTATTTAAGGAGTTTGTAACTTGATTAAGTACCTTGACTCAGTTTCCCTATTTAACAGGTGTTCAAAGAGAACTATAAAGAGAAACAAAGTTATACACTGTTTTTTTATTACCTTTTCCTTGTTGGAGACAATTGGCCATTTCATCTGGACAGGGTCAGGGGAACATATGGCTTAAATTTGCATGGGGTCTGAGATAAAAGGGGGCATCATCCCTTTTTCAGAGTCCAGATTGCCATGACTTTAAATAGCATATAACAGGGCTGGAGAAATGGCTTAGTGGTTAAGGCGTTTGCCTGTGAAGCCAAAGGATCCCAGTTCTATTTTCCAGAACCCACGTAAGCCAGATGCACAAGGGGCACATGCATCTAGAGTTGTTTGCAGTGGCTGCATGCCCTGGCACACCCATTCTCTCTCTGTCTGCCTCTCTTCTATCTCTCGCTCTCTGTTTGCAAATAAATAAATAAAAATTAAAAAAAAAAAAAGAAACATGTCTTTAAAAAATAATAAAAAAGCCGGGTGTGGTGGCTCACGGCTTCAATCCCAGCACTTGGGAGGCAGAGGTAGGAGGATCGTCAAGAGTTTGAGGCCACCCTGAGACTACATAGTTAATTCCAGGTCAGCCTGAACCAGACTGAGACCCTACCTCGAAAAATCAAAAAAATAAAAATTAAAAAATTAAAAAAATAGCATATAACAGTAAGCAAGAGTAAAAGGAAATGACAGAGCAGAGAACTAAGCATGCTGGCATTCCTTGTCTTACTCTGAAGTTGTTTGTTTTTACCTAGTTAATTTATTTTATCTATGTGTAATACATAAGGTGATAGGGTCTTATCTATGTCGAACCTGGTTAGACCGCCAAAGAATATGAATTACATCTGTGTTTATGACTTTGAGACCTACCTAACATAGGACATCACCTGTGCCTAATTTAAGCAAAATTTATAGTAAGTCTATGCCCCTATATAAAACCTTAAGAGCATCCTTAAAAGTCTGTAAACAGTTTTAAAAAATCTTTAACTTTAGGCATGGTGTTTAGGTTTAGCCTGAAAATTAGCTTTCTGTTTCTTTTAAAAAGAAATTAATTTTAGGCAAGATCTGGTCTTTTTAGATTTTTTACATCCTTTACCAAGGAATATCTTACAAACTTGCCCCACACCAAACTCCAGGGAAGGGAAGGGGTAAGAGAGAGAGAGAGCTGCCAGCAGCCATAGGTCTGAGGCCCAGAAACCAAATCAGGTTGTTTTACAAACTTACTCTGCACAGAAACATCTACAAAACAGAATTTATATAATGGCTTTTTCATTCCTACAAGAAAACATAAGAACTGACATTTCCTTTAACTTCCTGAAAAAGTTCAACCCAAATGGCAGGGTTGGCATTTAAGACAAACAATATGAAACACTTATGGAACACTTTGTAAGCTCCCTTTTTCTTAGCACTTAATAAAATCTAAATAGCCTAATACAAAAGTTTTTTAAATGATTGTTTAAAAAGTATCTACCCAGGACTTGGTTCTTAGGTTCAGTCATGATTGTTTGCAAGTTTTTTTGTAGGCTTTGCTGCCAGATATAAAAGAAAGGCATCCAGCTGTCACTAGTGGGGCAGTGTGTGCAAAGTCTGAGCTGTAAAAACCATCACAAAATAGAAACTCATTTTTCGGGGGGAATACATGTGTTAGAGGCTGCTCATGTTAACATCTTTGGTCTAAAACATTAACAGTTCCTTTGCTAAGCTATCCACTACTCATCACACATCTACATCCTTGTGACAACCTAGTCTACTCTCCAGCACCCATGTCAGCCACAGCTCACTTCCGTTCCTGCGCAGAGGAAATGGGGAGGTAGGTAACCAAGAACATCACCCTACATGAGCACTATGCACACAGCATGCCCGTGCCCATGCTCACACATCCCCACCAACAGTCACACACATCCCTTACACAGACTTAACACAAATAAGACCTAAAGGTATCTGCACATCTTTATCCACATGCACTTCTTTATCCACATACTTTAACATTCTGATCTAAGTTCCCTTCAAAAAAAAAATAAGCATTTTATGTCCAACATTGACAAATACTTTCCCAGTTCCTTTAATCATTTTATCTCAATGCATGATTAACCATCTTTATTTATAAGACTAAAAATTACACAAAATAGATTAATCTTATTACCCATTGACAAAGAACAAGTAGTTTGGCTTCAAAAAAATAAAACATTTTACTATTGAAAATTTGCAGAGAAAATGCCTTAGTATTTAGGTCTCCAAAACCTCTACCTGACAACCAGACTTGCTTTATAACACCAATATATATAATACCCTTAATTGATAAATGGTGGGAAGATGGAAGGTGCCTCTCTCTGGCCATCTCACATTGAAAGTCAGTCATTCATTCCTGCAAAAGATGGTTAATTTTCATGGCTGTCTGTTAAACCCAGATTGTCTGCCAGGTGTCTGAAATCCTTGAAGTGTGACTGGACTAGGTCCAGTGGGGTGGAGCTTGCTGCCTGTCCCATGGTGTCTTACAAGAAAGGAAAAAGGACGAACAAGACATAAACACACAGACACAGAAACAAATTCCCCAGGGAGTAAAAAAGAAACCAAAATGATGCAGACAGTGGCCTATTCCATAAACGGGCTCCTCCAGACAGGTGCGACCTGTCAGTATTTACCAAAACCAGACTCAGACTGGAGCTCTCTGGCTCTACCAGATGGGAGTCTTTCAGCTCCCCCAAATGGGAGCCTTCTGGCTCCACCAGAAGGGGCTCCAGAGCATCCTCAGAATCCCCCAGCCCCAAGGTAATATGTGGCTCATCAGCCTACCTCCGTGGGCCTCCAGATTGTGTCTGGATACCAGATTTACCAGAGAAACAAGGAACAAAACAGAAAACACACAACACAGAGGAGCATCCCAACTCACCAATCAGTGAAAAACCAATAGTTCCCCTAGAAAAACCTCCACAATTGAGTCTGGGGGTCCCCAGTGATCGTGGATGAGCCCCCAAATGTAATGGTCCTAAAATTGCTGAAGACCCCAAAGTCAAATAGTATGTAAAAACATAGAGTGTTTATTCTGCAGAATTAGCCAGCATGCTGGGGTCTACCACTTGTACAAAATGGTAGTGACCCAAGGAGCTCGCAGGCTCCCTTTTAAGCACAGCTAAAGGAATTTTGGCGGGCTTTTAGTCTTTTAACATGATTGGCTAATTTGAACAGTAACTGTACTTGTGGGTTTTTTTTGTTTTGTTTTGTTTTGGTGGCCAGGTCTAGGGGAATTTCAGGCAGAGGCAATAACCTCCTAACATGATTGACTAAGCAAGCAGCAGTTACGTTTGTACATACTCAGCCCCCAGAGCTCGTCGCTCCTGGAAATTGAAACTTTGGCCTAGTCAGGGCAGCACCTTACTGAGGCCTGTCATGGTGTCAGTTTGGTCCCTTCACTGGCATAAGGGATCGTTGCATCCTGCTGCCCAGGCCCAGAGAATTTAATCAAGGTTAAATTTGTAATGGATTGATGTGCTTGGCTAAAGATATTGGACTGAGAAGTTTAAGATTTTAAGTTGGAAAACCTCAAGCAAGTTAAAATTAGAGACACTGAGGCTGGTTTTAGGTTACTGGAATTGTTATTGTCAACACATTAGCAATCTTAAGGAAGGTGGCCCAACTGCTTTACATTAAAACAATGGAGAAGATCCCTGAGGAAAGACTGTTAGAAATGCAAACTCTTTTGGAAAGAGTTGACTGGAGAAGAAACCTGATTTTCAAGGCTATGACTTATTTCATCCCTGAATTAAGAATATGGCTGCGCCAGGGTGTGGTGGCGCACGCCTTTAATCCCAGCACTCAGGAGGCAGAGGTAGGAGGATCGCTGAGAGTTCGAGGCCACCCTGAGACTACATAGTGAATTCCAGGTCAGCCTGAGCCATAGTGAGACCCTACCAAAAAAAAAAAAAAAAAAAAAAAAAAAAAGAATATGGCTGTGTCTTGCACACCTGGTATTAGTTTTGGAAGCATGAAAAATGTGTGGAGTGGTCATGATTTGCACATGGTTCTGGGAGCCGCTGCTGAAATGCAACATAAAGCAGGGCATAGTGCCCTGATAGGCTGGAAGAGACTTTGAAAGATGGACCATGGTTTGCATGGAGACCTGAAGACATTTTGGATGTACCAGGACTATGCAAGGACTACCATGGAGTACAGTGTTGGCCTGGGATGGAAGTTTTCCCTGGCTGGAGGGGCAGAATTGGAAAACCTGGAGGCTGTCTGTCTTGGGTTATATTGAACTTGAACTGCAGAAGTTTGATGATTGCTGATGGCGGCTGAGTTTGCATTGTTCTAGTCTTTCCTTGCTATGCCTTATACCAGTTGAAAATGTTTACTCTGTGCCTTTATATGTTGAAAGTATTTAACTTGTTTGATTTTACAGGACTCACTATCTTAAGTTGGTCAAGACTGTGGGGACTTTTGAAACTGGACTGATAGTTATAAATCTATTGGGGGCCAGGGGCAGAATATAGTAGTTTGAATAGATGGACCCCAATATATTCAGTGTTTTATTAGTTTGTTGTTTGCATCTTCAGCCACCTGGCTGGAGGCAATGTCAGTGGATGGATCTTAAGGTCCAGCCCTAAGGTGTGGTGGTGGGTTTAGGATTTCAATCTAAAGATATGCAAAGTGTGCCTAGCTGGAGTTCCTGAGGTGTGCTGTGCTATGTGGCTTTTGGCTTATGGCTTTTGCTCTCTCTGCGTTTGGTCCTGTGAAAGCAGGCCAGCTTCTTCTGCCATTATAGAGCTTCCTCTGGATCTATAAGCTTCAATAAATATCCCTTCCTCCATATCTGTGCCTGGTCTAGAAGTTCATCTCAGTGAACCTGAAGCTGTCTGTTACAGATGGATTAAGGAGAGAACAGAATATCTAAACTAGAAGACCAGGTGGCAGACCTATTACAGTCCAAAAAGAGAAAGACAAGCTAATAGGAAGGTATTAATGGGAATTTCAAGCTATTTGGGACACTATGAAAAGAGCAAATGTAAGAAATCAGTGTATAGTAGAAGGAGAAGAATTTCACTCCAAAGGCATAGTAGGCATTTTCAACAAAATCATATTTCACCCAAATTTGGAAAGAGATGCCAATGAAGATACAGGAAGCTTTTAGAACACCAAACAGACAAAACCTGGAAAGAACCTCTCCTCACCATACTATAATTAAACTATCAAAAACACAAACCAAAGAAAATATCTTGAAAACAGTTAGAACAAGCAAGTTACATACAAAGGCAAGCCCAAGCCAGGCGTGGTGGTGCATGCCTTTAATCCCAGCACTTGGGAGGCAGAGGTAGGAGGATCAGCATGAGTTCAAGGTCACCCTGAGACTACATAGTGAATTCCAGGTCAGCCTGGGCTAGAGTGAGACCCTACCTTGAAAAAAAACAAACAAAAACAAAAAAAAAAAAAAACAAAACAAAGGCAAGCCCATCAGGATAACAGCAGATTACTCAATACAACCCAGAAGGGCCGACCAAGATTACTTTATCCAGCAAAGCTATCCATCCAAATTGAAGGAGAAATAAGGACATTGCACAACAAAAACAGGCTAAAAGAATATATGACAAATAAGCCAGCTCTATAGAAAATGCTTGAAGGGATCCTGCACAATGAAGAAAAAGGAAAGCACACATATGAGGAAAAAGGAAAAAACAAACCATACTCAAATAATAGTTAATACAAGAGAATAAAGTGAAAAGAGGAAGCACTACAAAGCAAGGAAAATGGTGAGAATCAATATGTACCTTTCAATAATAACTGTTAATATCAATGGCCTCAATGCCCCAACCAAAAGACACAGGCTTACAGATTAGATTACAGGGCAGAATCCTTCTGTTTGTTTACTCCAAGAAGCTCACCTCTCTATAAAAGACAGGCACTATCTTAGGGTGGAAGGATGGAAAACAGTATTTTAAGCAAATGGGTCTAGGAAACAAGCAGGTGTTGCTATGACTCCAAGCCAATATTAGTGAGGAAAGATAAAGAAGGTCACTTTATATTTTTAAAATATTTTTAAACATTTTATTTATTTATTTATTTATTTATTTATTTATTTATTTCAGAGAGAGAAAGAGGCAGATAAAGAGAAAGAGACAATGGGCATGCCAGGGCCTCTAGCCACTACAAATGAATTCCAGGTGCATGTGCCTACCCCCTTGTGCATCTGGCTGACTTGGGTCCTGGGGAATTGAACTGGGATCCTTAGTGTCGGAGACCATGAGCAGCATAACAGCCATCTTGTATGAGAAGCCATCTTATGGACTCAAAAGGCCTTAGGATCAGAATTGCCCCAGCTACAAGCCCTTGCTTCTTAGAGTTTTTATCTACCTATCAGATCGTAAGTTGCCCCAGCTACAAGCCCTGGCTGTGGCGATTACTTTATCTGCCTATTGGAATGTAACAACAGACCTTCCCATGACCCCTGGGATTAAAGTCCCATGATCAAAATCAATCAGAAAGTCTTGTGACCCTGGGTCAGTTTCTAGTTTACCTTCCTCCTGCCTCCCCTTTATAAACCTCTGCAAAAAATAAAAATTTGAGACTTTGACCAGGTATTAGGCTTAGTCTCCTTCTTTGTGTCTGTTTGTCTCTCTCATCCAGGTTAATCTCCCCTTGGCCCTTGTTGAACTCCATGCTCCCCCAAAAAGAGTGGCGCCCAAACGTGGTAAGGTACGAGGACTGACTTGGGCGTGATTGTTCGGGATTTTATCGTCATTCTTTCATTGGATTGCCACGTTGGTTAGTGAAGATCCGCACAGAGGTCACTACAGGAAAGCCCGCCTGTGACACAGACCCAGATAAGGTAAGAAGAGCCCAATTATGGGACAAACATTGAGTAAACATGAGTTATTCATTCAGGGAAAAAAAAGTCTCTCAAGACAGGAGGGAAATTGGGTTAAGATGCGTGGTTTGCAGGTGAGTGATCCCTTGGGGACATCCTCCCCCTGGGACTAACAAAAAAAAACACAGTCTCCCCAGTGAGGAACTAGTCTCCCCACTGTTTTAAGCGAGATATAATGTAAAGAAAAACAAACTTTTCCTTTCTCTATCAGAGAAAGGCAAAACTATAGGCCCAGTGGCGCCTCCCCAGTGAGGAATTAGGTGAGGTGTACCCATCAAAAGGAATCCCAAATCAGTGGATTAAGGACATTTTAAAGTTAGGGCATAAAACTCTCTCAAAGAGGCCAACTTATTCTGGAAAAAGTCCTCCAGATCTCAGTCGCTGTGGTCGCTGGCCCATGCTCCAAAGCCGGCAGGCTGACAAGAGGCAAAGGCTGCTGGACTGCGCTCCACTCTGGAGCCAGGGCTAACAAAACGCCACAGGCAGCAGAGGAGACAATAGCTACACCTGAGGGGAAAAGACATGGACTGTTTCTCTCCATGCTCACAGTTGGGTTCAGGGCCCAGGCTCCAGGGGCCTGGCTGATGCCACTGGGCTCAGGTGGCCTGATACCCTCCAGCCACACCCGCCCAACAGGGTAAACAAGGAGATAAATTTATTTACAAAAAAAAAAGGCTTAAAAGGCAAGATCAGAAAGCTGCCTTATAGCATGACTAAAAAGATCCAAAACCCTCTTTCTTAAGCTTCACTGGCTTGTAGATGTGGACTTCTTATAAGTATTTACAACTGTTTTAAGCTCACTTTGCCTCTTTATGCTTATCTGGGACTACTAACAAAAAAAAAACAGTCTCAAGAATTATATTTAAATTTAAATATGTACTCAATACTAAATTTGTTAGAAAATTTCTAATAATGTTCAAATCTACTTTCCTAATGTGTTTCAAAAGTCAAGTCTGATCTACTCTTTAAAGATATTTCATAAGATCTTTTATTAAAAGCCTCATGGTAAAAACAATAAAAGTTTTAGTTAAACTGGAGAGAAAAAAAACTTTAAATGTTGGTAACTATTTGATAAAAAAGATTGATACAAAATGGTTACATAGCTTGTAAGATAAAAATATGTAAATGTAGATATTAAGTAAACTAAAACAAAGGTTAAAGACAAAACACTTAACCAGATTGCAGATTTTTAAGATAGAATAAAGTAATATAACTCTAGGGCCTACATCAGACTAATAAAAGCATGGCTCTAGCTGATAGGTTACTATGGTATTCAGTTTGTAAACTCAAAACTTTAACTTGTTGATATTAATCTGGTCATGATGATGGTTAAAAAAGACTAAATTTAGAGTACCCAATAAAGTTAATTAAGTTGCTATTTGTAAACATTTTTAACTATATGTTAAGGTTAAAATTGACTCATTAATATTTAATTCTCTCACATGGTTGATATAACTAATATACAAAAAATTCCTAACATCTCCCTCCATTGCCTGTGGTAATTGTTTCCTATCTGACTGTGTTTTCAAAACATCCAACCCTGGGATCCCCAGCACTCAGGCTGGTCTGGTGAGTATCTGAGCACTCTCTTTCTCTCTTTCTCCTTTTTAAATTTGGTTCTGAAGCGCGCATAGCTTTTCTTGGGCCCTCTGTTTCTGTCATATTCATGTGTCTATGTTATTGGGCCCTCTGTTTCTGTCATATTCATGTGTCTGTGTTGTTGGGCCCTATGTGTTTCTTAATAACATGGTCAGTTTCTTATTTAGACAAAAATCAAGGTGTCTATATGATAATTGTTTCCCAATGGATCCCTTGACTTAATAACATGGGACAGTTCCCCTCCCCCTCTTTCACTCCCTTTTTCACAGGTGCTGGCGGCCACAGCCAAAAGAGACATCAAGCCCACCACTGAAGCTTCGGTCCCAATTCTTGTGTGGGGGAGGGAGTGGGGACTGGGAGTTACATCTCAGGTCAATAAATGGTTTACAAAATTTGTCTGTTACAAGGACCAGAGGCTCCCATGGCTGAGTATCTCTAAAAGGTCCTACAGGTGTGAAAACTCCCCAAAAGCTGTTATTGGACTGATTAAAAATTTTCTCAAACTTTTCATCACAGATAGATATTGATAAAAAGCTGTCAGTCAGGTTAGATGCTCTAAAAAATGCTGTTATGTATTTTAAAAAGACAGGTTGTCAATCTGGTGGTTCAAAAGCAATTGTTCTGTCATGTAAATTATCAATTCATAAGTATTACTCCTTTATCCTACAATGGGACTGCTACTGTATGGTAAAAGGTTAAAAATCATATTTGGGCTATTTAAAATCATAATAATCTTAACATAGATTTACAAGGTTTACAAAAGAAAATATCTGTTATTTCATATAGTCATTTGTCTTTTGGTGATCCTGATAAGGCTACAAAAGGATTTTTTTTGATGCCTTAAGTATCTCCCAAGCAGTTTCCTTCTCAGATTCTCATTTGGCTTAAGCAGGGGGGAATTTACTGCCAAACAAACAAACATAGATTACAGAGTTGGAGGTTAACACATTCCTCAGCTAGTTCCTTATCTGAGTCAGGCCTGGGCTTAATGACTATCTGTTCTATAATGGCAGTACTGTCGTCTGGTTATTAAATGATGTCTTCTAAGTAAAAAAGAAAAAACTTTAACTTGGTTTACAACAGTTTCAACATGCAGGAATGGCTGTGCCTGAGTCAGGCGAGCAAACAATGTTACAGAGGCTAAATGTAGCGGCTTCCAGAGCTCAAGTGTTCCAGCAGCTCAACAGATTGCTGATCACAGACTGGAGCTGACAAGCCGAGGAATTGCGACTGAGGACCTGCCTCCGGCTGAGACCTCCCCTAACAATGACTGTAAAACATATAGTCTCTGTAAACGCTATAGCCTCTATAAGCACTGTAAATTTGTTTACTTTTATAATCATTCTAGGCATGTTGGCCAAGGTTCAATACTCCAAGCCTCCGGGAACCGCATAAGCATTCAGACCTATGCACCCCTAGGGGATATGTAGTGTGCGGAAAAACCGCAAGGGAAGGTCCTTTGACCGCTTCTGAATTCCCTGAGAGTCAACCCTGACTTGCATGGAGGTTGGTACCATACATAATGCCTCCTCTCCAAAAAGGTACTGAGGGCCAAATCTGTGGGTGATAAACATGACCCACGGGAGGAGTCAGGTCACTACTCCCCCAGTTGGTTAAAGCCCACTGCTGGATAGCAGGCCTCCTCCTCCTGTTTGTATAAAAGAAGGGAGGAGATGTCGGAGACCATGAGCAGCATAACAGCCATCTTGTATGAGAAGCCATCTTATGGACTCAAAAGGCCTTAGGATCAGAATTGCCCCAGCTACAAGCCCTGGCTTCAGGCGATCACTTTATCTACCTATCGGATCAGAGTTGCCCCAGCTACAAGCCCTGGCTGCAGGCGATTACTTTATCTGCCTATTGGAATGTAACAACAGACCTTCCCATGACCCCTGGGATTAAGAGTCCCATGATCAAACCTTATCAATCAGAAAGTCTTGTGACCCTGGGTCAGTTTCTAGTTTACCTTCCTCCTGCCTCCCCTATATAAACCTCTGTGAAAAATAAAAATTTGAGACTTTGACCAGGTATTAGGCTTAGTCTCCTTCTTTGTGTCTGTTTGTCTCTCTCATCCAGGTTAATCTCCCCTCGGGCCCTTGTTGAACTCCCGCTGGTCGGGGCACTTAGGCTTTGCAGGCAAATGCCTTAACTGCTAAGCCATTTCCCCAGCCCAGAAGTTCACTTTATATTGATTCAAGGAAAATTCAACAGGAAGACATTATAATTCTAAACTTACATGCACCTAACATGGGTGCTTCCAATTTCATCAAACAAACAGTATTAGACTTAAGGTCACAGATAACACCAAACCCAACTGTAGTGGGGAACTTCAGTACCCCACTCTCATCAACTGACAGGTTATCCAAACAAAAAATAAACAGAGAAATATGTGTATTAAATGATGTCATAGAACAAATGGACCTAACAGATATCTATAGAACATTCTGTCCAAACACTGCAGAATACACATTTTTCTCAGCAGAACATGGAACATTCTCTAAAATAGACCCTGTATTAGGACACAAAGCAAATCTTAACAAATACAGGAAAATTGAAACAATTCCCTGTACTCTATCTGATCACAATGGGATTAAACTACAAATCAGCACCAAGAAAAACTATAGAACATACACAAAATCATGGGGACTAACTAAACAGTACACTATTGAATGATGAATCGGTCATTGAAGAAATCAAAATGATGTCAAAAAATTCATAGAATCAAGCCGGGTGTAGTGGCACACACCTTTAATCCCAGCACTTCAGAGGCAGAACTAGGAGGATCACCATGAGTGTGAAGCTACCCTGAGACTATATAGTGAATTCCAGGTCAGCCTGGACTATAGTGAAACTCTATCTCAAAAAAAAAAAAAAAGATTGTCAAGATAGTATGAATAAGACTTATGTAAACCTACTTTTTTGAATAATGGCACATCCAGAAGCCCTAGACTGTTACTAGAAAATTTTCAGTGCCTGGGATGGGATGCCTTCCAGTGAGTTGTTGACCACAGAGGTCCTGGTAGTCTCCAAAACATTAAAGGCTATTGCCAAAGCCCTTGGTTGCCCTTGAGAAACAGATGATAAGACCCTATTGCTGAAGACATCTCTTGCCTGAGAGGCAAGGTCACTGAGAAAGCAAGCTGGTGCTGAGCAGAAAACCTTCTCCCTGTAGACCAGCCAACTGAAAGCTGGAAAAAAGCTGCAGTGCATGCAGCCATATGGGAGACAGAAGTCATCAGCAGTGAAAGCAGTGGACACTGAAAATTCAAGTTTGGCCATACAGGCCCAATGACTGAACGGGTGCAATAGTGGCATGTCTGCTCTTGGGATAACCAACTGCTCCATAATTGGACTGAAGGCCCTCTCTATGGGAGGGAATGCATACCTGGTACTGAAAAACCTAAGCAAAAGTCTATGGCAGGAGAGGTCATGAGCCTTAGGGGTATAAAGCCTGAGCTTGTCTGGTTAAATGTATATATTATTCCCACCAAGCTACCCTGAAAGCACTATGCTTAATGTTCATATTCACATATTAACGGTACTCTCACTTCTGGTTAGAGAAGCTTCTCTTTTCAGATGGTGATGACCACTGGGATGACCCAAAAGGCAACATAGTGCTGAGAAGAAGGGATGGAGGAGTGCCCGGCACTGAAACACCTCTGTCACACCCTCCAAGGCTCAGGGACCATTGCAGAAGAGGGGGTGGATAGAATGGAAGAGCCAAAGGAAGGGTATGACTTCTTACAATGCAACTGCCCAGACAGAAATTGGCCTCGATATCCATGACCTTCCAGTACCTAGCAATACCTTTGCAAAACCCTCATAATAGAAGAAAAAGATGATGACATCAAATTAAAAGAGAGACTAATGGAGAGAGGGAGGGGATATGACGGAGATTGAAGTTCTAAAGGAGAATAGGGGAGGGGAAGGAAATATCATACGTTTTTTGTATGTAAGTATGGAAGTTGTCAATAAAAAAAAAAGATTGGGCCGGGCGTGGTGGTGCACACTTTAATCCCAGCACTTGGGAGGCAGAGGTAGGAAGATCACTGTGAGTTCAAGGCCACCCTGAGACTACAAAGTTAATTCCAGGTCAGCCTGGGCCAAAAAAAAGATTGGGCTGGAGGGATGGCTTAGCAGTTAAGGTATTTGCCTACAAAGCCAAAGGAACCAGGTCTGATTCCCCAGGACCCACGTTAGCCAGATGCACAAGGGGGCACACATGTCTGGAGTTTGCAGTGACTGGTGGCCCTGGCACACCCATTCTCTCTCTCTCTCTCTCTCTCTCTTCTCTCTTTTCTGTTAAATAAATAAATAAATAAATAAATAAATAAATAAATAATTCATAGAATCAAATGATAATGAGAACACAATATACCAAATCCTTTGGGACACAATGAAGGCAGTCCTAAGAGGGAATAGCTTTAAGTGCCTATATTTAGAAATTTGAAAGGCTGCAAGTAAACAAATTAATGCTTCACCTTAAGCCTTTGGAAAAAGAAGAACAAGGCAAAACAAAAATCAGTAGATGGGAAGAAATAATAAAGATTAGGGCAGAAATTATGAAATAGAAACCAAAAAAAATTACAAAGAATCAATGAAACAAAGAGTTGGTTCTTTGAAAAGATAAACTAGATTGATAAACCCTTAGCAAATCTGACCCAAAAAATGAGAGAAGAGACACAAATTAATAAAATTAGAGATGAAAAAGGCACCATTACAACAGATACCAAAGAAATTCAGAAAATCATAAGGACATACTTTAAGAACATAGACCCCTCTAAATTTGAAATTTTAAAAGAAATAGATGATTTCCTAGATTTTATGACTTAACAAAATTAAATCAATATGAGATAAACCATTTAAATACACCTATAACAAGTACGGAGATCCAGGCAGTTATAAAAATCTCCCCCTCCCACACCCCCCACAGAAGACACACTGTGGATGCACGACTAGGGCTCCAGTGACATGGTGCTGCTGCACGATGTGTGGGGTACACTGAGGATGCTGGGCTGGTCGCAGGCCGACCTGTAGAGGTTTGCTACGCTCCCCACTCAGTTTTATTTATGGTCCAAAATGGTTTACAATCATCACTGATAAGTTTCCAAAGAAAACTATGACTAAATACATTCAATTTTTTAGAGACCAGCTATCCAAATGTAAAGCTCAAAACCCAGAAGCAATAAATTTGCCCATAGTTAGAGAACTTGGGAGGTGATGAAAGGAACTTTCTGAGTCAGAAAAAAAAAAAGTCTATGATGCTGCTTATAAGGCAGACTGAGAAGACAAAAAAGAGCTGGACAGATTTAACAGAGTGCTAAGACCAAGTCAGAAATAAATCCTAGTCGGGTGTGGTGGCGCACGCCTTTAATCCCAGCATTTGGGAGGCAAAGGTAGAAGGATTGCCATGAGTTTGAAGCTACTCTGAGACTACATAGTGAATTCCAGGTCAGCCTGAGCTAGGGTGAGACCCTACTTCGAAAAGCAAAAACAAAATCCTGCAAAAAACGTTTAAAAAAGAATGTGCTAGCAAAAAAGAGAGAATGAACAATGCTTGGGAAACCAAAAAGAGCTGGCTCAGCTTATAACATTTATATGTCTGAAAAATTCCAAGAAGCTCCGGGTGAAACATTGCAGGAAAAGATGAAGTCTGTATATAAGGCCTGGAAAATTCTGCCTTCCTCTCAAAAGTAAGTATATGTTCAACTTTCTAATGAGGACAGAATTCATTATGCTAATGAGATCTAGTCTTGGGAAAAACAAATGGCTGAAGTTGGATGAAGTGATCTCTTATATTCTCAGAAGAAGAAATGAAGATACTGAGGATTACAGTAGAAGATTGAGTCCTATGCATGATGGTTAGTCACAAGACACCCATTAGGTTTCAACACCTGAAGTTGTAAAATGGGTGAGGCTAGAGCTGGTAACTATTTTATATTCAAATTCTTTTCTTTTCACCCACACACTTGCCAATAGAGTACATTTTTCTTAGTGTGTACACACACACACACACACACACATATATATATATATATTAGTTTTTTTAAGGTAGAGTCTCACTCTAACCCAGGCTGACCTGAAATTCGCTATGTAATCTCAGGGTAGTCTGGGACTGGAACGGCAATCCTCCTACCTCTGCTTCTCAAATGCTAGGATTAAAGGCATGTGCCACCACACATGGCTTTTATTAGTATCTTGAATTGGAAACAGGTGGAAGTTCCTGCAAATTGTGTCTTGTGTTTAAGAACTGCTGGAGATGAAGATCTCCATGTAGATGTAGCAGAGCATCACATTACCTTTGATAAAGGTACCCCAGAGTATGAAGGTTTTTATAATGTATGACAACTTTGGACAGGGTTTTCTTGTTTTCCTTGTATTTGTGGAGGCCATGGTTTCTTTTCAAAATTGTCTCTTAGTGTCCTATGATCTAAGGGTGCAATTGTGAAGAAGCAGTCAGTGTTCATCTAGATGGTCTGATTCCTAGGTATAAATCATATGCTTAGAGTTGGTAGCAAGTGATCAAGGAACTGAGATTCATAACCCTTTTTTTCATTGTTTCTTTTTTTCTAATTTTTTAAAGATTTATTTATTTTTTTTTTTGAGACAGGCGGGGAGAGAGAGAGGGAGAATGGGTGCCCCAGAGCCTTCCTCTCCCTCTCTCTCTCTGTCTCTTTCTGTGTCTCTCTCAAAAAAAAAAAAAAAAAAAAAAAAAAGCAGGATCCTTCAATTTGTTGCATCCAAGAAACTCACCTTTGTACAAAGGATGGACACTATCTCAGGGTGAAAGGTTGGAAAATGATATTTCAAGCAAACGAGCCTAGAAAACAAGCAGGGGTCACTATCCTAATATCTGACAGGGTGGACTTCAGACCAACATTAATTAGGAAAGATAAGGAAGATTACTATATTGATTAAAGGATCACTCCAACAGGAGTACACTATAATCCTAAACATATATGCAACTAACATGGGGGCTCCCAATTTCATCAAACAAGTGCTATTAGAATGAAGATCACAGATAACACCAAACACAGTTGTAGTGGGTGACATTAACACCCCACTCTCACCAACTGACAGGTCATACCAGCAAAAAATAAGCAGAGATGTATCTGGATTAAATGAGGTTATAGAACAAATGGACCTAACAGATATCTACAGGACATTTCATCCAAATGCTGCAGAATGTACATTATTTTCAGCAGTACATGGAACATTCTCTAAAATAGACCATATATTAGGACACAAACAAATAGAAGAAATTTGAAATAATTCCTTGAACTCTATTTGAAATGGGATCAAATTACAAATCAATAGCAAGAAAAGCTATAGAGCGTACACAAAATCATGGAAATTAAATAATATACTACTAAATGATGAATGGGTCAATGAGGAAATCAAGAAGGAAATCAAAAAATTCACAGAGATAATGAGAACACAACATACCAAAACCTTTGAGACACAATGAAGGCAGTCCTAAGAGGGAAATCTATAGCTTTAAGTGTCTATATTAAGAAATTAGGAAGAGCCGGGCGTGGTGGCGCACGCCTTTAATCCCAGCACTCAGGAGGCAGAGGTAGGAGGATCGCTGAGAGTTCGAGGCCACCCTGAGACTACATAGTTAATGCCAGGTCAGCCTGGACCAGAGTGAAACCCTACCTCAAAAAACCAAAAAAAAAAAAAAAAAAGAAATTAGGAAGGTTGCAAGTAAACAACCCAATGCTTCACCTCCAGACCTTGGAAAAAGAAGAACAAGGCAAACCGAGGATGAAATCAGGGAATCACATTGCCTCAATAAATAAATAAATAAATAAATAAATAAATAAATAAATAAATAAAGTTCCTTGGGATAAACCTAACCAAGGAA
Organism: Orientallactaga sibirica; assembly: GCA_036365145.1. NCBI lineage: Eukaryota > Metazoa > Chordata > Mammalia > Rodentia > Dipodidae > Orientallactaga > Orientallactaga sibirica. The sequence goes on from JAEOAD010002758.1 coordinate 402,226, forward strand.
GTGAAGGATCTTTACAATAAGAACTTTAAAACACTCAAGCAAGATATTGCAGAAGACACTGGGAAATGGAAAGATATCTCATGTTCTTGGATTGGACAAATCAATATTGTGAAAATATCAAACATACCAAAAGCAATCTACACATTTAATGCAATCTCCATTAAAATTCCAAAGCCATTCTTCACAGAAATAGAAGCACAAAAAGCCTTGAATAGCCAAAATAATTTTGAGCAATAAAAATAAAGCCATAGAAGCCGGGCGTGGTGGCACACGCCTTTAATCCCAGCACTCGGGAGGCAGAGGTAGGAGGATCGCCAGGAGTTCGAGGCCACCCTGAGAATACAGAGTGAGTTCCAGGTCAGCCTGGGCTAGAGCGAGACCTTACCTCGAAAAACAAAAATAAATAAATAAATAAAAATAAAATAAAATAAATAAATAAAGCCATAGTAACAAAAACAGCATGGTACTGGCACAAAAACAAACATGTAGATCAGTGGAACAGAACAGAGGACCCAGATGTTAGTCCAGGCAGTTACAGCCATCTGATATTTGACAAAAATGCCAAAAATATTCATTGGAGAAAAGACAGCCTCTACAAGAAGTGGTGCTGGGAAAATTGGATATCTATATGTAGAAGGATATTAAAAATGGTACTGTCTTTCTCCATGCACAAGAATCAAGTCCAAATGGATCAGGGACCTTAATATCAGACCTGAAATTCTTTATCTGCTAGAGGAAAAAGTAGGAGAAACCCTTCAACATATCGACATAGGCAATTACTTTCTGAATATAACCCCAATTTCTCAGGAAATACAACCACTAATTGGGCTGGAGAGATGGCTTAGTAGTTAAGGTGCCTGCAAAGCCTAAGAACACCTGTTCAAATCTCCAGGCCCCACGTTTAACCAGACACAAAAAGTGATGTAAGCACGCAATGTCACACGTGCACAAAGGGGTGCACACATCTGGAGTTCATTCACAGCAGCTGAGAAGCCCTGGCATGCCCATTCTCTCTCTGCCTCTTCCTCTCTGTCTCTGTCTCTCAAAAAAAAAAAAAAAAAAAAAAAAAAAAGAACCAATCAACCAGTGGGATCTCAAGAAATTACAAAGCTTTTGTACAACAAAGGACACTGTGAAAAAAGCAAAGAGAAAACCTATAGAATGGAAGAAAATCTTTGCCAGCTAGACATCTGACAGAGGATTAATATCCAGAATATGCAAAGAATTCAAAAAACAAAACAATACGAAATCAAACAACCCAATTAAAAAATGGGCTATGATGGGCTGGAGAGATGGCTTAGCGGTTAAGGCGTGCCTGTGAAGCCTAAGGACCCAGGTTCGATTCTCCAGGTCCCACGTAAGCCAGATGCACATGGTGGCGCATGCATCTGGAGTTCGTTTGCAGTGGATAGAGGCCCTGGTGTGCCCATTCACACTCTCTCTCTCCTCCCAGCTCTGTATCTCTAACAAATAAATAAAAAAAATTTTTTAAATGGGCTATGGAACTAAGTAGAGATTTCTCAAAGGAAGAAATACAGATGGAATATAAACATCTAAAAAAGTGTTCTACATCCTTAGCCATCAGGGAAATGCAGATTAAAACTACTTTGAGATTCCATCTCCCTCCTGTCAGAATGACTACCATTAAGAAAACAAATGGCAAGGATGCGGAAAAAGAGGAACCCTTCTACTCTGTTGGTTGGAATGTAGTCTTGTATAGCCATTGTGGAAATCAGTGTGGAGGTGCTTGAGAGAGCTAAAAATAGATTTGCCATATGACCCAGCTGTAGCACTCCTGGGCATATATCCTAATGACTTATCTCACTACCCTAGAGATATTTGCATAACCACGTTTATTGCTGCTCTATTCACAATAGCTAGGAAATGGAACCAGCCTAGATAACTCTCCACAGATTAATGGATAATAAAGATGTGGTACATTTACACAATGGAGTTCTATTCAGCAGTAAAGAAAAATGAAAGTATGAAACCGGGTGTGGTGGTGCACGCCTTTAATCCCAGCACTTGGGAGGCAGAGGTAGGAGGATCACCGTGAGTTCAAGGCCAGCCTGAGACTACATAGTGAATTCCGGGTCATCCTGAGCTAGAGTGAGACCCTACTTCAAAAACCAAGTAAATAAATAAATAAAATGAAAGCATGAAATTTGCTGGGAAATGGGTGGATCTAGAAAGGATTATAGTAAGTGAAGTAACCCAGGCCCAGAAAGTCAAAAGTTTTATGTTCTCTCTCATATGTGGATCCTAGCTACAAATGTTTAGACTGTGTGTGAGCTAGAACCAAAAAATTGGTAGCAGAAGCCAGTAAGCTGGAAAAAAGCTATAAGGGAGGGACTTTAGGGGATGGTATTGTATATGCGTTAATAGAAGAACAGATTACAGGGAGTGGAATGCCCTAAGTGAGGCCAGTAGAAGAGATTAAGAGAAGGGTGGGGGGAGGGTCAATCAAAATTCAAGATACTCTTAATAAAACATGTGAAAGCCTACTTCTTTGGATAATGGCACATCCAGAAGCCATAGATGGCTCCTAGAAAATTTTCAGTGCCTACCAGTGAGTTGTTGGCTAGGGAGGTCCCTGCTGCCTCCAAATCATTACAGGCTATTGCCAAGGCCCTTGGTTTCCCATGAGTAACAGATTATTATTGCTGAAGACTTCACATGTGTGGGCAACAAGATCACTGAAAAATTAAGCTTGTGCTGAGCTGAAAACCTTCTCCCTGTAGACCAGCCAACTGAAAGCTGGAAAAAGCTACACTGCATGCAGCCCTATGGGAGACAGAAGTCAGCCCGTGAAAACAGTGGACCCTGGAAGCCTCAAGTTTGGTCAGACAGGCCAAATGACTGAACGGGTGTAATAGTGGCATGTTTACTCTGGGGGAAACTAACTGCTTTCTAATTGGACTGAAGGTCCACTCCAAGAAAGGGAATACATGCCTGGTACTGAAATCCTAATTAAATGCCTATGGTAGGAGAGGTCATGAGCATTAGGAGTATAATGCCTGCTCTTGTCTGGCTAAATGCATATATTATGCTCAGCAAACTGCCCTATAAGCAGTTTACCTAATGTTCATATCCATATATTAATGCTACCCTCAGTTTTGGTTAAAGAAACTTCTTTGCAGATGGTAGTGACCACTGGGATGACCCAAAAGGCAACATAGTGCTAAGAAGAAGTGACGGAGAAGTGTTCAGCACTGAAAGATCTCTATCATACCCTCAAAGGCTCAGAGTCCATTACGGAAGAGTTGGCGCAATTGTCCAGACAGAAACTGGCCTCAATATCCATGACTTTGCAGTGCCTAGTACTACTTTCACAAGACCGTTATAACAGGAAAAGATGATGACATCAAAATAAAAGAGAGACTAATGGAGAAATGGAGGGCATATGATGGAGAGTAGATTTGTGATGAGGAAGGGGAGGGAAGGGAGGGAAATATCATGGTTTATTGTCTGTAAGTATGAAAGTTGTCAATAAAAATGTACCCCCCCAAGCTGGGCATGAAAAGAAATTAGGAAGGTTGCAAGTAAACAACCCAATGCTTCACCTCCAGACCTTGGAAAAGAAGAACAAGGCAAACCGAGGATGAAATCAGGGAATCACATTGCCTCAATAAATAAATAAATAAATAAATAAATAAATAAATAAATAAATAAATAAGTTCTAATAAACTAACCAAGGAAGTGAAGGATCTTTACAATAAGAACTTTAAAACACTCAAGCAAGATATTGCAGAAGACACTGGGAAATGGAAAGATATCTCATGTTCTTGGATTGGACAAATCAATATTGTGAAAATATCAAACATACCAAAAGCAATCTACACATTTAATGCAATCTCCATTAAAATTCCAAAGCCATTCTTCACAGAAATAGAAGCACAAAAAGCCTTGAATAGCCAAAATAATTTTGAGCAATAAAAATAAAGCCATAGAAGCCGGGCGCACGCCTTTAATCCCAGCACTCGGGAGGCAGAGGTAGGAGGATCGCCAGGAGTTCGAGGCCACCCTGAGAATACAGAGTGAGTTCCAGGTCAGCCTGGGCTAGAGCGAGACCTTACCTCGAAAAACAAAAATAAATAAATAAATAAAAATAAAATAAAATAAATAAATAAAGCCATAGTAACAAAAACAGCATGGTACTGACACAAAAACAAACATGTAGATCAGTGGAACAGAACAGAGGACCCAGATGTTAGTCCAGGCAGTTACAGCCATCTGATATTTGACAAAAATGCCAAAAATATTCATTGGAGAAAAGACAGCCTCTACAAGCGGCCTTTTGGCTAAGATCAAGTGTAGTATCTGTTCTTATCAGAAGTGGTGACAATATATTAAATGGATTTTTGGAGCTGGGAGTTGGAATAGGAGCTTGCTCTATATGACCTGGTATTGCAGTACCTCCAGGATATTGCAAAAAAAAAAAAAAAAAAAAAAGTGGCCTGGGAAAATTGGATATCTATATGTAGAAGGATATTAAAAATGGTACTGTCTTTCTCCATGCATAAGAATCAAGTCCAAATGGATCAGGGACCTTAATATCAGACCTGAAATTCTATATCTGCTAGAGGAAAAAGTAGGAGAAACCCTTCAACATATCGACATAGGCAATTACTTTCTGAATATAACCCCAATTTCTCAGGAAATACAACCACTAATTGGGCTGGAGAGATGGCTTAGTAGTTAAGGTGCCTGCAAAGCCTAAGAACACCTGTTCAAATCTCCAGGCCCCACGTTTAACCAGACACAAAAAGTGATGTAAGCACGCAATGTCACACGTGCACAAAGGGGTGCACACATCTGGAGTTCATTCACAGCAGCTGAGAAGCCCTGGCATGCCCATTCTCTCTCTGCCTCTTCCTCTCTGTCTCTGTCTCTCAAAAAAAAAAAAAAAAAAAGAACCAATCAACCAGTGGGATCTCAAGAAATTACAAAGCTTTTGTACAACAAAGGACACTGTGAAAAAAGCAAAGAGAAAACCTATAGAATGGAAGAAAATCTTTGCCAGCTAGACATCTGACAGAGGATTAATATCCGGAATATGCAAAGAATTCAAAAAACAAAACAATACGAAATCAAACAACCCAATTAAAAAATGGGCTATGATGGGCTGGAGAGATGGCTTAGCGGTTAAGGCGTGCCTGTGAAGCCTAAGGACCCAGGTTCGATTCTCCAGGTCCCACGTAAGCCAGATGCACATGGTGGCGCATGCATCTGGAGTTCGTTTGCAGTGGATAGAGGCCCTGGTGTGCCCATTCACACTCTCTCTCTCCTCCCAGCTCTGTATCTCTAACAAATAAATAAAAAAAATTTTAAAAATGGGCTATGGAACTAAGTAGAGATTTCTCAAAGGAAGAAATACAGATGGAATATAAACATCTAAAAAAGTGTTCTACATCCTTAGCCATCAGGGAAATGCAGATTAAAACTACTTTGAGATTCCATCTCCCTCCTGTCAGAATGACTACCATTAAGAAAACAAATGGCAAGGATGCGGAAAAAGAGGAACCCTTCTACTCTGTTGGTTGGAATGTAGTCTTGTATAGCCATTGTGGAAATCAGTGTGGAGGTGCTTGAGAGAGCTAAAAATAGATTTGCCATATGACCCAGCTGTAGCACTCCTGGGCATATATCCTAATGACTTATCTCACTACCCTAGAGATATTTGCATAACCACGTTTATTGCTGCTCTATTCACAATAGCTAGGAAATGGAACCAGCCTAGATAACTCTCCACAGATTAATGGATAATAAAGATGTGGTACATTTACACAATGGAGTTCTATTCAGCAGTAAAGAAAAATGAAAGTATGAAACCGGGTGTGGTGGTGCACGCCTTTAATCCCAGCACTTGGGAGGCAGAGGTAGGAGGATCACCGTGAGTTCAAGGCCAGCCTGAGACTACATAGTGAATTCCGGGTCATCCTGAGCTAGAGTGAGACCCTACTTCAAAAAACCAAGTAAATAAATAAATAAAATGAAAGCATGAAATTTGCTGGGAAATGGGTGGATCTAGAAAGGATTATAGTAAGTGAAGTAACCCAGGCCCAGAAAGTCAAAAGTTTTATGTTCTCTCTCATATGTGGATCCTAGCTACAAATGTTTAGACTGTGTGTGAGCTAGAACCAAAAAATTGGTAGCAGAAGCCAGTAAGCTGGAAAAAAGCTATAAGGGAGGGACTTTAGGGGATGGTATTGTATATGCGTTAATAGAAGAACAGATTACAGGGAGTGGAATGCCCTAAGTGAGGCCAGTAGAAGAGATTAAGAGAAGGGTGGGGAGGGTCAATCAAAATTCAAGATACTCTTAATAAAACATGTGAAAGCCTACTTCTTTGGATAATGGCACATCCAGAAGCCATAGATGGCTCCTAGAAAATTTTCAGTGCCTACCAGTGAGTTGTTGGCTAGGGAGGTCCCTGCTGCCTCCAAATCATTACAGGCTATTGCCAAGGCCCTTGGTTTCCCATGAGTAACAGATTATTATTGCTGAAGACTTCACATGTGTGGGCAACAAGATCACTGAAAAATTAAGCTTGTGCTGAGCTGAAAACCTTCTCCCTGTAGACCAGCCAACTGAAAGCTGGAAAAAGCTACACTGCATGCAGCCCTATGGGAGACAGAAGTCAGCCCGTGAAAACAGTGGACCCTGGAAGCCTCAAGTTTGGTCAGACAGGCCAAATGACTGAACGGGTGTAATAGTGGCATGTTTACTCTGGGGGAAACTAACTGCTTTCTAATTGGACTGGAGGTCCACTCCAAGAAAGGGAATACATGCCTGGTACTGAAATCCTAATTAAATGCCTATGGTAGGAGAGGTCATGAGCATTAGGAGTATAATGCCTGCTCTTGTCTGGCTAAATGCATATATTATGCTCAGCAAACTGCCCTATAAGCAGTTTACCTAATGTTCATATCCATATATTAATGCTACCCTCAGTTTTGGTTAAAGAAACTTCTTTGCAGATGGTAGCGACCAGTGGGATGACCCAAAAGGCAACATAATGCTAAGAAGAAGTGACGGAGAAGTGTTCAGCACTGAAAGATCTCTATCATACCCTCAAAGGCTCAGAGTCCATTACGGAAGAGTTGGCAGAAAGAATGTAAGAGCCAAAGGAAGGATAGGACTGCTTGCAAAGCAATTGTCCAGACAGAAACTGGCCTCAATATCCATGACTTTGCAGTGCCTAGTACTACTTTCACAAGACCGTTATAACAGGAAAAGATGATGACATCAAAATAAAAGAGAGACTAATGGAGAAATGGAGGGCATATGATGGAGAGTAGATTTGTGATGAGGAAAGGGAGGGAAGGGAGGGAAATATCATGGTTTATTGTCTGTAAGTATGAAAGTTGTCAATAAAAAAATGTACCCCCCCCCCCAAGCTGGGCATGGTGGCTCACGCCTTTAATCCCAGCACTCGGGAGGCAGAGGTAGGAGGATCGCCATGAATACAAGGCCACCCTGAGACTACATAGTGAATTCCAGGTCAGCCTCAGCTAGGGTGAGACCCTACCTCGAAAAACAACAACAACAAAATGCCCCCCCCCCAAAGAATTAGTCAATCAAACCTAAGAGTCCTATCTGGGAAAACAAGTCAACAAAGGAAATAGCCCTGTTCTAGTTGCATTCTTTTTTCTCTTTCTTCCCTCATTCTCTGCCCTGCTTGCCCCTTCCCCTTAAATACTCAGTTCAGCTGCATCTGAGCATAGCAGCCTCAACCCCACTGACCATCCTTCACTATATGCCTGCTCTCCAATAAAGAACAGCCTGCTGGTGAGGTCGTTGCTCTAGTTGGTTCTGTCCTGACTCTGATCCAACATTAGTCACCTGATTTATCAGAGTATGGAGTTGGTATTGCCTGTAAGAAAAGGTCCAACAAAAGGCAAGGGAAGCCGGGCGTGGTGGCGCACACCTTTAATCCCAGCGCTCAGGAGGCAGAGGTAGGAGGATTCCCATGAGTTTGAGGCCACCCTGGTCATAGTCAATTCCAGGTCAACCTGGACTAGAGTGAGACCCTGACTCGAAACCCCCCCCACACACACACACACAGAGGCAAGGGAGAAAAAAAGGAGGGAGGGTGGAGCACAGGAAGGTAGTCAGTTTTGGGTTATCTCGGTCCATGGTTTACAATGGAGGATCATAATACATAGCTTTTGGGATCTAAGATTTTTTTTAATATTTTATTTATTTATTTATTTATTTATTTATTTATTTATTTATTTATTTGAGAGAAAGAGGCACAGAGAGAGAGAGAGAGAATGGGCCTCCAGCCACTGCAAACGAACTCCAGATGCATGTGCCCCCTTGTGCATCTGGCTAACATGGGTTCTGGAGAGTTGAACTGGGATCCTTTGGCTTTGCAGGCAAAGGCCTTAACCGCTAAGCCATCTCTCCAGCCTGGGATCTAAGATTTTAATTGGATTGGCCATAGAGATATTCCAGCCTGAAAGCCACTGACGTTTTGAAAACCCATGGAGGGTGAAAGTACAGAGTCATCAGGTATCCCAGAGCAATTGTTTCTGGCCTGAGGCTCCCAGGGCTGCTTTCTGAGGACAAGATAAAGGAGCTTGGTCTGTCTATCCCAGGTAGCTTAGGAAATGAGATGGACACTGACTCACCATTGTCTTGGGCTAAAGATGGTCCAGTGTTGTATGATCCAGTGGATATGGTGACTGGCCCCTCTATGTCTGGAGCTGGGAGCAGGGAGGAGGAGCTTTTAGGCAAGACAATTACCCTACTGGGCTGAAGACGATTTCCTCCAGCCACCTGAAAGTTTTGAGAACCCACCAAAGAGTAGTCTCAGCCTCACAGTCCTGCCTGAGGGAGTTGCAATTCTCATGCAATTCACCATGGTGAAAGAGAGAGAGAAAACAGGGTGGGAATCGAGGACACCTCAGCAACTAGGGGTTAGCCCCAGACAAGCTGCCACTGCACTTTGCTCCCTGGGTTGCCAGAAGGCCCCCAATCTGAGCACTTGCCCAAGTTACCGCAGAATTTGTTAGGAAAAGCAGGGAAAGAAACAAGAGGGAAGGTCCAGCTCAACAGCAGACTTTATCTGGTGTATCCTGAGAAAGCCTCTGACCAACAGGTCATAAAGCCTCCTCCCTCAGGATGGACAGATGGCTTAGCAGTTAACGTACTTGCCTGCAAAGCCAAAGGACTCAGGTTCAATTCTCCAGGACCCATATAAGCCAGATGCACAAGGTGGCACATGCATTTGGAGTTTGTTTGCAGTGGCTAGAAGCCCTGGCATGCCCAGTCTGTCCCTCCCTTTCTCTCTCTCTTTCAAATAAATAAATAAAAATGAAGTCAAAAGCCTTCTCCCTTATAGACTATGGGATACTATAGGTTGGAGGGAGTCATTGTAATTCTTTGGTTACAGGGTGGTCTTTCTTGCCTCAGGGCTTAGGCCACTTCAGGGAAGTGATAATCAGACAGGTGGTTTGTGCCAGGAAAGTGATAATGGGGATGATGGCCCAGGTTCTAGGAATGTGATAATTGGGAGGGGTGGTTGGGTCACTCTTGGCAGTCAGAGTCCAAAGATGGAGTCATTCTTGTTCTAACAACTGTGAGTTTGAGACCAGCCTGGAGCTACAGAGTGAGTTCCAGGTCATACTGGGATATAGTGAGACCCTACCTAAAAAAAACAAAACAAAGAGAGGAGTGAGCCAGGTATGGTGGTACACACCTTTAATTCCAGCACTCTGGAGGCAGAGGTAGAGGATCACTGTGAGTTCAAGGCCACCCTGAGACTACAAGTGAATTCCACTTCAGCCTGGGCTAGAGCAAGACCCTACCTTGAAAATCCCCCACCCCCAAAAAAGGAGGACAACAAATGAGAATTGGTAGTGGGATCAGGGGACTATTGACTGATAAGGGACACCAGGAAACCATTCAGAATGATGGGAAGTGCTATCTTTTTGTCTTTTGTGTGTGTGAGTACAGATGGGCACATGCACATGAGGAGGTCCTCGCCTTCTACCTTGTTTGAGGCAGGGGCTCTCGTTGTTCACTGCTGCATGTACCAGGCTTGCTGACCTGCGAGTTTCTGATGATTCTTCTGTCTCCACCTCACATCTTGCCATAGGAGCTCTGAGGTTACAGATGCATGCTGCTATGTCTAGCTTTACATGGATGTAGTAGCGTCCCCACTAGGGCCTCTTAGCATCTCCCCAAACAGGGACTTTTGATCAGTTTTATTCCAGGCATAAATTCCCTTCCAAGGAACAGGCCTCAAATATAATCAGAAAGTGTTTGGTTAACAGTTATGGCACTATTACACTAGTGGACACATCTTGTCTGGCTGGTCAGTTGTGTAGCTCACAGGGTCCAGTGTTGGTTAAGACTATTGATGAGAGCCGGGCGTGGTGGTGCACGCCTTTAATCCCAGCATTCGGGAGGCAGAGGTAGGAGGATCGCCTTGAGTTCAAGGCCACCCTAAGACTACATAGTGAATTCCAGGTCAGCCTGGGCCAGAGTGAGACCCTACCTCAAAAAAAAAAAAAAAGACTATTGATGACTTCCCTCTTGCAGCAGCCTGCATGGTACTTTCCAGCACTGTGACAGCTAGCCAGCAGCAAAGAGGCTTTCAGCTTAATTCCAGGTTGATTTCTCTGTGTCCTTTTGATTTCTCTGTGTCCTTCAATTGAAACATGCGGTATTTCAACAACAGTCTGCCACCCCCTTTTAAAAAATATTTATTTATTTTCAAGGAGAGAGAAGAGAGAAGAAAGACAGAGAAAATGGGTGTGCCAGAGCCTCCAACTGCTGCAAATGAACTCCAGAAACATGTGCCACTTTGGGCATCTGGCTTTATGTGGGTACTGGAGAATTGAATCAAGGTAGTTAGGCTTTGCAGGCAAGTTCCTTAAGTGCTAAGGCACCTCTCCAGCCCTTGTTTTACTTTATTTTATTATTTTATTTTATATTTTGAGGTAGGGTCTCACTCTAGTCCAGGCTGACCTGAATTTACTATGTAGTCTCAGGTGGGCCTCAAGCTCACAGTGATCCTCTTACTTCTGCCTCCTGAGTGCTGGGATTAAAGGTGTGCACCACCATACCACACCCTTGTTTTATTTTATTGGTTTTTCGAGGTAGGGTCGAGGTAGGGTCTTGCTCTAGCTCAGGCTGACCTGGAATTCACTGTGTAGTCTCAGGGTGGCCTCTAACTCACTGCAATCCTCCTACCTCTGCCTCCCGAGTGCTGGGATTAAAGGCATGTGCCATCATGCCCGGCTCTCTTTGTTTGTTTTTTTTAATTTTAATTTTAATTTTTTTTGGTCTTTCGAGATAAGGTCTCACTCTAGCCCAGGCTAACCTGGAATTCACTATGTATTCTCAGGGTGGCCTCGAACTCATGGGGATCCTCCAACCTCCGCCTCCCGAGTGCTGGGATTAAAGGTGTGCACCACCACGCCCCGCTCTCTTGTTTTATTTGTGAGGCAGGGTCTCATTTCAAGCCAGTTTGACCTGGAATTCATTATGTAGTCCAGATTGGCCTCAAACTCACGATGATCCTCTTACCTCAGCCTCCCAAGTACTGGGACTTGGGCATGCACCACCACGCCTGGCTGCCCCTTCTTGATGTTCATGATTCAAATCAAATGTAACCTCTCTCCTGCCATTCCAGCTTGTCATACACATAGTTGTCATTTGTTCTACATTTTTGCCTGTGTGCCCCATGGTTTGTCACTGCTATATTCCTAGGGAGCCAACAATTGCTAGTAGGTCTGTAAATGGGATAGGTGTGGGCCCACACACAGGCCTCTCTCAATTGTGACCACTAGGGGGTGCATACAGGTAAGAAATAGCTGTTGCTGTTCAGAGATCAAGGTGGCCTGGCAGGGTAAGGACAGTGCCAGACCCTGCTTCTCTTCTTGGGCATTCTTGCTGCAGCCTGACAGTGACAAATGTGGAAACTGAGGCTTGGAAAGGTTACAGGTTCTTTTAGATCCCTATTGCCATATTTTTGCCAGCCATACACACATGAAGGGGTACAGGTGCCAGGGGCCCTGGCTAGGAGGAATGCTTGCCAGACACCAATACCCATCATATACTGTCCAGGAGAACCAACTAAGGGCAAGCTAGAGTCAGGTGGATCCTCCAGAATTCACAGAAGGTGGCACTTGGAGTGAGCAGGGGAACCACTGTCTAAAGTTTGGGTTTTTTTTTTTTTATAAATTAACTTTTGTACTGACAACATCCATAATTCCTTCCCTCCCCCTTCCCACTTTTCCCTTTGAAACACCACTCTCCATCATATCCCCTCCCCCTCTCAATCAGTCTCTCTTTTATTTTGGTGTCATCATATTTTCCTCCTATTATGATGGTCTTGTGTAGGTAGTGTCAGGCACTGTGAGGTCATGGATATCCAGGCCCTTTTGTGTCTGGAGGAGCACTCTGTAAGGAGTCCTACTCTTCCTTTGGCTCTTACATTCTTTCCACCATCTCTTCTACAATGGACCCTGAGCCTTGGAAGATGTGTTAGAGATATTTCAGTGCTGAGCACTCCTCTGTCACTTTTTCTCAGCACCAAGGTGCCTTCTGAGTCATCCCAAGGTCACTGCCATCTGAAAAGAGAAGGTTCTCTAACCAAAAGTGAGAGTGGCATTAATATATGAGTCTGAACATTAAGAGAAGTGTTTACTGGGCAGTTTGGTGAGCATAGTATATACATTTAACCAGACAGCAGTAAACGTTACACCCGTAGGGCTCATGACTACCCCACTGTAGGTTTTCAGGACCAGGCATGTATTCCCTCCTGTGGAGCAGGACTCCAGTCCAATTAGAGAGCAGTTGGTTTCTCCCATAACAGACATGCCACTATTGCACTCGTTGGCTCATTTGGTCTGGCTGGCCAAATTTAAGGCTTGCAGTGTCCACTGTTGAATATCTCCACTGGTGATTTCTTTCTCTCCCCCTTGATCTGCATGCAATGTAGCTTTTTCCAGCTTTCTATCAGCTGGTCCACACAAAGGAGGTTTTCAGTTCAGCTTCAGCCAGAGTTCTCAGTGACCTTGCGGCCCAAGTATGTGGAGTCTGCAATAGGGTCTTACCATTTATTCCTGGTGGGAAACCAAGAGCCTTGGAAATGGACTGTAATGTTTTGGGGCATCAGGGACCTCCCCGGTCAACAACTCACTGGAAGGTATTCCCATCCCTGGCACTGAAAATGTTCTACTAATAATCTATGGTTTCTGGATGTTCCATTGTCCAAAAAAGTAGGTTTCCATGGTTGAGCAAGTATCTCTAAGGTAGTGAGTCAAGTCCTTAGGATATATGCCCAGGAGTTGTTTAGCTGAGTCATATGGGAAATCAATTTTTAGCTGTCTCAGGAACCTCCACACTGATTTCCACAATGGCTGTACCAGATTGCCTTCCCACCAAATGTGTAGAAGGGTTCCTCTTTTTCCGCATCCTTGCCAGCATTTATTGTACTTCTTTTGTGAAAAGGTCAGTTTCTTGGAGGCAACAAATTGAAGGATCCTGCTTTTTAACCCAGGCTGCAAACCTGTGTCTTTTGGTTGAAGCATTGAGGCCATTCATCTTAACATTTATTATTGAAAGATGTGTATTTTTGCTCTTTTTCTTGTTTTGTAATTCCTCCAGTTTTATCTTTGGTCTGTTGTATTAACTTGAGTATGGTTAGTTTTTTCCAGGTTCCTTATCTGTGTGTTTTTCTTTCTCTTCAGCTTGGAGGATCCTTTCAAGAGTTTTCTGTAGAGCTGGTTTGGCCTTCATATATTCCTTTAGCCTGCTTTTGTTGCGGAATGTTCTTATTTCTCTAGCTTTGCAGGATAAAGTAATCTTGGTTGATAGTTGCTATTTTCAGAACTTGGAATACATCATCCCAAGCCCTTCTGGCTTTTAAAGTTTGTTTTGAGTAATCTACTGTGATACTGATGGGTTTGCCTTTGTATGTGACTTGATTTTTCTCTCCAACTGCTTTCAATATATTTTCTTTGCTTTTCATGTTTTCTAGTTTAATTATAATATGACAGTGAGAAGTTCTTTCCTGATTTTGTCCATTTGGCATTCTATAGGCTTCCTGTATCTGTACTGCCATCACTTTGCCTACTTGGGGGAGGTTTTCATTTATGATTTTGTTGAAAATACCTGTTATGCCTTTGGAATGAATTTCTTCTCCTTCTACTGTGCCCTGAATTCTTATGTTTGATCTCTTCATAGTGTCCCAAATGTCTTGAAATTTCCATTCATACCTTTCTAGTAGTTTGTATTTCTCTTTGTTGGACTGTATTAGATCTGCCACCTGGTCTTCTACTTTAGATATTCTGTCCTCTCCTTGATCCATTCTACTGGTGAGACTTTCTACAAAGTTTTCTATTTGGCTTACTCTGTTTTTCATTTCTAATATTTCTGATTGGTATTTTTTCATTATTTCTATTTCCTTACTTGTGTTTTTTTATTTATTTTATTAGAGACAGAGAGAGAGATTGAAAATGGGTGTTCCAGGACCTCTAGCCACTGCAAACGAACTCCAGACACGTGCACACCCTTGTACATCTGGCTTATGTGGGACCTGGAGAATCAAACCAGGGTCCCTAGGCTTCACAGGCATGTGCCTTAACCACTAAGCCATTTCTCCAGCCCTGCCGCCTGTGCTGCCCATCCGGCAGGCTTGCAGATCGGGGCTGCTGGCACCTAAGTGGGATTCTGGCCAGTTTTCTCCTTTCTGGAAGATCTTGGTTTCTCCTGCTTCTCTGCTGTAGTTGATAATAACTTACATACCTTCACTTTTCAGTACAAGAGTGTATTTTGCTGTGTTTCTGTTTATTTCCCTCCTTAGGCTGCTTTGGTGTGGCTAGATGCCAGCATCTTACCCAGAAGTCCCCTCTGTCTAAAGTTGCCATAGACATGACATGTGTGACCTTAAGCAGGCTCCTTACTCTCTCTGGGCCACTTTCTATGTCCACTAGGGCTTCTGCATACCAATTTGTTTGAAGAAAAAGTTTCTAGAAGAAGAAAAACATACCCATCAGGGAAATGCAATTTAAAAATACTTTGAAGCTGGGCATGGTGACGCACGCCTTTAATCCCAGCACTTGGGAGGCAGAGGTAGGAGGATCACCGAGAGTTTGAGGCCACCCTGAGACTACATAGTGAATTCCAGGTCAGCCTGGACCAGAGTGAGACCCTACTTCGCAAAAAAAAAAAAAAAAAAAAAAAAAAAACTTTGAGATTCCATATCACTCCTGTCAGAATGCCTATAATCAAGGAAACAAATGATAGTAAATGTTGGTGAGGATGCAGAAAAAGAGGAACATGTCTGCACTGTTGGTGGGAATGTAATCTGGTTCAGCCAGTGTGGAGGTTCCTGAGACAGCTAAAAATAGATTTACCATATGACCTAGCTATACCACTCCTAGGCATATATCCTAATGACTCTTCTCACTACCTTAGAGATACTTGCACATCCATGTTTATTGCCACTCTATTCACAATAGCTAAGCAACAGAACTAGCCTAGATGCCCCTCTACTGATTAGTGGATAATGAAGTGGATAATTAATGGATTATGGATAATGAAGTGGATAATTAGTCAATTATGAAATTTGTAGGGAAATGGATGGACCTGGAAAGAAGGTAACTCCTTTAGTGAGGTAACTCAGGCCCAGAAAGTCAAGCACCACATATTCTCTCTCATATTTAGATCCTAGCTATAAATGTTTGGACTTGTATGTGAGTTGAAATAAAATTCAGTAGCAGGGGCAGTAAGCTAGAAAGGGAATATAAAGGAGGGAGGAGACAGGGGGTGATTTAAGGGGATAGTATCGTATATATGTAAGTAGAACAGATTACTGGGGGTGGAAAGACCTAAGTGAGGTCAAGGGAAGAGACTGAGTAAAGGAAAGGTAGGAAGAGGGTTAATCAAAATCTAAGAGGGTATGACTAAGTCATATGGAAACCTACATTTTTGGACAGAAGCCATAGATTGTTACTAGAAAGTTTTCAGTGCAAGGGATGGGATACCTTCTAGTGAGTTGTTGGCCAGGGAGGTCCCTGATACCACCAAACATTATAGGCCATTGTGGAGGCCTTTTATTTCCCACCAGGAATAGATGTTAAGACCCTATTACTGAAGAATCCACATGCTTGGGCTGCAAGGTCACTGAGAAATCTTGCTGGAGCTGAGCTGAACACCTCCTCCATATAGACCAGCTGACAGAAAGCTGGAAAAACTACGCTGCATGCAGCTCCATGGGAGAGAGTGAATTCACCAGTAGAAATAAACATAAGCTGGGTGTGGTGGTGCATGCCTTTAATCCCAGGACTTGGGAGGCAGAGGTAGGAGGATTGCCATGAGTTCAAGTCCACCTTGAGACTACATAGTGAATTCCAGATAAGCCTGAGCTAGAGTGAGACATTAGACCCTACCTCAAAAAAAAAAAAAAAAAAAAAGAAAGAAAGAAAGAAAGAAAGAAAAGAAAAGAAAAGAAAAGAAAAGAAAAAAAGAAAAGAAAAGAAAAGAAAAGAAAAGAGAAACAACAATGGACACTACAAGCCTTAAATTTGGCCAGCTAGGCCAAATGAGCCAATTGTGCAATAGTGGCATGTCTGTTAGGGGAACCAACTGCTCTCTCATTGGACTGGAGGCCCCTCCACGGGAGGCAATACATGCCTGATATTGAAAACAAATGATGGGCGTAGTCCTGAGCCCTAGGGGTGTAACATCTGCTGGTGTCTGCTTAAATGTACATATTATGCTCACCAAACTGCCTGGTAAACACTTCTCATAATGTTCATTCCCATATATTAAAGCTACTCTCACTTTTGGTTAGAGAAACTCTTTTCAGATGGCAGGGTCCTTAGGATGACTCAGAAGGCACTATGGTGCTGAGAAGTGGCAGAGGAGTGCTGAGCACTGAAACATCTCCATCACGCCTTCCAAGGCTCAGGGTCCATTGTGGAAGAGGGGGCAGAAAGAATGTAAGAGCCATAAGAAGGGTAGATCTCCCGAGAATGCACTCTTCCAGACACAAAATGGCCTGAATATCCATGACCTCGCAGTACCTGACACGACCTACACAAGACCATCATAACAGATGGAAAAGATGATGGCATCAAACATGAAAGAGAGACAGATTGAGAGGGGGAGGGGATATGAGGAAGAGTGGAGTTGCAAAGGAGAATGTGGGGGGAGGGAATTACATAGTTTGTTGCCTATAATTATGGAAGTTGCCAATAAAAAATAAAATAAGAAGAAAAATCCTATATTGTCTACCGAATGAGAATAGCACCATTGTCAAAGAGCCAAGATTCTTTTGTCCTACGTTAACCTTTATTTTTGTCATACTGAGGGTCAAATGGAGGGCTTTGCACATGATAGGCAAGCACTGTACCACTGAACTACTCACTAGTCCTCATGATCCTGTTACATGGAGCACAGGTGATGACATAGCCGATACACTGTTCTGTTTTTATTGGTTTTTCTTTAAAAAAATATGTTTTATTTATTTATTTTATTTATTTATTTATTTATTTATTTATTTATTTATTTGAGAGAGAGAAAGAGGTAGAGAGAGAGAATGGGTATGCCAGGGCCTCCAGCCACTGCAAAGGAACTCCAGATGCATGTGCCCCCTTGTGCATCTGGCTTATGTGGGTCCTGGAGAATCAAACCAGTATCCTTTGGCAAATGCCTTAACGGCTAAGCCATCTCTCCAGCCCTTTATTGTTTTTAATTAAAAAAAAAAACACCAGGTGTGTGGTGCACACCTTTAATCCCAGCACTTGGGAGGCAGATGTTGGACTATCACATTGAGTTCAAGGCCACCCTGAAACTACATAGTAAATTCCAGGTCAACATGGACTAGAGCATGACCCTACCTAGAAAAAAAGATTTCCCTCCTCCCAAAAAGGGTTTTATACATTTTTATTTGCATGCACATATGTGTGCCCACCAGGGTTTCTTGCTGCCACAAAAGGAACAGCATGTGCATGTGCCAGTTTTTGTGTTTAGCTATATGTGGATAAGGGGGAATTGAACTCAGGGCAAGGAGATTTTGCAATCAAGTGCCTTTAACTGCCAAGCCATCTTTCCAAACTGTTTTAGTTTTAGTTTATTATTTTCCCTATTCTCAAAGCAGCAGCAACATCTATATCCTCCTTTATGCCCTTGTCACTCAAATGTGTTTTTTGTTTGTTTTGGTTTTTTGAGGTTGGGTCTCACTCTAGTCCAGACTGACCTGGAATTCACTATGTAGTCTCAGGGTGGCCTTGAACTCAGTATGTTCCTCCTACCTCTGCCTCCTGAGTGATGGGATTAAAGGCGTGAGCCACCACAACTGGCTAAAAGTTTTTTTTTAATAAATATTTTTGTTTATTTATTTGCAAGCAGAGATGGGAAAGAGAATGAGGGAGGGAGAGAATGGGCACATTAGGGTCTCCAACCACTTGCAAACAAACTCCAGACACATGCACCACCATGTGCATCTGGCTTACGTGGGTACTGGAGGATAGAACCTGGGTCCTTAGGCTTCAAAGGCAAACTCCTTAACCACTAAGCCATCTCTCCAGCCCCTCAAACTTTTTTCCCCCCTGAGGTAGGGATTCACTACAGAGTCTAAAGGTGGTCTTGAACTCACAGCGATCCTCCTTACCTCTGCCTCCCAAGTGCTAGGATTAAAAATGTGCACAGCCTCAAATGTTTTTATTGAAATAGAATGTGCCACAGAATATGTCAAATACCACCTTTTCTTCCAGTGCTGCCACTCCTAAAGCAGGGCCCTACCTCCGAGCCTCGCCCCCTCCTCATTGGGATTCTAGGCGGGGCTCCACCTCCCAGTCACACCCCCAGCCCCTGTGCCTCTTGAGGATGGTTTGAAAGCCAGTTTGGCCATGTACAGGATGTTGAGGAGCCATGAAAAGTTTTAGGTATCTCAGCTTCCTCTGGTGACTGAGGGCACAGGGGATATCTGAGTCAGGAGGGAAGAGGTCAGGAGCCTGAGGAGGGATGCAGGGGTGATGATGGTGTCAGGAGATTTGGTCCTGGCCAGGGTGGTGGGTGATGGAGAGAGGTGGTGAGGCTTGAGGGTACTATTGAAACACTGAAGACCCCAGGGCTTCAGGGTGGCGAGACCAAGATCAGGAAATACAGTTCCTCAAAAATACCACATTGAGCATTCACGTGGGCCACAAAATGAACAGATACAATCAGAAATGCATTGCCACACACTCAGACACACACCACACACCTTATCATGCAGACACACAGTACATACCACACTACACAGACACACACCACACAGACGATAGACAGCACACACAGACACCTGGGCATAGCCGTTCTGTACAAGCACATACATAGAAACACATGCTTGCACCTCCTCACATACACATTTCACAAACACAGGTATAACAAGCACAAGTCCACAGTGACTTCTAGCCCCCAGAGTGACACAGATCCCACAGTGACAGAGACAAGCACACGCCACACAGAAAGATAAGCACACATAGCACTCACAGCACACGGAGACTAACTGCATGCCAAGATGCACACACATCCCACAGACCCTGCAGAGGAGACCATGGCAGGCCCACAGTACACAGGGCAGCCAAGCCACACAGTGGGATGGACAGGGTCAGGCCAAACCCTGAAGCTCATGTACACAAAGAAGCAGAGCTGCTCCCCCCTCACCTTCAAAACTGAAAGACCACATGAAAAATGTATTTTTGTGCCTTGTGTCTGCCTTCTCTCACTTAACATATTTGTCTTTGTTTTTGTTTTGTTTTTCAAGGTCAGGTCTTGCTCTAGCCCAGGCTGACTTGGAATTCACTCTGCAGTCTCAAGCTTGTCTTGAACTCACAGAGATCCTTCCTTGGCTTTCTGAGCGCTGGGATTAAAGGCATGCGCCACCATGCCCAGACTGTTTTTTGTTTGTTTGTTTGTTGTTGTTGTTGTTAGCTTGTTTGTTTGTTTTGTTTTAGGGTTTAAAAGAACAAAGTTTATTTCAAGGTAAGAGGAAAAGAGAGCACAGAGAATAGACTCTTCTGTGAGGAAGGGATTCCAGAACTGGAACATCCTTGGTTTTTTTAAAATATTATTTATGTATTTTTTTATTTGAGAGAGAGAGAACGAGAATGAGTGCACCAGGGCCTCCAGCCCCTGCCAAAGGAACTCCATATGCATGGGCTGGAGAGATGGCTTAGCGGCTAAAGACACTTGCCTGCAAAGCCTGGACCCAAGTTCAATTCTCCTGGTTCCATGTAAGCCAAATGCACATAGTGGTGCATGCATCTGGAGTTCATTTGCAATGGTTAGAGACCCTGGCACATCCATCCTCTCTTTCTCTCTCTCTCTTTATCTCTATCTCCCTTTCCCTCTCCTTCCCTCTGTCTCTAATAAATAAAAAGGAATTCCAGATGCATGCACCACCTTGTGCATCTGGCTTACATGGGTCCTGGGGAATTGAACCTGGGTACTTAGGCTTTGAAGGCAAATGCCTTAGCCACTGAGCCATCTCTCCAGCCCCCTGTTTTGTTTTTTGAGGCAAGATCTCACTCTATAGCCTAGGCTCCCTTTAAACTCACTTGTATCCTCCTATCTCAACCTCAATTCTGGCATTACAGGTTTGTACCACCATATCTGCACACTTATCCTAACTTTTAGGTTCTTCTATGTGGTCGTGTGTGTCATAACTTTAATCCTTTTTATGGCTATATAATATTCCCTCATGGACCACATGTGTGTACCTGTTCATTTATCCGTTGGCACTTGAGTCTTTCTCACTTCTATGAACTTTTTAGTTTATACTATGACATGGGATTGCAGGAGCACATGGTGATTCCTTTAGGTAAATCATCCATTTCTACTTAAAAGAAAAATGAGGGGCTGGAGGGATGGCTGAGTGGTTGAGCATTTGCCTGCTTCGATTCCCAGGTTCGATTCCCCAGGACCCACGTTAGCCAGATGCACAAAGTGGCACATGCGTCTGAAGTTCATTTGCAGTAGCTAGAAGCCCTGGCACACCCATTCTCTCTCCCTCTTTCTCTGTCAAATAAATAAATAAATAAAAAGAAGAAAAGAAAAATGAACTGGAGAGATGGCTTAGCAGTTAAGTCAAAATACAGGGTCTTGCTATGCAGCCTAGGCTAGCCTGGAACTTGTGATTCTCCTTCCTCAGCCTTCCAAGTGCTGGAATGATACACCCTGCTGGCTATTTGCTTCAACCTCTTGCTTCTTCCTACTCATAAGTGAGCTGTGAACAGCCCTACCAGAGGCCCTTGTGCCTCACTTGCTCCTCAAATTCATCTGAGACAATGGTATTTTTGTTTTTTGTTGAGAGACAGGCTCTCAAGAGACAGGGTCTTGGGTAGCCTAGGCTGGCTTTGATCTCTCTATGTAGTTGAGGATGATTTTGAACTCCTGATTCTCCTGCCTCTGCCTCCCAAGTGCTGAGATGACAGGCATGTACATGTACCACCATGCCTGGTGGCAATGACGTGTGTGTGTGTGTGTGTGTGTGTGTGTGTGTGTGTGTGTACCTGGGTGCAAACACACATACTCAGTATGCACATGTGTGGGCCAAAGGAAAATATTGGGTATTCTCCTCCATCATTCTTTTTTTAAATTTTTAAAAAATATTTTATTTATTTATTTGCAAGCACAGAGAGACAGAGAATGGACACAAAAGGGCCTTCAGCCACTGCAAACAAACTCCAGATGCATGCATCACCTTGTGCATCTGTCTTTATGTGGGTACTGGGGGATTGAACTCAGGACATTAGGCTTTGCAGCCAAACCTCTGAGCCATCTCTCCAGTCCCTCCATCACTTTGTTATCTTATTTCCCTTGATGAACTTGGAGCTGCTGTTCTTTACTTACACTGGCTGACCAGGAAACCCTAGCAATCTCCTGACTCTGCCTCTCCCTCTCATAGCATTGGGATCAAATGCAGGATCTTTTTTTTTAATTTTTGTTTATTTATTTGCAAACAGAGAGAGAGAGATAGAAGAGATGCAGACAGAGAGAGAATGGGCATGGCATGCCAGGGCCTGTAGCCACTGCAAACGAACTCCAGATGCATGTGCCCCTTGTACATCTGGCTTACATGGGTCCTGGAGAATCGAACCGGGATCCTTTGGCTTTGCAGGCAAACACCTTAACCACTAAGCCATTCCTCCAGCCCCAAATACAGGTTCTTATGCTTGCTTGATGAGCACCCTTACCAACTGAGCCATCTCCCCAGACCCTGGCAATGAATTTTTTTTTTTGAGGTAGGGTTTCTGTCTAGCCCAGGCTGACATGACTTCTCTATGTAGTCTCAGGGTGACCTTGAACTCATGGCAATCGTATCTCTGCCTCCTAATGCTAAGATTAAAGATGTGCGCCACCACGCCCAGCAACTTTTTTTTTTGAAGCAGCATCTCACTCTAGTCCATGCTAACCTGAAACGTACACTCTTACACTGTAGCCTAGATTCATAGCTTTCCTCCTACCCCAGCCTCCTGAGTTCTGAGATTAAAGGTGTGCTCTACTACATCTGGCCAGCAGGACATCAATGACTCTTAATCTCATTTCAGGGCTGGAGAGATGGCTTAACGGTTAAGGGGCTTGCCTGCAAAGCCAAAGGACCCAGGTTCGATTCCCCAGGACCGACATTAACCAGATGCACAAGGTGGCACATGAATCTGGAGTTCATTTGCAGCGGCTAGAGCCTTGGCATGCTTATTCTCTCTATAAATCTGCCTCTTTCTCTCACTCTCTCAAATAAATAAATAAAAATAAGCACCTCATTTCAAAGCTGGCTGTGGTGCTGCACACCTTTAATCCCAGCACTCAGGAGACAGAGTAGGGAGGATTGCTGTAAGTTCAAGGCCACCCTGAGACTACATTGTGAATTCCAGGTCAGCCTGAGCAAAGCAAGACTACCTTGGGAAAAAGAAAAAAAAAAATATATATATATATATATATAAAACCAGAGAATGTGTTACACTTCCACCAATGAAGTGTTTCACACCATTTGTGTGCTCCACTTTATTTATTTATTTATTTAAGGTAGGTTTTATGACCTATCACCATGAGTTCAAGGCCAGCCTGAATTCACATAGTGATTTCCTGGTCAGCCTGGGCTAGACCAAGACCCTACCTTGATAAACTGAGTGGGGGAGGGGAGAGAAAGAGAGGGAGAGAGAATTCTCCAAGCCAGGTGTAGTGGCACACATCCTAGTACCTGGGAGACGGAGGCAGCAGGATGGTGAGTCCCAGGTCAGCCTGGGCTGCATAGCAAGACCCTGTTTTAGAAAACACTAACAGGGGGCTGGAGAGATGGCTTAGTGATTAAGGCACTTGCCTGCAAAGCCAAAAGACCCAGGCTCGATTCCCCAGGACCCACGTAAGCCAGATGCACAGGGTGGTGCATGCATCTGAAGTTTGTTTGCAGTGGCTGAAGGCCCTGATGCACCCATTCTCTCTCTATCTGCCTCTCTCTCTTTATCTCAAATAAATAAAATAAATAACAAATTAAAAAAAGAAAACAATAACAGGAGGAGGGGAAATGGCTCATTGATTAAGAGTGCTTGAGGAATCCAGGCATGGTGGCGCACACCTTTAATCCCAGCACTGGGGAGGCAGAGGTAGGAGGATCACTGTGAGTTTGAGGTCACCCTGAAAATACAGAGTGAATTCCAGGTCAGCCTGGGCTACAGTGAGACCCTACCTTGAAAAAAAAAAAAAAGCCCGAGAGGGCTTGAGATCAGCTGAGTTTGATTCCCCAGCACCCACATAAACAGCTGGGGGTGTGGCCACACATGCCTGTCACCCCACTCCTGTGGCGAGTAGAGACCACAGAATCACTGAGGAAAACTGCAACTCAAAGTTTAGAGAGTCAGTCTCAAGGAAATATGTGGATATGAATGATAAGACACCTAGTGTTCTCATGTGTATGCAACCATAATGGTCTGGGAGATGGCCCAGCGGATTAAGTGCTTGTCTGGCAAGCATGAGACCCGAATTCAACACCAGCACCCATGTAAATGCATGGTGAGTACACACCTGTAATTCCAGCTCTGGGGAAGTGGAGATTCCCTGGGCTTGCTGGTCAGCCAGTCTAGCTAAATTGGTGGAGTTCCAGGTTCAGTGAGGGACCCTGTCCCAGGTTTGATTCCCCAGTACCCACATAAGCCAGATGCCCAAGGGAGTGCGGGCATCTGAGGTTCATTTTTGCAGTGGCTCCGTCCCTCTCTCATTCTCGCTGTCTCTCTCTCAAATAAATAAATAAAATATATTTTTAAAAATAAGGTGGAGGGCAATTGAGGAAGACACTTAAGTTAAACTCTGGCTTACACACACACATGCATTACCACCACACATTCATACACATGCAAGTTAAAAAGTTAAAAAATAACTAGGGCTGTAATGATGGCTTAGCAGTTAAGGCACTTGCCTGTGAAGTATAAGGACCCAGGTTCAATCCCACAGTGTCCACATAAGCCAGATGCACGAGGTGGCCCATGTGTCTGGAGTTCATTTGCAGTGTCTGTAGACCCTGGGCGCATCTATTCTCTCTATATATCTGCCTTTCATAAATAAATAAATAAATATTTTTAAAAATAGCAACAACAGGGGCTGGAGAGATGGCTTAGTGCTTAAGTGCTTGCCTGTGAAGCCTAAGGACCCCAGTTCGAGGCTCGATTCCCCAGCACCCATGTAAGCCAGATGCACAAGGTGGTACATGCATCTGGAGTTCGTTTGCAGTGGCTGGAGGCCCTGGTGCACCCATTCTCTCTCTCTCTCTCTCTCTCTCTCTCTCTGCCTCTTTCTCTGTCCCTCTCAAATAAAAAAATTAAATTAAAAAAAAATAGCATCAACAAAAAAAGAATTCTCCAGACCTCACGGTCACATCTTGCTGCCTTGGAAGTGTGGGTCTTGGTGAGCAAGGGCAGAGAAGAAAGGTAGATTTCTAGTTTCCTCCTGAAACCTCAGTTTCCTCCTCTGTGAAATGGAGATAGCTAAACTTTGTCTCCAGATCCTCACATGTGTGTTCCCTCAGCCTAACCATCCCTTCCACGTCATCTATCTGGTGAGCTCATACATCCCTCCTCCTGGCAGCTAGCTACCCTTTGAGTTCCCCTAATCCCCACCTTCCGGCCCACAGGGCCCACTGCTGCACAGTGGCGGTGGGGGGGGGCAGGCAGGGAGGGGAGAATCTGTGTCTGGATGTGTGTCCCCCACACTTTGGAACCCATGAGGAATGGGCTGGGGACACAGGGGACGGGAAGAGTTTGGTAGAGATGGAGGAACTGCTTCCCACCGCTGAGAAGCACAGCTTAGCTCCACAGCAGTGGGACTCCCAATACAGTGCTCCTGAAAACACTATACACATGTGAGTGCCAAACCTCTGCCACCTGTGGCTTACCTCCCTCCCAGTCCCCACAACCCCTGCATGGGCAGAACAGCTTGTTCTAAGTATCCCATCCTCCCCCCCCCCACACACACAGATAAGGCCGCCGGCTGGGCTATCAGCAGGAAACATCTTGGTAAGACAGGAAACCATGACATGTGCCAGCCACAACAGGACAGGACCAGGCTTGGCCTATCAGTGGCCTGATATTTTGGGAGCCACTATATAAACGCCTATAGGAGAGCTTTGCTGCCCATGTTCCTCACAGTCTTCAGGCCGGGAGAACACAGGAACACAGGAGCCCAAGGACTCTGGATTATGCAGCCCCTCTCTGACTTCATCTCTCTAGGCCTGTTTTCTTCTCACGTAAGCCCTCCTTGGACTCAGTCCTAGGAAGAGCTGGCCAGGGTCCCAGACCTTTTGTGAACTTTCCAGCCTGTGAGCAAGAGTCTTGTTCAAGTTCAAAAGCAGCCAGCCAGCCAGCCAGGCAGGCATGGTGGCACACATCTGTTACCCCAGCACTCGGGAAGTAGAGGCAAAAGGATTGAGAGTTCAAGACTAATGTTGGTTATATAGCAAGGCCCTGTTACACACACGCACGCACGTGCGTGCACACACACACACACACACACAATACTGAGGCATGGTGGCTCATCTTGTTGTCCCAGTGCTCAGGAGACTGAGGCAGGAGAATTTTCACGAGTCTGAGACCATTCTGGGCTCCATCGTGAACCCAGGCAATCCTGGGCTACAGAGTGAGATCCTGTATCAAATAAAGCCAGACAAGCCAGGCATAGTGGCAGGCAGCAGAAGTAGGAGGATCACTGTGAGTTCGAGGCCAGCCTGAGACTACATAGTGAATTCCAGGTCACCCTAGGCTAGGGCAAGACCCTACCTTGAAAACAAAAAATCCAGACAAAGGAAAAGGAGGTTGAAGAAGGAAAAGAAAACAAAATTAGCTGGCATAGCCCCTCTATACCCCATGTCAAAAAGTATTCCCTGAAACCCCACCAGCTGAACACATGCTTGAGTGACATTCTTTTTTTTTTTTTTTTTTTGAGTGACATTCTTATAATGAATGTGGCTATAATTATCCTTATTTTGCAGAGTTGGAAAACGAAGTCCAGAGAGGGAAAAGTGTTTGTCTGAGGTCTCCCAGCAGGCCAGAGGCACAGCCTAGCTCAGGCCAAGCAGGTCTCCCCTTGCATCCTACTATTCCTATCACAGGGCCATAATGGCAGGGCTGGATTCAAACCCAGGTCCACCTGTGCCACCAGCCCAGGGAAGGTACAAAAACCCAGTTATTAGGCCTAGGGCTGATTAACAAGTGCCTTTCTCCTGGGGCCAGTAAAAGCGAAAGGCAGAAGTGAGAGCAACAGACATCAAAGCTCAGGGGGTCTGATGTAGTTCTGCTCAGAACCAGGGAGCGATGTGGGGACAGCCCAAGAAACAAGCGAGGGATCCCAAGCGTGGTTATGTAAAGTGGCTAGTGCAGCATCTGCCCAGGGCCAGCCCGATGGGTGCTAGAGCATGCATTTTGGCCCCCACCTGGGTAGCTGCAGCTGGCCAAAGAGAACAGCTACACCAGATATAACCTAGCCTAAGCTCCACCCAAAAGCATAGCTCGAAGCCTTCCTGTGCTTGAAAAGCCACTTGGAGATGAAGGACCTTGCAGTTCTGAGCCTTAGTTTCCCCACCTTGAGAAAGGGGTTTCAGTGTGACCATATGTCCCTGGATAACTTTAAGCCCTAATGGGCAGTGGAGGACTGAAATGTCTGTTGTCTGTGGCTGCTGGGCCACTTTGCAGGCCCTACCTCTGTACATGAGGAATAGTATTGAACTGACATTCCTATCCTGGAAGAATGCTCACTCCACTTGGGTTTGTAGCTCTGAAACTCGGGCTGGTGAAAGTCTCTGCTTTCTTCATTCAGATGTGCCATACTCCTTCCCTGCTCTACAATCCAACCACTTGGAGCCAGTGACAGGGACTTGAGTCTGTCTAGGTTAACTGTCCTAATAGTTCCAGTGCAAGGCACCACTTGTAAGTTGGACACACACACACACACACACACACACACACACACACACAGTGTAGTGGTCTTCCCAAGCACTGCCACCCACCTATCCCATTTCAAAGTGACAGTGACAATTGATGAGCCCAGAAAAGAAATGAAAATCACCTCCCTCAATCAAGAGACTATCTCTACTAATGCAACTCATGACCCCAGCTACCTGCTGGAGAGCTATGTCACAGGCAGAACATCCCTTCTATGACCATTCATCATCATTTCAAAATATTGAGCCCCAGGGCTGGAGAGATGGCTTAGCAGTTAAGGCATTTGCCTGCAAAGCCAAAGGACTTAGGTTCAATTTCCCAGGATTCATGTTAGCCAGATGCACAAGGGGGTGCATGTGTCTGGAGTTCTTTTGCAATGGCTGGAGGCCCTGGCATGCCCATTCACTCTCTCTCCCTCCCTCTTTCTCTGTCAAATAAATAAATAAATAAAAATAATTTAAAAAAAAAGTAATAAGCCGGGCGTGGTGGCATACACCTTTAATCCCAGCACTTGGGAGGCAGAGGTAGGAGAATCGCCATGAGTTTGAGGCCACCCTGAGACTACATAGTGAATTCCAGGTCAGCTAGAGTGAAACCCTACCTCAAAAAAAACAAAATAAAAATAAATAAAACAAAATATTGAGCCCCAGAAGAGTGCTTTGACAGAGTGCCATGGGACAGGGAAGGTCCTGGGTTTTCATCTAGGTGTGAGCTCATAGATGGTTTCCCTTTGTGCACTTACCGAGGGCTGGGAAGATGGTGATGGATCAAGCACTTGCCACTCAAGCATGAGTACCTGAGGTTGGACCCCCACGCCCCAGATAAAAATCTGTAATCCTAGCACACTGACAAAGAGATGGGAGGTGGAAACAGGAGAATTTCACTGAAGCTCATAGGCCAGCTAGACTGGCAAACACAGCAGTAAGCAACAAAAATGAGAGACCTGGGGTTCAGGAAATGGCTCAGCAGTTAAAGGCACTTGTCTGCAAGGCTTGTTGGCCTGAGTGTTCGATTCCCCTGTACTCATGTAAAGCCAGATGCACAATATGGCACATGTGTCCAGAGTTTGTTTGCAGTATCAGGAAACCATGTGCACCCATACTCACTCTCTCTCTCAAATAAAAATATTTGGAAAAAAAAAAGAAAGAATGAATGAATGAGAGACCCTGGGCTAGGGAGATAGCTCAGTGGTTAAAGGCTCTCGCTTCCAAAGCCTGACAAACTAGATTTGATTCCCCTGTACTCTTGTTCTCTTGTGAAGCCAAAGCATGCATGAGGAGTTTGTTTGCAGTGGCAAGAGGCCCTAGCATCCCATTCCCTCTCATAAATAAATAATTTTTTTCTAGGTAGGGTTTCACTCTGGCCCAGGCTGACCTGGAATTCACTATGTAGTCTCAGGATGGCCTCGAACTCATGGCAATCCTCCTACCTCTGCCTCCTGATTGCTGGGATTAAAGGTGGGCACCAACACGCCCAGTAATAAAATTTTTAATATCAAAATATATTTTAAGCCTGGAATGATGGCTCATGCCTTTAATTCCAGCACTCAGAAGGCAGAGGTAGGAGGATCGCCATGAATTTGAGGCCACCCTGAGACTACATAGTGAATTCCAGGTCAGCCTGGGCTAGAGAGATACCCTAACTCAAAAAAAAAAAAAATTACAGGGCTGGAGAAATGGCTTAGCAGTTAAGGCATTTGCCTGTGAAGCCAAAGGACCCAGGTTTGATTCCCCAGGACCCATGTAAGCCAGATGCACAAGGGGCACATGCATCTAGAGTTTGTTTGCGGTGGCTAGAGGCCCTGGCATGCCCACTCATTCATTCTCTCTCTCTCTCTCTCTGTTTGAAAATTAATAAATTAAAATTTAAAATATATTTTTAAATTATACATATGTATATATAATTCTGGACCTCTTTCAGATCTGATTCAAATTATAGTAAATAAATATTTTTTGTTTATTTTATTTTTATTTATTTAAGAGCTACAGACAGAGAGAGAAAGAGAGAAAATGGGTGCACCAGGGCCTCCAGCCACTGCAAACAAACTCCTGATGCATGCACCACCTTGTGCATCTGGCTTATGTGGGTACTGGGGAATTGAGCCTTGAACTGGGGTCCTTAGGCTTCACAGGCAAGCAATTAACCCCTAAGCCATCTCTCCAGCCCCAAATAGATATTTTTAAAAAAGAATAAAGGGGGCTAGAGAGGTGGCTTAGCAGTTAAGGGACTTGCCTGTGAAGCCTAAGGACCCAGGTTCAATTCCCCAGTATCCACATAAGCCAGATAGATGTACAAGGTGGTATATGTGTCTGGAGTTTGTTTGCAGTGGCTGGAGGCCCCTGGTGTGCCCATTCTCCCTCTCTATCTGCCTCTTTTTCTTTCTTTCTTTTTTCTTTCTTTCTTTCTTTCTTTCTTTCTTTCTTTCTTTCTCTCTCAAATAAATCAACAAAATAAAATATGGCACACACCTTTAATCCCAGCACTCGGAAAGCGGAGGTACAAGGATTGCCCTGAGTTCAAGGCCACCCTGAGACTACATAGTGAATTCCTGATCAGCCTGGGCTAGAGTGAAGCCTTACCTCAAAAAAAAAAAAAAAATAGGGCTGGAGAGATGGCTTAGCAGTTAAGGCATTTGCCTGCAAAGCCAAAGGATCCCGGTTCAACTCTCCAGTACCCATGTAAGCCAGATGAACAAGGGGGTGCATACATCTGGAGTTCATTTGCAGTAGTTGGAGGCCCTGGCATACCCATTCTCTCTCTCTTTCTCTCTCTCTCTCTCAAATAAATAAATAAATAAAATATATTTTAAAAATTAAAGATGTTATAAATAAGCCATATGGAAACCTACTTCTCCACTAGCTAATAATATATATGTTAAAAAAGAGAGGGGGAGCCAGGTGTGGTGGCACACACCTTTAATCCCAGCACTCGGGAGGCAGAGGTAGGAAGATCGCCATGAGTTCGAGGCCACCCTGAGACAGAGTGAATTCCAGGTCAGCCTGGGCTAGAGCGAGACCCTACCTTGAAAAAAGAAAAGAGGGTGGAGGGGCTAGAGAGATGGCTTAGTGGTTCAGATGCTTGCCTCCTGAGCCAAAGGACTCAGGTTCGATTCCCCAGGACCCAGGTAAGCCAGATGCACAAGAGGGCACACGCATCTAGAGTTTGTTTGCAGTGTCTGGAGGCACTGGCATTTTCATTTTCTCTCTCTCAACAGTGAACATTGCAAGCCAGGCCAAATGAGCCAATGGGTGCAATAGTGGCATGTCTGTTATGGGGGCAACCAGCTGCTCTCTAATTGGACTGGAGGCTCGCTCCATGGGAGGGAATGCATCCCTGATACTGAAAACCTATGACAGGGGTAGTCATGAGCCCTAAGAGTGTAATGTCTGCTTGTGTCTCACTAAATATATATACTATGCTCACCAATCTGCCCAGTAAGCACTTCTCTTAA
Organism: Orientallactaga sibirica; assembly: GCA_036365145.1. Classification (NCBI taxonomy): domain Eukaryota; kingdom Metazoa; phylum Chordata; class Mammalia; order Rodentia; family Dipodidae; genus Orientallactaga; species Orientallactaga sibirica. The sequence goes on from JAEOAD010002758.1 coordinate 433,111, forward strand.
TGTCCACACCCATATATTAATGCTACTCTCACTTTTATTTAGAGAAGCTTCTCTTTTCAAATGGTGGCAACCTTGAGATGACTCAGAAGGCACCATGGTGCTGAGAAGGGACAGAGTGCTGAGCACTGAAACATCTCAAACCCACCTTCCAAGGCTCAGGGTCCACTGCGGAAGAGGTGGTGGAAAAAATGTAAGAGCCAAAAGAAGGGTAGGACTCCTTACAACGTGTTCCCCCAAACACAAAATGGCCTGGATATCCATGACCTCACAGTGCCAGACACTACCTACACAAGACCATCATAATAGGAGGAAAAGATCATGACATCAAACTGAAAAGAGAGACTGATTGGGGGGGGAATATGATGGAGAATGAAGTTTCAAAGGGGAAAGTGGGGGGAGGGAGGGAAGTACCATGGGATATTGTCTACAATTAAAGAAGTTGTCAATTAAAATAAAATAAAATAAAAATTTTGCCAGGCATGGTGGTGCAACGCCTTTAATTCCAGCACTAGGGAGGCAGAGGGAGGAGGATTGCCATGAGTTCGAGGCCCCCTTGAGACTACATAGTGAATTCCAGGTCAGCCTGGGCTAGAGGGAGACACTACCTCGAAAAACAAAACAAAACAAAACAAAAATATATTTAAAAAAACCTAAAAATAAAATAAAAAATTTAAAAATATTCATTTTAAAAAAGAGTGTTTTTAAGCTGGGTGTGGTGGCGCACACCTTTAATCCCAGTACTCAGGAGGCAGAGATAGGAGGATCACCGTGAGTTCGAGGCCACCCTCAAACCACCTACATAGTGAATTCCAGGTCAACCTGGGCTAGAGTGAGACCCTATCATGAAAAACCAAAAACAAAAAAACAGAAAACCCAAGGAGGGCTGGAGAGATGGTTTAGAAGCCTAAGGACCCATGTTCAACTCTCCAGATCCCACATGAGCCAGACACATAAAGGTGGCACAAGCATCTGGAGTTTGATTTCAGTGGCTGAGGCCCTGGTGCACCAATTCTCTCTCTAAAATAAGAAAACAAACATTTTTAAAAAGCTTAGGGAGCCAGGTGTTAATTCCAGCACTCAGGAGGTAGAGGTAGGAGGATCACTGAGTTTGAGGCCAGACCCCCCCCCCCAGAAAGCCTATGGCTGGAGAGATCATAAAACCCTAAGAGGAAACTACTACTATAGCTACTGTTGCCTGGCTAAATGGATATATTATGGCCACCAAACTGCCCTCTAAACACTTATGTTTATGCTCACATATATTGTTGCTACTCTCATTTTTGGTTACAGGAGCTTTTCTTTTCAGATTGTGGCGACCACTTGGGTGATTCAAAACTCACCATAGGCCAAGCATGGTGGTGCACACCTTTAATCCCAGCACTCGGAAGGTAGAGGTAAGAGGATCACTGTGAGTTTGAGGCTAGCCTGGTGTTATAGAGTAAGTGCCAGGTCAACCCGGGCTAGAATGAGATTCTACCTCAAAAACAAAACAAACAAAAAACAGTCAAAAGACTCAACATAGTGCTGAGAATTGACAGAGGAGTGTTCAGCACTGAGACATCTCTATCACACCATCCAAGGCTCAGGCTCCATTGCGGAAGAGGTGGTAAAAAGAATGTAAGAGCCAAAGGAAGGGAGGCGTGCTTACTATACTGTCTTCCAGACACAAAGTGGCCATGATATTCATGACCTCACAGTGGCTGACACTACCTACACAAGACCTGCATAATAGGAAGAAAAAGATTGATGACATCAAAATTAGAAGATAGGCTAGTTGGAAAGAAGAAACTTACATGGCTGGGTCGGGGGCCACAATTAGTCACATGGACCCTCAAAAGCTACAGCAGCAGGTGTGCAGATGTCACCCCAGAACCAATGTCATACCACTGAGAGGTTGGAGACAATTCTGATGGCATGTGACATATCTAATGCTTCCCCCACCACTACCCACATAAAAGCAAGAAACTGGAGAATTTATAATAGAGAGGAAAGGGTGCTCAACCTATTTACCAGCAAGAGAACTGGGGCCAGAGCCAGACATGGAGGTGCACATCTTTAATCCCAGCACTTGGGAGGCAGAGGTAGGAGGATTGTGGAGAGTTCAAGGCCACCCTGAGACTATATAGCGAATTCCAGGTCAGCCTGGGCCAGAGTGAAACCTACCTCTAAAAAAAAATGGGGGAGCCGGGCGTGGTGGCGCACGCCTTTAATCCCAGCACTCGGGAGGCAGAGGTAGGAGGATCACCGTGAGTTCAAGGCTACCCTGAGACTACACAGTTACTTCCAGGTCAGCCTGAGCCAGAGTGACACCTTACCTTGAAAACCAAAAAAAAAAAAAAAAAAAAAAAAGAATAAAATAAAAAAAAATGGGGACCAGGCAAAGCCAGACAGCTTGGTTCCACACAGGAGGGGGATGTGGCCTGGCTGGCCCTTTCTTAACAGCATCACTGTTCCAAAGGAACATGGCATAGTCTGGAGTCCTGTCCCCAGTCTAGCTAGCCAGTTTCAGTGTCCCCATCTGTGAAATGGGCCTGTGAGGGAGGGCTGCACCAGCTCCTCTCCAGCACCCTGTAAGTGGCACTTAGTGAACCTGGAGTCCCTGTCATGGTTGCACTGGGATCCCAGCCAGAGGAGGCAGCCTTTCAAAACCCACAGATGACAGCGTCAGCTTTTCTGAGAAATCTGGCCCCAGGAGGAAGTGATAGAGTGGTAGAGGGCCTTGGGGATGAGGGCCTCTCAGCCTGCACCCATTGCACTCTGGTGTCCACTCAGCACACAGGAGGCTGAGATATGAGGTTTGATGCCAGTTCAAGGCCTACAAGGACTACAGAATGAAACTCTGTAAAAAAAAAAAAAAAAAACAAGCAGGGCATGGTGACATAGGCTTTAATCCCAGAAGGATTGCCTTGAGTTCAAAGTCAGCCTGGGCTACAAAGTAACTTTCAGGTCAGCCTATGCTAGAGTGAGACCCTGTTTCAAACAAACAACAACAACAAAAATCAAAGCAAAACAATCCAAATAAAAAGAACCAAGTGCGGTAGTGCACACCTTTAATCCCAGTACTTGGGAGGCAAAGGTAGGAGGACTGCCTTGAGTTCAAGGCCACCCTGAATTCACATAGTGAATTTCAGGTCAGCCTGGCCTAGAATAAGACCCTACCTTGGGGGAAAAAAAAAAAAAAAGCAAAACAAATCAAAAGAGCCAGACATGGTGGTTCATGTATCTCATTCCTGTGCTCAGGATGCTGAGGCAGGAGGATCACTGTGAGTTTGATGCCAGCCAGCCTGGGCAATAAAGTAGATCCTGTGTCAAAATAAAGGAGGGGCTAGAGAGATGGCTCAGTGGTTGAAGGTACTTGCTGCAAAACCTGATGGCCTGAGTTTTATTCCCCAGTACCCACATAAAGCCAGATGCACAAGGTGGCACATGCATCTGGAGATCATTTGCAGTAGCTAGAAGCCCTGGCATGCCCATTCTTGTGTGCACATGCTTGCAAATAAATTAAAATTGGACTGGAGAAATGGCTTAGCAGTTAAGGTGCTTGCCTATGAAGCCTAAGGACCCAGGTTCAATTCTTCAGAACCCATGTAAGCACATGGTGACACATGAGTCTAGTGTTCGTTTGAACTGGTTAGAGGCCCAAGTATACCCATGATCTTTCTCTACCTCTCTTTCATATATATATATATAAAATAGTAAAAAATTAATTAATTAAATTTAAAAAAACACCTCTAGCTAGGTGTTTTATTCCTGGGACTAGGGAGGCAGAAGTAGGAGGATCACCATGAGTTTGAGGCCACTCTGAGACTACAGAGTGAATTCCAGGTTAGCCTGGGCTAGAGCAAGACCCTATCTTGAAAAGAAAAAAAAAAACTTAGCCAAGTGTGGTGGTGCACACCTTTAATCCCGGTATTCAGGAGGCAGAGGTAGGAGGATCACAGTGAGTTCGAGGCCACCCTGAGACTGCATAGTGAATTCCAGGTCAGCCTGGGCTAGAGTGAAACCCTACCTCAAAAAACAAACTAGCTAACTAAAAAAACCAAAACAAACAAAGGTCATTCCAGAACTTGGGAAGGTAAAGCAGGAAGATTAGTACAAATTCAAGGCCATCCTGAGTTACAGATCAAGCTCCTATCTCAACTAAATAACCAAACCAATTTTTGAAAACTCATTCCCAGTATCCAGCCACTCCCTGTCCCCTCTAGTCCCCTCTCCTGGTCTCTAACAAAATCAGAACCCTAGCCATAGGTCCCTGACTGTCATATTCTGGCCAGTCCAAGACTGGCACCCAGGGCTCTTGGTTGTACTTGTCACCTGACCCCATTGGAGTCAGACCTACATTCATTTTATCATGAGTGAATAAGGGGCCTACAAGTCCAGCTCAGCTGTCCCTTCTGGTCTCTTAGTCACTGAGTTAGATAATGGGACAGGGGATGACACTTCTCAAGGGGATCCCCCATGATCACCCAGGGCACCTATAAAACCAGTTCTCAGGAAGTGTTTAGGCAGTGGTTACTGTCACCTCCCAGCTGACCCTGGCAGGGCACCATCCTTCCCCAGTGTCAGGGGACAGGAGGGACAGATGGCCATCAGGAGAACTGGGGCGCTAGCTGCCACTCCCTAGCTCTTTCTCAGAAGCCATGTGTGATAACATTTCCCCAAAAAAGGAAGCACAGGGCAGCCTCTGTCCGTGACCCTGACCCATGGCTGGTCAGAGGCCACTGGGCACAACCTGGAGAGAATTTTGTGTAAAAGTGGTCATGTAGGGCTAGGAAGATGGCTCAGTAGTTAAGAGCACTTACTATTAAGTATGAGGGTCTGTCTGGTGTGGCGGCACATGCCTTTAATCCCAGCACTCGGGAGGCAGAGGTAGGAGGATCACCATGAGTTCAAGGCCACACTGAGACTATATAGTGAATTCCAGGTCAGCCTGAGCTAGAGTGAGACCCTACCTCAAAAAACAAAAATATATATGAATATATGAATATGAGGGTCTGTGATCACTCAAGTTCAATTCCACATAACCCATCCATATAGCTGGGCTTGGCCACACATATCTATAACACCAGTCAGAGGGGAGAGGAGACTGGAGCATCACTGGGATTTGCTGACTGGAGAGGGGGAGGGAAACGATGGAAACTCTTGGTCGAAGGAGTGACCCCATCTCAATAAATATGTGAGGGCTGGAGAGATGGTTTAGCAGCTAAAGCACTTGTCTATTTCTATATCTGCCTATTTCTATATATCTCTCTCAAATAAATAAATAAAAATAAAATATTTTTTTTAAAAAAGAGGGCTGGAGAGATGGCTTAGCAGTTAAGGCATTTGCCTGCAAAGCCAAAGGACCAGGTTCAATTCCCCAGGACCCACATAAGCCAGATGCACAAGGTGGCACATGTGTCTGGAGTTTGTTTGCAGTGGCTAGAGGCTCTGGCATGCCCATTCTCTATCTGCCCCCCTCTCTCTTTTTGTTTCTCTCTCTCTCTCTCAAATAAATAAAACAAAATTTTTTTTTTAAAAAAGAAATATGTGGGCTGGAGAGATGGCTCAGTGGTTAGGGTGCATGCCTGCGAAGCCTAAGGACACCGGTTTGATTCTCCAGGTCACACATACGCCAGATGCACATGGTGACACATGCATTTGGAGTTCATTTGCAATGGCTAGAAGCCCTGGCACGCCCATTCTCACTCTCTCTATCTTCTCTCACTCCCTCTCTCTGTTATTAGAGACATAATAAATAAAAAATAAATAAATAAAAATAGAATAAAAATTTTAAAAAGAAAAAAAAAGAAAAGAAAAGAAAAGAAAAGAAAAACAGATTGGGGGCTGGAGAGATGGCTTAGCAGTTTTAGGCACTTGCCTGCAAAGCCAAAGGATCCTGGTTTGATTCTCCAGGACCCATGTAAGCCAGATGCACAAGGGGTGCATACATCTGGAGTTCGTTTGCAGTGGCTAGAACCCCTGGCACACCCATTCTCTCTCTGTCTGCCTCTCTTCTATCTTTCTCTCTCTGCTTGCAAATAAATAAATAAAAATTAAATTTTTTTAAATAAAAAATAAAATTAAAAAAATTATTTTCCAGGTGTAGTGGTGCACGCCTCTAATCCCAGCATTCGGGAGGCAGAGGCAGGAAGATCACCGTGAGTTTGAGGCCCCCTGAGACTACATAGTTAATTCCAGGTCAGCCTGGGCCAGAGTGAAACCCTACCTTGAAAAACCAAATATATATATATATATATATATATATGACAGAGAGAGGGGGAGGGAGAAAGGCAGATAGAGAGAATGGGCAGGTCAGGGCCTCCAACCACTGCAAACAAACTCCATATGCATGCGCCAACTTGTGCATCTGGTTTACGTGGGTCCTGGGGAATTGAACCTGGGTTCTTAGGCTTCGCAGGAAAATGCCTTAACCACTAAGCCATGTCTCCAGCCCTACTTATTTATTTTTATTGTTTTTTTTCTTTTGTTTTGTTTTTTCCAAGGTAGAGTTTCACTCTAGCCCAGGCTGACTTGAAACCTAAGCCATTTCTCCAGCCCCCCCCCAAAAAAATTTTTTAAATAAATAAATAAAAAGAACTTCAGATACATGTTCCACTTTGTGCATTTGGCTTTTTGTGGGTACTGGGGAATCAAATCCAGGCTTTCAGGCTTTGCAAGAAAATACCTTTAACTACTGGGATTTAAAAAATATATTTATTTATTTGAGAGAGAAAGAGGGGAGAGAGAGAAGGAAAGAGAATGGCCCACCATGGCCTTCTGCTGCTACGAACAAACTTCAGAGACATGTGCCACTTTGTGTATCTGGCTTCACATGGGTACTGAGGAATTGAACTTGGGCCATCAGGTTTTGCAAGCAAGTGCCTTTAACCACTAAGTCATCTATCCAGCCCATCAGGATTTTTTTTGCTGGTTATTACTGTTGTTTTGAGGTAGGGTCTCACTCTAGCTCAGGCTGACCTGGAAATCACTATGTGGTTTAGGCTGGCCTCAAACTAACAGTGATCCTCCTACCTCTGCTTCCCAAGTGCTGGGATTAAAGGTGTGCACTACCACACCTAGTTTGGGGTTCTTTTTAAAAAAATCATTTGTAGGCTAAGCCGGGCATGGGGTGCACACCTTTAATCCTAGCACTCATGAGGCAGAGGTAGGAGGATCACTGTGAGTTCAAGGCCACCCTGAGACCACAGAGTGAATTCCAGGTCAGCCTGAGCTACAGTGAGACCCTACCTTGAAAAACAATAACAACAACAAAAACAGGCTAAGGCACATGCCTGCAAAGCCTAAGGACCCTGGTTTGATTTTCCAGGTCCCACGTAAGCCAGATGCACATGGTGTCACATGGGTCTGGAGTTCGTTTGCAGTAGCTAGAGGCCCTGGTGCACCCATTCTCTCTCTCTCTCTCTCTCTCTAATAAATAAATAAATGAAATAAAATTTTTTTAAAAAAAATTTGTAGCCGGGCATAGTGGCACACACCTTTAATCCCAGCACTCAGGAGGCTGAGGTAGGAGGATCACTGTGAGTTCAAGGCCACCCTGAGACTACATAGTGAATTCCAGGTCAGCCTAAGCTAGAGCGAGACCCTACCTCAAAAAACTTAAAAAAAACAAAAAAGTATTTGTATCCATTTGAGAGAGCATGTGCAGCCTGAGTGTGGTGGTGCAAGTCTTATCTTAAATCCCAGCCCTCAGGAGGCAAAAAAAGGAGGAAAAAAAAAAAAAGTTTGAGGCCATTTGTGAGGCATGTGCAGCCTGAGTGAATTCTAGGTCAGCCTTATCTAAATCCAAGCCCTCATCTCAAAAAAAATTAAAACAAGAGAGCCATGGTGACAGAGAATGGGGTCACTGGGGCTAAAGCAAGACCTATCTCAAAAAATTAAAACCAGATGCATGCACCACTTTGTGCATCTGGCTCTTGCATACAGGCAAAGGAGATGCATGGACCATCTGGCTTACATGAATGAGGGGCTTTGCCAGCATCTTTAACTGCTAAGCCACCTGTCTCCTTAACCCTGACTGTGAATTCTAGAACAGACTCTACCACTGAGACATGCCTCCATGCTCCTTTTATTTTTGGTGTGCATGTGTGTGTGTGGTATGAGTGTCTGTGTGTACACATGTGGATGCACTTGTGTACGATTGTGTGTGCATGTGGAGTCCAGATGTTTATGTTATATTTTCTCGATTGCTCTCTACTTTATTTGCTGAGTCAAGGTCTCTCACTTGAACCCAGAGCTTATGGATCAGGCTGTGCTATCCAGCCTGCTTGCCCTGGAAATACATCTCTCTGTCCTGAACACTGAGATCACAGGCAGACAGCCATCATACCCAGCCAGCATGTAACTGGGTGCCTGGGATCCGAACCCTGGTCCTTGTGCTGTATGGAAAGTGCTTTACCCACTCAATCATGTCCCCAGCCTCCCTTTCTTCATTTTATTTTTATTTTTAGAAGATTTTGAGACAAGGTTTTATGTAGCCCAAGATGGTTAGTGGGAAACTTGCTGTATATTGGAGGATGCTCTTAAACTTAAAATCTTTATTGTGGCACACATCTGTCATCCCCGCCCTCAGGAGGTAGAGGCAGGGGAATCAGAATTATAAGGCCAGCCTGAGCTATCTGAGAACTTGTCTATAAATAAGTGAATGAATGAATAAATAAATAAATAATGCAAGCAAGCTAGGCATGGTGGTGGCTCACACCTTTAATCCCAGCACTTGGGAGGCAGAGGTAGGAGGATTGCTGTGAGTTTGAGACCACCCTGAAACTACATAGTGAATTCCAGGTTGGCCTGGGCTACAGCGAAACCCTACCTTGAAAAACCAAAAATAAAATAAAATAAAATAATGCAAGCAAGCAAGTTCTGGACATGGTGGCACAGGCCTTTAATCCCAGCACTTGGGAGGCTGAGGTGGGAGAATGGATGTTGAGGACAGGATAGACTAGGGAGTTCCAGATCAGCCAGATCTCAAAATAAACCAACAAGTAAACAAAAATAAAAAAGTAGAAAGTGACTAAAATATTTCCCAAAGATTCCTTTCCAACTGGAATTAGAGACCTAGAAAGGTTTGGGGTATTTACCCCGTCCAACTTTTCTTTAAAGGCCCCAGTATCCCCTAGAATATCCTCTAGGACTCCAAAGTGTACCCTTTATACTCCCCCCATGATGGGGTGCTCACCACCTGCAGGGGCTTTCACCCCAGGCAGCTCTCAGGGTCAGAAGGCTCCTCTCAGAGTCCCCGCCTCCCTGTGGCCCACTGTCCTGCCTCTGTCTCCAGGCTGCCTCTCAGGGACTCCCTTGCTTAGAGACAGGACCCCAGGGCTGCAGCGAGCTTTACTTTGGCCTTCCAGCTTCTTCAAATCCCAAGACCCAGATCCTAAAAGCAGTGTGTCGTCAGATCATGGGTGGGGCGCTGGCATAGAGAAGGACAGGGGTGGAAAAGTGGTGACGAAGCACGAAGTCTGGCAGAGTGGGATTACTAAGAATGGAACACTACGATTTAAAAATGCACAGTGGAAACTAGGCATTAATGTTGCGGCAGCTGTGGACATTCCCTGGACCATCTGCAGGATTTTTCTGGAAGTCTAATATGCTTCCAAGACAAAAAGATTATTTTAAAAGTTAACTTGCAAAAAAAGAAAGAAGGAAGGAAGGAAAGAAAGAAAAGAGGGAGGGAAGGAGAGAAGGAGAAAAGAAGGAAGAAAAAGAAAAAGCAGGGCATGGGGCACATTCCTTTAATCCCAGCACTTGGGAGGCTGAGATAAGAAGACCCTTGTGAGTTCGAGGCCAGCCTGGAGCTACAGAGTGAGTTCCAGGTCAGCCTCGGCTGGAGTAAGACGGTGCCTCAAAAAAAGCAAAAACAAGAAAAGCAAGTTAACATGGTAGAAAATGGGGGTAAACTTAGAGAGGGGGCAAAAAAACACTCATAAACTTCCAAAATACAAAAAGTTAACTCGACATAAATACACATGAGGGAGACACACATACCAGACCCTAGCAACCTTATCGCCTTGCAATTGGTGACAACTCTATCTCCAGCCTGAGTATTTTGTTGTTGTTGTTGTTATTTCCCCCTCCTCCACTCCCCCTCCCCGGCAGAGTCTCACTCTAGCTCAGGCTGACCCTGAACTCACTATGTAGTCTCAGGGTGGCCTCAAACTCACGGCGATCCTCCTACCTCTGCCTCCTGAGTACTGGGATTAAAGGCGTGCGTCACCACACCCAGCTGTTTTTTTGATTTTTGAGTCAGAGTGTTGTTATACTGCCCAGACAGACCTCCAACTCTATCTTCCTGCCTCAGCCTCCTAAGTGTTGGGATGACAGGACACACCTGGTGTCCAGGGTCAACCTGGATGACAGTTCAGAGTGCTCCCTGCCTGTAGATGTACATTGGATCCCATAACATCTGCTCACCAATGTTTACTGTTCATGGGGTGATGCAGCATCAAGCAACACACAACAAATGTACATGTGCAAAAACAGCAGGGAGGCTGTTCTATGCATCTTTGAAAATTAGGAAAATGGATGGCGAACAGTAGATAGGCAAAACTCAGGGTGATTTGAGCTGGGAAGGTTGAAGACAGCATCTCAGAGCAGGTGACCTTGAAACTAAGACCAGCAGAAGGCTATTGCATTCTTGGCCAATGAAGCAGCCAGTGAAAAGGCTCTGGCAGAATTGGGCCTAGCGTGATTCTGGGACAGCAGGGAGGCTGGTATTTAGGAAGGGAAGGGAAGGGAAGGGAAGGGAAGGGAAGGGAAGGGAAGGGAAGGGAAGGGAAGGGAAGGGAAGGGAAGGGAAGGGAAGGGAAGGGAAGGAAAGGGAAGAGGTCAGGGCCTGGACCATAGGACCTGGTGGGCCTCAATGAAGAGTTTGTATTTTCTTTTGTGGGCATAGTCAGGACAAAGCTCAGCATGCCACAGTTGATCTGAAAATATCTTCTGAGATGACAGCTATGCAAAAACTCACGCCTTGCCTTGGGAGCCTCGGGGCCTTCAGACTTCCCCTCAAAGGCTCCAAGGTGCAGGGATTCCAACCCTGTGAGTGCTGCCCTGAGAACGCTGAAACTGTGAAGCTGCATGGAAAGGCAGTAATGCATTTGGAACTGAATTGAGGCTCTGCATCCAGCTGCCTGCTGCCAGCCTCACATCTGATCCAGGAAGACTAAACTGCTCCCCACAGCACCCCTGCACAGTGATTCTACTTTGTGACAAGCAGAGTTGCTGTCCTAGAAAGAGGAGCTTGAGTTGAGTTGCTGATGTGCCCTTTTGGAGGTTGTTTTTGTTTTAAGTTTTGGTAGGGTCTCACTCTAGCTCAGGCTGACCTGGAACTCACAGAGATCCTCCTACCTCTGCCTCCCAAATGCTGGGATTAAAGATTGTGCACCACCGCACCCAGTTCCTGGGTGCAGTTTTGTTCTTGTTCTGACCCAAAGTTGGGTCTCTTTGGAAACCACTTTTGATTTTTGAGTCAGAGTGTTGTTATACTGCCCAGACAGACCTCCAACTCTATCTTCCTGCCTCAGCCTCCTAAGTGTTGGGATGACAGGACACACCTGGTGTCCAGGGTCAACCTGGATGACAGTTCAGAGTGCTCCCTGCCTGTAGATGTACATTGGATCCCATAACATCTGCTCACCAATGTTTACTGTTCATGGGGTGATGCAGCATCAAGCAACACACAACAAATGTACATGTGCAAAAACAGCAGGGGAGGCTGTTCTATGCATCTTTGAAAATTAGGAAAATGGATGGATGGCTAACAGTAGATAGGCAAAACTCAGGGTGATTTGAGCTGGGAAGGTTGAAGACAGCATCTCAGAGCAGGTGACCTTGAAACTAAGACCAGCAGAAGGCTATTGCATTCTTGGCCAATGAAGCAGCCAGTGAAAAGGCTCTGGCAGAATTGGGCCTAGCGTGATTCTGGGACAGCAGGGAGGCTGGTATTTAGGGAGGGAAGGGAAGGGAAGGAAGGGAAGGGAAGGGAAGGGAAGGGAAGGGAAGGGAAGGGAAGGGAAGGGAGGGAAGGGAAGGGAAGGAAAGGGGGAAGAGGTCAGGGCCTGGACCATAGGACCTGGTGGGCCTCAATGAAGAGTTTGTATTTTCTTTTGTGGGCATAGTCAGGACAAAGCTCAGCATGCCACAGTTGATCTGAAAATATCTTCTGAGATGACAGCTATGCAAAAACTCACGCCTTGCCTTGGGAGCCTCGGGGCCTTCAGACTTCCCCTCAAAGGCTCCAAGGTGCAGGGATTCCAACCCTGTGAGTGCTGCCCTGAGAACGCTGAAACTGTGAAGCTGCATGGAAAGGCAGTAATGCATTTGGAACTGAATTGAGGCTCTGCATCCAGCTGCCTGCTGCCAGCCTCACATCTGATCCAGGAAGACTAAACTGCTCCCCACAGCACCCCTGCACAGTGATTCTACTTTGTGACAAGCAGAGTTGCTGTCCTAGAAAGAGGAGCTTGAGTTGAGTTGCTGATGTGCCCTTTTGGAGGTTGTTTTTGTTTTAAGTTTTGGTAGGGTCTCACTCTAGCTCAGGCTGACCTGGAACTCACAGAGATCCTCCTACCTCTGCCTCCCAAATGCTGGGATTAAAGATTGTGCACCACCGCACCCAGTTCCTGGGTGCAGTTTTGTTCTTGTTCTGACCTTTGTCACCTGTTAAGTTGGGTCTCTTTGGAAACCACAACTTGAGGTGCTGTTATCTGTTATTGGTGGCAAGCATCGGGGAGTGGGTGGTTTGGGGGCCTGACTCTTCTCACAAGTGCCAGTCTAAAAAGAACAACAAAAAAAAGGGGGAGACTGGAGGGATTGCTTAGCAGTTAAGGCATTTGCCTGCAAAGCCAAAGGACTCAGGTTCAATTCCACAGGACCCACATTAGCCAGATGCACAAGGGGGTGCATGCATCTGGAGTTCATTTGCAGTGGCTAGAGGCCCTAGCACACCCATTCTCTCCCCCCTTTCTCTGTCAAATAAATAAATAAAAGTTAAAAAAAAATTTAAGTGGGGTAAAAAAAAAAAAAAAAGGCTAGGTTATTAACCTCTAATCATGATCCCTAAATAGGACCTTGAACACAGTGGTGGCTTCTTTTTCTTCTTCTTCTTCTTCTTCTTCTTCTTCTTCTTCTTCTTTTTCTTTTTCTTTTTTTCTTTTTCAAGGCAGGGTTTCACTCTGGCCCAGGCTGACCTGGAATTCACTTTGTAGTCTCAGGGTGGCCTTGAACTCACGGCGATCCTCCTACCTCTGCCTCCCAAGTGCTGGGATTAAAGGTGTGCGCCACCACGCCCAGCAGTGGTGGCTTCTTGATATAACTTTATTTAAAGATTCTCAGCCTAGGGCCTGTGGGTCTTGCAGTAAGAGGTCTGGACTGGGGACAAGGAGTGGCCCTGGGCCAGGGGACTTCCATGAGACTTCCTAGAGAAAGGAATGTGGAAAGGGGCTTTTTGAGTAACCAGGGCCAAAGCAGTGGAGAACCCAGACCTGGTGACACCATCATCCAGCTACTAGAGAGGCTGAGGTAGGAGGATTGCAGTCTGGGAAACTGAATGAGACATTATATCAAAATAAAAAGTAAAAAGAGAGGGGCTGGAAAGATGGCTTAGCAGTTAAGGCACTTGCCTGCAAAGCCTAACCATACAAGTTCTATTCCCCAGCATCCACATAAAGCCCGATGCAAAAGATGTCTGGAGTTCATTTGCAGTGGCTAGAGGCCTTGGCACGCCCATTCTCTCTCTCTCAAATAAATAAAATATTCTTTAGTTTTACTTATCTGAAAGACAGAAAGAGAAGAAGAAAATGGACACACCAGGGCCTCCAAACACTGCAAAAGAACTCCAGATGCATGCGCCATCATGTGCATCTGGTTTATGTGGGTACTGGAGAATTGAACCTGGATCCTTAAGCTTCACAGCAAACCCTTTAACCACTAAGTCATCTCTCCAGCCCTCAAATATATGTATGTATGTATATATGTATGTATGTATGTATATATGTATATATGTATGTATGTATGTGTATACACACACACACACACACACACACACACACATATATATATATATATATATATATATATTATAATTTTTTTTTGGTTTTTTGAGGTAGGGTCTCACTCTGGTCCAGGCTGACCTGGAATTAGCTATGTAGTCTCAGGGTGGCCTCGAACTCATGGCAATCCTCCTACCTCTGCCTCCCAAGTGCTGAGATTAAAGGTGTGTACCACCACGCCCGGCTTGTGTTTTGTTTTGTTTTGTTTTGTTTTGTTTTGTTTTGTTTTGTTTTTCAAGGTAGAGTCTCCATATTTTGTGGAGGGTTTCGAGGTAGGGTTTCACTCTAAGCCAGGCTGACCTGGAATTTACTATGTAGTCTCAGAGTGGTCTTGAACTCATGGCAATCCTCCTACCTCTGCCTCCTGAGTGCTGGGATTAAAGGCATGCACCACCACACCCAGCTTAAATGAAATCTATTTTTTTAAAGCCAAAATATGGCCATGTTTCTATGATCCTAATGCTGCTATGATAATGAAAGGTGGAGCCAGAGACTCTGGAAGCTTACAAGCACAAAAAGGTGAAAGTAGAGGAGAAACACCCCAAGGTTGTCCTCTGACTTCCACATGCACATCATGGCATGTACATGCCCATGTGCACACATCATGCACTTACACCTATACAAACACACAGAATAATAAAAATAGAAAAAAGTTTAAATTCTTACTTGTATATATATATGGTGTGTGTGTGTGTGTGTGTGTGCTCAAAATGACAGTCTCGAAGAACTGTTGTGTTGCTGGGGCCTAGCATTGACTATTCCCTCTGTTGGGACACTCTTCTAGAGTCTTCCAAGAGATCCACCCCTGGCTTCACTCACCTTCTGAAGAAAAGCCCTCCCTGACTGTCCACTCACACAAAACTCTGTCTCAAAGATACAACAAGGAGACAGGTGTGGTGGTGCATGCCTTTAATTCCAGCACTTGGGAGGCAGAGGTAGGAGGACTGCCTTGAGTTCAAGGCCAGCCTGAGACTACATAGTGAATTCCAGGTTAGCCTGGACTAGAGTGAGACCCTACCTCGAAAAACCAAAAAATAAAATAAAATAATGCAAGCAAGCAAGCTCTGGACATGGTGGCACTTCCAAAAGCTGTTTTTTTTTTTTTTTGGTGGTGGTGGGGGAGGGGCACCTTGCTCTAGTCCAGGCTGACCTGGAATTCACTATGTAGTTTCAGGATGGACTCAAACTCACAGTGATCCTCCGACCTCTGCCTCCCAAGTACTAAGATTAAAGGTGTGCACCACCACACCTGGCCAGAGATGTCTTTTTTTTAAAAAATATTTTATTTTTACTTATTTATTTGAGAGAGAGAGAGAGAGAAAGAGGCAGATAGAGAATGGGCATGCCAGGGCCTCCAGTCACTGTAAATGAACTCCAAACCCATGTGGCTTATGTAGGTCTTGGGGAATTGAACCTGAGTCCTTAGGCTTCACAAACATGTGTCTTAACTGCTAAGACATCTCTCCAGCCCTAGAGATATCTTTATCACAAGTTCTGTAGTCTAGTCATAGAGCTCCTGGCCCATCTTTTCCTGCCCCAGGCATACTCTACAGAGCTGGGTCTGTTCTGTTTACTGAAGTGTCCCTGAAGTCAGAGACCACACTTGGCATGTAATAGATGCTCAGGAACTGGGCATGGCGGTGTATTCCAGTTATTCTTGCACTCAAGAGGTGGAGTGCAGGAGGGTCAGGAGTTCAAGGTCATTCTCAGAAACAACCATTCGAGCCAGCTTGGACTACTTGAGACTCTGTCTCAAAAAAAATAAAAATAAAAAAAGGATATGGGCCGGGCGTGGTGGCGCACGCCTTTAATCCCAGCACTCGGGAGGCAGAGGTAGGAGGATCGCCAAGAGTTCGAGGCCACCCTGAGACTACATAGTTAATTCCAGGTCAGCCTGGACCAGAGTGAGACCCTACCTTGCAAAACCAAAAAAAAAAAAAAAAGGATATGGGAGAGGACTTCTGGGTAAGATGGCAACATACTAGCCACACCAAAGCAGCCGAGGGAGGGAAATAAACAGAAACACAGCAAAACACAATCTTATACTGAAAAGTTAAGGTGTATAAGTTATTATCAACCACAGCAGAGAAGCAGGAGAGACCAAGATCTTCCACAAATAAGGAAACTGGCTAGAATCCCACAAAGGCGGCAGCAGCCCGGATCCACAAGTCTGCCCTGCCAGAGATGCAAAACAACAGGAGCAGAAACAAGGCGAGGGGATTTTCCAATGGCAACAGCCTCCTCACAAAGGCAAGAAACCTGAAAGGGAAGACAGCAGAGACCAGCTGAGCAGCTGCTGAAAGAGAGTACAAACAGGACCAGCTGAGCAGATCCAGTATGACTCCAGACACCCTACAAAGGGCCCCCCAACTATCAGGGCCATGAACTTCTGAAGAACTCATTTACCCCCTGAAGCCCAGCACTGAGAGGGATCGAGGTGGGCACTCAGCATTGGTGACATTGGAAACCATCCCAAAAGGTCCTACTTACGCAAAGCCAGATACATCGGCCTGCACTGGAAGTGCTTATCTCTTTCCAGGTCAGGAAAGGTTATGTGTTACATTTGAATGATATATTCATGGTTGGCTTTACCTTCTCAAATAAGCTGTATTTTGGAATTTTGATGTTGACTACTGTTGCCTTTGGCATTTTGTGATTTATTTTCTTTCTTTCTTTCTTTCTTTCTTTCTTTCTTTCTTTTTTTCTTTTTTGGTTTTTCAAAATAGGGTTTCACTCTAGTCCAGGCTGACCTGGAACTCACTATGTAGTCGCAGGGTGGTCTCAAACTCAAGGTGATCCTCCTACCTCTGCCTCGGCAGTACTGTTATTAAAGGTGTGTGCCACCACGCCCGGCTCACATTTCCTGATTTTTAAGGCCTTTGTCTTTTTCTTAAATCACTATTGGGGGCAGGGACTGACTGGCGCCAGGCTGACTTAGAACGCATTTTAGACTAGAAATCCCAACCTTCTAGTTGAGAGGATTAAGGGTGTGGAGCAACGCACACCCTTAGGGATTTTGACTTTACCAGATAGTCTGTTTAGGTTAATACCCACACTTAAATAAATACAATTGATGTCTATATTGCTCAGTTGAATTTTAGAATTTGCCAGTAATTTGCTTCACCCAGTCTACTGCAGTACATGAATAGCAGGCAAACTCAACATCTAGGAACACTTCTGCTGTTTCTCTTGGAGTATAAGAGCTACACCTGACACCTTAAACTCCTACACTGAAGATATATAAAGTTGGGTTTACATAGCTAAGAATACTGTAGATAATTAGAAAATCCAAGCATCAAATTAACTCAAGATGCAAATTTTTCTACATTATAATACAAGAAACACAAAAAAATCAAGACACTACAATCCCACTAAAAATTAAAAATCTGTCAGAAATTACCTCCAGTGAGACTGCTTTAGATGAAATGCCTGACAAAATTTAAAAAAAAATGATTATATCTATGTTCCAAGAAATCAAAGGAATCAAAGAATAAAACCAACTCCTAAAGGAATCCCAAGAGAACATAGGAAACCAACTTAATGAAATACGTAGGTAAATATAAAGCAAAGTAAGGAGCTAGAGAGATGGCTTAGGGGTTAAGAAGCTTGCCTGCAAGCTGGGCGTGGTGGTGCACGCCTTTAATCCCAGCACTCGGGAGGCAGAGGTAGGAGGATCGCCGTGAGTTCAAGGCCACCCTGAGACTACATAGTTAATTCAGGTCAGCCTGGGATAGAGTGAGACCCTACCTCAAAAAAAAAAAAAAAAAAAGAGAGAGAGAGAAGAAGAAGCTTGCCTGCAAGCCAAAGGACCCAGGTTCAATCCCCCATGACCCAAGTAAGCCAGTTGCCCAAGATGGCGCATGTGTCTTGAGTTTGTTTGCAGCAGCTAGAGGCCCTTGTATGCCCATTCTCTCTCTCTCTTTCTCTCTCTCTTTCTTCCTCTCTTCTTCCCTCTCTAATAAGTAAATAAAAATAAAATATTTTTTAAAACATGAGTAAGGTAAATGGAAATAATGAAAAAATATCAATCAGAAATACTAGAAATGAAAAACAGAGTAAGTCAAATAGAAAATTCTGTAGAAAGTCTTGCCAGTAGAATGGATCAAGGAGAGGACAAATATCTAAACTAGAAGACCAGGTGAAAGATCTATACAGGCCAACAAAGAGAAAGACAAACTAATAGGAAGGCATGAATGAGCATTTCAATACATTCAGGACACTATGACGAGATCAAACATAAGAATTCAGGGCATAGTAGAAGGAGAAGAAATTTACTCCAAAGGCAAAACAGGCATTTTCAACAAAATCATAGAAGAAAATGTCCCCCAAGTAAGGAAAGTGATCCCAGTACAAATATAGGAAGCCCATAGAATGGCAGACAAAATTAGGAAAGAACCTCTCACTGACATATTATAATTAAACTACAAAAAAATCACAAAGCAAAGAAAATATATTGAAAGCAGTTAGAAAAAAAAATCAAGTGACAGAGGTAAGCCAATCAGGATAACAGCAGATTACTCAACACAAACTCTAAAAACCAGAAGGGCTTGGAATGATGTTCTGAAAGATAACAACTATCAACCAAGATTACTTTATCCTGCAAAGCTGTCCACTCAAATAGGCAGAGAAATAAGGACATTCCACAACAAAATCAGGCTAAAGGAATATTTGAAGACCAAACCAGCCATACAGAAAATATTTGAAAGGATCCTCCATGATGAAGAGAAAGAAAAGCACACATATAAGGAACCTGGAAAAAACAAGCCAGACTCCAATACTAGTTAATACAAGAGAGCAAAGGTAAACAGGACAAACTACAAAATAAAAAAAATGGCAAAAATAAATACATACCTTTCAAAATTAACTAATAATATCAACGGCCTCAATGTCCCAACCAAAAGATGCAGGTTTGCAGACTGGGTTAAAAAGCAGGATCCTGAGCCAGGCATGGTGGCGCATGCCTTTAATCCCAGCACTCAAGAGGCAGAAGTAGGAGGATCACTGTGAGTTCAAGGCCAGCCTGAGAGTACATAGTGAATTCCAGGTCAGTCTGGGCTAGAGCAAGATCCTACCTTAAAAAACAAAAACAAAAGGCAGGATCCTTCAATTTGTTGCCTTCAAGAAACTCACCTTTCCACAAAAGATATACACTATCTTAAGGTGAAATGGTGTTTCAAGCAAATGAACCTAGAAAACAAGCTGGTGTCACTATCCTAATACCTGACAGGGTAGACTTCAGACCAACATTAGTTAGGAAAGATGAGGAAGGTCACATTATATTCATTAAAGGAACACTCCAACAGGAGGGCATTACAATCCCATGCACTTAATATGGGGCTCCCAATTTCATCAAAAAAATACTATTAGAACTAAGGTCACAGATAACACCAAACACAGTTGTAGTGGGTGACTTCAACACCCCATTATCATCAACTGACAGGTCATCCCAGAAAAAAATAAACAGAGATGCATCTGTATTAAATAGAACAAATGGACCTAGCAAATATATACAGGACATTTCATCCAAGTGCTGCAGAATACACATTCTTTTTTTTTGAGGTAGGGTCTCACTCTAGCTCAGGCTGACCTGGAATTCACTATGTAGTCTCAGGGTGGCCTTGAACTTATAATGCTCCTACCTTTGCCTCCCGAGTGCTGGGATTAAAGGAGTGCACCACCACGCCCGGCAGAATACACATTCTTTTTAGCAGCATATGGGCCATTCTTTAAAATAGACCGTATATTAGGACACAAAGCAAATCTTAACAAATACAGGAAAATTGAAATAATTTCTTGCTCTTTATCTGATCACAGTGGGATTAAACTACAAATCAATAGCAAGAAAAACTATAGAGCATACCCAAATTCATGGAAATGAAACAATACACTATTAAATAATGTATGGGTCAATGAAGAAATCAAGAAGGAAATCAAAAAATTCATAGAATCAAATGGTAATGAGAACACAACATACCAAAACCTTTGAGACACAATGAAGGCAGTCCTGAGAGGGGAATTTATAGCTTTAAGTGCCTATATTAAGAAATTAGATGCCAGGTGTGGTGGCACACGCCTTTAATCCCAGCACTCAGGAGGCAGAGGTAGGAGGATCACCGTGAGTTCAAGGCCACCCTGAGACTATAGTTAATTCCAGGTCAGCCTGGGCCAGAGTGAGACCCTACCTCGAAAAACCAAAAAGAAAGAAAGAAAGAAAGAAAGAAAGAAAGAAAGAAAGAAAGAAAGAAAGTAGCTGGGTGTGGTGGTGCATGCCTTTAATCCCAGTACTTGGGAGCCAGAGGTAGGGGGATCACCATAAGTTCAAGGCCACCCTGAGACTATATAGTGAATTCCACGTCAGCCTGAGCTAGAGTGAGACCCTACCTTGAAAAACCAAAAAGAAAGAAAGAAAGAAAGAAAAATAAATAAATAAATAAATAAATAAATAAATAATAAATTAGAGAGCTGGAGTGATGGCTTAGCAGTTGAGGCACTTGCCTTCAAAGCCCAAGGACACAGGTTTGATTCTCCAGGTCCCATGTAAGCCAGATGTACATGGTGCATGTGTCTGGAGTTTGCAGTGTCTAGAGTCCCTGGTACACTCATTGTCTCTCTCTTTCTCTCCATCTTTCTCTCTCTAATAAATAAATAAAAATAAAATCTTTCAGCTAAGGACTCTGTGAATAGAGCAAAAGAGGCAACCTACAGAATGGAAGAAAATCTTTGCCAGCTATACATCTGACAGAGAGTTAATATCCAGAATATACAAAGAACTCAAAAAATTAAATAATAAGAAATTAAACAACCCAATTAAAAAATGGGTTATGGAACTAAATAGAGAGTTCTCAGAAAAAGAAATTCAGATGGCATAAAAACACCTAAAAAATATTCTACATCCCTAGTCATCAGGGAAATGTATATTAAAACTACATTTAGATTCCATCTCACTCCTGTCAGATTGGCTACCATCATGAAAACAAATGATTATAAATGCTGGCGAGGATGCAGAAAAAGAGGAACCCTTCTACACTGTTGGTGGGAATGCAATCTGGTCCAGCCATTGTGGAAATCAGTGTGGAGGTTCCTGAGACAGCTAAAAATAGACCTACCATATGACCCAGTTATATGACTCTTAGGCATATATTCTAAGGACTCGTCTCACTACCTTAGAGATACTTGCTTGACCATGTTTATTGCCGCTCTATTCACAATAGCTAGGAATTGGAACCAGCCTAGATGTCCCTCAACTGATGAATGGATCATGAAGATGTGGCACATTTACACAATGGAGTTCTACTCAGTGGTAAAGAAAAATGAAGTTATGAAATTTGCTGGAAAATGGATGGATCTGGAAAGATTATACTTAGTGAGGTAACTAAGGCCCAGAAAGCCAAGTGTCACATGTTCTCTCTCATATGTGTATCCTAGTAGCAGAAGCCAGTAAGCTAGAAAGGGGATATAAAGGGAATAGAAAGGGAGAGAGGGGGGACTTAATAAGGTGGTATTGTATATATGAAAGTAGAAGAACACATTGATGGGGGTGAAAAGGCCTAAGTGAGGTCAGGAGAAGAGATTGAGTGAAGGAACAGTGGAGGGAGGGCTAATCAAAATCTAAGAGGATAGAAATAAGTCACATCGAAACCGACTTTTCTGGACAATGGAACACTCAGAAGAATAGATTGTTACTAGAAAATTTTCAGTGCCAGGAATGGGATACTTTCCAGTGAGTTGTTGGCCAGGGAGGTCACAGATACCCCCAAAACATTATAGGCCATTGCTGAGGCTCTTTTGCTGAAGACTCCACATACTTAGGCTGCAAGGTCACTGAGAAATCCTGCTGGTGCTGAGCTGAAAGCCTCCTCTATGTGGACCAGCTGACTGAAAGTTGGAAAAAGCCATGCTGCATGCAGTTCAATGGCAGAGAGAAAACACCAGTGAAGGTACTCAACAGTGAACACTGCAAACTTTAAATTTGGCCAGCCAGGCCAAATGAGCCAACGGGTGCAATAGTGGCATGTCTGTTATGGGGGAAACCAACTGCTCTCTAATTGGACTGGAAGCCACTCCATGGGAGGGAATACATCCCTGATACTGAACACCTACGACAGGGGTAGTCATGAGCCCTAGGGGTGGAATGTCTGCTGGTGTCACACTAAATGTATATACTATACTCACCAAACTGCCCAGTAAGCATTTCTTGTAATGTCCACACCCATATATTAATGCTACTCTCACTTTTGGTTAGATAAGCTTCTCTTTTCAGATGGTGGTGACCTTGGGATGACTCAAAAGGCACCATGGTGCTGAGAAGAAGTGACAGAGGAGTGCTCAGCACTGAAACATCTCAAACCTACCTTCCAAGGCTCAGGGTCCATTGCAGAAGAGGGGATGGAAAGAATGTAAGAGCCAAAGGAAGAGTAGGATTCCTTTCAATGTGCTCTCCCAGACACAAAATGGCCTGGATATCCATGACCTCACAATGCCTGACACTACCTACGCATGACCATCATAATAGGAGGAAAAGATGATGATATAAAAATAAATGAGAGACTGATTGAGAGGGGGAGTGGATATGATGGAGAGTAAAGTTTCAAAGGGGAAAGTGGGGGGGGGGGAGGGAAGTGCCATGGGATAATGTCTACAATTAAAGAAGTTGTCAATAAAGAAATAAAAATAAATAAAAATAAAATCTGTTTAAAAAAGAAATTAGAAAGGTTGCAAGTAAACAACTTAACACTTCATCTTAATGTCTTGGAAAAGAAGAAAAGGCAAATCAAAAATCAGAAGATTATGGTAGACATTAATGAAATAGAAACACCAAAAAAATTAAGAATTAATGAAACAAAGAGTTGGTTCTTTGAAAGATAAACAAGATTGATAGCAAATATGACCAAAAGAAAGAGAGAAGAAGCCAGGTGTCATGGTGCATGCCTTTAACCATAACAATGGGGAGGCAGGCGTAGGAGTATTGGCGTGAGTTCAAAGCCACCCTGAGAATATGTAGTGGGTTCCAGGTCAGCCTGAGCTTGAGTGAGACCCTACTTCAAAAAAACCAAGAAAATAAAAGGGAGAAGAGACACAAATTAATAAAATTAGAGACAAAAAAGGCACCATCAGTGGCAACCTTGAGATAACTCAGAAGGCACCATGGTGCTGAGAAGAAGTGACAGAGGAATGCTCAGCACTGAAACATCTCAAACCTACCTTCCAAGGCTCAGGGTCCATTGTGGAAGAGGGGGCGGAAAGAATGTAAGAGCCAAAGGAAGAATAGGACTCCTTACAACGTGCTCCTCCAGACACAAAATGGCCTGGATATCCATGACCTCACAGTGCCTGACACTACCTATCATAATAGGAAGAAAAGATCATGACATCAAACTGAAAAGAGAGACTGATTGAGAGGGGGAGGGGATATGAAGGAGAGTGAAGTTTCAAAGGGGAAAGTGGGGGGAGGGAGGGAAGTACCATGGGATATTGTCTACAATTAAAGAAGTTGTCAATAAAAAAAAATTAAAAAAAGAATTTAAAAAAAGCACCATCAAACAGATACTAGAGAAACTTTTTAAAAAATCATAGAGACATACTATAAGAAAATATACTATGTTTCAAAATCTGAAAGAAATGGATGATTTCCTTGATTTATATGACCTACCAAAATTAAATTAAGATGATATTAATCACTTAAATAGACATATCACAAGTATGGAAATCCAAGCAGATATAAAAAATCTTCAAGGTCAGCCTGGACCAGAGTGAAACCCCCCCCCCCCAAAAAAAATCTTCCAACTAAAGAATGTCCAAGCCCACATGAATTCACTAGTGAATTTTACTAGACCTTCATAGAAGAACTAACACCCATGCTTCTCAAACTTTTCCATAAAATAGAAGAGGAAGGAACCCTACCAAACTCCTTCTACAAAGCCAGCATCAGCCTGATAACAAAACCAGACAAAGACAGAACAAAAAAAGAAAATTACAGATCAATCTCCCCCATGAACATAGATGCAAAAATTCTCAACAAAACATTGGCAGGCAGAAGGCTTTATCCCAGAGATGCAGGGATGGTTCAACATATGCAAATCAATAAATGTAATATATTGTATAAATGGACTGAAGGACAAAAATCACATGATCAACTCAGTAGATGAAGAAAAAGCATTTGACAAAATCTAACATCCCTTCATGATAAAAGTCCTACATAGACTGGGAATAGAAGGAACATATCTCAACATAATAAAGGCTATTCATGACAAATGCACAGCCAACAAAATACTAAATAGAGAAAACCTTGAAGCTTTTCCACTAAAATCAGGAACAAGACAAGGGTGCTCACTGTCCCCACTTTTATCTAATATAGTACTGGAAGTCTTAGCCATAGCAAGAAGGCAAGAGACACACATAAAAGGGATACAAACTGGAAAGGAAGAGATCAAGTTATCATTATTTGCAGATGATACGATTCTATCCATAAAGGACCCTAAAGACTCTACCAGCAGACTGTTAGAGCTGATAAACAACTGTAGCCACGTAGCAGGATACAAAATAAACACACAGAAATCAGTAGCCTTCCTATATGCTAACAACAAACACACAGAGGATGAAATCAGAGAAACACTCTCATTCACAATTGCATCAAAAATAAAATAAAATAAAGTACCTTGGAATAAACCTAACCAAGGAAGTGGAGGATCTCTACAATGAAAACTTTAAAACACTCAAGGGACACATTGCAGAAGACACTAGGAACTGGAAAGATATCCCTTGCTCCTGGATTGGAAGAATGAATATTGTGAAAATGGCAATCTTACCAAAAGCAATCTACATACACATTTAATGTAATCCCCATCAAAACTCCAATGGTGCCAGGCATGATGGCGCATCTTTAATCCCAGCACCCAGGAGGCAGAGGTAGGAGGATTGCTGTGAGTTCAAGGCCACTCTGAGACTACATAGTGAATTCCAGGTCAGCCTGAGATAGAGTGAGACCCTACCTCAAAAAAAAAAAAAAAAAGAAAGAAAGAAAGAAAGAAAGAAAGAAAGGAAAAGAAAAGAAAAGAAAAAAGAAAAAAGAACTCCAATGGCATTTTTAATGGAAATAGAAAAAACAATCCAAAAATTCATTTGGAAGCACAAAAAACCTTAAATATCTAAATAATTTTGAGCAACAAAAATAAGGCTGGTGGTATCACCATAGCTGATTTTAACCTATATTACAGAGCCACAGTAATAAAAACAGCATGGTACTGGCACAAAAACAGATATGTAGATCAATGGAACAGAATAGAGGACCCTGATGTAAGTCCAGGTAGCTATAGGCACTCATTGGAGAAAAGACAGACTCTTCAGCAACTGGTACTGGGAAAACTGGATATGTACTATAGAAGGCTGAAAATAGATCCTTATCTCTCTCCATGCATAAGAATTAAGTCCAAATGGATCAAGGACCTTAATATCAGACATGAAACTCTGAAATTGATAGATTAAAAAGTAGGGGAAACCCTTCAACCTATTGGTCTTGGCAAAGACTTTCTGAATATAACCCCAGTTGCTCAGGAAATAAAACCACAGATCAACCACTGGGACCTCATTAAATTACAACACTTTTTGTACAGCTAAGAACACTGTGAATAGAGCAAAGAGGCAACCTACAGAATGGGAGAAAATCTTTGCCAGCTATACATCTGACAGAGGATTAATATCTAGGATATACAAAGAACTCAAAAATTAAATAATAAGAAAACAAACAACCCAATCAAAAATGGGTTATGGAATTAAATAGAGGGTTCTCAAAAGAAGAAATACAGATGGCATATAAACATCTAAAAAGATGCTCTACATCCCTAGTCATCAGGGAAAGCCAAATTTAAACTTTGAGATTCATTGAGATTCCATCTCACTCCTATCAGATTGGCTATCATCAAGAAAACGAATGACAATAAATGCTATTGAGGATGCGGAAAAAGAGGAACACTTCTACATTGTTGGTGGGAATGCAATCTGGTCCAGCCATAATGAAAATTAGTGTGGAGGTTCCTGAGACAGCTATAAATAGATTTATCATATAACCCAGCTATACCACTCCTAGGCATATATCTTAATGACTCTTCTCACTACCTTAGAGATACTTGCTCAACCCTGTTTATTGTAGCTCTATTCACAATAGCTAGGAAATGAAACCAGCCTAGATGTCCCTCAACTGATGAGTGGATAATGAAGATGTGGCACATTTATACAATGGAGTTCTACTCAGCGGTAAAGAAAAAATGAAATTATGAAATTTGCAGGAAAATGGATGGATCTGGAAAGGATTATACTTAGTGAGGTCACCCCAGGCCTAGAAAGCCAAATGTCACATGTTCTCTCTCATATGTGGATCCTGGCTACAAATGATTGGACTTCTATGTGAGTTGAAATAAAACTCAGTAGCAGAGGCCAGTAAGCTAGAAAAGGGGATATAAAGGGAAAAGAAAGGGAGGGAGGGGGACTTAATAGGATGGTATTGTATATATGTAAGTAGAAGAACAGATTAATGGGGATAAAAGGCCTAAGTGAGGTGAGGGGAAGAGACTGAATAAAGGAAGGGTGGGGAGAGGGTTCATCAAAATCTAAGAGGGTATGAATAAGTCATATGGAAACCTACTTTTTTGGACAATGGCACACCCAGAAGCCATAGATGGTTATTAGAAAATTTTCAGTGCCACGGAAGGGATGGATACCTTCCAGTGAGTTGTTGGCCAGGAGGTCCCTGATGATCTCAAAACATTATAGGCCATTGCTGAAGCTCTTGGTTTCCCACCAGGAATAGATGGTAAGACCCTATTGCTAAAGACTCCACATACTTGGGCTGCAAGGTCACTGAGAAATCCTGCTGGAGCTGAGCTGAAAGCCTCCTCCATGTAGACCAGCTGACAGAAAGCTGGAAAAAGCTATGCTGCATGCAGTTCAATGGGAGAGAGAGAAATCACCAGTGGAGATACTCAACAGTGGACACTGCAAGCCTTAAATTTGGCCAGCCAGGCCAAATGAGCCAATGGGTGCAATAGTGGCATGTCTGTTATGTGGGAAACCAACAGCTCTCTAATTGGACTGGCGGCCCACTCCATGGGAGAGAATACATCCCTGATACTGAAAAACTACAACAGGGGTAGTCATGAGCCCTAGGAGTGTAAGGTCTGCTGGTGTTTGGCTAAATGTATATAGTATGCTCACCAAACTGCCCAGTAAGCACTTCTCTTAATGGTCATACCCATATATAATATATTAATGCTAATCTCACTTTTGGTTAGAGAAGCTTCTCTTTTCAGATGGCAGTGACCTTGGGATGACTCAGAAGACACCATGGTGCTGAGAAGAAGTGACAGAGGAGTGCTCAGCACTGAAATATCTCTAATCACACCTTCCAAGACTCAGGGTCCATTGCAGAAGATGTGACAGAAAGAATGTAAGAGCCAAAGGAAGGGTAGGACTCCTTACAACATGCTTCTCCAGACACAAAATGGCCTGGATATCCATGACCTCACAGTGCCTGACACTACCTACACAAGACCATCCTAATAGGAGGAAAAGATGATGATATAAAAATAAATGAGAGACTGATTGAGGGGGTAGACATTAATGAAATAGAAACACAAAAAAATTAAGAATTAATGAAACAAAGAGTTGGTTCTTTGAAAGATAAACAAGATTGATAGCAAATATGACCAAAAGAAAGAGAGAAGAAGCCAGGTGTCATGGTGCATGCCTTTAACCATAACAATGGGGAGGCAGGCGTAGGAGTATTGGCGTGAGTTCAAAGCCACCCTGAGAATATGTAGAGGGTTCCAGGTCAGCCTGAGCTTGAGTGAGACCCTACTTCAAAAAAAACCAAGAAAATAAAAGGGAGAAGAGACACAAATTAATAAAATTAGAGACAAAAAAGGCACCATCAGTGGCAACCTTGAGATAACTCAGAAGGCACCATGGTGCTGAGAAGAAGTTGCCCCGACCAGCGGGAGTTCAACAAGGGCCCGAGGGGAGATTAACCTGGATGAGAGAGACAAACAGACACAAAGAAGGAGACTAAGCCTAATACCTGGTCAAAGTCTCAAATTTTTATTTTTCACAGAGGTTTATATAGGGGAGGCAGGAGGAAGGTAAACTAGAAACTGATCCAGGGTCACAAGACTTTCTGATTGATAAGGTTTGATCATGGGACTCTTAATCCCAGGGGTCATTGACCCAGGATTACAAGATGCTCTGATTGATAAGGTTAGATCATGGGACTCTTAATCCCAGGGGTCATGGGAAGGTCTGTTGTTACATTCCAATAGGCAGATAAAGTAATCGCCTGCAGCCAGGGCTTGTAGCTGGGGCAACTCTGATCCGATAGGTAGATAAAGTGATCGCCTGCAGCCAGGGCTTGTAGCTGGGGCAATTCTGATCCTAAGGCCTTTTGAGTCCATAAGATGGCTTCTCATACAAGATGGCTGTTATGCTGCTCATGGTCTCCGACATCTCCTCCCTTCTTTTATACAAACAGGAGGGGGAGGCCTGCTATCCAGCAGTGGGCTTTAACCAACTGGGGGAGTAGTGACCTGACTCCTCCCGTGGGTCATGTTTATCACCCACAGATTTGGCCCTCAGTACCTTTTGTGGAGGGGAGGCATTATGTATGGTACCAACCTCCATGCAAGTCAGGTTTGACTCTCAGGGAATTCAGAAGCGGTCAAAGGGACCTTCCTTGCGGTTTTTCCACACTCCACGTTGGTACCCATCCCCCTAGGGGGTGCATAGGTCTGAATGCTTATGCGGTTCCCGGAGGCTTGGAGTATTGAACCTT
Source organism: Orientallactaga sibirica (assembly GCA_036365145.1). Taxonomy (NCBI): domain Eukaryota; kingdom Metazoa; phylum Chordata; class Mammalia; order Rodentia; family Dipodidae; genus Orientallactaga; species Orientallactaga sibirica. The sequence continues at coordinate 461,974 of JAEOAD010002758.1, forward strand.
GGCCAACATGCCTAGAATGATTATAAAAAGTAAACAAATTTACAGTGCTTATAGAGGCTATAGCGTTTACAGAGACTATATGTTTTACAGTCATTGTTAGGGGAGGGTCTCAGCCGGAGGCAGGTCCTCAGTCGCGATTCCTCGGCTTGTCAGCTCCAGTCTGTGATCAGCAATCTGTTGAGCTTCTGGAACACTTGAGCTCTGGAAGCCGCTACATTTAGCCTCTGTAACATTGTTTGCTCGCCTGACTCAGGCACAGCCATTCCTGCATGTTGAAACTGTTGTAAACCAAGTTAAAGTTTTTTTTCTTTTTTACTTAGAAGACATCATTTAATAACCAGACGACAGTACTGCCATTATAGAACAGATAGTCATTAAGCCCAGGCCTGACTCAGATAAGGAACTAGCTGAGGAATGTGTTAACCTCCAACTCTGTAATCTATGTTTGTTTGTTTGGCAGTAAAATCCCCCCTGCTTAAGCCAAATGAGAATCTGAGAAAGAAACTGCTTGGGAGATACTTAAGGCACCAAAAAAAAAAATCCTTTTGCAGCCTTAGCAGGATCATCAAAAGACAGATATTTTCTTTTGTAAACCTTGTAAATCTGTGTTAAGATTATTATGATTTTAAATACCCCAAATATGATTTTTAACCTTTTACCATACAGTAGCAGTCCCATTGTAGGATAAAGGAGTAATACTTATGAATTGATAATTTACATGACAGAACAATTGCTTTTGAACCACCAGATTAACAATCTGCCTTTTTAAATACATAACAGCATTTTCTAGAGCATCTAACCTGACTGACAGCTTTTTATCAATATCTATCTGTGATGAAAAGTTTGAGAAAATTTTTAATCAGTCCAATAACATAGCTTTTGGGGAGTTTTCACACTTGTAGGACCTTCTAGAGATACTCAGCCATGGGAGCCTCTGGTCCTTGTAACAGACAAATTTTGTAAACCATTTATTGACCTGAGATGTAACTCCCAGTCCCCACTCCCTCCCCACACAAGAATTGGGACTGAAGCTTCAGTGGTGGGCTTGATGTCTCTTTTGGCTGTGGCTGCCAGCACCTGTAAAGAAAAGGGGTGAAAAGGGGGAAGGGAACTGTCCCATGTTATTAAGTCAAAGGAAGAAGCGTCCGTCCATAGGGAAACAATTAACATATAGACACACAAATATGACAGAAACACATAGGGCCCAATAACACAGACACACATGAATATGACAGAAACAGAGGGCCCAATAACATAGACACATGAATATGACAGAAACAGAGGGCCCAAGAAAGCTATGTGCGCTTTCAGAACCAAATTTAAAAAGGAGAAAGAGAGAGAGAGAGCGCTCAGATACTCACCAGACCGGCCTGAGTGCTGGGGATCCCAGGGTTGGATGTTTTGAAAACACAGTCGGATAGGAAACAATTATCACAGGCAATGGAGGGAGATGTTAGGAATTTTTTGTATATTAGTTATATCAACCATGTGAGAGAATTAAATATTAATGAGTCAATTTTAACCTTAACATATAGTTAAAATGTTGACAAATAGGAACTTAATTAACTTTATTGGGTACTCTAAATTTAGTCTTTTTTAACCATCATCATGACCAGATTAATATTAACAAGTTAAAGTTGTAAATTTACAAACTGAATACCATAGTAACCTTCTATCAGCTAGAGCCATGCTTTTATTAGTTTGATGTAAGCCCTAGGTTGATAATCACTTTATTGTATCTTAAAAGATCTGCAATCTGGTTAAGTGTTTTGTCTTTAATCTTTTGTTTAAGTTTACTTAATATCTACATTTACATATTTTTATCTTACAAGCTATGTAACCATTTTGTAACAATCTTTTTTTTTTTTTATCAAATAGTTACCAACATTTAAAGTTTTTTCTCCAGTTTAACTAAACTTTTATTGTTTTTACCATGAGGCTTTTAATAAAAGGTCTTATGAAATATCTTTAAAGAGTCAGACTTGACTTTTTGAAACACATTATGAAGGTAGATTTGAGCATTATTAGAAATTTTCTAACAAATTTAGTATTGAGTACATATTTAAGTTTAAATACAATTCTTGAGACTGTTTTTTTGTTAGTAGTCCCAGAAAAGCATAAAGAGGCAAAAGTGAGCTTAAAACAGTTGTAAATACTTATAAGAAATCTACATCTATTTATAGTAATTTGGCATTTACCCATATTTTCGAGATTTTTGTGTTTGTAGTCCCCAGGTTCTGCAAGCCAGGAAGCTAAGAATCTTGCCATTTTCAGTTTTTTTTTTTTTAATAAATCTATTATCTCCTTGTTTACCCTGTTGGCAGGTGTGGCTGAAGGGTATCAGGCCACCTGAGCCCACGTGGCATCAGCCAGGCCCCTGGAGCCTGGGCCTGAACCCAACTGTGAGCATGGAGAGAAACAGGGGTGTCTTTTCCCCTCAGGTGTAGCTATTGTCTCCTCTGCTGCCTGTGGCGTTTTAGCAGCCCTGGCTCCAGAGTGGAGCGCAGTCCAGCAGCCTTTGCCTCTTGTCAGCCTGCCGTGGCTTTGGAGCATGGGCCAGCGGCCACAGCGACTGAGATCTGGAGGACTTTTTCCCAGAATAAGTTGGCCTCTTTTTGAGAGAGTTTTATGCCCCTAACTTTAAGAAATGTCCTTAATCCACTGATTTGGGATTCCTTTTGATGGGTACACCTCACCTAATTCCTCACTGGGGAGGCGGCCACTGGGCCTATAGTTTTGCCTTTCTCTGATGGAGAACGGGAAAGTTTGTTTTTTCTTTACATTATATCTCGCCTAGTCCATCAGTGGGGAGACTAGTTCCTCACTGGGGAGGCGGCCACTGGGGGCCTGTTAGTCCCAGGGGGAGGATGTCCCCAAGGGATCACTCACCTATTAACCACGCATCTTAACCCAATTTCCTCGTGTCTTGAGAGACTCTAAGTCCCTGAATGAATAACTCATGTTTACTCAATGTTTGTCCCATAATTTCGTCGCTCTTCTTACCTTATCCAGGTCTGTGTCACAGGCGGGGCTTTCCTGCGGTGACCTCTGTGCGGATCTTCACTCACCAACGAGGTGGCGATCCAATGAAAGAATGACGGCCGTTCACCCGAGCGACGTCCAAGTCAGTCCTCGTACCTCGAGCCCCACGTTTGGGCGCCACTTGCCCCGACCAGCGGGAGTTCAACAAGGGCCCGAGGGGAGATTAACCTGGATGAGAGAGACAAACAGACACAAAGAAGGAGACTAAGCCTAATACCTGGTCAAAGTCTCAAATTTTTTTATTTTTCACAGAGGTTTATATAGGGAGGCAGGAGGAAGGTAAACTAGAAACTGACCCAGGGTCACAAGACTTTCTGATTGATAAGGTTTGATCATGGGACTCTTAATCCCAGGGTCATTGACCCAGGATTACAAGATGCTCTGATTGATAAGGTTAGATCATGGGACTCTTAATCCCAGGGGTCATGGGAAGGTCTGTTGTTACATTCCAATAGGCAGATAAAGTAATCGCCTGCAGCCAGGGCTTGTAGCTGGGGCAACTCTGATCCGATAGGTAGATAAAGTGATCGCCTGCAGCCAGGGCTTGTAGCTGGGGCAATTCTGATCCTAAGGCCTTTTGAGTCCATAAGATGGCTTCTCATACAAGATGGCTGTTATGCTGTTCATGGTCTCCGACAAGAAGTAACAGAGGAATGCTCAGCACTGAAACATCTCAAACCTACCTTCCAAGGCTCAGGGTCCATTGTGGAAGAGGGGGCGGAAAGAATGTAAGAGCCAAAGGAAGAATAGGACTCCTTACAACGTGCTCCTCCAGACACAAAATGGCCTGGATATCCATGACCTCACAGTGCCTGACACTACCTATCATAATAGGAAGAAAAGATCATGACATCAAACTGAAAAGAGAGACTGATTGAGAGGGGAGGGGATATGAAGGAGAGTGAAGTTTCAAAGGGGAAAGTGGGGGGGAGGGAAGTACCATGGGATATTGTCTACAATTAAAGAAGTTGTCAATAAAAAAAAATTTAAAAAAGAATTAAAAAAAAGCACCATCAAACAGATACTAGAGAAATTTTTTAAAAAATCATAGAGACATACTATAAGAAAATATACTATGTTTCAAAATCTGAAAGAAATGGATGATTTCCTTGATTTATATGACCTACCAAAATTAAACTAAGATGATATTAATCACTTAAATAGACATATCACAAGTATGGAAATCCAAGCAGATATAAAAAATCTTCAAGGTCAGCCTGGACCAGAGTGAAACCCCCCCCCCAAAAAAATCTTCCAACTAAAGAATGTCCAAGCCCACATGGATTCACTAGTGAATTTTACTAGACCTTCATAGAAGAACTAACACCCATGCTTCTCAAACTTTTCCATAAAATAGAAGAGGAAGGAACCCTACCAAACTCCTTCTACAAAGCCAGCATCAGCCTGATAACAAAACCAGACAAAGACAGAACAAAAAAGAAAATTACAGATCAATCTCCCCACATGAACATAGATGCAAAAATTCTCAACAAAACATTGGCAGGCAGAAGGCTTTATCCCAGAGATGCAGGGATGGTTCAACATATGCAAATCAATAAATGTAATATATTGTATAAATGGACTGAAGGACAAAAATCACATGATCAACTCAGTAGATGAAGAAAAAGCATTTGACAAAATCTAACATCCCTTCATGATAAAAGTCCTACATAGACTGGGAATAGAAGGAACATATCTCAACATAATAAAGGCTATTCATGACAAATGCACAGCCAACAAAATACTAAATAGAGAAAACCTTGAAGCTTTTCCACTAAAATCAGGAACAAGACAAGGGTGCCCACTGTCCCCACTTTTATCTAATATAGTACTGGAAGTCTTAGCCATAGCAAGAAGGCAAGAGACACACATAAAAGGGATACAAACTGGAAAGGAAGAGATCAAGTTATCATTATTTGCAGATGATATGATTCTATCCATAAAGGACCTAAAGACTCTACCAGCAGACTGTTAGAGCTGATAAACAACTGTAGCCATGTAGCAGGATACAAAATAAACACACAGAAATCAGTAGCCTTCCTATATGCTAACAACAAACACACAGAGGATGAAATCAGAGAAACACTCTCATTCACAATTGCATCAAAAATAAAATAAAATAAAGTACCTTGGAATAAACCTAACCAAGGAAGTGGAGGATCTCTACAATGAAAACTTTAAAACACTCAAGGGACACATTGCAGAAGACACTAGGAACTGGAAAGATATCCCTTGCTCCTGGATTGGAAGAATGAATATTGTGAAAATGGCAATCTTACCAAAAGCAATCTACATACACATTTAATGTAATCCCCATCAAAACTCCAATGGTGCCAGGCATGATGGCGCATCTTTAATCCCAGCACCCAGGAGGCAGAGGTAGGAGGATTGCTGTGAGTTCAAGGCCACTCTGAGACTACATAGTGAATTCCAGGTCAACCTGAGATAGAGTGAGACCCTACCTCAAAAAAAAAAAAAAAAAGAAAGAAAGAAAGAAAGAAAGAAAGAAAGAAAGAAAAGAAAAGAAAAGAAAAAAGAACTCCAATGGCATTTTTAATGGAAATAGAAAAAACAATCCAAAAATTCATTTGGAAGCACAAAAAACCTTAAATATCTAAACAATTTTGAGCAACAAAAATAAGGCTGGTGGTATCACCATAGCTGATTTTAACCTATATTACAGAGCCACAGTAATAAAAACAGCATGGCACAAATACAGATATGTAGATCAATGGAACAGAATAGAGGACCCTGATGTAAGTCCAGGTAGCTATAGGCACTCATTGGAGAAAAGACAGACTCTTCAGCAACTGGTACTGGGAAAACTGGATATGTACTGTAGAAGGATGAAAATAGATCCTTATCTCTCTCCATGCATAAGAATTAAGTCCAAATGGATCAAGGACCTTAATATCAGACATGAAACTCTGAAATTGATAGATTAAAAAGTAGGGGAAACCCTTCAACCTATTGGTCTTGGCAAAGACTTTCTGAATATAACCCCAGTTGCTCAGGAAATAAAACCACAGATCAACCACTGGGACCTCATTAAATTACAACACTTTTGTACAGCTAAGAACACTGTGAATAGAGCAAAGAGGCAACCTACAGAATGGGAGAAAATCTTTGCCAGCTATACATCTGACAGAGGATTAATATCTAGGATATACAAAGAACTCAAAAGACGAAATAATAAGAAAACAAACAACCCAATCAAAAATGGGTTACGGAATTAAATAGAGAGTTCTCAAAAGAAGAAATACAGATGGCATATAAACATCTAAAAAGATGCTCTACATCCCTAGTCATCAGGGAAAGCCAAATTTAAACTTTGAGATTCATTGAGATTCCATCTCACTCCTATCAGATTGGCTATCATCAAGAAAACGAATGACAATAAATGCTATTGAGGATGCGGAAAAAGAGGAACACTTCTACATTGTTGGTGGGAATGCAATCTGGTCCAGCCATAATGAAAATTAGTGTGGAGGTTCCTGAGACAGCTATAAATAGATTTATCATATAACCCAGCTATACCACTCCTAGGCATATATCTTAATGACTCTTCTCACTACCTTAGAGATACTTGCTCAACCCTGTTTATTGTAGCTCTATTCACAATAGCTAGGAAATGAAACCAGCCTAGATGTCCCTCAACTGATGAGTGGATAATGAAGATGTGGCACATTTATACAATGGAGTTCTACTCAGCGGTAAAGAAAAAGGAAATTGTGAAATTTGCAGGAAAGTGGATGGATCTGGAAAGGATTATACTTAATGAGGTCACCTAGGCCTAGAAAGCCAAATGTTGTATGTTCTCTCTCATATGTGGCTACAAATGATTGGACTTCTATGTGAGTTGAAATAAAACTCAGTAGCAGAGGCCAATAAGCTAGAAAGCATATATAAAGGGAAAAGAAAGGGAGGGAGGGGGACTTAATAGGGTGGTATTGTATATATGTAAGTAGAAGAACAGATTAATGGGGATAAAAAGGCCTAAGTGAGGTGAGGGGAAGAGACTGAGTAAAGGAAAGGTGGAGAGAGGGTTAATCAAAATCAAAGATATGAATAAGTCATATGGAAACCTACTTCTTTGGACAATGGCACACCCAGAAGCCATAGTTTGTTACTAGAAAATTTTCAGTGCCAGGGATGGCAGACCTTCCAGTGATTTGCTGGCCAGGGAGGTCCCTGATGATCTCAAAATATTACAGGCTGTTGCCGAGGCTTTTGGTTTCCCACCAGGAATAGATGGCAAGACCCTATTGCTAAAGACTCCACATACTTGGGCTGCAAGGTCACTGAGAAATCCTGCTGGAGCTGAGCTGAAAGCCTCCTCCATGTAGACCAGCTGATAGAAAGCTGGAAAAAGCTATGCTGCATGCAGTTCAGTGGGAAAGAGAGAAATCACCAGTGGAGATACTCAACAGTGGACACTGCAAGCCTTAAATTTTGTCAGCTAGGCCAAATGAGCCAACTGGTGCAATAGTGACATGTCTGTTATGGGAGAAACCAACTGCTCTCTAATTGGACTGGAGGCCCACTCCATGGGGGAGACTACATCCTTGTTACTGAAAAACTACAACAGGGGTAGTCATGAGCCCTAGGAGTGTAAGGTCTGCTGGTGTTTGGCTAAATGTATATACTATGCTCACCAAACTGCCCAGTAAGCACTTCTCTTAATGGTCATACCCATATATAATATATTAATGCTAATCTCACTTTTGGTTAGAGAAGCTTCTCTTTTCAGATGGAAGTGACCTTGGGATGACTCAGAAGACACCATGGTGCTGAGAAGAAGTGACAGAGGAGTGCTCAGCACTGAAATATCTCAATCGCACCTTCCAAGACTCAGGGTCCATTGCAGTAGATGTAGTGGAAAGAATGTAAGAGCCAAAGGAAGGGTAGGACTCCTTACAACATGCTCCTCCAGACACAAAATGGCCTGGATATCCATGACCTCACAGTGCCTGACACTACCTACACAAGACCTTCATAATAGGAGGAAAAGATGGTGACATCAAAATAACAAGTGACTGATTGAAAGGGGGAAGGGATACGATGGAGAGTGGAATTGCAAAGGGGAAAGTGGCAGGAGGGAGGGAATTACCATGTCTACAATTATGGACGTTGTCAATAAAAAATTAATTAAAAAAAGAACGAAATCAAAACAACCAAAAACACTGACAGGCACGTGTGTTGGCACCCCCTTCTCATGTTTTCAGGCTGCACCGCAAGTACAGATGCAATTGTGGAGGTTGAGGATGGCAGTACCCTGCCTGGGCCCTCTGCCCTGTCCCTATTAGCCATTTCATTGTCCCCAAGCTGTTTTATTTCTCAACTTCCCCCCAAAAGCACTTCTTTTTAGGGATGCTGGCACTGGAAGGACAAACTCTCTTCTTTTTTCCTTTTTAATATTTTCATTTATTTATTTATTTATTTTGGTTTTTTAGGCATGGTCTCACTGTAGCCCAGGCTGACCTGGAATTCACTCTGTATTCTCAGGGTGGCCTCAAACTCATGGTGATCCTCCTACCTCTGCCTCCCGAGTGCTGGGATTAAAGGTGTGCACCACCACACCCAGCTAATATTTTCATTTATTTATTTGCAGACATAGAAGACAGGCAGCAGATACATGCACCATTGTGCATCTGGCTTGACATGGGTACTGGAAAATCAAACCCGCATTGTTAGGCTTTGCAAGCAAGGACCTTAACCACAAAGCTATCTCTCCAGCCCCAAACTCTCTTCTTGCTCACACATTCATTTTAGACTTACTTTAACCCTGAAGAGAGGAAGATGTTTTATGACCCTCCTGTGCTGATGGGCTAATAACTGGAGGTGATACTAGGCTTGATAGTCTGGGCTGAGCTGGGATAAGGTGTCCCTCATCTCTCAAGGTGCCAAAAAACACATGTCCCAGATAGAAAATATGCAATATACTTGTAAATCAAAATTAGCACAAAAACCCACCATGTTTGAAAAGATGTCTCAAAGTATTTGTTTTGTTTTGTTTTGTTTTTTGTTGTTGAACTTGGCCCCAGATTTATTATTTATTTATTATTATTGTGGAGGAGGGTTGAGGCAGGGTCTCACTCTAGCCCAGGCTGACCTGGAATTCACTATGTAGTCTCAGGGTGGCCTCGAACTCATGGTGATCCTCCTACCTCTGCCTCTGGAGTGCTAGGATTAAAGGTGTGCACTACCATGCCTGGCTTTCAAAGTATGGTTTTAAATTGAGATAGAAGCCAGACGTGGTAGGAGGATCACCATGGGTTCAAGGTCACCCTGAGACTTCATAGTGAATTCCAGGTCAGCCTGGGCTAGAGCAAGACCCTACCTCAAACCCCACACACACACAAAAGGGTCTGCTTCTGCTTCAGCCCCTGGCAGGATTGTCAGTGTCCCTAGTCAATTCCTGAGGGAAATTTAGTTCAAAAGGAACAACATTCAGCCCCAGCCTAGGGGAGCAATGGTAGCACAAGCATTGTCCTTTCAGGGAGGCTTCCTTCCAGTGCTGGCTTGAATCAGATGTTGTCAGAGAGTATACACAAGTGCTGGGCAAGTCAACTCTGAGGTAGAGTGTGGAGCCAGAGCACAGTGAGTGACATGTGGGGAGCCAGCAGCAAAAACTGGAAAAAGAAGCCTGGTGTGGTGGCGCATGCCTTTAATCCCAGCACTCGGGAGGCAGAGGTAGGAGGATCACCATGAGTTCAAGGCCACCCTAAGACTACATAGTTAATTCTAGGTCAGCCTGGGCCAGAGTGAAACCCTACCTCAAAAAAATAAAATAAATAAAAAAAAAAAAAAAAAAAAAGAACAACCCTGGAACAAGAAAACCTAATTCTTCCACAAATTAAGAGCAAGGGGGCTGGAGAAATGGTTAAGTGGTCAAGGTGTTTGCCTGTTAGGTTCTCTAGGACCCATGTAAGCCAGATGCTCAAGGTGGCGTGTATTTCTGGAGTTCATTTGCAGTGGCTGGAGGCCCTAGCACACCCATCCTTTCTCTCTCTATGCCCCCCCTCTCTCTCAAACAAAAATAAATAAAATAAAATAAACTTTAAAAAATTAAGAGCAAGGGGAAATATACAAGAAGGAAATAGAAGCTATGGGTTAAAAACAGAGACAAGCCAGGTGTGGTGGTGCATGCCTTTAATCCCAGCACTCAGGAGGCAGAGGTAGGAGGATTGCCATGAGTTCGAGGCCACCCTGCAACTCCATAGTGAATTCCAGGTCAGCCTGAGCCAGAGTCAGACCCTACCTCGAAAAAAAAAAAAAAAAAAAAAAAAAAAAAAAAAGCACCTACAGTTGCTTGGATCTGGATTCAAACACACTAACTTACACATATTTAATATTTGATTTATATGTCAGTGTAAATTAATATTTATATGGGTATGTTTGTTCATATGTTTTATAGATGGTCCCCAAATTATAATGATTTGATTACAAGGTTGCGGAGATGATGTGAATTCAGTAGAAACTGTAGTTTGAGTTCTGAACATGAATATTTTCCCAGGCTAGCAATGTGTGGTTGGATCCTGTGTCATGAGCTTGAGGCCTCCACAGCCACCATGGAGCAGCACTCCCAGGGGTGGAGACTGTGCACCCTTCACTCACAATATGTTTCTTCCCTCCCTGCCTTTTCTTTCCTCTTTCCCTTCTTCCTTCCCTTTTTCTTTCTTTCCTTCTCATCTTTTCTTTCGTCTTCTTTCCTTTCTTTCTTCTCTTTCTTTCTTCCACCCTCCATTTCTTTCTCTTTCCTTCCTTCTTTCTCCTTCCTTCTTCCTCCCTCCTTTCTTTTTTTTCTTTGTGTGGGAGGGGTAGTTTAAGAAAAGGTAACTCAGACCGCCTTGATCTGGCATCATTCCCCTTGACTCAGCTTCCTGGTTGCTGGGAATGCAGGCATGCACCAGCACACCTGGCTAGTGTCGGAGACCATGAGCAGCATAACAGCCATCTTGTATGAGAAGCCATCTTATGGACTCAAAAGGCCTTAGGATCAGAATTGCCCCAGCTACAAGCCCTGGCTGCAGGCGATCACTTTATCTACCTATCAGAATGTAACAACAGACCTTCCCATGACCCCTGGGATTAAGAGTCCCATGATCTAACCTTATCAATCAGAACATCTTGTAATCCTGGGTCAGTGACCCCTGGGATTAAGAGTCCCATGATCAAACCTTATCAATCAGAAAGTCTTGTGACCCTGGGTCAGTTTCTAGTTTACCTTCCTCCTGCCTCCCCTATATAAACCTCTGTGAAAAATAAAAATTTGAGACTTTGACCAGGTATTAGGCTTAGTCTCCTTCTTTGTGTCTGTTTGTTTCTCTCATCCAGGTTAATCTCCCCTCGGGCTCTTGTTGAACCCCCGCCGGTCGGGGCAGGCTAGAAGATGTATTTTTGTGCTACTAGCTGTGCAGTGGAGCGTTGTGCTCCCCACGAGCACTGAGTGCACACATCCTGAGCCTGGAATCCTCCAAGGGATGAGGTTGAGTAACAATCTTGTTACATGGGCTTCTGTTGAAGGGTGTCGTGTTGGGCATATGTGTGACCCGACCAGCAGCAATCAAACCCATTACTGAGTGGAGCACATTGAACCAAACAAATGCCAGAGGTCCTGGGCAGGAGACCCTCAGACCTCTCCAGTGGAGGAAATGAGCTCTGGGGGTGCCTGGCTTTATTGAGTACCCACAGAGATTCAGATTTGCAAGGTTCTCCACCATCCTTGCCAGCCCTGTGTGTGTACATGTTTATGTGTGGATGCATGTGTGTGTGCATGTACACATATGTGTGAGTGTAGAAGCCACAGGTTGACACCATCTGGTTTTTCTTATTTATTTTTTTATTTTATTTATTTATTTATTTATTTATTTATTTATTTATTTTGGTTTTGTGAGGTAGGGTCTCACTCTGGTCCAGGCTGACCTGGAATTAACTATCTAGTCTCAGGGTGGCCTCGAACTCTCGGCGATCCTCCTACCTCTGCCTCCCAAGTGCTGGGATTAAAGGCGTGCGCCACCACGCCCGGCTTTTATTTTATTTTTATTTATTTATTTACTTACTTATTTTTTGGTTTTATAAGGTAGGGTCTCTCCCTAGTCCAGGCTGACCTCGAATTCACTGTGTAGTCTCAAGGTGACCTTCAACTCACAGCCATCCACCTACCTCTGCCTCCGAAGTGCTGGGATTAAAGATGTGCGCCACTATGCCCGGCTTAAATTTATTTATTTTTTAAATTTTATTTATTTACTTTATTTATTTGAGAGAGAGAGGGAAAAAGAGGCAGACAGAGAGAGAAAGAGAGAGAATAGTCATGTCAGGGCCATCAGCCACTGCAACCAAACTCTAGAAGCATGTGCCATCTTGTGAATCTGGCTTATGTGGATTCTGGGGAATTGAACCTGGGTCCTTTGGCTTTGCAGGCTAGCGCCTTAACCGCTAAGTCATCTCTCCAGCCCTTAAATTTATTTTTATTTATTTATTTGAGAGAGGAAGAGCAGATAGAAAGAGAATGGACACACAAGGGCCTTCAGCTATTGGAAACAAACTCTACACACATGTGCCACCTTGTGTATCTGGCTTATGTGGGTACTGGGGAATTGAACCTGGGTCCTTTGGCTTTGCAGGCAAGCACCTTAACCACTAAGCCATTTCTCCATCCCTAGTTATTTATTTATTGTTTTTTTAAGGTAGGGTCTCACACTAGCCCAGACTGACCTGGAATATAGTATGTAGTCTCAGGGTGGCCTCGAACTCATGGTGATCCTCCTACATCTGCCTCCTAAGTACGGGGATTAAAGGTGTGCACTACCATGCTCAGTTTCCATCTTGTTTTTTCTTTTTATTTATTTATTTGTTTTTTTGAGGTAGGGTTTCACTCTGGCACAGGCTGACCTGGAATTAGCTTTGTAGTCTTAGGGTGGCCTTGAACTCATGGCAATCCTCCAACCTCTGGGATTAAAGGCGTGCACAACCATACCCAGCTTCTTTTAACTTATTTTTATTTTTAATTTAATTTAATTTAATTTTATTTTATTTATTTGAAAGAGAGAGAGCAAAGAGGCAGATAAAGATAGAGAGAATGGATGTGTCAGGGCCTCTAGCCACTGTAAACAAACTTCAGACACACGTGCCACCTTGTACATCTGGCTTACATGGGTACTGGGGAATCAAACCTAGGTTCTCAGGCTTTCCAGACAAGTGACTTGACCACTAAGCCATCTCTCCAGCCCTCATCTGTTTTTTGAGACAGTCTGTCATTGAACCTGGAGCTCACCAATGAAGCTAGATTGGCTGGCCAGCCAGACCTGAGGATCCTCCTTTCTCTGCTTCCCCAAAGCTGGGACTACAGGCTCACTTCACCTCACCCTATTCTTTCTCTGGATTGAAGTCAAACTCCTCTATTGTGGTCTGTCCTTCTGTCCAGACCCTATACCTCTGTGAATGCAGGAGAGACTCATGCCACCTGTGCCATTTGCTGAGTCATATCAGACCAACAGAACTCCTCCCTCTTATTCACATTCAGAATACTAATGACTTTCAGAAACCTCCTCCCCACCTACTCATGACGCTTCCTTTCTTTGAACCCAGAGGGAAGGCTGAGATTTTGTTTTGTTTTGTTTTTCAAAGTAGGGTTTCACTCTAGCCCAGGCTGACCTGGAATTCACAATGTAGTCTCAGGGTGGCCTTGAACTCATGGTGATCCTCCTACCTCTGCCTCCCAAGTGCTGGGATTAAAGGTGTACACCACCACACCTGGTCCAGATTTTTTTTTTTTTTAGAAAAAGAGGCAAAAAGAGAAAGAATGGTGTGCCAGGGCTTTTTAGCCACTGCGAACGAACTCCAGACATGTGCACCTCCTTATGCACATGTGCAACATTCTGCGCTTGCATCACTGAGCATCTGGCTATGTGGGACCTGGAGATCTGAACATGAGTTCTTAGGCTTCCTAGGCAAACACCTTAACCACTAAGCCATCTCTCTAGCCTAGATTTTGGGTTTTTTTGAAAGGAACTATACATCATGTAAAATTCACCATTTTGAAGGGTGCAGTCCATTCACCTGTTGTGTAACCCCTACTTTTGTCTAGTTCCAGAATATTATATCCCCATCCTCATTCCCCTCCTCATCCTCTGACAGACTGACCTGTTTGTTTCCTGTGCCTGTGCATTTCATGTCACTGAGATCACACATTGGCTTTGGCCACTCAGTGTTGCATCTTCAAGGTTCATCCATCCACAGCATAAGCTGTTGGTGCTGAGTTCCATTTCAAGGCTAGTTAATAGAGCTGGGTCTCCACCGGTGATGAGGTCATTTTAAGTTGAAAATACCATAACTTGCATTCAGTATGCCCAAGTCACCAAATACCACCCCAGCTCAGCACTCTGCCTTATGATAACAGGGCTGTCTGGGAGATATCCTCACTGCTGCTTGCCAGTACCTGGAGACAAGATCTAACTGCACATTGCTTACTTGGGAATAGATCCAAATACAAATACAAATTTTCTTTCTTCTTTTTTTGTTTTGTTTTTGTTTTTGTTTTGTTTTGTTTTTCGAGGACCTGGAATTCACTATGTAGTCTCAGGGTGGCCTCAAACTCGTGGTGATCCTCATATCTCTACCTCCTGAGTGCTAGGATTAAAGGCATGTGCCACCATGCCCAGCTTTTATCTTTCTTTTTTCTTTTTTCTTTTTCAGTGCCAAAGATTGAACCCAGGCTCTCACACATGCTAGGCATATGCATGTCCTCTAAACTACATCTCCACCCCTCCCAAATTCAAATTTAGAAGTATAATTCTTACTGAATACATAACAGCTTTCACTCCATGATAAAGGTTAAAAATTGTCATTGAACCCATCTAAACAGGGACTATCTGTATCCAGTTGTAGAAATGGATTTTATTAACCAAATATGCTGCAATGGGCCCTTGTATTGTGTCAACTTTGGGGCATTTGCAAACCTTGCTGCTGAATATACTTGGAGTTTGAGCACCTGCTTTCATACTTTTGGAGATAGTCCTATCAGTGGAACTACTGGCCAAATGGAAAGTGATTCCACATTTAACATCTGTAGCAACAGCCCATTTCATTCCCACTGACTGTCCCTTAGCACTTTAGAACCCTGGGCCTTTCAAATACCTACGGGCCAAGGGACGGCCAGGGCTCTAGGTAAGGTGGTTGCCATGCATGCATCCATGGCTACAGGTTCCATTTTATTTGCAGCATGGCAGAATAAAGAATAAAATAAAATATGGGGCTGGAGAAGGCCCAGAAAGCCAAATGTCACATGTTCTCTCTTATATGTGAATCCTAGCTACAAATGATTGGACTTCTATGCGAGTAGGAATAAAAGTCAGTAGCAGAAGCCAGTAAGCTTATATCCCCAGAAAGGGGATATAAAGGGAATAGAAAGGAAGGGACGGAAGTTTTAACAGGATGGTATTGTATATATGTAAGAAGAAGAACAGATTAATGAGGGTGAAAAGGTTTAAGTGAGGTCAGGGGAAGAGGTTGCCTTTAAAGCACTTGGGAGGCAGAGGGGAAGGCTAATGAGAAAATCTTAGAGGACAAGGAACCTGAAAAAAAAAAAAAAAAAAAAAAAATCTTAGAGGACAGAACTAACCACACCTCACCAGCTGAAACCATAGAACAACGCAGGGGAAGGGCAAGAATACAGCGCTCAATGCGATCACAACACCAGAAAAAGGCTGAAGGAGATAAACACAGAGAACATCCAACTCCAACAAAGCCAGATATCCAGAGACACAGAGGCTCCCAAAACCTCATCAAGGAAGCAGAACTAAAATGACCCCAATGTGGCTCAGGGAAACTCGAGGAAGAGGGGGCGGAAAGATTGTTAGAGTCACAAGTTGGGGCATTATGCACAGAGACCGGGGCCTATCCACCAGAACTCTTGAGCAAACTCACAATGCACGATCCACATTCCCCATTGATGAGGGCCCCTTTGAAAGTGGGAGGACGGGGAGGAGGACAATGGAACCAATACTATGAATGTAAAATCAGAATAATATAAATTAAAAAAATCTAAGAGGAGCCGGGCGTGGTGGCACACGCCTTTAATCCCAGCACTTGGGAGGCAGAGGTAGGAGGATCACCATGAGTTCAAGGCCACCCTGAAAGTACATAGTTAATTCCAGGTCAGCCTGGGCCAGAGCGAGACCCTACCTTGAAACACCAAAAAAAAAAAAAAAAAAAAAAAAAAAAAAACGTAAGAGGATATAAATAAGTCACATGGAAACCTACTTTTCTGGACAATGGAACACTCAGAAGAATAGATTGTTACTAGAAAATTTTCAGTGCCAGGGATGGGATACCTTCCAGTGAGTTGTTGGCCAGGTAGGTCACAGATACCCCCAAAACATTATAGGCCATTTCTGAGGCCCTTGGTTTCCCATCAGGAATAGATGGTAAGACTCTATTGCTGAAGACTCCACATACTTGGGCTGCAAAGTCACTGAGAAATCCTGCTGGAGCTGAGCTGAAAGCCTCCTCCATGTGGACCAGCTGGAAAAAGCTATGCTGCATGCAGTTCAATGGGACAGAGAGAAAATACCAGATTAGATACTCAACAGTGAACACTGCAAGCTTTAAATTTGGCCAGCTAGGCCAAATGAGCCAACAGGTGCAATAGTGCCATGTCTGTTATGGGGGAAACCAACCCCTCTCTAATTGGACTAGAGGCCCGTTCCATGGGAGGGAACACATCCCTGATACTGAAAACCGAGAGCAGGGGTAGTCATGAGCCCTAGGGGTGTAACGTCTGCTGGTGTCTCGCTAAATGTATATAGTATGCTCACCAAACTGCCCGGTAAGTACTTCTCTTAATGTTCACACCCATATATTAATGTACTCTCACTTTTGGTTAGAGAAGCTTCTCTTTTCAGATGGTGGCAACCCTGGGATGACTCAGAAGGTACCATGGTGCTGAGAAGAAGGGACAGAGGAGTACTCAGCACTGAAACATCTCTAACCCACCTTCCAAGGCTCAGGGTCCATTGAGGAAGAGGTGGTGGAAAGAATGTAAGAGCCAAAGGAAGGGTAGGACTCCTTACAACGTGCTCCTCCAGATACAAAATGGCCTGGATATTCATGACCTTGTAGTGCCTGACACTACCTACACAAGACCATCATAATAGGAGGAAAAGATGATGACATCAAAATGAAAAGAGAGACTGAGAGGGGGAGGGGATATGATGAAGGGTGGAGTTTCAAAGGGGAAAGTGGGAGGAAGGAGGGAAATACCATAGGAAATTGTCTACAATTAATGAAGTTGTCAGCAAAAAATTTTTAATTAAATATAAAAATAACCAAACAAAGGAAAAGAAAAAAATATATACATAGGGCTGGAGAGATGTCCCAGCAGTTAAAGGCACTTGATTGCAAAGCCTAACAGCCTGGGTGATGCAATTCCCAGGTACTCATTTAAAACCATATACACAAAGTGATGCAATGGCAAGAGGCCCTGGCATGTCCATACACTCTGTCTCTCTAATAAGCAAAATATTTTTTGTAATTTTTAATGAGAGAGAGAGAACTGGCACTTCAGGACCTCCAGCCACTGAAGTCAAACTCCAGACACATGCGTTATCTTATGTGCATGTGTCTGGAGTTAATTTTTTTTAATTTTGCTTATTTATTTATTTATTTATTTATTTATTTATTTATTTATTTATTTATTTGACAGCAGCAGCAGCAGAAAGAGAGAGAGAGAGAAGGAGAGAGAATGGGTGCACCAGGGCCTCCAGCCACTGCAAATGAACTCCAGACACATTTGCCACCTTGTGCATCTGGCTTATGTGGGTACTCAAACTCCAGTCCTTAGGCTTCACAGGCAAGCTCTTAACCACTAAGCCATCTCTGTCTGGAGTTTATTTTCAGTAGCTAGAGGCCCTGGCACACCCATTCTCTCCCTCTCTCAATACTCAAATAAATAAATAAAAATTGGGGGGGGCTTTTTTTTTTTTCTTTTTGGTTTTTCGAGGTATGTTCTAGCTCAGGCTGACCTGGAATTCATTATGTACTCTCAGGGTCTCAGGGTGGCCTCAAACTCATAGTGATCCGCCTACCTTTGCCTCCTGAGTGCTGGGATGAAAGGCGTGCACCACCACGCCCAGCCCTCTTTTCTTGTTGTTGTTGTTTGGTTGGTTGGTTTGATTTTTTCAAGGTAGGGTCTCACTCTAGCTCAGGCTGCGCTGGAATTCACTATGTAGTCTCAAGGTGGCCTTGAATTCACGGTAATCCCCCTATCTCTGCCTCCTGAGTGCTGTGAATAAAGGCGTGCGCCACCATGCCTGGCTTTGCCCCTTTCTTTTTAAAAAATATGTTTATAAGCCCGGTGTGGTGGTGCACGCCTTTAATCCCAATACTTGGGAAGCAGAAGTAGAAGGATTGCTGTGAGTTCAAGGCCACCCTGAGACTACATAGTGAATTCCAGGTCAGCCTGGGCTACAGTGAGACCCTGCCTCAACTCTCCCCCACAATAATAATAAATAGATAATAAATCTGGGGCCAAATTCAAATCTTTACTGGACCACTGTAACCACATTGTACATCTTGCTTTTTCTGGTCATAACACCCCTTTGTGCTTCTACCTTCTCCTCCAAACCCCACCCCACCCCACCCCACCCCAGCCCTGCCTGCCCTCAAGACCTGGGGACTCAGAGGCGCTCATCCCTTTCCTGGGCTCCACATGGGGAAGGTAAGCCGTTGGTACTGCTAGGGATTCTTGGGCTAAGGAATTTTAAAATATGTTTCTGCTCAGAAACAGTCAGCTAGAGCTTCAAACAGGAATGAAAAGGAACCTGTGTTTAGGCCTGGGAGCCCCGTGTTTGGGCAGCTGGCAATAGTTAGTTGGCACCCGGCAGCCAGAGCAAGTGTGTGGTTACCTTCATGTTCAAAAATACAGCTCCGGAGCAGCATGCTCTGCCAGGCTGCTTGCTCTGTAATTTTTTTTTTCCAAATAAAAGACAGAACTATTCCTGGCTCAGCTTGGGGACTTCTGCAGCCACAGGCACTCCACAGAGGCCACCCTGGAATGCCAGGCATAGCCTGAGCTCTGTGAGAATGGCCTCTGCTGCTGGGACTTGTATCTAGGATTTGTCACTCCACATTTCTGTTTGTTTGGTTTGGTTTTTCCAGGTAGGGTCTCACTCTAGCCCAGGCTGACCTGGAATTCATTATGTAGTCTCAGGGTGGCCTTGAACTCAAGGCCAGAGTGCCAGCTGTTTGTTTAATGAGGCAGGGCCTCGGGTAGCTCAGGATGGCCTTGAACTTACCATGTAGTTAAGGCTGATTTTGAGCTCCTGATCCTCCTGCCTCCACTCCTGAGTTCGTTCTAGGGTGACATGTGCACCACCACTCCAGGCTGACTGTGTCCCCCCCGCTTTGTTTTTTGTCCTGGCTGGCCCAGAACTTACTGTATAGCCCAGACTGATCTTGAATTTGCAGCAATCCTCTGTTTTCCAAGTGTAGGAATGACTGATGTGGTTACTTCCCCCCACCTAGTTATTGTTCTTTCTTTCTTTCTTTCCCTCTTTCTTTCTTTCTTTCTTTCTTTCTTCTTTCTTTCTTTTTTAGTTTTTCGAGGTAGGATCTTTCTCTAGCTCAGGCTGACCTGGAATTCGCTATGTTTGTTTGTTTTCTTTTTCTTTCTTTTTTTTGGGGTTATGGGGGGGTTCGAGGTAGGGTTTCACTCTAATCCAGGCTGACCTGGAAGTCACTGTGTAATCTCAGGGTGGCCTCGAACTCACAATGATCCTCCTACCTCTGCCTCCCAAATGCTGGGATTAAAGCTGTGTGTCACCATGCCTGGCTCTCATACTTTTTAATTTAAACATGATCCCCCAACTCCCTTCATTGTCCCAAGCTTCCCAAACCCTCCCATAACAAGAGATCCTTGGGCTTGTGGCAATGAATTGTGGTGTGTGTGATCTTTGAGCCAATATAGGGTTATTTGTAGAAGGCATAAGGAAAAAAAAATGAAAGCAAACATCATTTGATGCTTGCCAAATATAGCATTTTACATTACTATAAACCCAGCCCTGATTTACAAAATAATGGACTTGGTCAGCCACAGACAGGAATGAGGATGAGGTTTGGTTTTATTTTTCCTTTTAAAAATGTTGTTATTAATTTAGAAACAGGGTCTCACTCTGTAACTCAGTTTTCCCTTGAACTCACCATCCTCCTGCCTCAGCCTCCTAAGTGTTGGCTTGGGCCATCACACCTAAAAGAAACAAAATTCTTTTCTACTTTTGGTTTTTTTCTTTTAATTTTTATTTATTTATTTGAGAGAGAGAGACAAAGAGAGAGAGAGAGAAAGAGAGAGAATGGGTGAGCCAGGACCTCCAACCACTGCAAACAAACTCCAGACACATGCACCACCTTGTGCATCTGGCTTTACATGGGTCCTGGGGACTCAAACCTGGGTCCTTTGGTTTTCCAGGCAAGCATCTTAACCACTAAACCATCCCTCCAGCCCTGTTTGTTTTTTTGTTTGTTTGTTTGGTTGGTTGGTTGGTTTTTCAAGGTAGAGTCTCACTCTAGCTCAGGCTGACCTGGAATTCACTATGTAGTCTCAGGGTGGCCTCGAACTCATACTGGGATTAGAAGCATGTGCCACCATGCTCAGCTTCTACTTTTTTTTTTTTTTTTTTTTTTTTTTTTTTTGAGGTAGGGTCTCACTCTAGCCCAACCTGACCTGGAACTCACTCTGTAGTTCCCCAGGACCCACATAAATAACTTGGTATCTGTAAACCCTGTCCCATAGGGAAGTAGAGACCCAAGAATCATTATTAGAGCTCCTGAAAAAATGGCAAGATCTGGGATCAGTAAGAAATTTAAACTCAAATAAGAAAGGGTAGAAGAGGGCTGGGAGATGGCTCAGTGATTAAAGGCACTTGTTTGCAAAGCCTGTAACCCAGGTTTGATTCTCCAGTGCCCACATAGAGCAAGACACACAAAGTGCATGCATATGGAGTTCATTTGCAGTGGCAAGAGGCCCTGACACACCCATTCTTTCTCTGCTTGCAAATATATTATATAAATATATTTATATATTTTGTTTTGTTTTTCCAGGGAGCTATCACTCTAGCCCAGGCTGACTTGGAGTTCACTATGTAGTCTCAGGCTGGCCTTGAACTCATCAAGTGCTGTGATTAAAGGCATGTGCCATCACACCCAGCAAATTTTTTTTTCTGAAGCTAGGTGTGGTGGCACACACCTTTAATCTTAGCACAGGGAGGCAGAGGTAGGTAGATCACCATGAGTTCTAAGCCACCCTGAGACTACACAGTGACAAGGTCAGCCTGGGCTACAGTGAGACCTTACCTAGATTTAAAAAAAAACAAAACCTTTTTTTCTTACAATAGCCTGTTATGATTCCCTTATTTCATTGTCAAGTATTATTCATTTCCCACAACTCCTATCTTTTTTCGTTAATTTGTTTTTCCAAAGCAGGTATCACTTTGGCCCAGGCTGACCTGGAATTCACCCTGTAGCTCCAGGCTGGCCTTGAACTCATAGCAATCCTCCTACCTCTGCCTCCAGAGTGCTGGGATCAAAGGTATGCACCACCCCACCTGGCACAATTCCTGATGTATACATTAACTATTCACATATAGGAAACCCCAGAACAATCAGCCCTCCGTGGCCAATGTTCCATATCCAGAAGGTCACCAACTGCAGATTGAAAATGTTCATACAGGGGCATGGGGAGATGACTCAGCGAATAAAGTGCCTTTTCTGTGCAAGTGTGAGTTTGGATCCCCAGCACCCATGTAAAAGCCAAACACTGTTGTGCTATGTCTGTAACCCTAGTGTGCCCACAGAAAGATGGGAGGTGGAGACAGGAGAACCCTGAGGGCCACAGCACAGTTAGCCTGGAACACAGCAGTCAATGAGAACCATCCCCCCACCCCCAAACAAAGTGGAAGGCAAGAATTAACAGCCTAGGTTGTCCTCTGACTTCCAGTCACATGTTGTGGCATCAAGTGACTGCACTCGCGCACAAACATTCACACACGTACATGCATATATACACAGTTTTAAAGTTCTATAAAGCTAGGTGTGGTGGCAATGCCTTTAGTCCCAGCACTTGGGAAGCAGAGGTAAGAGGATTGCCATGAGTTCAAGGCCACCCTGAGACTACATTGTGAATTCCAGGTAAGCCTGGACTAGAGAAAGACCCTGGAGAGATGGCTTAGCCATTAAGGCACTTACCTGTGAAGCCTAAGGACCTAGGTTTGATTCTCCAGGACCCACGTAAGCCAGATGCACAGGGGGCACATGCATCTGGAGTTCGTTTGCAGTGGCTGGAGGTCCTGGTGCACACATTCTCTCTCTCTCTCTCTCTCTCTGCCTCTTCCTCTCTCTCTCCCTGTCTAAAATAAATAAATAATTTTTTTTAAATGAGAAAGTTAAAAAAAGAAAATTTTCAGGGCTGGAGAAATGGTTTAGCAGTTAAGGCATTTGTCTGTGAAGCCCAAGGACCCAGGTTTGATTCTTCAGGACCCACATAAGCCAGATGCACAAGGGGGTGCATTCATCTGGAGTTCATTTGCAGTGGCTGGAGACCCTGGCACACCCATTCTCTCTTTCTGTCTGTCACTCTTCTCTCTCTCTCTCCTTGCAAATAAATAAATAAAATTTCCAGCCGGGCGTGGTGGCGCACACCTTTAATCCCAGCACTCGGGAGGCAGAGGTAGGAGGATCGCCGAGAGTTCGAGGCCACCCTGAGACTACATAGTTAATTCCAGGTCAGCCTGGACCAGAGTGAGACCCTACCTCGCAAAAAAAAAAAAAAAAAAAAAAAAAAATTCCAGATGTGGTGGCATATGCCTTTAATCCCAGCACTTAGGAGGAAGAGGTAGGAGGATCACTGTGAGTTCAAGGCCACCCTCACCCTGAGAATACAGAGTGAATTCCAGATCAGCCTGGGATAGAGTGAAACCCTACCTCAAAAAACCAAAAAAAAATTTTTTTTCATGGAAGCAGAATGAGGTGGTATATGCTGGTTTTCCCAGTATTGGGGAGGCTGAGGCAAAAGAATTAGGAGTTCAAGGTCATATTTGGTTATATAAGGAGTTCCAGGCCAGGTTGAAATACAGACCTTGACTCAAAACAAAGTTTAAAAAAAAAAAAACAGGGCTGGAAAAATGACTACTTAGTGGTTAAGGCACTTGCCTGCAAAGCCAAAGAACCTAGGTTCAATTCCCCAGTACCCACATAAGACAAATGCACAAGATGGGGAATGCCTCTGTAGTTCGTTTGCAGTGACTGGAGGCCCTGTTGTGCCCATTTTCTATCTGTGATTCTCTCTCTCTCTGCTTCTTTCCCTCTCTCTCTCTCAAATATATATATGATTAAAAAATTTAAAAAAACAGAAAGTACTGAATATACAAATTTTTTCCTTGTTATTCTTCCACTAGATTTGGTCATCTGAGTGAGCTACCGAAAACCAAAAAAATAAATAAATAAATAAATAAATAAATAAATAAATAAATAAATAAATAAAGTACACAGGGTTAAAATGAAGAAGAAAAATGGGCTAGAGAGGTGATTTAGCAGTTAAGGCACTTGCCTGTAAAGCCTAAGAACCCAGGTTTGATTCCCCCAGTACCTACATAATGCCAGATATACAAGATGGCACATGTGTCTGAAGTTTGTTTGCAGTGGCTAGAGGCCCTGGTGTGCCTCACTTTCTATCTGCCTGTTTCTCTCTCTCTCTCTCTAATAAATAAATAAATAAATGAAAAAAAATTTTTGGAGAGAGACACAGAGAGAGAAGGAGAGGAAGACAGATAGAGAATGGGTGCGCCAGAGACAGACAGAGAGGGAGACAGAGACAGAGATGGGTGCGCCAGCAGTCTCTCAGCTGCTGTGAATGAACTCCAGGTGTGTGTGCCCCTTTGTGGGCAAGTGCGGCATTGTGCCCTTGTGTCACTTTGCATCTGGCTAAACATGGGACCTGGAGATTGGAACTGATGTTCTTAGGCTTAGGCGGCAGGCGCCTTAACGGCTAACCCATCTCTCCAGACCATAAATGAAATATTTTTAAAAAATAAAATACACAGGGTACCACAGGGTAACGGGGTGCATACCTGTGGTTCCAGCTGCTTGAAAGACTGAGGAAGGATGCTCACTTGAGCACCAGGAGTTCAGTACCAGTCTGGACTACATAGCAAAATCCAATTCCAAAATAATAATGATCTATTTATTAATTAGTAATTAAACAATTAAGGTCTACCAGACAGTATTTGCAGGTATTATGCAATTACTATGTCATCAATACAAAGGAGGTCCTGGAACCAGTCTGGAGGGATGAGTGCAGGTTCAGGGTGGGTTCTAGCCCACTGGGGATCACAGACTGCAGCACCCCAGGCTAAGCGAGAATGTACATAGTGACAGTTGTACAGCATTAGGAGCCTTCTTTTCTTTTCTTTTTTTCCATTTTTTTGAGGTAGGGTCTCCCTGTAGCTCAGGCTGACCTGTAATTCACTATGTAGTACTCGGGGTGGCCTTGAACTCACTGTGATCCTCCTACGTCTGGCTCCCAAGTGCTGGGATTAAAGGTGTGCACCACCATGCCAGGCTTTTATTTATATTTTTGAGAGAGAGAAAGGGGCAGATATATATATAGAGAGAATGAGTATGCCGGGACCTCCATCCACTACAATCATAACTCCAAATGCATGTGCCACCTTGTGTATCTGGGTTTTTTACATGGATACTGGGGAGTTGAACCTGGGTCCTTTGGCTTTGCTAGCAAGTGCCTTAACTGCTAAGCCATCTCTCCAGCCCAAGAGCCTTTTTTAACATTTAAATTTATTTATTTATTTTCAAGGAGAGAGAGAAAAATTGCCACTACAAACGAACTCCAGATTCATGCTCCACTTTGTATATCTGGCTTTACATAGGTACTGGGGAATCAAATCCAGGAATTAAAAAAAAATTATATGTATTTATTTGTGAGCAGAGAGAGAGAGAGAGAGTGTGTGTGTGTGTGTGTGTGTGTACACCAGGTCATCTTGCCACTGCAAACAAACTCCAGACACATGAGCAACTTTGTGTATTTTCCTTCATGTGGGTACTGGAGAATTGAAACCTGGGCCAGCAGGCTTTGCAAGCAAGTGCCTTTAACCACTGAGCCATCTCTTCAGCCCTTGTTTCATTTTTGTTCCTGTTTGTTTTGAGACAGGTGCTTGCTATGTAGCCCAGGTCAGCCTCAAAATCGTGATCCTGCTGCCTCAGCTTCCAAGAGCTGGGACAGCAGGGGTGGGCCACTATGTCAAGCTGCCCTATGACTTAAAATCTCTTAGGTAGACTCCAAGTTGTAGAAAAAGCAAAAATGACTTGTTTACATGCCCTTGTGCTCCCTGTAAAACCTTCTTGTCGAGCTGGACATGGTGGTACATACCTTTAATCCCAGTACTTGGGATGCAGAGGTAGGTGGATTGCCATGAGTTTGAGACCAGACAGACTGCATAGTGAATTCAGGTCAGCCTGGGCTAGAGCAAGACCTTACCTCAGAAAACAATCTAGCTGAGCATGGTGGTGCACACCTTTAATCCCAGCACTTGGGAGGCAGAGGTAGGAGGATCACCATGAGTTCAAGGTCACCCTGAGACTACATAGTGAATTCCAGGTCAGCCTGAGCTAGAGTGAGACCCTACCTCGAAAATACAAAGAAAAGAAAAAAGAAAAAAACAAGCAAACAAAACCTCTCTTGGTTTAGCAACCATGGGAACTTAAGGACCCTCACCCCAGACTCTGGCCAGGAAGGAGGAGTTCATGGAACCTAGAGATGACTAATATTTGCCCCTCCCCCACTCTCCAGACAGAGAAGTTGATATGACATATATAGACCCATTCCTGCAGGCTTCCTGGTGTGCTCCTGACCCCCAGCTAGGCCTGCAACATCCCAAGGGCCCTCTCTATGTGGCTGACAGTCTGGAAGCTCCTTCTTGATGCTCCCCCAGTGGGTGGGGTTTGCTGGCCCATGGTCAAGGTCCCATTTCATACCCTCCCCCTCAGATGTTGATGAAGAGTTCTCTGCAGGGTGGGCAAACATACTCATGTCCCAGTGTCAGGGACCAGACCACATAGCCTTCTTTGAAGTTTGTACTCCGCAGGGGACAGGGTTGAA
This sequence comes from Orientallactaga sibirica, assembly GCA_036365145.1. NCBI lineage: Eukaryota > Metazoa > Chordata > Mammalia > Rodentia > Dipodidae > Orientallactaga > Orientallactaga sibirica. The sequence goes on from JAEOAD010002758.1 coordinate 488,180, forward strand.
ATCTCTTATTTCATCCACAGGCTTTGGAGACCCAACCACAGGCAAATGTACACTCTGCAGCCACTGTGGAGGAGAGGAGAGAGAGAAGCTATTTTTAGGTTCTGAGGCCTGTAATTTTTATTGCTGAGAGCCTTGGGTAAAGACCAGAAAGACAAATTCCTGAATTCCCTCATTCAGCCTCAGTTTACCCATCTGCTAACAGTGAAGAGTCCACACCTCATAGAAAGGCAGTAATGAGTGAGCTTGCCGGGCGTGGTGGCGCACGCCTTTAATGCCAGCACTTGGGAGGCAGAGGTAGGAGGGTCACCGTGAGTTCAAGGCCACCCTGAGACTACATAGTGAATTCCAGGTCAGCCTGAGCTACAGTGAGACCCTACCTCGAAAAACAAGATAATAATAATAATAATAATAGGAGTGAACTTGAAGGGCTGAGGGTGTGGCTCTGATGTAGAGCCCCACCTATAATCCACCAGTGAGGTGCTAGGGTATGGTTCTGCTGTAGAGCCTTGCCTAATGTGTCTGAAGTCCTGGGTTCACATTTAGCACTATAAAAATAAGTATATGAAGACCTATGGAGCTGGAGAGATGGCTCAGCTATTAAAAGTGTTTCAGGCTGGAGAGATGGCTTAGCGGTTAAGGCCTTTGCCTGCAAATCCAAAGGACCCCAGTTCGATTCTCCAGGACCCATGTAAGCCAGATGCACAAGGGGGCGCATGCATCTGGAGTTTGTTTGCAGTGGCTGGAGGCCCTGGCACTCCCATTCTCTCTCTCTCTGCCTCTTTCTCTCAAATAAATAAATAAAATATTAAAAAAATATTTTGGGGCTGGAGAGATGTCTTAGCAGTTAAGTCACTTACCTGTGAAGCCTAAGTACCCAGGTCCAATTCTCCAGGTCCCACGAAAGCTAGATGCACATAGCGGTGCATGCATCTGGAGTTCGTTTGCAGCAGCTAGAGGCCCTGGCGTTCCCATTTTCACTCTCTGTCTCTAATAAATAAATAAAAATAAATTTTTTTTAAAAAAAGTGCTTTCAAGCCGGGCGTGGTGGCGCACGCCTTTAATCCCAGCACTCGGGAGGCAGAGGTAGGAGGATCGCCGAGAGTTCAAGGCCACCCTGAGATTACATAGTTAATTCCAGGTCAGCCTGGGCCAGAGTGAGACCCTACCTCGAAAAACCAAAAAAAATTTTAAAAAAAAAGTGCTTTCATAGAAAGTTTGGCAGCCTGGGTTCAATTCCCCAATACCCAGATACACTAAGTGGCCCATGAATCTGGAGTTTGTTTGCAGTGGTAGGAGGCTCTGACATGCCCATACTCACTCTGTCTCTTTCTCTCCCTCAAATAAATAAAATTTTAAAATTAAAAAAAGAGACCTGTGTTTGCTTCCACAGCACATATACTAAAATTGGAACAACACGGAGAAGATTAGCATGGCCCCTGCACAAGGATGGCATGCAAATTCATGAAGCGTTCCATATTAAAAAAAAAAAAAAAAAAAGACCTGTAGTCCTACCCTGGCACTATGCAAGTGCAGTTAGCATCCTTGAGAACTGTCCCGGCCCTGGATTCATCAATAGTCTCTGCCCTCATGAAGAGTGACAGTTCCAGATGTCTCTTGCCTCCCTCCAAACTAAAAGGTAGTTTTCTCCCTCAACTCATTGCAAATCTGGGGGCATCTTTGGCTGTTGGAACCCAGAGGTCCCTGGTATCTGGTGGCTGCATCCTCAGCTGCTACTCAACACTCTACAATGCATGACAAGAAGCTACCTTACCCCACATGGTAGCAATGCTAGAAGTGAGAAGTTACCGGACGTGAGACTATCTGCCATGTGTCTTGACAGTCTCTACTGGTGACTTTGTGATTGAAAATGTGATTCAGGGGACTGGGAAGATGGCTCACAAGTTAAAGGCACTTGCTTGCAAAATCTTCCAGATCAGGTTCACTTCCCCAGTACCCACATAAGCCCAGATACACAAAGTTGACCATGTATCTGGAGTTTGTTTGCAGTGGCAAGAGGCCTTGGTGCGCCCATTCTCTCTCTATTTACTTCTTTCTCTCATAAATAAATAAATAAAATATTTATTAAAAAACAAAAAAGTAGTGTCTCTAGATCCTTTTATTCATTCATAAGCGTGATGACTGTGTGTCCACCCACAAACCTTGTTATGCATTGGCACAATACCCATCTGACATGAAGGAAAAAAAAGTGTCTTTGGGCTGAAGAGATGGTTCGGCTGTTAAGACACTTGCCTGCAAAGCCTAACAACCCAAGTTCGATCCCGCATACTCATATAAGGCAGATGTACACATGCATCTGGAGTTTCTATGCAGAGGGTAGAGGGCCTGGCATGCCCATATTCATTCTCTTGCTCTCTCTCTCTTTGCAAATAAATAAGTATTTCTTTTAAAAGGGACATATATGTGCATACAACACACAGACACACATGCATACCACAAGCAAACTATTTTTTTCAGAGGATAAGAAGGGACTGGATTTCTATTATTATCCTCTTGGAAGAAATGCTCCCAGGACCTAACTTCCTCCCCCAAGTCTCTTAAAGGACCCACCACCTCCTCACAATGGCACCAAGCCATTGCCATGTCTTTAACACATAAGCTCCCACAGTTGTCCCTCTGGCTGGTGAATAGAGAACTGGATGTCAAGCAGCAGAGGCAGCAAGGAGCTGAACTGAAATCCAGGAGACTATAGCTCAGCCACGTTGGAGAGGGCTAGGACATGAGGACAAATGGTAGGGTTGGCAAGCTTTTCTCACAAAGGACTGTGTGGTAACACATTTGTCTTTGTGAGCCATCAGGTCTCTTGCAACCACTTAGCTCTGCCTTCAAAGGCCAGAAGCAGCAACTAGGGTTATGTAAATGGTCATGGCCATGTGCCAAAAAAACTTTATTTAAAGACATCAAAGTTTGCATGTCCTAGAACTTTTCATAAAATATTATTTTGCTTGTATATATGTATGTGTATATATGTGTGTATATATATATATATATATTTATTTTTTTGGTTTTTTGGAGGTAGGGTCTCATTCTAGTCCAGGCTGACCTGGAATTCACTATGTAATTTCAGGGTGGCCTTGAACTCATGGTGATCCTCCTACCTCTGCCTCCTGAGTGCTGGGATTAAAGGTGTACACCACCACACCTAGCTTAATTTATTTATTAGAGACAGAGAGAGGGAAAGAAAGAGAGTGAGAGTGAGAATGGGCACTCCAGAGCCTCTAGCCACTACAAATAAACTTGACATGTGCACCCCCTTGGGCATCTGGCTTACGTGGGACCTGGACAATCAAACCGGGGTCCTTAGACTTCACAGGCATGTGCCTTAACCACTAAGCATCTCTCCAGCCCTATTTTTTTATATATATTTTTATTTTTATTTTTGGTTTTTCGAAGTAGGGTCTGGCTCTAGCTCAGGCAGACCTGGAATTCACCTTGTAGTCCCAGGCTGGCCTCAAACTCATGGCAATCCTTCTACCTCTGCCTCCCAAATGCTGGGATTAAAGGCGTGCACCACTATGTCCAGATTCCTTTATTAGCTTTTCAACCATTGTTTGACAGAGTCTCACATAACCCAGGCTGGTCTCAAACTTCCGATGCAGCAAAGGATGACCCTGAACTCCTGATTCTCTTCCCTCCATCTCCTGAGTACTGAGATGACAGGAGTACATCATCACACCTGCTTTATGCACCACTGGGGATGGAATCCAGGGCTTTGAGCATGCTAGGCAAGTGCTCTACCCACTGGACCATAACTGCAGCCCTTTTTCAACTATTCCAAAACATGTTGGTTACACATGTAATTCCAGTGCTCAGGAGGCTAAAGCAGAAGGACCGTAGACAAGGACATATAGTAAGATCCTGTCTCAAAAAAAAAACAATAACAAGGGGCTGGAGATGGCTTAGCAGTTAAGACACTTGCCTGCAAAGCCAAAGGACCCAGGTTCAATTAATTCCCAAGGACCCACATGAGCACAAGGTGGCACATGCATCTGGAGTTCATTTGCAGTGGCTGGAAGCTCTGGTGCACCCATTCCCCCAACCTGTCCCCCCATCTCTTTCTCAAATAAATGAAATAAAAATTAAGACAAAACAACAACAAAAAAGAAATCATAGGAAGCCAGGTGTGGTAGTGCATGTCTTTAAAAAAAAAAAAACCACTTTTATTTTATTTATTTATTTATTTGAGAGAAAGAAAGAGGCATAAAGAGAGAATGGGCATGCCAGGGCCTCCAGCCACTGCAAGGAACTCCACGTGCATGTGCCCCCTTGTGCATCTGGCTTATGCGGGTCCTGGAGAGTCAAACCGGGATCCTTTGGCTTTGTAGACAAATACCTTAACTACTAAGCCATCTCTCCAGCCCTAGTGCATGTCTTTAATTCCAGCACTTGCGAGACTGAGGATGGAAGATCACTGTGAGTTCGAGGCCAGCCTAGACTACAGAGAGAGTTCCAGTGCTGCCTGGACTACAGTGAAACCCTGCTTTAAAACAAAGAAACAAGGACTGGAGAGATGGCTTAGTGGTTAAGGCACTTTCCTGTGAAGCCTAAGGACCCATGTTCAACTCTCCAGGTCCCACATAAGCCAGACACATAAGATGACACAAGTGAACAAGGTCACACATGCACAAGGTGGCACACACAACTGAAGTTTAATTGCAATGGCTGGAGGCCCTGGCATGCCTATTCATTCTCTCTCTCTCTCAGCATTTGGGAGGCAGAGCTAGGAGGATTGCTGAGAGTTCAAGGCCATCCTTGAGACTACATAGTGAATTACTGGTCAGCCTGAGCTACAGTGAGACCCTACCTCAGAAAAAAAAATAGGGGTTGGTGAGATGGCTCAGTGGTAAAGCTCTTGTTGCATGCAAGCATGAGGACTGAGTTCTGATCTGTAGCACCCATAAAATACCAGGCATACCAGGCATGGTGGCACACGCCTTTAATGCCAGCACTTGGTAGGAGGATCACCATGAGTTCAAGGCCACCCTGAGACTATATAGTGAATTCCAGGTGAGCTTGGGCTAGAGTGAGACCGTACCTCTAATACATATATATCAGGCATGTGACAGACAGCAGGTGGATCTCCAAGGCAAGCTGGATAACTAGACTAGCTGAATTGATGAGCAATGAGTTCAGTGAGAAACCCTGTCTCAATAAGATTGAAGATGAGAGCAACTGAGGAAGACATTGGATGTTGACCTCAGGTCTCCACATGCATGCACATACACATGCACCTATAAATATACCAATGTGCATACCCACATGCATTCATATCACATACATAAACAAAAACATAGTCTTTTTCACTTACCAGATGTGAGACCCTGAACTCAGGGCTGACCTTTAATTTCTCTTAAATACCCCACCATCACCCATGTTCTTAACTGCTAAGCCATCTCTCCAGCCCCAGCACCCATGTTCTCACATAGGCCCTCAGAGTCCCTGCAAACAGGATTGATTTTCCTTTGGCAGGTGGGAAAAACTGAGGCTCAGAGAGTGTGTGTCAGTCTCATGAGTGGAGGACACACATTCACTTGGCCTGGGCCAGATTTGTTCTGATGAGTAGGTCTTCCCAGCAATGAGGTCAATTCTGGGGCCACCAGCCCTCAGATAAGCCACTGCCTCCTTCCTTGATCTTTTTTTGTTTGTGTGTATGGAGTTTGTTTGCTTGCTTTTGGTGATTTTTTTTTTTTGAGGGGGGTGTTGAGGAAGGGTCTCACTGTAGCCCAGGCTGACCTAGAACTCACTCTGTAGCTCAGGTGACTTCAAACTCATGGTGATCCTCCTACTTCAGCCTCCAGGGTGCTAAGGATTAATTGCATGAATTGCCATACCTTACTCTGGTTTTTTTTTTTTAAATATTTTATTTATTTATTTATTTATTTATTTATTTATTTATTTAAGAGAGAGAGAGAGGAAGAGGCAGAGAGAAAGTGAGAATGGACATGCCAGGGCCTCCAGCCACTGTAAACAAACTCCAGATGCATGCGCCCCCTTGTGCATCTGGCTTACATAGGTCCTGGGGAATCGAACCCGGGTCCTTAGGCTTCGCAGGCAAACACCTTAACCACTGAGCCACTTCCCCAGCCCCTGGTTGTTGTTTTTTTTAAGATTATTTATTTATTTATTTATTAGAGACGGGGGCAGAAAGAGAGAAAGAGAGACTGGGCGCACCAGGGCCTCTAGCCATTGCAAATGAACTCCAGATGAATGCACCACCGTGTGCATCTGACTTACGTGGGGCCTGGAGAAGTGAACCTGGGTCCTTAGGCTTTGCAGGCAAGCTTGTGGTTGTTTTTTGAGACAAGTTCTTGTTATGTTGCTCATCCTCAGCCTTCTGGAAGCTGGGACCACAGATCTGCACCATGTGTTTGGCTTCTCTGGTTTTTCTTTTCTTCTTTTCTTTTCCTTTTCTTTCCTTACCCCTTTCTTCCTTCCTCTCTCCCTCCCTTTCTCCTCCTGTCTCTTTCTTTCTTTTTAAAGTTGAGAGAGACAGAGAGAGAGAGAGAGAGAGAGAGAGAATGGGTGCACCAGCGGGTTCTCAGCCGCTGTGAATGAACTCCAGATGCATGTGTCCCCTTGCGCGCATGTGTGACATTGCACACTTGTGTCACTTTTGCATCTGGTTAAATGTGGGACCTGGAGAATGTAACAGGCGTTCTTAGGCTTCGGAGGTAGGTGCCTTAGTTAAGCTAAGCCATCTCTCCAGCCCCTTTCTTTCTTTGTTATCTTTATTTATTTTTGTTTGTTTGTTTAGAGTCCACTCTAGCCCAGGCTGACCTGGAATTCACTATGTAGCCTCAGGGTGGCCTCGAACTGACAGTGATCCTCCTACCTCTGCTTCCTGAGTACTGGGATTAAAGGTGTGTGCCACCTTTAATCTTTCTGGAGTCACCTGCTCTGGACATTTGTAGCTCTGCTTCAAATGGGGTCTTGTCGCCCCTAAGAGGGTGACTGGGCAGTTCTACACTGTAAGGTCATGTTCCACAATGTTGGGGACAGTTTTATTGCCACATCTATGTCATTCATGTGTGTGTGTGTGTGTGTATTCTTAGCCGGGCATGGTGGCGCACACCTTTAATCCCAGCACTGGGGAGGCAGGGGCAGGAGAATCAACATGAGTTCGAGGTCACCCTGAGACTACACAGTGAATTCCAGGTTAGCCTGGCAAGAGTGAAACCCTACTTCAAAAAACAAAAAACAACAACATGCCTTTCATCCCAGCATGCCAAGGTAGGAGGATCACAGTGAGTTGAGGCCACCCTGAGACCACATATGAATTCCAGGTCATCCTAGGCTAGAGTGAGACCCTACCTCAAAAAAAAAAAAAAAGGAGCTGGAGAGATGGCTTAGTGGTTAAGGCATTTGCCTGCAAAGCCAAAGGATCCTGGTTCGATTCTCCATTACCCACGTAAGCCAGATGCAAAGGGGGTGCATGCATCTGGAGTTCGTTTGCAGTAGCTGGAGGCCCTGGTGCGCCCATTTTCTCTCTCTCTGCCTCTTTATCTCTCTTAAATAAATAAGTAAATAAATAATATATATATTAAGGGGTCTGGAGAGATAGTTTAGTGGTTAAGCCTAAAGACCCAGGTTCAATTCCCCAGGACCCACGTAAGCCAGATGCACAAGGTGGCACACACGTCTGGAGTTTGTTTGCAGTGGCGGGAGGCCCTGATGTGCCCATTCTCTCTCTCTCTCTCTCTCTCTCTCTCTCTTTCTCTCAAATAAATAAAAATTTAAAAAATGAAAATAAAACTCCAGACACATGTGCATCTTGCTTTACATATTGGGGAATTGAACCTCGGTCCTTGGGCTTTACAGGCAAGTGCCTTAACCACTGAGCCATCTCCCATACCTCCAGACCCTTATTGTCACATCTGGGGTGGGATTGATACTGGCATCTGGAGAGTGGAAGCCAGGGACAATGCCCAGTGTCCTACAGTGTGCAAGATGCCAGCACTACAGAAAACTATCTGACCCCAATGTCAACAGTGTTAGGATTGAAAACTCCTGAAATAGTCAGTAACAGAAGAGGTGGGGTCCATTGACCCAGGAAGGTTAGGAACCTCATGTGAAAAGCGAGAAAATTCAGGTTTTATTCTGAGGGCACTAGGGAGCCATGAGTAAGAGATAGTCCTGGTAGGGTCTGTATATTGGGACAGCTAATTCAGGCCAGGATCTTGGCTTGGAGCCAGAGAGGATCTCAGTGGGAACTCAGGTCCCTCAAAAGATTGATCTGGGGGTACGGAGAGATAGTTTAGCGGTTAAGATGCTTGCCTGTGAAACCTAAGGACCTAGGTTACATTCCCCAGTACCCACGTACAGCCAGATGTACAAAGTGGCATATGCATCTCAAATTTGTCTGCAGTGGCTGGAGGCCCTGGCAGGCTCACTCTCATTTTTCTCTCTCTCTCTCTTTCATAAATAAATAAAGGATTTTTAAAAAAATGATCTGAAGGGAGGAAGGGCAGATTCTTGGATACCACGGGGTTGGGGGAAGGGAACATGGGAAGTTGCTAATGGGACTTGGGTTTCCTTTTGAGCAGTGATGAAAATACACAGAGGTGACGACTGCAACATTGTGTGTCAAATGCCACCAACTTTAAAATGGCTCATTTGATGTTCTATGAATTATACCTCAATAAAAATAGCTGAATAAAAATAAACAGAGCATTAAAAGACACACACAGTGCAAGCTTTTCTCTGTTAGTTTAGGAGGGAGGGCCATATGTTTACTCCCCCCATCCTTGGGGAGAGAGAAGGGGTTTTGGGATCCCCACCCCACCCCACCCCACCCCACCCCACCCCAGGTCTGAAGGACCTGGGCCCAGGCTCAGCTAATTTGTCACGGTTATCTGAGCTGTGGGACTGGTGGGAACTCCAGACTGAAAAGATTTCTTTCAGGGCTTGAAAAGAGGCCAGGTTTTTTTCCCCTTACCTCGGAGCCGAGCAGTCTCGGGTCTGTTGTTCTCAGCCATCCTGGGGCCTCGTGTTCGCAGGAAGCCGGGCCAAGAAGGGCTTCCTGCATGTTGGAGAGAGGAAACTCCGTAATGTACTGGGAGGCCCGAGTTAAAAATAACCCCAGTATATAAAGGCAGCCTATGGTCCCCTGATTCCTCACTCTCAGCCGAGTAGGCTGCACGCCGGGCTGAGCAGGTGGCTTGGGACTGGAAGAAGGCCAAAACCTCACGCCTGGGCCTTTGGCTGTGGAGGCCATCCGCCAAATTCACAGTCATAAGGCAGCCTCACTTTTACCCCTCATAGTCAGGGACTCTGTGGGTATTTCTGGATGAAATCACTTTTCCCCAGTGGAGACAGGAACTCAGCCACAAGGTGAGGGGAGAACTGGGCTGGGTTCTGGGTTTGAATCCTCTTCCCCTGTGGCTTTAGTAAAAAGGAACTAATAAAGTTTCTTAAACTGGGCATGGTGGCCAGTTAATCCAGCACACCAGAGGTGGAGGCAGGAGGATCTGGAGTTCAAGGCCAGACTGGGCTACATAGCAAGTTTGAAGCCAGTCTGGTATATATGAGACCCTATCTCAAAAAACAACAACAAAAACTGGAGTCAAGGAGATGGCTGAGTGTGTAAAGCACTTGCTGTGCAAGCATGAGGACCTGAGTTTAATCCCTAGCACCCATGTAAATACCAAGTGTGGCACATGTGCCTACAATCCCAGCACTGGGAAGATGGGAACAGAAGAATCATTGGGCTCACTAGCCAGCTAGTCTAGTCAAATCAGTGAGCTCTTAGTTCAGGAAGCGACCTTGTCTCAAAAATAAGGTGCAGGGTTGGGGAGATGGCTCAGTGGTTAAAAGCACTTGCCTGCAAAGACTGCCCGCCAGGTTCTAGTCCCCAATACCCATAAAAAGCCAGATGCACAAAGTGGCACATGTGTCTGGAGTTCGTTTGCAGTGGTAGAAGGCCCTGGTGAGCCCATTCTCTCGCTCTCTGTCTCTCTCATTCATTCTTTGAAATAATTTTTTTTTTTTTTTTGGTTTTTTGAAGTAGGGTTTCACTCTAGTCCAGGCTGACCTAGAATTCACTAGTCTCAAGGTGGCCTCAAACTCACAGTGATCCTCCTACCTCCACCTCTCAAGTGCTAGGATTAAAGGTGTGTGCCACCATGCCCAGCAAAAGATAATTTCTTTTCTTTTTTTTTTCTTTTTTGTTTTTTGTTTTTTTCAAGGTAGGGTTTTACTCTAGCCCAGGCTGACCTGGAATTCACTATGTAGTCTCAGGGTGGCCTTGAATTTACAGTAATCCTCCTACCTCTGCCTCCCAAGGGCTGGGATTAAAGGCATGCGCCACCACACCTGGCAAATAAAAATATTTTTTAGGGCTGGAGAAGATGGCTGAGCACTTAAGGCACTTGCCTGCAAAGCCAAAGGACCCATGTAAACTGGATGCACAAGGGGGCGCATGTGTCTGGAGTTCATTTGCAGTGGCTGGAGACCCTGGCACACCCATTCTCTCTCTCTTTCTCTCTCTCCTCTCTGTCTGCCTCTTTCTCTCTCAAACAAACAAATAAATAAAATATATATTAACAATATATTTTTAAAAAAATAAAGTGGAGGGACTGGAGAGATGGCTTAGCAGTTAAGGCATTTGCCTGTGAAGCCTAAGGACCCAGGTTTGATTCCCTACTAGCCATATAAGCCAGATGTATATGGTGGTGCGTGCATCTGGAGTTCGTTTGTAGTGGCTAGAGGCCCTGGTTCACCCATTCTCTCTCTCTCTCTCTCTCTCTCTCTCTCAAATAAATAAAAACAAAACTTTTTGTTTGAGGTAGGGTTTCACTCTAGCTCATGCTGACCTGGAATTCACTCAGGAGTCTCACTCAGGCTGGCCTTGAACTCAAGGCAATCCTCCTACCTCTGCCTCCCATGTGCTAGGATTAAAGGTGTGCCACCATGCCTGGCTCCAAACAAAACATTTTTTTAAAAATAGACTGGGGGCTGGAGAGATGGCTTAGTGGTTAAAGCATTTGCCTACAAAGCCAAAGGATCCTGATTCAACTTTCCAGGACCCATGTAAGCACAAGGGGCACACACTTCTAGAGCTCATTTGCAATGGCTGGAGGCCCTGGCACGCCCATTTTCTCCCTCTCTCTCTCTCTCCCTCCCTTCCTCCTTCTTTCTCTCTCTCAAATAAATAAATAATGAATAAATAAATAAAATATTAAAAAAGTAAATTACAAAATCATTAAAAAAATAGACTGGGTGTGGTGGTGCACACCTTTAATCCCAGCACTTGGGAGGCAGAGATAGGACAATCACCATGAGCTCAAGGCCAGCCTGAGTGAGACTCCTGAGTGAATTCCAGGTCAGCCTGGACTAGAGTGAGACCTCACCTCAAAAAAATAAAATAAAATAAGGGCTGGAGGGAAGGCTTAGCAGTTAAGGCACTTGCCTGTAAAGCCAAAGGACTCAGGTTTGATTCCCCAAGACCCATGTAAGCCAGATGCACAAGGTGGCACATGTGTCTGGTGTTCATTTGCAGTGGCTGGAGGCCCTGGCATTTCCATTCTGTCTGTCTGTCTCTTGCTCTCTCTCAAATAAAAAGAAATATATAATAAATTAAAAAAATAAAATAAGCCAGGCCTTAAAATAAGCATGCCTTTAATCCCAGTACTCAAGAGGCAGAGGTAGGAGGAGTGCCATGAGTTCAAGGCCACCCTGAGACTACATAGTGAATTCCTGGTCAGCCTGAGCTAGAATGAGACCCTATCTTGTAAAACCAAAAACATAATAAAATAAAATAAAATAAAATAAAATAAAATAAAATAAAATAAAATAAAATAAAATAAAATGAAATAAATGAAATGAAATGAAATGAAATGAAATGAAATGAAATATGAAATAAGGTGGAGAGCAATTGAGGAAGACACCGAAAATCAACCTCTGACCTCCACATGCATGCATGAGGCACAGTGTGTCCTCACAGGGATTTATGGGTCCTGACTCACAAAGGCTTGTGTGGCAGTTTGAATATATGTCCCCCAATATATTCAGTGTTTTACTAGTTTTAGTTTGCATTTGCAATCACCTTGCTAGAGGCAAGGTCACTGGGGCACGGGTCTTAAGGTGTGGTGATGGTTTGAGATTCCATTGTAAAGATATGCAAATGTGCCTAGCAGGAGTTCCTGAAGTGTGCTGTGTGACCTTTTGGCTGTAGTTTTTGCTCTGTGTGCTGTGGTGGCTGGTTGGCTTTTGCTCTCTCTGCTTGGCCCTGTGAAGAGCAGGCCGCTTTTTCTGCCATTATGGAACTTCCCCTGGATCTGTAAGCTTCAATAAATAATATCCCTTCCTCCATAACTGTGCCTGGTCTGGAAGTTCATCTCAGCGAACCTGAAGCTGTCTGCAACAGTAAAGTGGTACCGAGGAGTGTGGGGTGAGATGAACCTGACCGTGTGGATATTTGTCTTTTGGAACCTTTGTTTTGGAGGAATGGGCATGGACTTGGTGCTTGCAACTGAAGATGCCTTCTGGAGTGGTAAGCCAAGTTTTATGGACTATTCTGATGAGAGTTTGAGAATGCTAAGTGCAGATAGTACTGAACTTCGAGGCTTGGCTTATGTGGATTCTAAGGGGAAAGAAAGACTACAGAGGACTTTGTTGGAACTGGGCTACTGGCATAAGGGATGGCTACGTTCTGCTATCCAGGCCCAGAGTGTTTGATCAAACTTAAATTTGTAATGGACTGATGTGCTTGGCTAAAGATATCGGACTGAGATTTTAAGATTTTAAGCTGGAAAACCTCAAGCAAGTTAAAATTATAGAGGCACTGAGACTGGTTTCAGGTTACTGAGCTGCTATTGTCAACCACATTAGCAATCTTAAGGAAGGTGGAAGGAAGGTGGCCTGACTTGATTAACATTAAAACAATGGAGAGGATGCCTGAGGAAAGACTGTTAAAAATGCAAACTTTTGGAAAGAGTGTTTACTGGAGAAGGAACCTGCTTTTCAAGGCTGTGATTTATTTTGTTCCTGGATTAAGAATATGGCTGTGTCCTGCACACCTGGTATTAGTTCTGGAAGCATGAAAAATGCATGGAGTGGTCATGAATTGCACACGGTTCCAGGAGCTGCTGCTGAAATGTGGCATGAGGCAGGGCATGAAGACCCTCAGGAATAGGCTGGAAGAGCCTTTGGAAGATGGACCGTGGTTTGCATGGAGACCTGAAGATGTTTTGGATATACCAGGACTGTGCAAAAGGGCTACCATGGAGTGCAGTGTTGGCATGGGATGAAAGTTTTCCCTGGAGACTCTGCCCAGCTGGAGGGGCAGAATTGGAAAACCTGGAGACTGTCAGTCTCTGGTTATATTGAACTTGAACTGCAGAAGTTTGATGACTACTGATGGTGGTTGAGTTTGCATTATTCTAGTCTCTCCTTGCTATTCCTTATACCAGTTAAAATGTTTACTCTGTGCCTTTACATGTTGAAAGTATTTAACTTGTTTGATTTTACAGGACTATCTTAAGTTGGTCAAGACTGTGAGACCTTTTGAAATTGGACTGAGTACAATTTACAATGTGTGATAGTTATAAATCTATTGGGGGCCAGGAGCTATATATATTGGGGGCCAGGGGCGGAATGTGGCAGTTTGAATATATGTCCCCCAATATATTCAGTGTTTTACTAGTTTTAGTTTGCATTTGCAATCACCTTGCTAGAGGCAAGGTCACTGGGGGCCGGTCTTAAGGTGTGGTGATGGTTTGAGATTCCATTGTAAAGATATGCAAATGTGCCTAGCAGGAGTTCCTGAAGTGTGCTGTGTGACCTTTTGGCTGTATTTATTTTTGCTCTGTGTGCTGTGGTGGCTGGTTGGCTTTTGCTCTCTCTGCTTGGCCCTGTGAAGAGCAGCTTTTTCTGCCGTTATGTAAATAATATCCCTTCCTCCATAACTGTGCCTGGTCTGGAAGTTCATCTCAGCAACCTGGAGCTGTCTGCTACAGTAAAGTGGTACCCAGGAGTGGGGTGAGATGAACCTGACCGTGTGGATATTCCAGGTCTTTTGGAACCTTTGTTTTGGAGGAATGGGCATGGACTTGGTGCTTGCAACTGAAGATGCCTTCTGGAGTGGTAAGCCAAGTTTTATGGACTATTCTGATGAGAGTTTGAGAATGCTAAGTGCAGATAGTACTGAACTTGAGAGGCTTGGCTTATGTGGATTCAGCCTGGGGAGAAAGAAAGACTCACAGAGGACTTTGTTGGAACTGGGCTACTGGCATAAGGGATGGCTACGTTCTGCTATCCAGGCCCAGAGTGTTTGATCAAACTTAAATTTGTAATGGACTGATGTGCTTGGCTAAAGATATCGGACTGAGATTTTAAGATTTTAAGCTGGAAAACCTCAAGCAAGTTAAAATTATAGAGGCACTGAGACTGGTTTCAGGTTACTGAGCTGCTATTGTCTAGCAATCTTAAGGAAGGTGGAAGGAAGGTGGCCTGACTTGATTTACATTAAAACAATGGAGAGGATGCCTGAGGAAAGACTGTTAAAAATGCAAACTTTTGGAAAGAGTGTTTACTGGAGAAGGAACCTGCTTTTCAAGGCTGTGATTTATTTTGTCCCTGGATTAAGAATATGGCTGTGTCCTGCACACCTGGTATTAGTTCTGGAAGCCTCCAAAAAATGCATGGAGTGGTCATGAGTTGCACACGGTTCCAGGAGCTGCTGCTGAAATGTGGCAGGAGGCAGGGCATGAAGACCCTCAGGAATAGGCTGGAAGAGCCTTTGGAAGATGGACCGTGGTTTGCATGGAGACCTGAAGATGTTTTGGATATACCAGGACTGTGCAAAAGGGCTACCATGGAGTGCAGTGTTGGCATGGGATGAAAGTTTTCCCTGGAGACTCTGCCCAGCTGGAGTGGGCGTGGGAATGGAAAAACTGGAGACTGTCAGTCTCTGGATATATTGAACTTGAACTGCAGAAGTTTGATGACTACTGATGGTGGTTGAGTTTGCATTATTCTAGTCTCTCCTTGCTATTCCTTATACCAGTTAAAATGTTTACTCTGTGCCTTTACATGTTGAAAGTATTTAACTTGTTTGATTTTACAGGACTATCTTAAGTTGATCAAGACTGTGAGACCTTTTGAAATTGGACTGAGTACAATTTACAATGTGTGATAGTTATAAATCTATTGGGGGCCAGGAGCTATATATATTGGGGGCCAGGGGCGGAATGTGGCAGTTTGAATATATGTCCCCCAATATATTCAGTGTTTTACTAGTTATAGTTTGCATTTGCAATCACCTTGCTAGAGGCAAGGTCACTGGGGGGCAAGTCTTAAGGTGTGGTGATGGTTTGAGATTCCATTGTAAAGATATGCAAATGTGCCTAGCAGGAGTTCCTGAAGTGTGCTGTGTGACCTTTTGGCTGTAGTTTTTGCTCTGTGTGCTGTGGTGGCTGGTTGGCTTTTGCTCTCTCTGCTTGGCCCTGTGAAGAGCAGGCCGCTTTTTCTGCCGTTATGGAACTTCCCCTGGATCTGTAAGCTTCAATAAATAATATCCCTTCCTCCATAACTGTGCCTGGTCTGGAAGTTCATCTCAGCGAACCTGAAGCTGTCTGCTACAGCTTGACTTGTAGGTTTTGCTTTGGTGGTGTTTATTTTATTTTATTTTTTGTTTTGTTTTATGAGACAAGGTCTTGTTAAGTAGTCCATCCTGGCATGGAACTCACTATGTAGAGCAGGCTGTCCTCCAACTTGCAGCAATCCTCCAGCCTCTGCCTACTGAGTGTGTGGCACTGCCCCCATGCCCCTGGATTTTCGGGGGAGCTGTCTACAATGCCCTTTGTGTACTATATTACCCTGCCTTCTTGTTTGTTTTCAGCCAAAGTTTTTGCTATATTACCCAGGTTGGCTTTGGACTCCTGGGCTCAAGTGATCTGCCTGACTCAGCCCACAGGCCCTTTGCAAGAGTCATGACTTCACTAGCTGGACATGAGCTGTTTATAATTAGTCAAAGGGGAGCCCTCTGGGGTACTGGGAGGGATGGGCAGGACGGGGAGGCAGTGGCAGCACTGGACAATAGGGAGGGGAGGCCAGGGTGCCCTTTAAGGCTCAGCTTCCTTGTCTGTCAAAAGAAAGTTGTATGTTCAAAGTAGCAAAAGGCCACACACACTCCATTGACCAATGTGAAGGCCTCAAGTACTCTGTCTCTATGTGTGCTCCTCGCTCTGTCCGAAGCTTTCTCTCACTGGATCTCTATCTCTGTAATTTTGTCTCCGTGCATCTGTCTCTGTCTTTATCGCTCTGCATGTCTCAGTGTCTCTTGCTGTGGCTGTCTCTTACTTGAGTTGCAGTGTCCCTGCAGCTCTGCCCAAGCCAGAGTGACACTCAATAGTCCAACAATGCCCCCCCTGCCCTGTCCTTTATTCAGAGAAGCACCTGGGTGGGAGAATGGCGAGTGGCCAAGACCAGGTAGCAGGCTACTCGGCACTCTGTCTAGCACTGTGTGATCAGGGTTGTCGCTTCTCGGCCCTCAGAAAGAAGTCCCAACATCCATCTCCTCCAAATGCTTCAGTGCTGCATTCCTGTGATTCAGCTTCTTTTTCTTTCTTTTATTATTTTATTTATTTAATTTATTTATTTAATTTATTTATTTATTGAGGTACCACTTAAAAAAGAAAAGAGCCAGGTGTGGTGGGGCATGTCTTTAATCCCAGCACTCAGAAGGCAGAGGTAGGAGGATCGCTGCCATAAGTTTGAGGCTAGCCTGAGACTGCATAGTGAATTCCAGATCACCCTGGACTAGAACAAGACACAACTTTAAAAAAAAACCATATATGAGAGAGAGAGAGAGAGAGAGAGAGAATGGGCATGCCATTGTGAAAAGGGCATTCACATTCACAAGGCTGTTCACCTGTAAGCAATTCCAGTATTTTACAGTCTTTCCCCAAAAGAGCCCTGTTCCCATCCGCTGCCCTTCTTCATCCCTCTACAACAGCTGGTTGGCTCTTTGTCTCTGGCCTGCTTGTTCTAGACATTTCCTGTCAATGGGATCACACACCCTGTGGTCTTTTCAGTCTGGCTTCTGTTACTCAAGAGTCTTGTCTTCAAGGTTCACCCACACAGTAACATGCACCTTCCTTTTTATGGCTAAGTAATATAATATATCATTGGATGGGCCACATTGTGTTCATCTACTCATTTACTGACAGACATTTGGGTTTTTTTCACCTTTTGGCTATTGGGAATAATATTGGTGTGAGCCTTTTGTATGCAAGTTTTAAAGAGAACAAAACACACACACACACACACACACACACACAATTTTGAGGTAGGGTCTTGCTCTAGCCTAGGCTGATCTGGAATTCACTATGTAGTCTCTGAGTGACCTTGAACTCACAGTAATCCTCCTACCTTTGCCTCCAAATTGCTAGTAATTTTTTTAAATTTTAAATGTTTACTTTTTTGTTTATTTTTTTGTTTATTTTTTTGTTTTTTTTTTTTTGTTTTTTCAAGGGAGAGTCTCACTGCTGGGATTAAAGGTGTGCACCATCACATCCAGCTTTAAAGTGCTAGTATTAAAGATGTGCACCACCACACCTGGCAAAAGTATATTAAAAAAAAAAATTACTGGCCGGGCGTGGTGGCGCACGCCTTTAATCCCAGCACTTGGGAGGCAGAGGTAGGAGGATCGCCGGGAGTTTGAGGCCACCCTGAGACTACATAGTTAATTCCAGGTCAGCCTGGACCAGAGTGAGACCCTACCTCGAAAAAAACCAAAAAAAAAAAAAAATTACTGGGTGTGGTGGTGCACACCTTTAATCCCAGCACTCGGGAGGCAGAGGTAGGAGGATCACCATGAGTTCGAGGCCACCCTGAGACTACATAGTGAATTCCAGGTCAGCCTGGGCTAGAGTGAGACCGTACCTCAAAAAGCCAAAAAAAAAAAAAAATAGGGCTGGAGAGATGGCTTAGCAGTTAAGGCACCTACCTGCTAAGCCTAAGAACACCTGTTCAATTCTCCAGGTCCCACGTTTAGCCAGACACAAAGTGACACAAGGGCGCAATGCCAAACTTGCCCACAAGGGGCGCATGTGTCTGGAGTTCTTTCACAACAGCTGACAGGCCGCTGGCATGCCCATTCCTTCTCTTCTCTCTCTCTCTCTCTCTCTCTCTCTCAAAAAACAAAATAGGGCTGGAGAGATGGCTTAGTGGTTAAGGCATCTACCTGCAAAGCCAAAGGATCCCAGTTCAACTCTCCAGGATCCACGTAAACCAGATGCACAAGAGGGCGCATGCATCTGGAGTTTGTTTGCAGTGGCTGGGGGCCCTGGCATGCCCATTCATTCTCTTTCTCTCTCTCTTTTTCTCTCTCTCTCTCTCAAATAAATAAATAGGAGGTCCTGGTAGCCTCCAAAACATTAAAGGCTTTTGCCAAAGGCCTTGGTTTCCCTTGAAAAACAGATAGTAAGACCCTGTTGCTGAAGACATCTCTTGCCTGAGAGGCAAGGTCACTGAGAAAGCAAGCTGGTGCTGAGCAGAAAACCTTCTCCCTGTAGACCAGCCAACTGAAAGCTGGAAAAAGCTGCAGTGCATGCAGCCGTACAGGAGACAGAAGTCATCAGCAGTGAAAACAGTGGACACTGAATACTCAAGTTTGGCCATACAGGCCCAATGACTGAACGGGTGCAATAGTGGCATGTCTGCTCTTGGGGTAACCAACTGCTCCATAATTGGACTGAAGGCCCTCTCTACGGGAGGGAATACATCCCTGGTACTGAAAAACCTAAGCAAAAGTCTATGGCAGGTGAGGTCATGAGCCTTAGGGGTATAAAGCCTGCTCTTGTCTGACTAAATGTATATATTATTCCCACTAAGCTGCCCTGGGGGCACTACACTTAATGTTCATGTTCACATATTAACACTACTCTCACTTCTGGTTAGAGAAGCTTCTCTTTTCAGATGGTGATGACCACTGGGATCACCCAAAAGGCAACATAGTGCTGAGAAGAAGGGATAGAGGAGTGACCAGCACCGAAACACCTCTGTCACACCCTCCAAGGCTCATTGTGGAAGAGGGGGCGGATAGAATGGAAGAGCCAAAGGAAGAGTATGACTTCTTACAATGCAACTGCCCAGACAGAAATTGGCCTTGATATCCATGACCTTGCAGTGCCTAGCAATACCTTCGCAAGACCCTCAAAATAGAAGAAAAAGATGATGACATCAAATTAAAAGAAAGACTAATGGAGAGAGGGAGGGGATATGATGGAGATTGGTGTTCTAAAGTGGAATGGGGGGAGGGGAGGGAAATATCATATGTTTTTTGTATGTAAGTATAGAAGGTGTCAATAAAAAAATAAAATAAAATAAAAATTTAGGGGTCTGGAGATATGGCTTAGCAGTTAAAGTGCTTACCTGAAAAGCCTAAGAACCTATGTTCTACTCTCTAGATCCCACATAAGCCAGATGCACAAGGTGACGTAAGCATGCAAGGTCCTACATGTGCATGAGATGGCGTACACTTCTGGAGTTTGACTGCAGTGACTGGAGGCCCTGGCACACCAATGCTCTTTCTCTCTCTCACTCTCTCATAAAATAAATAAATAAATAATTTAGGGCTGGAGAGATGGCGTAGTCGTTAAGGCACTTAACGACTGTTAAGCCTAAGGCCCCAGGTTCGAATCCCCAGTACCCACATAAGCCAGATAAGTCTGGAGTTGGTTTGCAGTGGCTAGAGTCCCAGACATGCCATTCTCTCTCCCCCTCCTTCCCTCTCTCTCTTTCCTCTAACAAATAAATTTTTTAAAAATTTTAAATTTTAAGCCAGGTATAATAGTCCAGGCCTTTAATCCCAGGAGGCAGAGATAGAAGGAGTTTGAGACCAGCCTGGGTTCATAGAGTGAGTTCCGGGTGAGGTTAGGCTACATAGTGAGAGATGAAATCCTGCCCTTTTGACCACACTGATGAAGCTCATGCTAAGTGAAGTACACCTGACACAGACAAACATGGCCTGAGCAAGCAGCTGACTTCCTAGAAGATGACGCTGGACTCATGGTAACCAGGAGCTGCGAGTGGGTGGAGCCATGTGGTCAGAGGACACATAATCACAGTGAGTTGGGACAAATCAATGTCAGGAGACTGGAAAATGAGGTGACTATAGTTGACAGTGCTTATTCTTGAAAAAATGGAAAGTGGAAAACTATTGAACTGTTCTCATTACAAAAAGGGTGACTGAGGAAATGCATTTGTTAATTAGCTAGACAGACCCATATTGCAACAAACATGTGCATCAAAAATGTTGTACACAAGCTGGGCGTGTTGGCACACGCCTTTAATCCCAGCACTTGGGAGGCAGAGATAGGAGTATTGCTGTGAGTTTGAGGCCATCCTGAGACTACAGAGTGAATTCCAGGTCAGCCTGAGCTAGAGCAAGACCCTACCTTGAAAAACAAAAACAAAACAGATTGGGGGCTAGACATGCACTTGCCTACAAAGCCAAAGAACCCAGGTTTGATTCCCCAGGACCCATGTAAGCCAGATGCACAAGGGACTCATGCATCTGAAGTTCATTTGCAGTGGCTAGAGGCTCTGGTATGCTCTCTCTCTCTCTCTCTCTCTCTCTCTGACTCTTTCTCTCTCTCTCTCTCAAATAAATAAATAAAATAAAATATTCAAAAAAATAGAAAAAAATTGGCAGTTGGGTGTGGTGGCACATGCCTTTAATCCCAGCACTCCAGAGGCAGAGGTAGGAAGATCGCTATGAGTGCAAGGCCACCCTGAGACTACATAGTGAATTTCAGGTCAGCCTGAGCTAGAGTGAGACCCTACCTCAAAAAAAAAAAAAAAAAAGGGGGGTGTGGAGGTAGGAACAGAGTCCTGCAGCATTGCCCAGGCTGGTCTCCATATACCCTCTTGACTCAATCTCCTATGTAGCTGGACTGTAGTTGTAAACCACTGCACAGGGCTAATGTCAAAGGAGGAAGAGGACAAAGAGGAGGAGGAAGAAGAGGAGAGCTTCAGGAGGCCCCCAATTTTCTCCATGTGTTGTGTCCAAATGTCCAGTGACCAAGGATCTGTTCAGAGCCTGGGAACTATATGAAGGTTCATTTTGAACAGATGACAAATGATCTAAATTTGTCCCCAATCCCAGGCCACCGGAAGACCAGTGAGCAAAAGGGTGACCCCATGCAAAGCCCATGAAAAGATGTGGCATCAGGCCCTCCCTCCCATGGCTCTGAGATCTGATTCAATTTCCTCATATTCAAAGGAAGCCCGGGGCCGGAAGTGTCACTCTAAGGGACAGCACAGCCTGAACCAGTCACATGTTCCTGCTTGGTTCTTCCCAGGACCTGGCACAGGCCAAACATACACGAGATAGGAGGAATCCATCAGCATTCATTAGGACACCTTGGCTGTCTCTCCTTGTCCACCTAGGACATTTGCCCAGTGTCCCAGAACCCAGGGAACTACATCTTCAGAGTGATGTGTTCTTGAGGTGCCAATTACCAGGAGACTGAGGAAGGAGAACTGTTTGAGCTAACCTTCTCCACATAGATGGATGGGTGGGTAGATGGATGAGTAGGTGGGTAGATGGGTAGTGGGGTGGATAGATGAATAGGTACATAGGTGGATGGATGGGTGAGTGAATATGTGAGTGGATGGATGATGTATGGGCATATGGAAGAATGGATGAATTCAGAAAGAGAGTTTTAGGGCCTATAAAAATCTATGAAAGTATTTTTCACCTGGTGTCGTGGCATATGTCTTTAATCTCAGGAGGCTGAGGTAAGAAGGCTTACTGTGAATTTGAGGCCAGACTGGGACTACAAAGTGAGTTCCAGGTCAACCTGTCTACAGTAAGACCCTACCATGAAAGAAAGAAAGAAAGAAAGAAAGAAAGAAAGAAAGAAAGAAAGAAAGAAAGAAAGAAAGAAAGAAAGAAAGAAGGAGAGAGAAAGAAAGAAACTCATTGATTACTTATGAGGTGTAGGTAGGAAGATTGTAAGTTTTTTTTGTTTGTTTTTGTTTTTCAGTTTTTCAAGGTAGGATCTCACTCTATCTCAGGCTGACCTGGAATTCACTATGTAGTCTCATAGGGTGGTCTCCAACTCATGGCAATCCTCCTACCTCTGCCTCCTGAGTGCTGGGATTAAAGGTATGTGCCACCACACCTGGCTAAGATTGAGAGCTGAAAAAGCCAGCTGGGGCTACATAGTGAGACTGTCTCAAAAAAAAAAAAAAAAAAAAAGGCTGGGGAGATGGCTTAGAGGTTAAAGTGCTTGCCTACAAAGCCCAAGGATCCAGGTTCAATTCCACAGTACCCACATAAGCCAGATGCCAGATTTAGTGGCACATGCATCTGGAGTTTGCAATGGCTAGAGGCCTTGGTAGGCCCATTCTCTATCTGCCTCTTTCTCTCCAATAAATACTATTAAAAAGGTTTTAATAATAAAATTAGGGTTCAAAAAACTTAGGGTGCAAGCCGGGCGTGGTGGCGCATGCCTTTAATCCCAGCACTCGGGAGGCAGAGGTAGGAGGATCGCCGAGAGTTCGAGGCCACCCTGAGACTACATAGTTAATTCCAGGTCAGCCTGGACCAGAGTGAGACCCTACCTCGCAAAACCAAAAAAAAAAAAAAAAAAAAACTTAGGGTTCAAGCTGTGCATGATGGTGCATGCCTTTAATCCAGCATTCAGGAGCCAAAGGTAGGAGGATCACAGCAAGTTCAAGGCCACCCTGAGACTACATAGTGAATTCCAGGTCAGTCTGGGCTAGAGTGAGACCTACCTTGAGAAACAAAAAAACAAACAAAACTAGGGTTCATCTGAGGAACACCTGTGCCTCAGTTTCCTCCATCCACTAAGCTATACAATGGTGAAAATATTACTGACTCATAAAGTCCCAAGGATGGGAGTGGTTTCCATACAGGGACTCTACACATAACAGATCTTCAATGAACTTTTTAGTTTTCATCTAGTTCCACAATCAATTAGACTTTCTCTTTCTCTCTCTCTCTCTCTCTCTCTCTCTCTCTCGTTCTCTCTCCTGTCCATTTTCAAATTAATACCTTCAGATCTATTCCAGGAGAAGAAAATAAAACCTCTTTCTTACTACACATATTTTCAAAGCCTGCCCTTTCAGTGGAAAAGCTTTTTTATTTTTATTTTTTTAAGTCATAAGAAAAACCTGATTGTTAAACTCTGGTCTGCAATAACGAGTGGCTATTTTTAAGTGTTGGGCAGTTGGGGGTAGGAGGAGTTTCATGCCTGAAACTTGTGAAAAGAAGCCGTTTGTCCTCCTCAGCTTCACGTCCGTGTGGCACACAGGCTAAGGGGCATGGCTTGTCAGTCTGCCAGGAGAACAAAAAAAAAAACCTCCTAAAATATTCCAGAACATTCCTTCCGAAGGCGTCAGAAATCGTAAGATCTGGGCTATGCCTCAAAGTTACCACTAAGCAGGGTGTGGGGTGGAGGATGGAGAGAAGATAGTTTAGGAATGAGGCCAGGGGTACTGGGCAGGAGAAAGAACTTCCCATGTTTCTGTAGAAAAACAGTTTACAACGGTTAGCTGAATCCTTCAGACGAGGAAGCAAAGAGGACTTTAAATGTTCCCAGAATGAAAAGAACATCCAGACTTGGTGGCAGACGTTTATCATCCTAGCAGTTGGGAGGAGGGGGCCAGAGAATCAGAAGTTCTAGGCCAGCCTGGTCTATATGAGACCCAGTCTCAGAAAAAAGAAAAACAGAAGAGAAAGGAAAACATGAAATTATGGGCTGGAGGGATGGCTCAGCAGTTAAGGTGTTTTCCTGCAAAGCCAAAGGACCCAGGTTCGATTCCCCAGGACCCACGTATGCCAGATGTACAAGGTGGTGCATGTGTCTGAGTTCATTTGCAGCAGCTGGAGGCCCTGGTATACCCATTCTCTCCCTCCCTCACTCTCTTTCCCCACTTCTATCTGCCTCTTTCTCGCTCTCAAATAAATAAATAAATAAATAAATAAATAAATAAATAAATAAATAAAAATGCAAGATGGCTCTGGGTTTGATTCTTACCACACTGGAGAGAGATGTATGTATGTCCCACTCGACCTCATAAACATGTATAATTGCTGTATGTTTGTTAAAAATAATGATTTAGAGCTGGAGATAAGGCATTTTCCTGCAAAGTCAAAGGATCCCAGTTTGATTCTCCAGGATCCATGTAAGCCAGATGCACAAAGGGGCACATGCATCTGGAGTTTGTTTGCAGTGGCTGGAGGCCTTGGTGTGCCCAACCTCTCCCTCTCTCTCTGTCTCTGCCTCTTTCTCCTCTCAAAAAAATAAATAAAGGGCTGGAGAGATGGCTTAGCAGTTAAGGCGCCTGCCTCCTAAGCCTAAGAACACTGGTTCCAATCTCCAGCGGTTCCAATCTCCAGGTCCCACATTTAGCCAGATGCAGTGACGCAAGGGCGCAATGCCGCACTTGACCACAAGGGGGTGTACACATCTGGATTTCGTTCGCAGCAGCTGAGACACTGCTGGTGTGCCCATCTCTGTCTTCCTCTCCCTCTCTCTCTCTGTCTCTCTCTGTGTCTCTCTCCACAAAAAATAATTAAAAATTAAAAGTTTAAAATAAATAAATAAATAATAAATATTTTTAAAAATTATTTTTAAAATAATAATGATTTAAACAAAAAGAATTAAGTAGCTGAGCATAGTGGCACACACATTTAGCCCCAGACACAGGAGGCAGAGGCAGGAGGATTGCTGTGAGTTCCAGACCACCCTGAGACTACACAGTGAATTCCAGGTCAGCCTGAGCTAGAGTGCAACCCTACATTGAAAAACCAAAATAATAATAATAGTAATAATAAAGTTAAATTTAAAAATAAGCTGGACGTGGTGGTGCACACTTGGAATTCCAGCACCCAGAAGTCAGAGGATATAAATAAGTCATATAGAAACCTACTTTTCTGGACAATGGAACACTCAGAAGAAATAGATTGTTATAGAAAATTTTCAGTGCCAGGGATAGGATACCTTCCAGTGTGTTGTTGACCAGGGAGGTCACAGATACCCCCAAAACATTACAGGCCATTGCTGAGGTCCATGGTTTCCCACCAGGAATAGATGGTAAGACCCTATTGCTGAAGGTTCCACATACTTGGGCTGCAAGTTCACTGAGAAAACCTGCTTGAGCTGAGCTGAAAGCCTCCCCAGGAGGACCAGTTGACAGAAAGCTGGAAAAAAGCTACGCTGCATGCAGTTCAATAGAAGAGAGAAATCACCAATGAAGATACTCAACAGTGAACACTGCAAGCTTTAAATTTGGCCAGCCAGGCCAAATGAGCCCACAGGTGCAATAGTGGCATGTTTGTTATGGGGGAAATCAACCTCTCTCTAATTGGACTGGAGGCCAGCTCCATGGGAGGGAATACATCCCTGATACTGAAAACCTATGACAGGGGTAGTCATGAGCCGTAGGGGTGTAATGTCTGCTGGTGTCTCGCTAAATGTATATACTATGCTCACCAAACTGCCCAGTAAGCACTTCTCTTAATGTCCACACCCATATATTAATGCTACTCTCACTTTTGGTTAGAGAACCTTTTCTTTTCACATGATGGTGACCTTGGGATAACTCAGAAGGCACCATGGTGCTGAGAAGAAGGGACAGAGGAGTGCTCAGCACTGAAACATCTCTAACACACCTTCCAAGGCTCAGGGTCCATTGAGGAAGAGGTGGTGGAAAGAATGTAAGAGCCAAAGGGAGGGTAGGACTCCTTACAACGTGCTCCTCCAGACACAAAATGGCCTGCATATCCATGACCTCACAGTGCCTGATACTACCTACACAAGACCATCATAATAGGAAAAGATGATGACATCAAAATGAAAAGAGACTGAGAGTAGGAGGGATATGATGGAGAGTGGCGTTTCAAAGAGGAAAGTGGGGGGGGGATTACCATGGGATATTGTCTACAATTAAGAATGTTGTCAATAAAAAATAAAAAAAGAAAGTTTGACACAAGTCTGAAGTACATAATGCTCTCCCTTACCCCAAAAGGTGATTTTTTTTTTTAACCAGGTGCAGTAGCTCATGCCTTTAATCCCTGCACTTGGGATGCTGAGGTAGGATCACTGTGAGTTCCAGGTCAACACAGGCTAAAGTGAGATTGGCCTCAGAAAACACAATGGTAAAAAGTAAAAATACAGGACAAGAGTGTTCCCTGTCTAGTAGTGAAAATGGACACTTAGGAGCTCTCCAAACCCGTGGTAATGGAGTATTTGGCTCGTCCTGGCACACTCAGCTTGGCTGCTGGACTTGCTTGTGGCATGTGCCTAGGCTGGGGCCTCTAGGTAGGCTGTGGGGTGCTCCCCAAAAACTCAGCAAGAAAGACAGACACAGAGAAGGCCACTGAAGCAAGCATCCTGGGAGAGGGTGGGGAGTACAAGATGATCCTTGTGGTTCAAAATGACTTAAAGACGGGAAGAGGAAAAGTTGCTGTGCAGTGCCCTCGGGGCCGCTGTTTCCACCTACAAGCAGGTTCAAAGGAGAAACCCTCACACGCTCAAGGAGTGGGAGTGCTGTGGCCAGCCCGAGGGGGTCGTCAAAGCCCCTGATGAGGAAGCCCTGCTTGAATTATTGACTCATGCAAAAATGTTGGGACTGACTGTAAATTTAATCCAAGATGCTGGACGTACACAGATTGAACCAGGTTCTCGGACTGTCCTAGGAATTGGGCCAGAACCAACAGACCTCATTGACAAAGTTACAGGTCACCTAAAACTTTACTATATTGGCTTTTGTGTGATGATGATTCTATCATGTGTTTGAAGCCTGTCAGATTGTAAAAATAAAAGCCAAATTTCTTGCTCCAATTTAACATAAAAATAAATACAACCCCCCCCAAAAAAAAAGAAATCACCCAACCGAAAGCAGCTTGTGGGGAAAAAAGAGGTTTATTTTGGCTTACAGGCTTGAGGGGGAAGCTCCATGACGGCAGGGAAAACGATGGCATGAGCAGAGGTTGGACATCACCCCCTGCCCCACACCAGGTGGACAACAGGAACAGGAGAGTGTGCCAAACACTGGTATGGGGAAACTGGCTTTAACACCCATAAGCCCACCCCCAACAATATACTGCTTCCAGGAGGCTTTAATTTCTACTTGCCATCAGCTGGGGAACCTAGCATCCAAAACACCTAAGTTTATGGGGGACACTTGAATCAAACCACCACACCCTCATAGCCATGCTCCCTCCCTCACTGGGATTCCAGACAGGGCTCCACCTCCCAGCCACGCCCCCTCCTCACTGGGAGTCTAGGAGGGGCTCCACCTCCCAGCCACGCCCCCTCCTCACTGGGATTCTAGGCGGGGCTCCACCTCCCAGCCACGCCCCCTCCTCACTGGGATTCTAGGCGGGGCTCCACCTCCCAGCCACACCCCCTCCTCACTGGGATTCTAGGCGGGGCTCCACCTCCCCTCACACAGGCGGGCCCCCCTCCTCACTGGGATTCAGCCAGGCTCCTCACTGGGCTCCACCTCCCAGCCACGCCCCCTCCTCACTGGGATTCTAGGCGGGGCACCTCCCAGCCCACCTCCCAGCTCCACCTCCCAGCCACCCCTCCTCACTGGGATTCTAGGCTCCACCTCCCAGGGCTCACATCTAGGCGGGCTCCTCTCCCAGCCACGCCCCTACTTATTGGATTCTAATTCTAGTCATCTGCACTATTGTTGGCATGTGTCCTTTTTAGAACTCAGGAGACTGAGAGATGGATTCTTGTGGGTTGAAGACTAGGATACTTAGTAAGTTATGTGAAACCCTGTCTTTAGGGGAAAAGAAAAAAACAATCCTTTTGTGGTGGTTTATGTCACATTACCTGATGTCCCATGCACTTGGGAGACAGATGTAGAATAATTGCAAGAGTAAGACCAGCCTGGACTACAGAGCAATAATTTGTCTTAAAAGAGAGAAAGCAATTATATATTTGTTTATCTGAGGGGGATGCAGTGCCAGGCTCTCTTGCCACTGCAAATGAATTCCAGACATAGATGCCATTATTTTTATAATTTATTTTTTTATGGACAACTTCCATAATTGTAGACAATATCCCATGGTAATTCCCTCCCTCCCCCCACTTTCCCCCTTGAAACTCGACTCTCCTTCATACCTCTTCCCCCTCTCAATCAGTCCCTCCTTTATTTTGATGTCATCATCTTTTCCTCCCTTTATGATGGTCTTGTATAGGTAGTGTCAGGCACTGTGAGGTCATGGACATCCAGGCCCTTTTGTGTCTGGAGGAGCACGTTGTAAGGAGTCCTACCCTTCCTTTGGCTCTTACACTCTATCCACTCCCTCTTCTGCAATGGACCCTGAGCCTTGGAAGGTGTGTTTGAGATGTTTCAGTGCTGAACACTCCTCTGTCCCTTCTGCTCAGCACCATGGTGCCTTCTGAGTCATCCCAGTGTTGGCACTATCTGAAAAAGAAGCTTCTCTAACCAAAAGTGAGAGTAGCATTAATATATGGGTGTGGACATTAGGAGAAGTGCTTACTGGGCAGTTTGGTGAGCATAATATGTACATTTAGCAAGACATCAGAAGACATTGTACCCCTAGAGCTCATGACGCCCCTGTTGTAGTTTTTCAGTATCAGGCCCCCCTTCCATGGAACGAACCTCTAGAGAGCAATTAGTTTCTGCCATAACAGACATGCCACTATTGCACTCATTGGCTCATTTGGCCTGACTGACCAAATTTAAGGCTTGCAGTGTCCACTGGTAATCTCTCTCTCCCATTGAACTTCATACAGCATAGGTTTTTCCAGCTTTCTGTCAGCTGGTCCACATGGAGGAGGCTTTCAGCTCAGCTCCAGCAGAATTTCCCAGTGACTTTGAAGCCCGAGTATGTGGAGTCTTCAGCAATAGGGACTTACCATCTATTCCTGGTAGGAAACCAAGGGCCTCACTGGAAAGTATCCCATCCCTGGCATTAAAATTTTTTCTAGTAACAAACTATTGCTTCTGAGTGTTCCATTGTCCAAAAAAGTAGGTTTCCATATGACTTATTTATAACCTCTTAGATTTTGATTAGCCCTCCCTCCACCTTTCCTTTACTCAATCTCTTCCCCTGACCTCACTTAGGCCTTTTCACCCCCATTAATCTGTTCTTCTACTTACATATATACAATACCATCCTATTAAGTCCCTCCTCCCTCCATTTCTATTCCCTTTATATCCCCTCTCTAGTTCACTGGCCTCTGCTGCTGAGTTTTATTCATTTGTAGCTAGGAGAACATGTGACGTTTGGCTTTCTGAGCCTGGGTTACCTCACTAAGTATAATCCTTTCCAGATCCATCCATTTTCCAGCAAATTTCATAACTTCATTTTTCTTTACTGCTGAGTAGAATCTGTTGTATAAATGTGCCACATCTTCATTATCCACTCATCAGTTGAGGGACATCTAGGCTGGTTCCATTTCCTAGCTATTGTGAATAGAGCGGCAATAAACATGGTTAAGCAAGTATCTCTAAGGTAGTGAGATGAGTCCTTACTCCAATGAGGATTTTTGGCATTTTGTTGAAGATCAGGTGGCTGTAGCTACCCAGACTTATATCTGGGTCCTCTGTTCTGTTCCGTTGATCTAAACATCTGTTTTTGTGCCAGTACCATGCTGTTTTTGTTACTATGGCTCTGTAATATAGGTTAAAATCACATATGATGATACCACCAGCCTTATTTTTTTTTTTGAGAAAGAGACACAGAGAGAGAGACTGACAGAGAGACAGAGAGAATGGGCGTGCCAGGGCTTCTCAGCCACTGAGAATGAACTCCAGACGTGTGCGCCCCCTTCTGCAACATCGTATGCTTGGGTCACTTTTGTGTCTGGTTAAACCATGGGACCTGGAGATTCAAACAGGCATTCTTAGGCTTTGCAGGCAGTTGCCTTAACCACTATGCCATCTCTCCAGCCCCACCAGCCTTATTTTTGTTGCTCAAAATTGTTAAGGACATTTAAGGTTTTTTGTGCTTTCAAATGAATTTTTGGATTGTTTTGTCTTTTTTAATATTTAATTTTAAATTTTTGGATTGTTTTGTCTTTTTTAATATTTAATTTTTATTTATTTATTTATTTTAGAGAGAGATACAGATATAAGCAGGGGAGAGAGACAGAATGGGCATGCCAGGGCCTCCAGCCAATGCAAACAAACTCCAGACACATGCACCACCTGTGCATCTGGCTTATGTGGGTCCTGGGGAATTGAACATGGGTCCTTTGGCTTTGCAGGCAAGAGCCTTAATTGCTAAGCCATTGCTTCAGTCCCTGTTTTTTCTTTCTTTCTTTCTTTCTTTTTCTTTTCTTTTTTTTTTTGTTGTTGTTGTTGCTTGGTTTTCAAGGTATGGTCTCACTCTGGCCCAGGCTAACCTGGAATTCACTATGTAGTCTCAGGGTGGACTCAAACTCATGGCAATCCTCCTACATCTGCCTCCCGAGTGTTGGGATTAAAGGCGTGCGGCACTACACCTGACTGGATTGTTTTTTCTATTTCCATGAAGAATGCCATTGGAATTTTGTTGGTGATTGCATTAAATGTGTAGATTGCTTTGGTAAGATTGCCATTTTCACAATATTGATTCTTCCAATCCAAGGACAAGGGATGTCTTTGCATTTCCTACTGTCTTCTGCGATTTCTCACTTGAGTGTTTTAAGTTTTCATTCATTTCATGTAGAGATCCTTCACTTCCTTGGTTAGGTTTATTCCAAGGTACTTTATTTATTATTTATTTGTTTTTTTGATGCAATTTTGAATAGGAGCGAGTCTGATTTCATCTTCTGTGTGCTTGTTGTTAGCATATAGGAAGGCTAATGCTTTCTGTGTGTTTATTTTGTGTCCTGCTACATGGCTATAAGTGTTTATCAGCTCTAACAATTTGCTGGTAGAGTCTTTAGGGTCCTTTATGTATAGAATCAACCATCTGCCAATAATGATAACTTGATCTCTTCCTTTCCAACTTGTATCCCTTTTATGTGTGTCTCTTGCCTTATTGCTATACCTAAGACTTTCAGGACTATATTAAATAAAAGTGAGGATAGTGGACACTCTTGTCTTGTTCCTAATTTTAGTGGAAAATCTTCAAGATTTTCTCCATTTAGTATTATTTTGGCTGTAGGTTTGTCATAAATAGCCTTTATATGTTCCTTCTATTCCCAGCTTCTGTAGGACTTTAATCATGAAAGGATGTTATCAAAAGCTTTTTCTGCATCTAAAAGATGATCATGTGATTTTTGTCCTTCAGTCCATTTATATAATGTATTACATCTATCAATTTGCATATGTTGAACTATCTCTGCATCTCTGGGATAAAGCCTGCCTTGTTGGGGTGAATGATTTTTCTGATATATTCTTGTATTCTGTTTGCCAATATTTTGTTGAGAATTTTTGCATCTATGTTCATAAGGGAGATTGCTCTGTAATTTTCTTTTTATGTTTTATCTTTATCTGGTCTTGGTATCAGGGTGATACGGGCTTCATAGAAGGAGTTTGGTAGGATTCCTTCCTCTTCTATTTTATGGAAAAGTTTGAGAAGCATTGGTGTTAATTCTTCCATAAAGGTCTGGTAAAATTCACCAGTGAATCCATCTGGGCCTGGGCTTTTTTGAGCTGGGAGATTTTTTTATAACTGCTTGGATCTCCATACTTGTTATACATCTATTTAAGTGGTTTATCTCATCTTGATTTAATTTTGGTCAGTCATATGAATCAAGGAAATCATCCATTTCCTTCAGATTTTCAAATTTAGTGGCATATAGTGTTCTTATAGTTTGTCCCTATGATTTTTTTAAATTTCTCTGGTATCTGTTTTGATGGTGCCTTTTTCATCTCTAATTTGTCTCTTCTGTCTTTCTTTTGGTCAGATTTGGTAAAGGCTTACCAATCTTGTTTATCCTTTCAAAGAACCAACTCTTTGTTTCATTAATTCTTTGGATTGCTTTCTGGTTTCTATTTCATTAATTTCTGCCCTAATCTTTATTATTTCTTCCCATCTACTGATTTTTGGTTTGCCTTGTTCTTCTTTTTCCAAGACTTTAAGGAGAAACATTAAGTTGTTTATTTGCAACCTTTCTAATTTCTTAATATAGGCATTTAAAGCTATTAATTTCCCTCTTGGAAATGCCTTCATTGTGTCGCAAAGATTTGATATGTTGTGTTCTCATTATCATTTGATTCTATGAATTTTTTGATTGCCTTCTTGATTTCTGCATTGACCCATTCATCATTTAGTGGTGTATTGTTTAGTTTCCATGATTTTGTGTATACTCTATAGCTTTTCTTGCTATTGATTTGTAGTTTGATCCCACTGTGATCAGATAGACTGAAAGGATTTATTTCAATTTTCCTGTATTTGTTAAGATTTGTTTTGTGTCCTAATATATGGTCTATTTTAGAGAATATTCCATGTGCTGCTAAAAAGAATGGTATTCTGTAGCATTTGGATGAAATGTTAGGTCCATTTGTTCTATAACCTCATTTTATTTTGTTTTTGTTTCTGTTTTTTAAGATAGGGTCTCAGTCTAGCCCAAGCTGATCTGGAATTCACCATGTATTCTCAGGGTGGCCTCAAACTCACGGCGATCTTCCTACCTCTGGGTCCCAAGTGCTGGGATTAAAGGCATGTGCCACCATGCCCGGCCTATGATCTTATTTAATCCAGATGCATCTCTATTTTTTGCCAAGATGACCTGTGCAGTGATGAGAGTGGGATATTGAAGTCACCCACTACAACTGTGTTTGGTGTTATCTATGACCTTAGTTCTAATAGCGTTTGTTTGATGAAATTGGAATTCCCTCATGTTAGGTTCATATATGTTTAGGATTGTAATGTACTCCTGTTGGTGTGTTCCTTTAATCAATATAAAGTGGCCTTCCTTGTCTTTCTTTTTTTGTTTGTTTTTCAAGGTAGGGTCTCACTCTAGCCCAGGCTGACCTGGAATTAACTATATAGTGTCAGGGTGGCCTCAAACTCATAGCAATCCACCTACTGCCTCCCGAGTACTGGGATTAAAGGCATGTGCCACCAAACCCTAACTAATGTTGATCTGAAGTCTACCCTGTCAGTATTAGGATAGCGACTATGGTAGTTTGAATAGATGACCCCCAATATATTCAGTGTTTTATTCCTTTGTAGTTTGCATCTGCATCCACCTGGCTGTAGGCAATGTCACTGGGGGCCTGTCTTAAGGTGTGGGGGTGGGTTTGAGATTCTATTGTAAAGATATGCAAAGTGTGCCTAGTGGGAGTTCTGAAGTGTGCTGTGCTGTGTGCCTGGAGGCTTTGCTGTCTTGCCTGGTCCTGTGAAGACAGGCCAGCTTCTTCTGCCATTATGGAACTTCCCCTGGATCTGTAAGCTTCAATAAATATCCCTTCCTCCATAACTTTGCCTGGTCTGGAAGTTCATCTCAGTGAACCTGAGCTGTCTGCTACAGTGACCCTTGCTTGTTTTCTAGGCCCATTTGCTTGAAACACCATTTTCCAACCTTTCACCCTAAGATAGTGCCCATCCTTTATAGAAAGGTGAGTTTCTTGGAGGCAACAAATTGAAGAATCCTGCTTTTAAAACTTTTATTTATTTATTGACAAGCAGAGAGAGATAGGAGATAGACAGAGAATGGGCATGCCAGAGCCTCTAGACATTGCAAATGAACTCCAGATGCATGTGCCCCTTGTACATCATGCTTTCATAGGTCCTTAGGAATCAAATGTGGTCCTTTGGCTTTGCAGGCAAACACCTTAACCACTAAGCCATTTCTCCAGTCCAGAATCCTACTTCCTAACCCAGTCTGCAAACCTGTGTCTTTTGGTTGGGGATTGAGGCCATTGATATTAAGAGTTATTATTGAAACGTGTGTATTTATTTTTAACATTTTTCTTGTTTTGTAGTTCTTCTGGTTTTACCTTTGCTCCCTTGTATAGTATTTGAGTATGCTCTTTTTTTTTTTTTCCAGGTTCTTTATATGTGTGCATTTCTTTCTCTTCAGCATGGAGGATCCTTTCAAGTATTTTCTGTAGAGCTGGTTTGGTCTTCAAATAGTCCTTTAGCCTGCTTTTGTTCTGGAATGTTCTTATTTTTCTGTCTATTTGGATGGATAGCTTTGCAGGATAAAGTAGACTTGGTTAACAGTTGTTATCTACTACATCATTCCAAGCCCTTCTGGCTTTTAAATCTGCTGTGATCCTGTGGGCTTGCCTTTGTAGGTGACTTGCTTTTTCTCTCTAACTGCTTTCAATATATTTTCTTTGGTTTTGTGTGTTTGGTAGTTTAATTATAATATGGTGAGGAGAGGTTCTTTCTTAGTTTTATCTGTTTGGTGTTCTAAAAGCTTCCTGTATCTGCATTGGCATCTCTTTACCAATTTGGGGGAAGTTTTCTTCTATGATTTTGTTGAAAATGCCTACCATGCCTTTGGAGTGAAATTCTTCTCCTTCTACTATACCCTGAATTCTTATGTTTGATCTTTTCATAGTGTCCTGAATATCTTAAAATTCCCATTAATACCTTCCTGTTAGTTTGTCTTTCTCTTTGTTGGACTGTATTAGATCTGCAACCTGATCTTCTAGTTTAGTTATTCTGTTCTCTCCTTCATCCATTCTACTTGTGAGATTTTGTACAGAGTTTTTTTGACTGTGCTTTTCTTTCTTTCATTTTTATGATGACAAATAATTTTCAAGTTTATTTCCTTTTTTATTTGTTTGCTACTTAAATACAAAGCTATATCACAAAATAGGTGCAACCAAGACATTTAATCTCAGAGTTAGATGCCCCTGTTAGATCCTCTCCCAATTCTGTGACCAGGATAGCGGGGATGGGGATGAGGGTGCAGGGAAGACTTTCTTAGGTAGCACCATCATGAGGCCAGGGGTCAAGGGCAAGGGGTTCTCATACCTGTATCCATTCACATTTACCTGACTCCCGAGCCCCAGTCCTTGGATTGAAGGTGAAGAGTGAGAATCAGGTTCTCCCTTAGGGAGGGAGAGGGAAGCCACCTGCTCCTGCTATCACATTTGAGCCTTCTCCTGGTTTCCTGGCCACTGAGCTGCTGGCTGCCACACACACCTGGACTCTGAGGCTGGCAGGTTCATCAGGACACCAGGGAATCTAACAAACAGGTCTTGACAGCAGAAGAGGAAATGAAACAGGGAGGGGATCAGTTTTATTAATTTCTGGTCCCACTACAAAACTGTTCTTTTGATTAGAATAGAATACCATCTTAAATCTCCTCTAAAAAAAAAACAGAAAGATAAAAATGAAAAGAATACCAAAAGAAAAGAAAAACACAGCAACTTCACTCACTTTAAGACCTATATACATCTAAGTGGTTTCTGTGGATTTTTTCCATTTTTCTTTAATTTTTTGTTTTTTCATTTTTACTTTTTATTTTTTAACATAAATTCAGTGTTCACATTTCTATAAATAATGAATGCATGGCCTGGAGAGATGGCTTAGAGGTTAAGTGCTTGCCTGAGAAGCCCAAGAAACCTGGTTCAAGGCTTGATTCCCCAGGACCCATGTAAGCCAGATGCACAAGGGGGGCACATGCATCTGGAGTTCGTTTGCAGTGGCTGGAGGCCCTGGCATGCCCATTCTTTCTTTCTCTCACTCTCTCTCTCTCCCTGCCTATTTCTGTATCTCTCTCTCAAATAAATAAATAAAAATTTATATATATATATATATATATATATATATATATATATATATATATATATACAAACAAACAAAAAATTCTTGTTGTCATCTTTATGCTAGGCCTGCTGGTGCATGCCTTTAATCCCAGAACTCAGGAGGCAGAGGTAGGAGAATCACTGAGTTCGAGGCCACCCTGAGACTACATAGTTAATTCCAGTTCAGACTGGACCAGAGTGAAACCCTACCTCGAAAAAAAAATGCAGGCAAATTCTAAAATTTAACTAAACAATATAGACATTCAATGAAAATCAGCACAGAGTATTTATGCAAGAGTAAGAATTATGACAAACAGATCCTCTAACAAAATCAAAGACCCTAAGGATGTGTATTGCTCCACACCCTTAATCCTGTCAACTGGGAGACTGAGATTTCTGGTCTATAGAGGATTCCAAGGTCAGTTTGTGACCAAGTGAGACCCTTCCCCAATGAATGACAGAAGAGGAAACAAAGGCACTGTAAATCAGGAAGCAACAAATGACAAGCCCAAAATATAGCTTATTTAAGAATGGGGGCTGGAGAGATGGCTTAGTGGTTAAGGCATTTGCCTGTGAAGCCAAAGGACCCAGATTCGATTCTCCAGGACCCACATAAGCCAGATGCACAAGGGGCACATGCATATGGGTTTTGTTTGCAGTGGCTACTGCAACCCTGATGTGCCCATTCTCTGTGTGTGTGTCTCTCTTCTCTCTATCTCGGTCTCTCTCTGCTTGCAAATAAATAAATATATATATTTTAAAAAGAATGGCAAATCCTACCATCCATCAGATTTAACATGTAATTTACACTTACATGGAAGATGCAATTAGCTCTTCTGATGCAAGCCTATATACCAGGCTCTTTTGGTGGGTACTGACCTGGTGTAATCCCAGTTTCCATTTGGGAAGGCTTTAGTCTGTTATGCTGTGCACCCGCTTGTTTCCATCTTTGCTGTGTTGTGGGCTCAGGTAGGCTGGCTGGTTCAGTGGGTTGCTGCTCTGATCACCTATGCCTGGTGCTGGGTAGGTAAATTCCCTTCCCCAGGTCTGTGGTATTTACTGGCGCTCTGGCAGTGGGAGTGAGGGGAGGCTGTGGATGGTGGCTGAAGTTCTCCTGCTGATCCTCATAATCATCTTCCTCATGAGCTGCTTCGCTGGTCTCTACCATCCTCCCCTTCATGTTTCTTGAGTTTGCAAGAGTTTGCAAGTTTGTTTTGTTTTTTTGAGATAGAGTCTCACTCTCTAGCCCAGGCTGACCTGAAATTAGTCTCAGGGTGGCCTCAAACTCACAACAATCCTCCTACTTCTTCCTCCTGTGTGCTGGGTTTAAAGGTGTGTACCATCACACTTGGCTGATATTATCATTTTCCCCTACCTATTATACAGGTCTTGTGTAAGTAGCATCAGCCACTATGAGGTCATGAATCCCATGGCCACTTTGTGTCTGAAAAGATAGTACTGTAAAACACTCCTCCCTTCCTTTTGGTTATTACATTCTTTATGCCACCTCTTCTGAAATGGTACCTGAGCCTTGGAGGATAACTGGAGCGATGTCCCAGTGGTTAAGGTGCTTGCATGCAAAGCCTAAGTACCTGTGTTAGATTCCCCAGTACCCATTTAAGCCAGACCCACAAGGTGGCACATGTGCCTGGAGTTCTTCTGCAGTGGCTAAAGGCCCTGGCGTGCCCCTAGGCATTCTCACTTACTCTTTCTGTATTACCCTCCCCCTTTCTCAAATAAATAAATAAAATATAGACAAAAACATAGGTACTTGGAGGGCAGTTTGGTGAGTATAATATATCCATTTAGTTAGACAACAGTATTAGTTTCCCACCTAGGGCTTATGACCTCCCTGGCCATAGGCTTTTAATTACTTTTCCAGTACCAGACAGGAATTCTTTCTCATGGAGCAGGCCTGAAGTCCAATCAGAGAGTAGTTGGTTTCCCCCATAACAGACATGTCACCATTTCACCACTTGGTATATTTGGCCTGATTGTCCAGTGGTAAAGCTTGCAGGCTTCACTGTTGGTTAAGAATATTGATGATTTTTCTCCTCTAAGGCTGCATATCTCTTTCCAGCATCCTGACAACTAATCAATACGGAGGGGGGCTTCCAACAGGACTAGAGCTCACCTTTGGCTTGATTTCTCTGATATGCAGCCCAGATATGTGGTGTCTTTAGTAATAGGGTCTTACCATCTAATTCTGGTGCGCAACCAAGAGCCTTGGCAATAGCCTGTAATGTTTGGGGGACATCAAGGGCCTCACAGACCAAGAATTCCCTGGAAGGTATCTGTGATGGTATGAATGTAAATAAATGCATGTCCCCCATAGCCTGAGGTTTTTGTTTTGTTTTGTTTTTGATTTTTCAAGGTAGGGTTTTGCTCTAGCCCAGACTGACCTGGAATTCACTATGTAGTCTCAGGGTGGCCTCAAATTCATGGTGATCCTTCTACTTCTGCCTCCCAAGTGCTGGGATTAAAGACATGCAACACCACACCTAGCTCTGAGGTATTTTTTAAATTAAATTTACAATTTAAGTCTCCTACAGCCTTTAATCCCAGCACTTGGGAGGCAGAGGTAGGAAGATAGCTGTGAGTTCAAGGCCAGCATGGAACTACAGAGTTCAGAGTTCCAGGTCAGCCTGGGCTAGAATGAGACCCTACCTCAAAAAGGGGGGAGAGGGCCTGGAGAGATGCTTTGGCAGTTAAGGCATTTGCATGGGAAGCCAAAGGAGACAAGTTTGATTCCCCAGGACCCACATAAGCCAGATGCACAAGGTAGTGCATGCATCTGGAGTTCGTTTACAGTAGGTGAAGGCCCTAATATGCCCATTCTCTCTCCTTCCCCTACCCGCAAATGAATAAAATTAAATTTAAAAGAGGGCTGGAGAGATGGGTTAGCGGTTAATGTGCTTGCCTGCAAAGCCAAAGGACCCAAGTTCAAATTCCCCAGGATCTATGTAAGCCATATGCACAAGGGGGCCCACACATCTGGAGTTTGTTTGCAGTGGCTGGAGGCCCTGGCACACCCATTCTCTCTCTCTCCTCTCTCTTTCTCCCTGCCTATTTCTGTATCTCTCTCTCAAATAAATAAATAAAAATAAAGTATTTTTTAAAAAAAAAAAGAAGAAGAAAGAAGGGCTGGAGAGATGGCTTAGCAGTTAAGGTTGTTTGCCTGTGAAGCCTAAGGATCCTGGTTTGATTCTCCAGGTCCCATGTAAACCAGATACACAAGGGGGCGCACATGTCTGGAGTTTGTTTGCAGTGGCTAGAGGACCTAGCACGCCCATTATTATTCTCCCTCTCTCTCTCTTTCCCTCTCTCTGTCTCTAATAAATAAATAAAAACACAATCATTAAAAGAAAGAAAGAAAGAAAGAAAGAAAGAAAGAAAGAAAGAAAGAGAGAGAGAGAGAGAGAGAGAAAGAGGGAGGGAGGGAGGGAGGGAGGGAGGGAGGAGGGAAATAAGTTTAGGGCTAGAGTGATGGCCTAGCACTTAAGGCATTTGCAAGCAAAGCCAAAGGACCCAGATTCAATTCCCCAGAACCCACATTAGCCAGATGCACAAGGGGGCACATACACCTGGAGTTTGTTAGCAGTGGCTAGAGGCCCTGGTGTGCCCATTCTCTCTCCCTCTCTCTCTCTCCTTCTTTCTCTGTCAAATAAATAAATAAAAATAAAATATTTTTTAAAAGAAAAGACAATTTAAAGGGAGGGACTGGAGAGATGGCTTACAGTTAAAGTGCTTGCCTGCCAAGCCTAAGGACCCAGGTTCAATTCCCCAAAACCCAAGTAAGCCAGAGGCACATGGTGGTATATGCATCTGGAGTTCATTTGCAGTGGCTAGAGGCCTTGGTGTGCCCATTCTCCCTGCCCCCCAGTAAATAAATAAAATAAATAAATTTTTTTTTGGTTTTTGTTTTTCGAGGAAGGGTCTTGCTTTAGCTCAGGCTGACCTGGAATTCACTATGTAGTCTCAGGGTGACCTCGAACTCACCGCAATCCTCCTACCTCTGCCTCCCGAGTGCTGGGATTAAAGGCGTGTGCCACCACACCCGGCTACATAAATAATTTTTTTTTGAAAAAAGGGGAGAAGAGGGCTGGAGAGGTGGCTTAGTAGTTAAGGCGCCTACCTGACAAGCCTAAGAATGCCAGTTCCAATCTCCAGGTCCCATGTTTAGCCAGACACAAAGTGACGCAAGGGCACAATGCCACACTTGCCCACAAAGGGGATGCATGCATCTAGAGTTCTTTCACAGTGCCTAAGAGGCCACTGGCATGCCCATTCTCTCTCTCTCTCTTTCTCTCTCTCTCTTTCTGTCTCAAAAAAAAGAGAAGGGAGAAGAGAACTGGTAATGGGGCTGCACACCTTTAATCCCAGCACTAAGGAGGCAGAGGTAGAAGAATTGCTGTGAGTTTAAGGCCACCCTGAGACAACACAGTGAATTCCAGGTCAGCCTGGGCTAGAGTGACACTCTACCTCAAAAAACTAAAAAGAAAAAAAAAAGGAGAAGAGAGGGTTAGAGAGATGGCTTAGTGATTAAGGTGCTTGCCTGCAAAGCCAAAGGACCCAAGTTCAATTCCCCAGGCCCCATGTAAACTAGATGCACAACATGGAACATGCATCTGGAGTTAATTTGCACAGCTGAAGGCCCTGACATGCCCAATCTCTTTTTTTCTATCTGTATCTTTCTCTCTCTCTCTCAAGTAAATAAATTTTAAAAAAATTTAAAAGACTGTTTTATAAAAAAGGGAGAAGAAAGGAAGAGGAGAGAGAAAGAAAGGAGGGAGGGAGAAAAGAAGTAAAGGGAAAGAAGCTGAACATGGTGGCTCACACTTATAATCCGAGCTGAGGTAGGAGAGCCATCATGAGTTCAAGGTCAGTCTGGGCTAGAGTAAGACTGCCTCTAAAAAGAAGGAAGTAAAAGGGGAAGGGAAGGGAATGAATTTCCTTCCAGGCAAAGGCTCTTCTGTAATCCCACCACTGGGGAAGTTGAGGCAAGAAGATTGCCACAAATTCAAGGCCAGCCTCAGCTACATAACAAAACCCTGTCTCAAAATTATGAAGAAGACTGGGCGTGGTGGTGCACACCTTTAATCCCAGCACTCAGGAGGCAAAGGTAGGAGGATTGCTGAGAGTTCCAGGCCACCCTGAGACTACATAGTGAGTTCCAGGTCAGTCTGAGCTAGAGTGAGATCCTACCTCAGAAAAAAAAAATTATGAAGAGGAGGAGGAGAAGGAGGAAAGAAGAGGCAAAGGAAGTAGCTATTATTGTTTAAAACAAAAATGAATGTCCAACCTACAGAATGGGAGAAAGTCTTTTCCATCTATACATCTGACAGAGGGTTAATATTGAGGATATACAAAGAACTCAAAAAATTAAATAATAAGAAATCAAACCACCCAATTAAAAAATGGGCTATGGAACTAAATAGAGAGTTCTCAGAAAAAGAAATACAGATGGCATAAAAACATCTAAAAAATGTTTTACATCCCTAGTCATAAGGGAAATGCATATTAAAACTACATTGAGATTCCATCTCATGCCTGTCAGATTAGCTACCATCATGAAAACAAATGACCATAAATGCTGGCGAGGATGTGGAAAAGGGGGAACCCTTCTACACTGTTGGTGGGAATGCAATCTGGTCCAGCCATTGTGGAAATCAGTGTGGAGGTTCCTGAGACAGCTAAAAATAGATCTACCATATGACTCAGCTATAGCACTCCTAGGCATATATCCTAAGGACTTGTCTCATTACCTTAGAGATACTTGCTCAACCATGTTTATTGCCGCTCTATTCACAATAGCTAGGAAATGGAACCAGCCTAGATGTCCCTCAACTGATGAGTGGATAATGAATATGTGGCACATTTATACAATGGAGTTCTACTCAGCAGTAAAGAAAAATGAAGTTATGAAATTTGCTGGAAAATGGATGGATCTGGAAAGGATTATACTTAGTGAGGTAACCCAGGCCCAGAAAGCCAAATGTCAAATGTTCTCTCTATATGTGGATCCTAACTACAAATGATGTGAGTAGGAATAAAAGTCAGTAGCAGAAGCCAGTAAGCTAGAAAGGGGATATAGAGGGAATAGAAAGGGAGGGATGGGGGACTTAATAGGATGGTATTGTATATATGTAAGTAGAAGAACAGATTAATGGGGGTGAAAGGCCTAAGTGAGGTCAGGGGAAGAGATTGAGTAAAGGAAAGGTGGAAGGAAAGCTAATCAAAGTCTAAGAGGATAGAAATAAGTCATATGGAAACCGACTTTTCTGGACAATGGAACACTCAGAAGCCATAGACTGTTACTAGAAAATTTTCAGTGCCAGGGATGGAATACCTTCCAGTGAGTTGTTGGCCAGGGAGGTCACAGATACCCCCCAAAACATTACAGGCCATTGCCGAGGCCCTTGGTTTCCCACCAGGAATAGATGGTAAAACCCTATTGCTGAAGACTCCACACACTTGGGCTTCAAGTTCACTGAGAAATCCTTTGGAGCTGAGCTGAAAGCCTCCTCCATGAGGACCAGCTGACAGAAAGTTGGAAAAAGCTACACTGCATGCAGTTCAATGGGAGAGAGAAAATACCAGTGAAGGTACTCAACAGTGGACACTGCAAGCTTTAAACTTGGCCAGCCAGGCCAAATGAGTCAATGGGTGCAATAGTGGCATGTCTGTTTTGGGGAAAACCAACTCCTCTCTAATTGGTCTGGAGGCCCGCTCCATGGGAGGGAATACATCCCTGATACTGAAAACCTACAACAGGTGTAGTCATGAGCCCTAGGGGTGTAACATCTGCTGGTGTCTAGCTAAATGTATATACTATGCTCACCAAACTGCCCAGTAAGCACTTCTCTTAATGTCCACACCCATATATTAATGCTACTCTCACTTTTGGTTAGAGAAGCTTCTCTTTTCAGATGGTAGCAACCTTGGGATGACTCAGAAGGCACCATGGGGGTGAGGGGGTTTGGAGAGATGGCTTAGTGGTTAAGATGCTTGCCTGCAAAGCCAAAGGACCCAGGTTTGACTCCCCAGGACCCACATAAGCCAGATCCACAAGGAGGCACATGCATCTGGAGTTTGTTTGCAATGGCTGGAGGCCATTCTCTCCCTCTCTCTCTCTCTCTCTCTCTCTCTCTCTCTTATTTCTGTATCTCTCTCTCTCTCAAATAAATAAAAATTTTTTTAAAAAAAGAAGGCATCATGGCGCTGAGAAGGAGGGACAGAGGAGTGTTCAGCACTGAAACATCTCTAACACACTTTCCAAGGCTCAGGGTCCATTGCAGAAGAGGGAGCAGAAAGAATGTAAGAGCCAAAGGAAGAGTAGGACTCCTTACAACATGCTCCTCCAGACACAATATGGCCTGGATATCCATGACCTCACAGTGCCTGACACTACCTATACAAGGCCATCATAATAGGAGGAAAAGATAATGACATCAAAATGAAAAGAGAGACTGATTGAGAGGGGGAGGGGATATGATGGAGAGTGGAGTTTCAAGGGGGAAAGTGGGGGGAGGGAGGGAAGTACCTCAGGATTTGTCTACAATTAAGGGAGTTGTCAATAAAAAATAAATTAATTAAAAAATAATAATAATAAAATGAATGTCCAGAACAGAACTGAAGCCCCTTCCCTTGTCTGGAGGATTCTGCTTTGGGATTCCATATTCCTGTGTCACACAACCAACACAGGGCCAGGCAGATCAGGCCAGGTATGGCATGGCTTTGGTGACTCAGGGCTGCCATCTTTGCATAACTGGCTGGTGTGAGTCAGGGCTCTGCTGTTTCTTGCTCTGCACATGCCGACATGTGACAGGCCTTTCTTGGGTTCACAAGTCATTGTTTTGGGTAAACAATACCACTGTCTCAGTGAAAGCAATCCCCTGGGTTGGGCAAACTGTGACTTTGCTTATTAAATCACAAGCATAAGCTGTGCTTCCTGCCTGGGACAAGAAATGTGGTT
This sequence comes from Orientallactaga sibirica, assembly GCA_036365145.1. Taxonomy (NCBI): domain Eukaryota; kingdom Metazoa; phylum Chordata; class Mammalia; order Rodentia; family Dipodidae; genus Orientallactaga; species Orientallactaga sibirica. The sequence continues at coordinate 531,831 of JAEOAD010002758.1, forward strand.
CCTCACTAGGATGACACAAAAGGCAACATAGTGCTGAGAAGAAGGGACAGAGGAGTGTCCAGCACTGAAACATCTCTATCACACCCTCCACGGCTCAGGGTCCATTGCAGAAAAGGGGGCGGAAAGAATGTAAGAGCCAAAGGAAGGATATGACTCCTTACATTGCACCGTCCAAACAGAAATTGGCCGCAAGATCCATGACCTCCCAGTGCCTAGCAATACCTTCACAAGACCTTCATACTAGGAAAAAAAGATGATGACATCAAAATAAAAGAGAGACTAATGGAGAGAGAGGGGGGATATGATGGAGAGTGGAGTTCTGAAGGGGAATGGGAGAGCGGAGAAAAATATCATGGTCGTGGTGGTGCACGCCTTTAATCCCAGCACTCAGGAGGCAGAGGTAGGAGGATCACTGTGAGTTCAAGGCTACCCTGAGACTACATAGTGAATTCCAGGTCAGCCTGGAGTAGAGTGAAACCCTACCCTTGAAAAAAAATTAAAAATTAAAAAGAAATAAAGAAAAGAAACAAAACGAAAAGAAAAGAAATGTGGCTCCTTCCCAGAGCTGGGATGGTGGGTGGGGGAGGGAAGTGAGGGGGGAGGGAAGTGAGGGGGGAGGGAAGGTGACCACCCAGCTGGAAATGGAAATTACAGCTCAAAGGAGCCCCTGAACCCTACCCTTGTGCTTGGCCCCCAGAGGTTGTCACCTGAGACATTAGCCATGCATGGAGGTTTGGGGGGGGGGTCCTACTGAGAGAACAGGAGGATGTTACTATCTGAAAAGTGGAGGTCTGAGAGGCAGCTCGGCTGTCAACTGCAAAAGTTTCCCCCTCCCCAAGCCAAGATTAATGCACTTGCACCCTGTTCTTGCCCTGGCATCCCACTGCCTTACTACTATGTATTCTAGAACAGTGAACGTATATCCACAATCTCCTTCAGGTAACAGAAAGCATAGTTGGAGCACGTGTGAGGGGGTAGGAGAACAACTGATAGTTCAAAGACAGCCTGAGTTATGTTACACAGCAAGATTCTCTTCTCTGTGTGTGTGTGTGTGAGTGTATGTGTGTATGTTTTCCCAGCACTTAGGAGACAAGCCAATTTCATCTACCTATTAGTTCCAGGCCAGTCAGAGTTGTATATAGCAAGACCCTTTCTCAAAAAACAAATAAGTAAATATAACAATAATTTTTTTTTTTTTTTTTTTTTTGGTTTTTCGAGGCAGGATCTCACTCTAGTCCAGGCTGACCTGGAATTTACTATGTAGTCTAAGGGTAGCCTCAAATTCATGGTGATCCACCTACCTCTAATAAAAAATTTTTGAAAAGCTGGGCATGATGGTGCATGCTCTGGAGGCAGAGACTGGATTTGAAGCCAAACTAGGGCTACAAAATGAGTTCCAGAGGTCAGCATGGGCTAGAGTAAGACCCTGCCTCAACAAAACAAAACATGGGGCTGGAGAGATGGCTTAGCAGTTAAGGCAGATGTCTTTAAGCCTAAGGATTCAGGTTTAATTCCCCAGTACCCACATAAGCCAGATTCATAAGGTGGTGCATGAGTCTGGAGTTTGTAGTGGCTGGAGGCCCTGATGCACCCATTCTCTCTCTATGTCTGCCTTTCTCTCTCTGTCTCTCAAATAAATGAATAAATAAAATTAAAACAAACAAACAAAATTCCCTTTCAAGTCAGTCTCTGCTAGGACCCTCAGGTTTTGCAGCTGGGTGCATCAGAGGTCCCTGATGTTGGTAATGTACAATCATACCTTCAGTTCCTTCTCTTTCCTAAACAAGATCCTTCAGCATCCAAGCCTCTGCTTAAATGTTTTTTTCCTGGCTGGAGAGATCACTTAGTGGGTAAAGTGCTTGCCATGCAAGCATGAGGACTTGAGTTAGGATCCCCACTAACAGGCATCATGGTGTGAGCCTGTAATCTCAGCACTAGGGAGGCAGAGACTGGGACTTGCTAGCTAGGTAATCTAGCAAGATCACTGAGCTCCAGAGTTCAGTGGGAGACCTTGACTCAAAAAATAAAATAAAGCCGGATGTGATGGTGCACACCTTTAATCCCAGCACTCGGGAGGTAGAGGTAGGAGAATCACTATGAGTTCAAGGCCACACTGAGACTACAGAGTGAATTCCAGGTCAGCCTGGGCTAGAGTGAGACCTTACTTAAATAAATAAATAAATAAATAAATAAATAAATAAATAAATAAATAAAAATCCGGGCATGGTGGCACAAGCCTTTAATTCCAGCACTTGAGAGGCAGAGGTGGGAGGATTGCTGTGAGTTCAAGGCCACCCTGAGACTACAGAGTGAATTCCAGTTCAGCCTGGGCTAGAGTGAGACCCTACCTTGAAAAACAACAAAAACAAAAATTAAAAAATAATAAAAATAAATAAGTTGGGGGTTAGGAAAATGGCTCAGTGGATAAGAATGTTTGATGCATAAGCATAAAGGCCTGAGTTCAAACCCCAGTACCCAGGTAAAAAGCTAGGCATGGCCAGTCCAGTCTCTGTACCCCAGGTGAATCTCTGGGATTACTGGTAAACCAGTCTAACTAAAAAACAGAGAATTCCAAGTTCACTGAGAGACTCTGTTTCAGGGAAATAAATCTGAAGGGCAATAGAGGAGGATATCTGATGTCTTCCAATGACCTTCACACAGGTGTGCATGTGGTTCATGCAGTGCACCCATCTGTACATGCAAATGTGCGTGCATACACACACACACAAAAAAAAAAAACCAAAGTAGAGAACAAATGAGGAAAATATGTGATGTCAACTATGGCCTATATACACATACACACATGTATGCACATCATACAAAACAAGATCTTTCCTGAGAACACTTTAACAGTCAGAGCCAAACCAGAGCTCTGTTATACTGCCCTGAAGCTTTCATAGCACCATCCTTATTTCCCTAGACACAGGCTCCCCAGAGCCCCTACTTGCACAGAAGCTCCCCTAAGAGCCAGAGGTCAGGGACCTGCCCACATATGACCTGAAGGAAGATTCTAGAAGCATCTATGAATACATTCCAACAGGCAACAGGTTGATGGAGTCTGTGCACAACCAGAGTCAGCTCTGAGCCTCCAAACCCCAGGCCTGCGACTTTGATTCTCCAAGCTTTGGCTCCAGAGCCAGTATTTTCTGTTTTTAGACCAGATGGCATCTTTCAAAGTAGCCCAGCACAAACCATGAAGAATTGCATGGGGCAGAGCTGTGCACCCATGAGGCACATTTACATATGCTGAAATTTCATTTTAAAAAGTTTTTAAAATTTTGTTTTGTTTTGTTTTTTGAGGTAGGGTCTCACTCTAGCCCAGGCTGACCTGGAATTCACTCTGTATTTTCAGGGTGGCCTCAAACATAGGAGGCGATCCTCCTACTTCTGCCTCCCAGAGTGCTGGGATTAAAGGTATGCATCACCACGCCCGGCTTAAAAATATTATCTTTTAAAATATTTTAATAAATTTATTTATTTGAAAGATAGAGAATGGGTGAGACAGGGCCTCCAGCCATTATAAACTCCAGATGCATGCACTACCTGTGCAGCTGGTTTACATGGGTACTGGGGAATCAAACCTGGGTCCTTAGGCTTCCCAGGCAAATGCCTTAACCACTAAGCCATCTCTCCAGCCATCTTCTTTCTTTCTTTTGTTCTTTCTTTCTTTCGTTCATTCATTCATTCATTCTTTCTTTTTTTGGGGGGGGGTTTTCGAGGTAGGGTCATGCTGTAGCCCAGGTTGACCTGGAATTCACTATGTAATCTCAAGGTGGCCTTGAACTCATGGCAGTCCTCCTACCTCTGTCCCCAGAGTACATGTGCCACATTTCATTTCACATGATGTCTGTATTTCATAAAGTATTTCTCTTTTTTTTTTTTTGGAGAGAGACACAGAGAGAGGCAGAGAGAGAGGGAGAGGAAGACACGATAGAGAATGGGCGTGCCAGCAGCCTCACAGCTGCTGCCAATGAAATCCAGATGCATGCGCCCCCTTGTGGGCAAGTGCGGCATTGCGCCCTTGCATCACTTTGCATCTGGCTAAACATGGGACCTGGAGATTGGGACTGACGTTCTTAGGCTTAGCAGGCAGGCACCTTAACCGCTAAGCCATCTCTCCAGCCCAATGTATTGCTCTTTTTTAACCATTAATATTGGATGTGCATTTTTGTTTCGTATTTTATCTTTTTATTTTTATTTTTTATTTTTTTTTTTGGTTTTTTGAGGTAGGGTCTCACTCTAGCTCAGGCTGACCTGGAAGTCACTATGTAGTCTCAGGGTGGCCTTGAACTCAAGGTGATTCTCCTACCTCTGCCTCCTGAGTGCTGGGATTAAAGGCGTGAGCCACCACGCCCGGCTGGTATTTTATCTTTTTAAAAAATATATTATTTATTTACTTATTTGAGAGAGAGAGAAAGAGAATGGGCATGCCAGGGCCACCAGCCCCTGCAAACGAACTCCAGATGCATGCACCCCCTTGTATATCTGGCTTACGTGGGTCCTGGAGAATCAAACTGGGATCCTTTGGTTTTGCAGGTAAACGCCTTAACTGCTAAGCCATCTCTCCAGCCCCTATTTTATCTTTTTATTGTCTTTATTTTGTTCTTAAAGCAGAGTCTTGCTATGTAGCCCCAGACTGACCTTGAATTCAAAGCCATCATCTTACCTCAACCTCCCCAGTGCTGGATTACAGGCATGAGCTACCACATGTGGCACTATTTAGATAAAATCTGTATTAGCCTGGAGTTTACCTGTCTCTGCCTCCCTGCACTGAATTACAAGTGTATACCACTACACTCACTTTGTTTTTTATATGGTTCTAAGGACCCAAACTCAGGTCCTCATGCTTTTGAGACAAGTATTTGACTGGCTGAGCTGTCTCTCCAGCTTAACTGGTTTTTGTTTTAAAATATTTTTTATATATTTGCAAGCAGGGAGAGAAGAATGGGCTCTGCAAATGAACTCCCGATATATACACCACTTTGTGCATCTGGCTTTACATGGGTACTGAGGAATCAATCCTGGGTCATTAGACTTTGCACGCAAGCGGCTTAGCTGTTGAGCCATCTCTGCAGCCCCTTAACTGTCTTTATTTTGAGACACACTTTTACTATGTATCTTCAATGCTATCCTAAACTCATGGCAATGCTCCTGCCTCAGCCTCCCAAGTGCTGGAATGACAGGTGTACATTTCCATGTCCTGTGCATCTCCTATCTTTGTAAGTACATCATGCATCAGATGGCATGCCTCTTTGAGGAATGAGGAACTAAAGTTCAAAGAGAAAGACATCTCAAACCAGGTGTGGCGGTGCATGCCTTTAATCCCAGCACTCAGGAGGCAGAGGTAGGAGGATTGCCATGAGTTCAAGGCCACCCTGAGACTACATAGTGAATTCCAGGTCAGCCTGGGTCAAAGTGAAACTCTACCTTGAGGAAAAAAAAATGTAGCTCCTCAAGGCCCTACATACAAGTGTTCTATAAATGTTGCTTCTTCCCCTTTTTCTGCCTCATATGTCATGGAGACTGGGGCATCATGGGCTGGCAAGGAGATTAGGGGTTCTGACAAGAACCCATCAACCTTGCACAACCCCCCCCCCATGCCTCTGCACTGTGGCTCAGTGGGTAGAGTGCTCACCTGGCATGCATGACACCTGGGTTCCATCCCAGCACCGCATAAACCAGGCCTGGTGGCACACACCTGTAATCTTAGGATCTTTGAGTTAGAAGCAGGATGATCAGGAGTTCAAGGTCATCTAGGCTACATAGTGAGCTTGAGGCCAGCCTGGACTACAGAAGACCTTGTCTCAAGAAACAAACAGACATGAAGTGATAAGAGAATTCCAGAGACACTGAGGTAAGTTAAAAGCAGCTCTTTCTCTCTAAGCCTTGCTCCAAGCATCCAGGGTCCACTCTCATAAAGCCAAGCGTGTGGTGGTGCACACCTGTCTTCCCAGCATCTGGAAAGCTGAGGGAGGGGGCAGTCGTTGTGAGTTACAGGCCAACCAGGCTACAGTGAATTCCAGGTCAGCTTGTCTAAAAAAAAAAATGGGGGGTGGGGTTCACTTTCAACTCAAAAAACAGTGCTCCCCACCTGGGGAGCCCCGTCTGGCACAATGCTGTGAAAGGTTTCACAAACTAAGTAGGAACACCCTCATTGTGTCAGGGAGAGTCATCCTCCTCCCACCTCTTAATGTGACTTAACTCCCCTAGGGCATTCAGACTTTGTCTTGGAAGTTCAGCTATGTTTTTGTGATGTGTTTTCTGGAGAATGCCTGAGGGCTTACAATTGGAACTTGAGCCAAATGCACATAATAGCTATTTAGGAGAAAACAGCTAGTGGAGAGAGGGGTAGTCTACATTCTAGCAGAAAAGTAAAAAAGAATGAAAGGATCCTAGAAATGGCCAGAGTTCATGAAAGGAGATCACAAGCCACATATTTTTTGGAGGTGCTCAGGATCTTTAGCTCTGTTTCCATATTCTCTGAGGAGCAATATTTATTTTGAGCTCAGACGAAATTCTTTTTTTTTGTTTTGTTTTGTTTTCTTAATTTTTCAAGATAGTCTCTATCTACCCCAGGCTGACCTAGAATTCACTATGCAGTTTTGGGCTGGCCTTGGACTCACAGGGATTCTTCTACCTCTGCCTCCTGAGAGCTGGGATTAAAGGTGTATGCCATACTGACTAAAATCTTTTGACTTGCTAGTTTTCCTGATCCTAGCCTGGAAAAACTGCATACATATCACTTAACCAAGCCTTTGCTTATGACAGACATTACCAGTCAATAACAGGTTATACATAGGCTCAATAAATCAACTATAGCACTGATTCCTAGTATGGAGCTCAGGGAATATCTCATAATCAATGCAAGCTCAGAGCTCATAGTAACTAAAGAGCTGAGGTGGGCCTCGGCCACAAAGCATCTGCTGAGTGCACACAACTACCAAGTTGCATGTTTCTCAGAATGGGTTTCTTTCTTTCTTTCTTTTCTTTTTTTTGGTCTTTCAAGGTAGGGTCTCACTGCAGCTCAGGCTGATCTGGAATTCACTGTGTAGTCTCAGGGGGACCTCGAACTCACAGAGATCCTCCTACCTCTGCCTCCTGAGTACTGGGATTAAAGGCGTGCCCGGCTTGAAAAACTTTTTTTTTTTTTTTTTTTTTTTTTTTTTTTTTTTTTGGTTTTTCAAGGTAGGGTCTCACTCTGGTCCAGGCTGACCTGGAATTCACTGTGTAGTCTCAGGCTGGCCTCAAACTCTTAGCGATCCTCCTACCTCTGCCTCCCGAGTGCTGGGATTAAAGGCGTGCGCCACCACACCCGGCTTGAAAATCTTTTTTTTTTTTTTTTTGCGAGGTAGGGTCTCACTCTGATCTAGGCTGACCTGGAATTAACCATATAGTCTCAGGGTGGCCTCGAACTCACAGCGATCCTCCTACTTCTGCCTCCCGAGTGCTGGGATTAAAGGCATGAGCCACCACGCCCGGCGAAAATCTTTTTTTTAAAGAATTTTCATTTGAGAAAAAGGACAGACACTTCTATGTACTTTAGTACCCACCTTGACCTTTTGGGGTTTGTTGTCTTGTTTTTTGTTTGTTGTTTTTTTGAGGCAGGGTCTCACTCTAGCCCAGGCCGGCCTCAAACTCACTGTGATCCTCCTACCTCTGCCAGGCATGCACTATCACCACTGACTTTTCTTTTCTTTCTTCTTTCGTTCTTTTTTCTTTTCTTTTCTTTCTTTCTTTCTTTTTTTTTTTTTAATTAAACTGGCCTGGATTTCACTATGTAGTCTCAGGCTGGCCTCGAACTCACAACAATCCTCCTACCTCTGCCCCCTAAGTGCTGAGCTTAAAGTCGTGTGCCACCATGCCCAGCTATAACTGGCTTTTTCTTTTCTTTTTGTATCAAGACAGGATCTCACCTTGTATTCCTTGAACTCATGGCTATCCTCTCACCTCAGACTCCCAAGCACTGGAATTCTAGGGCTGTTACTACCATGTTAGGCTCATCTTGGGTGTCTGTTTCAATGTTTCACTCCCGCTCAGTGGCCCCAGAAAGCCTTGTACTTCCTACTAGGTAACTTGAATGACACACTACTCAGAGATTCTGCAGCTTGGTTGTGTTACCAGAGAAGGAAAGACAAGACCAGCAACCTGTCTTCAAAGCTGGAGCTATTTTACCAGCATCACCTAGAACTTCATAAGGATACCCTAACTCATTCCCTCATCCCTCAAAACAGGCAGCCATGACTATTGAGAGTCTGTCATCTCACAATGCAACTAAAGCTCAGAGAGGTTAAACAGCTTGCTTGAGGTCACACAGCAACTAAACTTCATGTTTCCCCCTCTGCCTTGGTGGATGTGTTGGCTGAGCTCTACAAAAGTGTCTCATACTGCACCTGGAGATAGTTGGTGAGTGGCCACAATCCTTACATCACAATTGTTTCTACACCAAATTCCCAAGGGACACTGAGATGAATTAAGGGGTTGGGGGAGGGGGAGGGAAAAGGGGTGCCTCCCTTGAGGAACTCTCTGTCTGGCCAGGAAGCCCCACTGGAGAACAGCTGGTTAGCACGATGCATGTATGAGCTTCCTGTGGCAGCCACCATGAAAGACAGTGGAACTGTGGGTGGTGGTACACACCTGTCATCCCAGCGCTGGGGAGGCTGAGGCAGGGGGATCATGAGCACAGGCTACATAGAGAGACCCTGGCCCAGGCTTTCCTCCTGGCTTCTGATAGCTGCAGTTAATCTTTTCTCTGTCCTGTTTCCATGGGACATTGTACTTTGTGTTTGTGCCTGTGTCTTGTCTCTCCCTCACTGTCTGTTACATTTATGTATATTTATATCTATTTACACGCACACGCACACACACACACACACACACACACACACATTGGTTTTTAGAGGTAGGGTCTTGACTTGGAATTCACTATGTAGTCTCAGGCTGACCTCCAACTCACAGTGATCCTCCTACTTCTGTGCCTCCTGAGTGCTGGGATTAAAAGTGTGCACCACCACACCTGGCTTTTATTTTTTTAATTAATTTTTATTTATATGCAAGCAGAGAGAGAGAGACAGAGAGAGAGAGAGAGAGAGAGAGAGAGAGAATGAGCATACCAGGGCCTCTAGCCTCTTCAAACGAACTCCAGATGCATGCACCATTTTGTGCATCTGGCTTTATGTGGGTACTGGGGAATTGAACCTGGATCATTAGTCTTTACAAGGCAAGCACGTTAACAACTGAGCAATATTTCCAGCCCTTTTTTTGTTTTTTTGAAGTAAGGTCTCACTCTAGCCCAGGCTGGCCTGGAATTCACTATGTAGTCTTAAGCTAGCCTCCAACTCACAGTGATCCTCCTACTTCTGTAACCTCCTGAGTGCTTGGATTACCTGTATTTTGAGACAAAGCCTCCTTATGTGGCCCAGGTTGGCCTCTAATTTATATCCTCCTACCTCTGCCTCCCAAGTGCTGGATTAAAGGTGTGCACCAGCACACCTGTCTTTTGTCATCTTTTTCTTATTTTCTTTTCTCTTTTGCGGTACTGAGGATTGAACCCAGGGTCTTACTCATGTAAGGCCAAGCCACACCACCAGCCCTTCACTGGTATATCAGTAGTTCCAGGGCAGCCTGGGCTACATGAGACACTGTCTCAAAACACCAAAAAGAGGACTGGAAAATTTGCACAGTGGTTAAAAGCACTTGCTTGTAAAGTCTGCCAGTAGGTTCAATTCCCCAGTAACCACATAAAGCCAATATACAAAGTAGTGCATGTGCCTGGAGGTCATTTGCATTGGCAGAAGGCTTAGGTATATCCACTCTCTCTTTGCTTGCAAATAAATAAATAAAAATTTAAAGCCGGATATGGTGGTGCACACCTTTAATCCCAGCACTCGGGAGGCAGAAGTAGGAGGATCACCATGAGTTGGAGGCCACCCTGAGACTACATAGTGAATTCCAGGTCAGCCTGGGCTAGAGGGAGACCCTACTTCAAAAAACAAAAAATAAAAAAATAAAAACACCGCCGGGTGTGGGGGTGCACGCCTATAATCTCAGCACTCAGGAGGCAGAGGTAGGAGGATTGCCATGAGTTCGAGGCTACCCTGAGACTACATAGTGAATTCCAGGCCAGCCTGAGCTAGAGTGAGACCCTACCTCGGAAAACCCAAAATAAATAAATAAATAATAAATAAAAACGCCAAAAAGAAAGAGAGGGGATGGGGAGATGGCTCAGTGGTTGGGGACACTTACTTGCAAAACTTAATGGCCTGAGTTCAATTCCCCAGTACCCATGTAAAGTCAGATGCACAAAATGGCACATGCGTCTGGATTTCATTTGCAGTGGCAAGAGGCTCTGGCATGCCCATTCATTCTCTCCCTCTCTCTCTGTTTGCAAATAAATAAATAAAAATATTTTTAAAGAGAGAAAGTAAGGAAGGGAGGAAAAATAGAAAAGACTGGGGAGATGGCTCAGCATTTTTTTTTTTTCTGAGGTAGGGTTTCACTCTAGCCCAGGCTGACCTGGAATTCACTATGTAATCTCAGGGTGGCCTCAAACTCAAGTTGATCCTCCTATCTCAGCCTCCTGAGTGCTGGGATTAAAGCTGTGGGCTACCATGCCAAGCATTGCTCAACATTTAAAGGTCCTTACTTGCAGAGCCTGCTGGCCTAGATTCAATTCCCCAGCCACCTACATAAAGCCATATGCAAAAAGTGGCATAAACCAGGCATGGTGGCTTAATCCCAGCACTGGGAAAGCTGAGATAGGAGGATCGCTGTTGAGTTTGAGGCCACCCTGAGGTTACATAATGAATTCCAGGTCAGCCTGGGCTACAGTGAGACCCTACCTCAAAAACAATAACTACAACAACAAAAGTGGCACAAGTGTCTGGTGTGTGTTTAAAGAGACAGTGGTGCACCCATGCACATATACATAAGTGTAAATAAATAAATAACATCGTTAAGAAAGAAAAAAGAAGGAAAGGAGAGAAAGAAAAGAGAAGGAAGAGAGAGAGAGAAAATAGTGTACAGACTGCAGAGAAGCTATCAGGAATGGATGAGGTCAGGGGAAGCCTAGAAACAAATTCACACTAGACCTCTGAAGATGATCCAAGACCAGCCTTTTCAACAAAAGGTGCCAGAAACAGTCGAGATCCACATGCAAGGAAGAAGTTATTCCAACTGAACCCTTCAACATAAAGTTCAAAAGTATCAGCTTCTCGCACAGTAGAGAGCAGTGTGGCGCACACTGCTGCACACTCCAGCCCTGACGAAAATGAAAAAGCGACTGTTAGTGTGCTCCTCAACCTGTCACCCCAGCACTCAGAGGCTGAGGTAGGAGGATTGCCATTGCCATGAGTTCCAGGTCAGGCCGAGCTACAGTGGAACGCTACCTCAAAAAAAAAAAAAATAAATAAATAAATAAATAAATGAGAGAGAGAAAGATAGAGAAAACAGGAAGATTTTGAGAGCTCGTGCGGTGGCACATGCCTTTAATCCCAGCACTGGGGAGCAGAGGTAGGAGGATCATAGTGAGTTTGAGACCACCCTGAGAATACAGAGTGAATTCCAGGTCAGCCTGGACTAGAGCAAGACCCTACCTCAAAAAAAAAATTTTTTTTTAATTACTGATGCCAGAAATAAAACAAAAACAAAACTGATGTCAGGTCTGGAGGTATACACCTATCATCCCAGTACTAAGGAGGTGGAGGCAGGAAGATCAGGAGTTCCAGGAACTCAAGGTCATCTTCCACAATCTATAGAGTTCAAGGCCAGTCTAGGATGCATAAAACTGTCTCAAAGAAAAAAAAATCCACAGTGAATAAATATATATTTTTAAAGACCAGCTCTGGGGTTGGTGCTGGAAGGAGAAGTAGAAGACTAGCCACAAAGAAAAATCTTTCAAAAAGACCCTTGGGATCAAGGATAGAAATGCAAACAAACAAAGACCGCTTCTAATGCAACCTGGCAAAAACAAATAACCTAATCTAAAACCTCTCAAAAGATTTAAAAGGCCACCTCGACAAAGAAGATATGCATGCAAAAAGGAGACAAAGGAAATATGCAGATAATAATAAGCATATGAAAAGAGGTGGTTATGGGGAAATGCACGTGAAAACAATGAGATTGGACTGCTGAACCTGAGCATAGACGGTGGGAGGGGCAAGCCTGTGATCCCAGCCTTGGGGTGGAGGCAGAGCTTTGGAAGAAGTTTGGGAGGCTCTTACAAAACCAAACATCCTCTGCATCCAGTTATCTGGCTCCTTGGGTGGGTTTTGTTTTTGACGCTGAGGACGGACCCCAAACCCCAGGGCCTCATGCTTGCTATCCACTGAGCCCCAGCCCTTCCCAAAGACATTAAATCATCTCTAGATGATGAAGTGAATACCTGAGGCAATGGGGTTAGCTGGTACTGCATTAGAGGAAAAGGATGTACATGTTTAATATGGATAGGGCTGTCATAGGCCTAGACATGTGGTGAGCCAGACAGCGTGGCCCATACCTGTAATCCCAGTGCTGGGAATGCTGAGACAGAAAAACTACCGAAAGAGTTCAAGGCCAGGCTGGGCTCCATATCCCAAACCCTGCCTTAAGCCAGACTTGGTGGCACACACCTGTCATCCCAGGAGTTATCTTATGGGGGTTCCAGAGTAGGCAGGTAGTTTCTTGAACTAGGCAGACAAATTGTAAAGTATATCTTCTCTGACCCATGGAGAGACAAGGCAGCAATGCTTTTGAGTCTTCTCATTGCTAAGACTTCCCTCTCCCACCCTGGCAGCCATGTAGGGTGGGGACACATTTTTATTACTCTCTTTAGTCTCTTGGGATGTGCACACTTAAACCCCTTTTCATGTTTTTTTAAAAATATTTATTTGAGAGACATACAAAGAAAGGCGGTAGATAGAGATACAGAATGGGTGTACAAGCGACTCTAGCCACTGCAAATGAACTCCAGATGCATGCACCACCTTGTGCATCTGGCTTTCATGGGTCCTGGGCTTTGCAGGCAAGTGCCTTAACTACTAAGCCATCTCTCCAGCTCCCTCCTACACATTTTTTTTTCAAGGTAGGGTCTCACTCTAGCTCAAACTGACCTGTAATTCACTATGTAGTCTCAGGGTGGTCTCAAACTCATGGCGATCCTCCTACCTCTTCCCAGTGCTGGAATCTAGTGCCACTATGCCTGCCCCCTCTTTTTTTTAATCCAAGATTCCAAGACTCATGTTCATTTACATGGGTTCCACCTTACCATCCCTTCCTTAGCCCTCAGTTTATTTTGTCTTCCTCACATATTTGTGATGCCTTAATAAAATGTGGTGTTTAAAAAATCATCTTCTTGCTGGTCATGATGGCGCACACCTTTAATCCCAGCACTCAGGAGGCAGAGGTAGGAGGATCATCATGAGTTCAAGGCCACCCTGAGACTACATAGTGAATTCCAGGTCAGCCTGGACTAGAATGAGACCCTACCTTGAAAATCCCCCCTCCTTGCCGGGCGTGGTGGCGCACGCCTTTAATCCCAGCACTCAGGAAGCAGAGGTAGGAGGATCGCCGAGAGTTCGAGGCCACCCTGAGGACTACATAGTTAATTCCAGGTCAGCCTGGACCAGAGTGAGACCCTACCTTACAAAAAAAAAAAAAAAAAAAAAAAAAAGAAAATCCCCCCTCCAAAAAAAAATCACTTTCTTGAGAGCTGGAGAGATGGCACAGTAGTTAAGGCATTTGCTTGCAAAGCCTAATGACCCTGTTCGATTCCCCAATACCCGCATAAAGCCAGATGCACAACAGGGCACGTACATCTGGAGTTTGTTTGAGCTGCAAGATCCTCTGGTGTGCCCATTCTCTCACTCCCTCTCTCCCTGTCTCCCTCTGCTTATAAATAAATAAACAGAAATATTTTTTAAAAATCATTTTCTTGAGTCTGGAATTGAATTGCCAATTCTTTGGTTAACTTACAGACATTAATTCAGGGTTTGGGGTTCCAGGAAGCACCCCAGAACCCCATATTTATCCATTACAATTCCAAGAAGCAGAAGTACCAGAAATTCAAGACTACCCTGAGCCACTTGAGATAGTCTCAAAAAAAAAAAAAAAAAAAAAAAGCTGGGGGCTGGAGAGATGGCTTAGAGGTTAAAGCATTTGCCTACAAAGCCAAAGGATTCCAGTTCGATTCTCCAGGACCCACATGAGCCAGATGCACAAGGGGGCGCATGCCTCTAGAGTTCGTTTGCAGTGGCTAGAGGCCCTGGTGTGCCCACCCTCTCTCTCTGCCTCTTTCTCATAAATAAATAAATAAATAAATAAATAAATAAATAAATAAATATATTAAAAAACAACAAGCTGGGCATGGTAGCACATGCCTTTAATCCCAACACTCAGGAGAAGAGATAGGAGGATTGCCATGAGTTTGAGGCCAGCCTGAGCCTACATAGTGAATTCCAGGCCATCTCGGACTAGAAAGAGACTCTACCTAAAAAAAACAAATAAAGCTGGGCGTGGTGGCACACACATTTAATCCCAGCTCTTGGGAGACAGAGGTAGGAGGATTGCCATGAGTTTGAGGCCACCCTGAGACTACAGAGTGAATTCCAGGTCAGCCTGAGCTCAAATGAGTCCCTACCTTGAAAAAACAATAAATAAATAAATAAATAAATAAATAAATAAATGAAAACTGTCTAAAAAATTCCAGACAAGCATGGTGGCTCACACACACCTTTAATCCCACTAATTTGGGAGGCAAAGGCAGGAGGATCACTGTGAGTTCAAGGACACCGTGAGACTACTGAATGAATTCCAGATCAGCCTGGGCTAAAGACCATACCTCAAAAAAACAAACGAACCCCCCCCAAAAAAAAAACAACAAAAAAAAACCCAGGGAGATAGGAAGATGGGTTGGTGAGTTAAAGGCGCTTGTTTGCAAAGCTTATTGGCCTGGGTTCATTTCCTCTGCCATTTAAAGCTGGGCACAAAAAGTGGTCAAAGCATCTGGCTTTGCAGTGGCCTGAGACCCTGGTGTGCCTCGCTGCTCAACATAAATTAAATTTAAAAAAACAAGACAAACAAAACCCCACCTATAACCAAACACAAAACACCCAGCCCACCAATTGCCTGAGAATCCTACATCTTTGGGAAAATCATCCAAGTTCTTTCCATTCTTTTTGTTTGTTTGTTTGTTTGTTTTTTCAAGGTAGGGCTTCACTCTAGTCCAGGATGACCTGGAATTCACTAGGTAGTCTCAGGGCGCCCTCGAACTCACAAATGCTGGGATTAAAGGCGTGTGCCACCATGCTGGGCCGCAAAATGCCATTTCATTTTATTTATTTATTTTTGTTTATTTTGAGAGCGACAGGCAGACAGAGAAAGAGGCAGAGAGGGAGAATGGCCGCACCAGGGCCTCCAGCCTCTGCAAACGAACTCCAGATGCATGTGCCACTTTGTGCATCTGGCTTACAAGGGTCCTGGAGAATCGAGCCTTGAACCGGAGTCCTTAGGCTTCATAGGCAAGTGCTTAACCGCTAAGCCACCTCTCCAGGCCCAAACTGCCATTTTATGGAAGGGACTTGAACCTGTATAGATTAAGATTTAAGCCCAAACAGGCAAAGTCACTTGTTTATGGTCACACAGGCAATGGGAAGTGACAGACTGGTTCTCAATCACAGGATCCATTTGTGCTCAACTTGCAGCATCTAAATGCTTCACCTGGAAGGGAAGACTATAGGGGGTCCCCATCCCTCTGAGGATTATACCTGGTATTGGGTCACTTCTGAGACCCCTTAACCAGCAAATTTATCAACAAATGTTTGCTGACTCCACAGTAGAATGAATTATGGTGAGATGGCACACCTGCTGGGAAGATCTAGGGTCAGGGACCCTAGAGGCATCCTCCATCCCCAAATTAGCTGTCAGTGACAAAGCCCTTCTGGTCCCAGAGACAGCAAAGCAGCCAGGGAAGAAAAAAGGCCCGATAGCCACCATTCAGACCTACCCCTCATATTTATTTTTATAGTTACAGAGTTCTCCCCTGCCCTGGCTTCCTCTTGCACCCAAGACTCTAGCCTGGAGTCATTGCTATACCCAACTGATCAGCCACAGGCCATTCACAAGCTCACAGTCCATTTCTGCAGGGGCTTAGAGCCTAACACACCAAGGCAGGAGCTAACTTAAGCCTTCACCTCCCATCTTCAGGTCTAATTTGGAAATGCTCTCCTACATGGCTCCCTTTCACTTTCACCAGATCTTGCCTCTCCTTAGAACCTCCTGGGCCAGGGTTAAATATTGCCACCTTCTCTCCCTCCCCTGTCACACACACACCCTTCCCTCCCACTGCATCGATTTTTTGTGTGGCCTCTGTTGCCAATATAGCATTCATTTTACATGTTCCTCCCTGACTGAAAGTTCCCAAGTGTAAGGGCCTTGACCAAATCTGTTGGCTACCAGAACTCACCTAAGACTAGCATAGAATAACAGGAGTGAGTAGCTCCCCAGCAGGGCTATGGGGTGAGAGAGACAAAGGTGAATTTTTTTTTTTTTTTTTTACTCAGGGTCTCATGTAGCCCAGACTAGTCTTGAACTTGGTATGTAGCTGAGGCTGGTGTTGAAGTCCTGATCCTTCTGCCTGTTTCCCAAGTGCTGATGTGCCTATCTGACTTCCTTTTCTGTCTCTCTTTTTTCCTCTCTTTCTCTCCCACCCCCTCCCTCTTAGGTCTAGTAGCCCAGGCTGGCATAACTCCTAATCCTCCTGTCTCCATCTCACAAGTGCTGAGATGCATGTGCCACACCAACCTTCCTTCCTCTTTCACCACAAGGATCAAGTTGTTCCAGGCTGGCCTGCTTGCTCTGTAGCTAGCAGGAACCATCACACCAGCTTTTCTCTTCTTTCCCTGCTGGATCCAAGTTACCCCTGGTTGGCCTGCAAGTCACTCTGCAGCCAGCCTCAACCCTGCAACTCTTTTGTCACGGCTCAGGAGTAGTATGAAACGACAGGTTCACATAGAGTTTACAGGGGTGAGGGAGGATGGAGCAGGCAGAACAAGAGAGTCCCTCTGAGTGGGCCTGCAACAGGTCAGAGCCCTGTTACGTCCTGAATCATTACTAAGGCGACGCAGCTCCCTCATCGGTTCAGGATTCTGGGATGTTGGCTGGAGCTCAAGTCCCCTTTCATCAAACGACCCTGCCCCTGGGCTAAGCACGCTAGAGGCACTGCGGGTCCCTTTGGCAAGCAAGAGGGGACGCAGGATCCCCCCGCGGCCCGCGGTGTTGTGCGGCTGGTGTTGACGCGGTCGCCGTGGAGACGAGCGAGGGGGCGTGCCCGGGACGAGGGGCGTGTCCTGCGCGCGGAACCCGGGCGCTCGCCGTGAGCGCCGCGACCGCCGCCGCCCGCCCGGCTTATATACCGCGGCTAAATTTAGGCTGCGCCGGGAGCTCGTCCCCATCCGGGACGCGTTTCCGCCGCCGCCGCCTAGGCCCGGCCCCTGAATTCGCCGAGCCTATAAGGCCTGGGCGGGCCCGACGCGGCCCGCAGAGCTCACCCCGCCGCCCGTGTACGCCCGCTCGTCGTGGGCCGGCCAGCTCAGCGGTGTCCCCTCAGTCGCATCCCAGCCTCCCCCGGTCACAGCCATGACGCTGAGCGAACCCATCCTGCCGTCCTTCTCCACCTTCGCCAGCCCGTGCCGCGAGCGTGGGCTCCAGGAGGTGAGGGCAGCGGGGAGCGCCGACGCCGGGGAGTAGAACGCGGGCGGCGCCCTCCGGCTAGCAGACCGCGGGCGGCGGGGATCGCGGGACCCGGGTCCGAGCAGACAGACAGCGGGGAGACAGGCAAAGTTGATGGTGGACTCGAGAGAACGTCGTGGGCGGCGGGTTGGCCGTGGTAGACGGTAGACTGTAGGGAAGGTCGGAGTGCCGGGCTTAGGGTAGCGGACCGCAGGCGGCGGGCTTGAGATGCTGTAGACCTGGGGCAGCCGCAAAGCAGGAGGCGAGGGTAGACACAGAGAGCAGAGTGACCAACGCGGGTGGCGGCCCCCCGAAGCCCCGCCGTGCGCTCACGCCCGCGCCCTGTCGTCCGCAGCGCTGGCCACGCACGGAGCCCGAGGCAGGTGGCACCGACGAGGACCTCAACAGCGTGTTGGACTTCATCCTGTCCATGGGGTTGGACGGCCTGGGCGCCGAGGCCTCCCCGGAGCCCCCGCCGCCCGCTTTCTACTACCCCGAGCCCGGGGCGCCCCCGCCGTACGGCGCTCCCGCGGGTGGCCTGATGTCCGAGCTGCTGCGTCCGGAGCTGGACGCGCCTCCCGGGCCCGCGCTGCACGGCCGCTTCCTCCTGGCGCCGCCTGGAAGGCTGGTCAAGGCCGAGCCCCCGGAGGTAGACGGCGGCGGGTACGGCTGCGCGCCCGGCCTGGCCCGCGGGCCCCAGGGCTTGAAGCGCGAGAGCGCCTCGGGAGCAGCCGCTGCCTGCATGCGGGGTCCCGGGGGTCGTCCACCGCCGCCCGCGGACACGCCGCCACTCAGCCCCGACGGCCCAGCGCGCCTGTCTGCACCAGGACCCCGCGCCCCCTTCCCGCCGTCTTTTGGTGGTCCGGGCTTTGGCGCCCCTGCTCCGGGCTTGCACTACGGGGCACCCGCACCCGGTGCCTACGGTCTCTTCGACGACGCGGCCGCTGCCGCTGCAGCGCTGGGCTTGGCGCCCCCCGCCGCCCGAAGTCTTCTTACGCCGCCCGCGTCCCCGCTGGAGCTGCTGGAGGCCAAGCCCAAGCGCGGTCGCCGCTCTTGGCCCCGCAAGCGCGCGGCCACGCACACCTGCAGCTACACCGGCTGCGGCAAGACCTATACCAAGAGCTCTCACCTGAAGGCCCACCTGCGCACACATACAGGTTGGGACGCACACACGCCGGTCGGGTGGGGTGGGGGTTGCAATTTTACAGCCCTCTTGGTGACCAGGCGTCGTGAAGCCTTGTCATCCTAACACCTGCGAGGCTGCAGAAGTTCCAGGTTTACCTGGGCTATTGTCTTCAAACTCCAAAGAGCCCTGTTAGGGTGTAGATGGGAAATTGGGGAGGGGGCAAATACCTATAGCCCCTCCCTAAGGGGGTGGGTGGGGACTGGCTAAAGCCTGCATTCCCGAGGAGTTAGAAAACCTGGGGCAGAGGACCATTCCCAGGACTTTGTAGGATAGTGCAAATCTATTTGGGATCTACTAGGAGTGTGATTCAAGAAGTTGGCAGGCTGGGATAGTGCTTTCCTAGAATGTACAAAGACCTGGGGCTCACCCCAGAATGGCATGAACCTGTATGGTGGCCCATGCCTGTCATCCTAGATCTTGGGAAGTGGAGGCATAACTTCAAAGGTCATTCAGCCACGAAGTGAGTTCCAGGCCAGCCAGCACTATGCGACAGGAAACACTTGGAGAAGGGTACATTTAGTAAAGCTAGGCTGGAATCACAACCCCCCCCCAGGGTGTGGCTCAGCACCTTGGAAAGGGTATGTATGTCTAGAAAGTTGGAAGAGAGTCAACACTGGTGGTAGGACTGAGGTAGTAGATTGGGCTGTGGGGAAGTAGGAGAGCTTGGCGTGTAGGGGACATGTGGCTAGGGGCCCAAGTTTTGTGGGAACATTTCAGGGCACTGATTGAGAATAGATTGTGCCGGTCTTGGGTACTTTGGAAGGCAACTAAGGTTCAATCTTGTCTGCTCCCTGCAGGTGAGAAGCCCTACCACTGCAACTGGGATGGCTGCGGCTGGAAGTTTGCACGCTCAGATGAGCTCACACGCCACTACCGCAAGCACACAGGCCACCGGCCTTTCCAGTGCCACCTATGTGACAGGGCCTTCTCCCGCTCGGACCACCTGGCACTGCATATGAAGCGGCACATGTAGCCAGGACCTATCACCCACCCGTGCACTGCCGTGGCGGGTCCCACGTGCCAGGCACGGCCCCTTTCCAAACTGACTGGTATTTATTGGACCCTGAGGACCAGGTTGGGCAGTGTGTGACCACAGAAGGGCTTTTCCTCAACATGACAATGACAACACCACCACCGTCCAGGTCCCTGTGGTGACTGAAGTCTCCAGTGGGAGAAGACACAATCTTGATCCTCTTTGACTAGTTTTGTTTTCAAAATGGTGCAATAATTGTGTCCTCCTTCCAGAGGATCGGCTCAATGCCTTGTGAGAAATCACCCTCATGTGTACTGTCTGTGACCTTTTATAATATTGTACATATTACTGTAAATAAGGGAGACAGTGGGCATTTGGACTGCCTGCTTTTTTTTTTTTTTTTAAGCAGACTTTACTGTTTTTTAATTAAAAAAAAGTTTTGCATCTTTGGAGAAATCTCAGCTCTGGTCTGGCTATTTGTAGGTCGAGGACATTTGGGAGAAGCAGAGCGGAAAGTGGGCCCTACTCCTTTCCAACCTTGAAGTTGCCAGCTGCCATCCCCAGCTGCCAGGAACTGTGGTGGTTTTCTATAAATTTAAACACTGCATTTTAGGATTGAGGCAGGTTATTTTAAGGCTGTCCCTTAGGGCCATAAATTATCTACTTTAAAAAAATTTTTATTTGACAGAAAGTGAGAGAGAGAAGAAAATGGGCACTCCAGTGCCTCCAGCCACTGCAAAAGAACTCCAGACACACGTGCCACTTTGTGCATCTGGCTCCCAAGTGCTGGGATTAAAGGCATATGCCACCATGCACAGCTAAATTGTCTACTTTATTCAGAGCTGGGGAAAGTGCTCTCATGAAGTGGCCATCTCTGGATTGTTTTAAAAAAAAAAAAAAGTTCCAGAGATTTTAGCTAAACTTCTAAGGTATAGAGACCAGGTTCTCAGGTAGTTAAGTAAGGGTGGCTTTGAACTAGCTTCCCTGCTGCTTCAACTTAATACCGGTATCACAGGTGTGCCACCACTATACATACTCTCAAAGTTGACAGGTTATGTAGACAGGAATGATTCTGAACTCCCTGATCCTCCTGCCTCAGCCTCTTAAGTGCTGGGGTCACAGGTGTGTGCCACTTTTTTTTTTGTTTTGTATTTTCAAGGTAGGGTCTCACTTCAGCCCTGTCCAGGAATTCACTCTAGTCTCAAAGTGGCCTCAAACTCACAGCGATCCACCTACCTCTGCCTCTTGAGTGCTGGGATTAAAGCTGTACACTACCATGCCTAACCTTTTTTAAAAAATATATATATTTATTTATGAGAGAATGAGAGCACCAGGGCCTCCAGCTACTGCAAACGAACTCCAGACACATGTGCCCCCTTGTGCATCTGGCTTATGTGGGTCCTAGAGAATTGAACCTGGGTCCCTTGGCTTTACAGGCAAACACCTTAGTCGCTAAGCCCTCTCCAGCCCAGTTTTTGTTTTGTTTTATTTTGTTTTTTAAATTTATTTGCGAGAGGGAGAGAATGGGCATGCCAGGGTCTCCAGCCACTGCAGATGAACTCCAGATGCATACACCCCCTTGTGCCTCTGGTTTACATAGGTCCTGGAGAATCGAACCGGGATCCTTTGGCTTTGTAGGCAAGTGCCTTAACAGCTAAGCCATCTCTCCAGCCCCTCGTCTTGTTTTTTTTGAAACAGGTTCTCATTGGGTAACCCAGGTGGGACCCTAACTTGCACCAATCCTCCTGCCTCTGCCTCCCCAGAGTTGGGGTAACTAGTGTACCACCAGCCCCACTTCCTCTTTGGGCCCTTTGGCTACTGAAAATTGCCCAAATTGCTTCCAGAAAGTGAAAATAGCCCTTAAGCAGAGTCCTGTTTTAAAACACTCTCACCTTATTGCGACAGAGCCTGGGATTTCCTCTCTCCTCTGTCCTTATTTGCCCCAGGGGCCTCCTCAGCCCTGCAAACAGCTGAGAGGTATTGGTAATCCAAAAAGCAGAAATGGGAGATGACAGTCTGATTCATTTTGAGAGTAAATTACCAGGACTCACTTCTGCTCACTAGGAAGATCGTGAGTACTTGAGCTTGCTCTGCGCTTCAGTGTGCAGGTACTCCCAAAACCCCAGCACCAGTGGGTCCAAGTCAAGGACTCGTCAGAGCTTGATTTCCTCAGGAGATTTTTTGTTTTGTTTTGTTTTTCGAGGTAGGGTCTCACTCTGATCCAGGCTAACCTGGAATTAACTATGCAGTCTCAGGGTGGCCTCGAACTCATGGCGATCCTCCTACCTCCCAAGTGCTGGGATTAAAGGGGTGTGCCACCATGCCTGGCTCCTCAGGAGATTTTTATCTTGTTTTCATTGGCATTTTGAGACAGGTTCTCACTAAGTGGCCCAGGAATTCTCAGTGTTCTGCTTCAGCTCATAGCACTGGACCATAGGCTTGTGTCAGCATCACCCCACCTCAAGGTCTTGGTCATCTGTTTTGTTCTGTGATACTCCCGGTTGAAACCCAGGGTCTTATGCATGCTAGGCAAGTGGTGTACCCCTGAGCCACATCCCCAGTCCTGCAGATTTTAAATTACTACTTTCAATGGTTTGTGGTCTTCCCCTTATAGTTAAAGCTGGCAGGTGGAGCCATTTTTTCGTGTTTCAAAAAACATCTTCAGGTGTGCCCTGGAGGTCTCTGCAGCAGTGACAAGACAGTTGTAAACGGTTTGTGCTGTTGAGTTTCAATTTCCTGGGTGCTGCTGCTAAGATCATATAGGAAGACCATCCTTCAGTGCAGGCTGTGTGCTGACAAGTCTTGGCTCAGGCAGTGGGGTCACACTAGTTAAGGCAGAAATACCCTACATAGATTTTTCTAATCCCTTGGGAAGCCCGAATGTCAG
Source organism: Orientallactaga sibirica (assembly GCA_036365145.1). Taxonomy (NCBI): domain Eukaryota; kingdom Metazoa; phylum Chordata; class Mammalia; order Rodentia; family Dipodidae; genus Orientallactaga; species Orientallactaga sibirica. Next base: position 554,577 of record JAEOAD010002758.1, read on the forward strand.
TTTACATCATATTTCCTGCATGGCTAGATTCAGCCCATTTGAAGACACTTGTGTTTTTGAGATACAGTCTTGCTTTAGCCCAGGTTGACCTAGAATTCACTGTGTGGTCTCAGGCTGGACTCAAATTCACAGCGCCCCTCCTACTTCTGCTGAGATTAAAGGCATGGGCTACCACGCCTGGCTTGAAGGTTGTGTGTGTGTGTGTGTGTGTTTAAATTATTATTGTTGTTGTTATTATTTTTTGGTTTTTGCAAGGTAGGGTCTCACTCTGGTCCAGGCTGACCTGGAATTAACTATGTAGTCTCAGGGTGGCCTCGAACTCATGGTGTTTCTCCTCCTTCTCCCAAGTGCTGGAATTAAAGGTATGTGCCACTACACCTGGCTCTTAAAGACATTTTTTTTTTTTTTTTTTTTTTGGTTTTTTTTTTTGGTTTTTCGAGGTAGGGTCTCACTCTGGTCCAGACTGACCTGGAATTAACTATGTAGTCTCAGGGTAGGCTTGAACTCTCGGCGATCCTCCTACCTCTGCCTCCCGAGATTTTGTTTTTAAATTTATTTGCGAGAGGGAGAGAATGGGCATGCCAGGGTCTCCAGCCACTGCAGATGAACTCCAGATGCATACACCCCTTGTGCCTCTGGTTTACATAGGTCCTGGAGAATCAACCGGGATCCTTTGGCTTTGTAGGCAAGTGCCTTAACAGCTAAGCCATCTCTCCAGCCCCTCGTCTTGTTTTTTTTGAAACAGGTTCTCATTGGGTAACCCAGGTGGGACCCTAACTTGCACCAATCCTCCTGCCTCTGCCTCCCCAGAGTTGGGGTAACTAGTGTACCACCAGCCCCACTTCCTCTTTGGGCCCTTTGGCTACTGAAAATTGCCCAAATTGCTTCCAGAAAGTGAAAATAGCCCTTAAGCAGAGTCCTGTTTTAAAACACTCTCACCTTATTGCGACAGAGCCTGGGATTTCCTCTCTCCCTCTGTCCTTATTTGCCCCAGGGGCCTCCTCAGCCCTGCAAACAGCTGAGAGGTATTGGTAATCCAAAAAGCAGAAATGGGAGATGACAGTCTGATTCATTTTGAGAGTAAATTACCAGGACTCACTTCTGCTCACTAGGAAGATCGTGAGTACTTGAGCTTGCTCTGCGCTTCAGTGTGCAGGTACTCCCAAAACCCCAGCACCAGTGGGTCCAAGTCAAGGACTCTCGTCAGAGCTTGATTTCCTCAGGAGATTTTTTTGTTTTGTTTTTGTTTTTCGAGGTAGGGTCTCACTCTGATCCAGGCTAACCTGGAATTAACTATGCAGTCTCAGGGTGGCCTCGAACTCATGGCGATCCTCCTACCTCCCAAGTGCTGGGATTAAAGGGGTGTGCCACCATGCCTGGCTCCTCAGGAGATTTTTATCTTGTTTTCATTGGCATTTTGAGACAGGTTCTCACTAAGTGGCCCAGGAATTCTCAGTGTTCTGCTTCAGCTCATAGCACTGGACCATAGGCTTGTGTCAGCATCACCCCCACCTCAAGGTCTTGGTCATCTGTTTTTGTTCTGTGATACTCCGGTTGAAACCCACGGTCTTATGCATGCTAGGCAAGTGGTGTGCCCCTGAGCCACATCCCCAGTCCTGCAGATTTTAAATTACTACTTTCAATGGTTTGTGGTCTTCCCCTTATAGTTAAAGCTGGCAGGTGGAGCCATTTTTCGTGTTCGAAAACATCTTCAGGTGTGCCCTGGAGGTCTCTGCAGCAGTGACAAGACAGTTGTAAACGGTTTGTGCTGTTGAGTTTCAATTTCCTGGGTGCTGCTGCTAAGATCATATAGGAAGACCATCCTTCAGTGCAGGCTGTGTGCTGACAAGTCTTGGCTCAGGCAGTGGGGGGGGGGGGTCACACTAGTTAAGGCAGAAATACCCTACATAGATTTTTCTAATCCCTTGGGAAGCCCGAATGTCAGTTTACATCATATTTCCTGCGTGGCTAGATTCAGCCCATTTGAAGACACTTGTGTTTTTGAGATACAGTCTTGCTTTAGCCCAGGTTGACCTAGAATTCACTATGTGGTCTCAGGCTGGACTCAAATTCACAGCGCCCCTCCTACTTCTGCTGAGATTAAAGGCATGGGCTACCACGCCTGGCTTGAAGGTTGTGTGTGTGTGTGTTTAAATTATTATTGTTGTTATTATTTTTTGGTTTTTGCAAGGTAGGGTCTTACTCTGGTCCAGGCTGACCTGGAATTAACTATGTAGTCTCAGGGTGGCCTCGAACTCATGGTGTTTCTCCTCCTTCTCCCAAGTGCTGGAATTAAAGGTATGTGCCACTACACCTGGCTCTTAAAGACATTTTTTTTTTTTTTTTTTTTTTTTTTTTTTTTTGGTTTTTCGAGGTAGGGTCTCACTCTGGTCCAGACTGACCTGGAATTAACTATGTAGTCTCAGGGTAGGCTTGAACTCTCGGCGATCCTCCTACCTCTGCCTCCCGAGTGCAAAATAAAGTTTTTGTTTTTGTTTTTGTTTGTTTTTGTTTTTGTTTTTTTTTCGAGGTAGGGTTTCTCTGTGGTCCAGGCTGACCTGGAATTCACTATGTAGTTAAAGACATTTTTTAAAAATATTTTTATTTATTTATTTATTTGACAGAAAAAGGGAGAGAATGGATGCGCCAGGGCTTCCAGCCATTGCAAATGAACTCCAGATATGTGTGCCCCCTTGTGCATCTGGCTAACGTGGGTCTTGGGGAGTTGAACCTGGGTCCCTTGGCTTTGCAGGCAAATGCCTGAACTGCGAAACCATTCCTCCAGCCCTCAAGACATTTAAAATTTTTTTTTGTAATTTTTAAAAAAATTTATTTTATCTGAGAGAGAGAGAAAAAGAGAGAATGGGTATGCCAGGGCCTCCAGCCACTGCAAATGAACTCCAGACACATGTGCCCCTTTGTGCACCTGGCTTACATGGGTCCTGGGGAATCAAACCGGGGTCCTTCAGCTTCACAGGCAAACACCTTAACCGCTAAACAATCTCTCCAACCCTTGAAGACATTTGTGATGTCATACTTAGGGCTCTTGTCCAGATATTGCTAAATGTCCCATGATGCAAAGAACAGCCCCTACCTACTACAGAACCACTCAGCCCCAATGTCATTGGTTCTGAGGCTCAAAACCCTGCTATCAGTACTAAGGTATCTTGATGGTTTGTATCAGCAAGGAGATGTCCTGTGTGTAGAAGCCATGCCACCCAGACACAGGTGTAAGGACATTACATTTTAGCCTGTTCTTGGGTTAGGAGACACAACATCTAAACATTTTTCCTAATCCAGAAAATCATACACACCTTATAGAAAATGTTAAATATTGCCAGGCACACCTTTAATACCAGCACTCGGGAGTCAGAGGTAGGAGGATTCCTGTGAGTTCAAGGCTAGCCTGGGACTACAGAGTGAGTGCAAGGTCAGTCTAGGCTACAGGAGACCCTTCCTCGAAAACAAGACAGAAAAAAAAAAAAAAAGGCAAAACAGAAGCCAGGTGAATGCCTTTAATCCTAGCAGTGGGCTGTTTGTGTTTTTGATGAGATCCAAGTCAACCTGGGGTAGAGTGAAACCATGCCTCAAAAAAAAAAAAAAAAAAAAAGCAGCTGAGAGCTGGGTGTGGTGACGCACGCCTTTAACCCTGGGCCAGAGTGAGACCCTACCTTGGAAAAAAAAAAAAAAAGCAAAACAGTGGATTACTATGACTCAGAGATTCTATTCCTAAATACACACAGACCCCTCTTCACCCAGGAGAAAGAAGACAACTCAGGCACATCTGCCTGCTGTGCTGAAGTCCCTGCAGTGCTATTTGCAATAAGGTACAAGGCAATCCAAGTGTCCCTTTGCCCAGGAGGCCCAGAAGTACCAAACCAACTTTGTGGTTCACTGGAAAGAAGGAGTTGCCTTGCTGGCTTCATAAATCACAGGGCTTCATCTAGGTCCTCTGGGCATGCATGTCCCTCCTGGGATGCCCAGGTAGACCACCTCCAACTAGGGGCTCCTATAATGGTTTCCTGATCACCCACCCCAGGGCCTTTGCACTGTCCAAGTCACCTATCAACATATTTACTGAGTGTGGGTGACATAGTCCCTGCCTTTTGGGATCTCCTTGTCCATCAAGAAAGTAGTGGTGGGTTGGAGAATGGCTTAGTGGCTAAGGTGCTTGCCTGTGAAGTCTAAGAACCCAGATTCAATTCACCAGGATCAACGTAAGCCAGATATACAAGGTGGCAACATATGTCTGGAGTTTGCAATGGCTGGAGACCCTGGCACACCCATTTTCTCTCTCTGTCTCTTTTTCTCTCTCAAATAAATAAATTTTAAAAATAGAATATTAAAAAGAAAAGAAAGCAGTGGCCTGAGCTGTTTGGGGAAGGGCCTGGATTAGGGAGAGCTACCTGGTGAGAGTATGGCTGGAATGTTCCACAAAGGATGAGAATAAGCTGGAACTGGTAGAGGGTGCAAGCAAGCCAAGGAAGGAATTAAGGGAGAGGGTGGCCATCTGTGTTGTGCTCATGCTCTCAGACCTTCTGACATGGTTTCTCTGGTATGACCTTTAGCTGGAAGTGGTCTCCCTTTCCTCACACACTTCTCTTTCTTTCTCTAAGCAGATACTCCAGATTCTTTATTTTATTTTATTATTTTTATTTATTTATTTATTTTTGGTTTTTCGAGGTAGGGTCTCATTCTGGTCCAGGCTGACCTGGAATTAGTCTCATGGTAGTCTCAGATCCTCCTACCTCTGCCTCCCAAGTGCTGGGATTAAAGACATGCACCACCAGATCACCTAGTCCAGGCTGACCTGGAATTCACTATGTAGTCTCAGGCTGGTGATTAAAGTGCTGTGGGGTGCACCACCACCAGTGGTGATACTCCAGATTCTTAGGGGGAAGCCTGGCTGGTTCTGAATGGGAGCTCTCTGTGAAGGCAGAGATTCTAGGTAGGAAAGCTAGCTTTACCATTTGTGCAAGGGTGCAAGGAATTCTGCAACCAGGAGAGATGGGACAGGCAGGTCTCCTCAACATCTGACTTTTCCCCACCCTGCTCTTGATTGTTGCTCTCTTCTTTCTGATAGTGCGAGAGATGAACCGACTAGCACACTACCACCAAGGAGAGAAAAAGAGCATACCAGGGCCTCTTGTCACTGCAAATGCACTCCAAGAAGCATGAACCACTTTGTGCATCTAGTTACATGGGTATTGGGGATTTGAACCTGGGCTGAACCCAGGCAGTCAGGCTTTGCAAACAACCACCTTTAACCATTGAGTCATCTCCCCAAACCCTACTTTACTTTTTTATTTATTTAGAGAGAGAGAGAAAGAGGCAGAGAGAGAGAGACAGAAAGAGAGAGAGAGCATGGACATGCCAGGGCCTCCACAGCATGCATCTGGCTTATGTGGGTCCTGGGGACTGAACTGAGGTCTTTTGGCTTTGCAGGCAAGTGCCTTAACCACTAAACTATCTTTCCAGCCCGCCTGCTTTACTTTTGTTTTGTTTTGTTTTGTTTTGTTTTGTTTTGTTTTGTTTTGTTTTGAGGTAGGGTCTCACTCTATCTCAGGCTGACCTGGAATTCACTATGTAGTCTCAGGGTGGCCTCGAACTCATGGTGATCCTCCTACCTCTGCCTCCCAAGTGCTGGGATTAAAGGCATGCGCCACCACACCCGCCCCACCCCGCTTTGCTTTTTATTTTGAGACAGTGTCTCACTAAGTTCTGCATCTTGGCCTGAAATACTGTCCTTCCTGCCTCAGCCTCCCAAGTATAAGCATGTATCACCAGGCCTGGTTTCTTTTCTTCTTTTCTTTTTGTTTTTTTCTTTTCCTTTTTCTTTTCTTTTTTTTTTTTTTTTTTTCTGAGGTAGGGTCTCACTCTGGTCCAGGCTGACCTGGAATTCACTATGTAGTCTCAGGGTGGCCTCGAACTCACGGCAATCCTCCTACCTCTGCCTCCCTAGTGCTGGGGTTAAAGGCGTGCGCCACCATGCCCGACTCCTTTTCCTTTTTTTCTTTTCTTTTCTTTTCCCTCCCTCCCTCCCTTCCTTCCTTCCTTCCTTCCTTCCTTCCTTCTTTTCTTCCTTTCTTTCTTTCTTTCTTTCTTTTTGGTGTTTCAAGATAGGGTCTCACTCTAGCCCAGGCTGACCTGGAATTCGCTATGTATTCTCAGGATGGCCTTGAACTCACTGCAATCCTCCTACCTCTGCCTCCCGAGTGCTGGGATTAAAGGCGTGCACCACCAGCCCGGCTTCTTTTCTTTCCTTTCTTTCTTTCTTTCTTTCTTTCTTTCTTTCTTTCTTTCTTTTTCTTTTAATATTTTATTTTACTGGGTGGTGCACGCTTTTAATCCTAGCACTCGGGAGGCAGAGGTAGGAGGATCACCGTGAGTTCAAGGCCATCCTGAGAATACATGGCGAATTCCAGGCCAGCCTGGGCTAGAGTGAGACCCTACCTTGAAAAACCAAAATATATATACATATATATTTTATTTATTTGAGAGAGAGAGAGGGGGGCAGATATATATAGAGAGAAACAGAGAGAATGGGCATGCCAGGGCCTTTAGCCGCTGCAAACGAACTCCAGATGCATGTACCACCTTGTGCATCTGGCTTACATGGGCCCTAGGGACTAGAACCTGGGTTCTTTGGCTTTGCAGGCAAGCACCTTAACTGCTAAGTCATCTCTCCAGCCTTTATTTATTTATTTATTTATTTATTTATTTATTTATTTATTTATTTATTTATGAGAGAGTCAGAGAGAGAGAGAGAGACAGAGAAAATGGGCGTGCCAGAGCCTCCAGCCACTGCAAACAAATTCCAGATGCATGGATCACCTTGTGCAACTGGCTTATGTGGGTCCTGGGGAATAGAACCTGTGTCCTTTGGCTTTTCAGGCAAGTACCTTAACCACTAAGCAATCCTTCCAACCTCCCTTTTTCTTTTCTTTTTTTTTTCTTAAATATTTTATTTCTTTGTATTTATTTAGTTGAGAGAGAGCGAGAGAGAATAGGGGTGCACCAGTGCTTCCTGCCACTGCAAATGAACTCCAGACTGATGTGCCACCTTGTGCATCTGGCTTATGTGGGTCCTGGAGAATCAAACCTAGGTCCTTTGACTTTGCAGGCAAGCACCTTAACCGCTAAGCCAGAACCCTTTTCTTTTTTTAATTATTGTGGTTAAAATACATAACAAAGGCTGGAGAGATGGCTTAGCGGTTAAGGCATTTGTCTGCAAAGCCAAAGGACCTCACTCAGTTAGATTCCCCAGGACCCACGTAAGCCAGATGCACAAGGTGGCGCATCAGTCTGGAGTTCATCTGCAGTAGCTAGAGGCCCTGGCGCACCCATTCTTTTTGTTTTTTTCTCCCCTTTTTGGTTTTTTGAGATAGGGTCTCACTCTAGCCCAGGCTGACCTGGAATTCACTATGTAGTCTCAGGGTGGCCTTGAACTCATGGTGATCCTCCTACCTCTGCCTCTCAAGTGCTGGGATTAAAGGCGTGCGCCACCATGCCCGGCTGTGCCCATTCTTTCTCTCTCTCTCCCCCTCTTTCTCTCTCGCACTCTCAAATAAATAAATAAAATACCTAACAAGCCGGGCATGGTGGCACATACCTTTATTCTCAGCACTTGGGAGGCTGAGGTAGGAGGATGACTGTTTGAGGTTAGCCTGAGACTAATTCCAGGTCAGCCTGGGCTACAGTGAGATCCTACCTCGAAAAACCAAATAATAAAAAATAAAAATAAAAAGGAGAGCCATTGAGAGATGGCTCAGTGGATAAAGCACTTGCTGTTCAAGTCAAGTTTGGACCCCTAGACTGACGCCATATAAAAGCCAGAAATCACAGAGGGCGTCTGTCATCCCAACAGGTAGACTGAGAGATGAGCAGCAGAGGCAGGATGTCCTGGAAACTCACGGACCAGGCAGCCTGGTGAAGGCAGCAGAAAACTACAATGAGAATGAGAGGTCCTGCCTCAAATTGTCCTCTGACCTCCACACATATGCCATAGCATAGACATCTATATTCACATACATGAACATGCATGTACATATATCCACATCCACCCCCCACCAAACAAAAAGGCTGGGCAATGGTTTAGTAGGTAATAGTGTTGGCTGCATAAGCATGAGGACCTGAGTCAAATCCTCAGCACCCACATACATGTGGGCATGGCCACATATGAGGTGGGTGGATACAGGAGGGACACTGGGGATCACTAGTCAGCCAGTCTGATTACAAAGCAGGGAGCAATAGGTTTAGTGAGAGACTGTCTCAGGGAAATAAGGCAGAAAAGCAATATAGGACACCTGACATCCTCCATTGACTTCTGCACACATGTGCATGGGTGCATACATCTGTACACATGTGCATAAATTTTCACACACAAAAAAGACTAGCCAAGCATGGTGGCACACACCTTTAATCCCAGCATTTGGGAGGCAGAGATAAGAGGATTGCTGTGAATTCGAGGCCATCCTGAGACTACAGAATGAATTCCAGGTCAGCTTGGGCTAGAGCAAAACCCTTGAAAAACAACAACAACAACAACAACAACAACAAAAAAAAAAAAGCTCAGTAGCAGAGTGAGAGAGTGTTCTGGGTTCACTCTCTTGTAACCCAATAACACACACACACACATCAACGAATAATCTTCCAGGTAGCTCACAAAGATGTAGACCAGCTTCTTTTCTGAGTGGTTCACCTAGGGCACTGGCCCAGGCCCAGGCCTGGCATCTGTAAACATCCCTGATGCTTGTGTGTCACTGGATCACCCCACACCTTGGGCCTCGGTTGTCTCTTCTGTGAAATGGGATGACAGTTTGGGAGGATGGAGGACTAGGCCACCTGGAAATTAGGGTTTCTCAGCAGCAGAGGCTGTGCAGAGAGGCAAAGTCAGGAGGGGAGATGGCAGGGCCTTTGGGGAAGGTGCCACTCACACCCAGCCCACCTGCTGCCCCTGCTCAGCCTGTGAGCTGCTTCACTAGCCTGAGCCACCACCTGGGACAGCCCCCCTGGGGATCGTGGCTGCCTATATACCTCAAACAGGCCAGGGCCTCATGCCACTGGAAGAAACTGAGGTGTAGAAATCCAAATCCTCAGGCATTCCAGACTGGTAAGGCTGAGGTAGGAGAATCATGAGTTCCAGGTTAGCCCAGGTTACATAGTGAGGCTCTGTCTCGAAAACATAGTGAGAAGCCGGGCGTGATGGCACACGCCTTTAATCCCAGCACTCGGGAGGCAGAGGTAGGAGGATTCTGAGAGTTCGAGGCCACCCTGAGAATACATAGTTAATTCCAGGTCAGCCTGGACCAGAGTGAGATTCTACCTCGAAAAACCAAAAAAAAAAAAAAAAAAAACCATAGTGAGAGAGGCTGGGAATGTGGCTCAGTGTGTAGGTAGAGTGCTGCCTAGCATTCATAAAGCCCTGGGTTCGATCCTAAACACCATATAAAGTGAGTGTGGTTGTGCAAGTCTGTAATCCCCGATGTGGGAGGTGGAAGCAGGAGGACCAGGAGTTGAGGCCAGTCTCAGGTACATAGACCAGCCTGAAACACATGAGAACCTGTTCAAAAAGAAATAAGGAAAGGAAAGAAAGGAGAAATGGAGGGAGAGAAAGAAGGAAAGAAAAAATGAAAGAAAAATAAAAAGAAAGAGGGAAAGAAAAGAAAGAAAAGCAAATTAGTTCAATCTTCAAACAGGCCTATCCAGCCAGCCCTCCTAGATCCCTGATCCTTTTTGAGTCAGTGGGAGGTTCCTCAAGATTCAGGTTTGCCTGAGCCCAGAACTGCATGGAGCCAGCATTTTATTGACAAGCTGCCTTTTTTCTCCCTTAAAAAAACAAAACAAAACAAAAGACAAAGATGAAGCTGGGCACAGTGGTGCACACCTTTAATCCCAGCACTTGGAAGGCAGAGGTAGGAGGATTGCCGAGAGTTTGAGGCCATCCTGAGAATACATAGTGAATTCCAGGTCAGCCTGGGCTAGAGTAAGACTCTACTTCAAAAAAAAAAAAAAAAAAAAAAAAAAGGCATTTGCTTGCAAAGCTTAATGACCTGGGTTTGACCCCAGTACCCACGTAAGCCAGATGCACAAAGTGGCTCATGCATCTGGAGTTTGCAGTGGGTTAGAGGCCCTAAACCTAAGGTTCATTTGCTAGTCTAGTTGAATTGGTGATCTCCAGACTTAATGAGAAACCTTGTTTCAAAGAATAAGGTGGAGAGAGACCAAAAAGACAATGATGTCGACATCCAGCATCCACACAAACTCACATGCATATGCCCCTGCACACACATGTGCCCACACACATATGAACATGCACACACATCACAAACACACACACACACACAACAACAACAACAACAACAACAACAACAACAAATGGGCTGGAGAGATGGCTTAGCAGTTAAGGCACTTGTCTGCAAATCCAGAGGACCTAGTTTCAATTCCCCAGGACCCACATAAGCCAGATGAACAAGATGGTGTATGTGTCTGGAGTTCGTTTGCAGTGGCTGGAGACCCTGGAGCTTCCTTTCTCTCTCTACCTGCCTCTCTCTCTCTGCTTTCTCTCTCTCTTAAATAAATAAATAAATAATTTGAAAAAAAAAAAAAAAAAACAACAAAAATAACTGGGCATAGTAGCACATACTTGTCTTCCCAGAATTTGGGAGGCTAAGACAGGAAGATTGCTGCAAATTCAAGGCCATCCCAGGCTTGATAGTAAGATCCTAAACCCAAAACCTGCTGGGTGGCCAGGCGTGGTGGCGCACACCTTTAATCACTTAGGAGAAGAGGTAGGAGGATTGCCTTGAGTTTGGGGCCACCTCAAGACTACATAGTGAATTCTAGGTCAGCCTGGGCTAGAAGGAGACCCTACCTCGAAAAAAAAAAAAAAAAAAAAAAAAAAAAAGATTTAGGGCTGGGGAGATGGCTCAGTAGTAAAGATGCTATTTTACAAAGCCTGCCAAGCCAGGTTCAACTCCCCAGCACCCACATAAAGCCAATGCAAAGTGGTGCATGCATCTGTGATCTCAACACAGCTATAACAATGGAAAACAGAGTCAGGAGATTCCAACATTCTATTCCTTTGCAGAAAGTAGAGCCATGGACACCTTGAAAGTGTTCTCTGACTTCCACCTGTGCACCCATACACACGCAAACACACAATAAAAATCTGTTAAGGGCTGGAGGGATGGCTTAGCAGTTAAGGTGCTTGCTGTGAAGCCAAAGGACCCAGGTTTGATTCCCCAGGACCCACATAAGCCAGATGCACAAGGGGCCCATGCATCTGGAGTTCATTTGCAGTGGCTGAAGGCCCTGGCACACTCATTCTCTCCCCTCCCCCTTTCTATCTCTTCCTCTTTCTATCTCTATCAAATAAAATAAAAAATTTAAAAATCTGTTAAATATTTTATTTCTTTGTTTATGAGAGAGAGCAAAAGGTATGGGGAGGGGCAGAGAATGGGCACACCAGGGTCTTTTGCCACTGCAAAGGAACTCCAGACACATGTGCCACTTGGTGCATCTGGCTTTATGTGGGTACCAGTGAATCAAACCCAGGTCCATGGTCTTTGGAGGCAAGTACCTTAACTGCTGAGCCATCTCTCCAGCCCCAGCATATAATTTTTTTAAATTTTTTTATTTATTTGTATTTATTTTTGGAGAGAGACACAGAGAGAGACAGAGAGGGAGAGGGAGACAGATAGAGATGGGTGCCCCAGCAGTCTCTCAGCTACTGCAAACGAAATCCAGATGTGTGCGCCCCCTTGTGGTCAAGTGTGGCATTGCGCCCTTGTGTCACTTTGCATCTGGCTAAACGTAGGACCTGGAGATTAGAACCAGGTTCTTAGGCTTAGCAGGCAGGCGCCTTAACCACTAAGCCATCTCTCCAGCCTTCCCAGCATATAATTTTTTTTTTTTTATAATTTTTAAGAGAGAGAGAGAGGGAGACGAGCTGGGAGTGGTGGCACACACCTTTAAAGCCAGCACTTGGAAGTAGATCGCCATGAGTTTGAGGCCAGCCTGAGACATAGTGAATCCCAGGTCTGCCTGGGCGAGAGTGAGACTCTACCTTGAACGCTCCCCACACCCCACCTCCAACAAAAAGAGAGAGGGAGAGAACATGCCTGCTCTAGCAGTAAGAACATTCCATTCCAGAGGATCCATCAGTGATTTGAATTCCAAGGTCAGGTCTGATTGGGTACAAGGGCAGCTCCTATGGGGGTGTCAGAGGCCTCCTGCTGTTCCCTATTGTTCTCAGATAGTCTGCCAAGTGAGTGACTCTAAGCCAGTTGGAGGAGCTTCTCAAACTCCCCCTAGCTCTAAGACTTGTCATGTGGACCCCCTGGGGTCAGCTTCTGGGCTTTAGTCCGGTCTGCCAATCCTCCCAAGCTACTTTGGAACATGAGGCACTCCCCTTCTCATCCTGCCTTTCATACCCACAGCCCTTCCTCTGTGCCCCCAAATCCCTTTGTTCTTCCCCAGTGCAACATCTCTGCACATGCTATTCCTTATGCCAAAAAAATGTTCTCAGTTCTCATGGCTCCATAGGCAAATGTTAGTGTGCCTCAGGCTGCATTCCAGCATCACCTACTCCAGGACGCCCACTCTGGTACCCGCATAGCCAGTAAAGGCTGTGTCAGCCCATACGTCAGGGTAGGGGCCATGACTGCCTGGACTCCAGGAGCCAGCAGTAATCCAAAGAGCTGAGGACTGAGCCAAAAAGGGACAGCAATGTGGGTCTGCCACATGGTTTTAGCTATGCTAGTCTGTAGAGATGGAAACCCAACATCCAATCCAAGGCTTCCTGGGGGACAGAATTTCTGACCCTAAGGTAAAAATGCATCTGGGCTGAGTGTGTGATGTGTGACAGTCATACCACTGCAGGAACTCTCAGAAGCCCAGTGTAGGCCTAACTTGTCCCTGTCATTCAGGAACCAGCTGAATATCAGGGCCCCATATGATGCATCCTGAGTTACCCTTTGCCTTCATCACCCTCGGTTTCAACCCTAACCCCAGCTTGGCCTTTTAGGGACTGTCCCAAGATAGAGAAACACTCCACAGCCAGAGCCTTCAATTGTGGCCTCTGTGTTATGTGATCCATAGGGTGAACCCTGGGGTCAAGAAATGGGCTCTCTTTGGGTCTTAGACACTCCCTGAAGTGCCCATTCAGGTTCCAGAAGCAGTATTTTCCCCATTCCCAATGTGTTTCTGTTGAACCCCAAAACTTCAAACACATCCTGATCTCTTATTTCTTCAGTGTGGCCCAGGGTGACGTGGGCTACCTTGCTGGGTGCTCAGTGGTTTGTTCTGAGTCATACAGGAAGGCTTGTCATCTCAGGAGTTGGTGGTCCCATGGAGCAGAGCCTGTTCTCACCAGCTGCTGGCACTGCCTCCCTAACAGTCACTGAAATTCCTGGGGAAGGGGGATCATTTTGCCCTGTCATCCAGGACCTGGTCTCTGGGAGACCCTATTGCTGAGTGGGACATGGTGTTGCACACACCTTTAATCCCAGCACTCAGGAGGCAAAGGTAGGAAAATTGCTATCAGTTCAGGGCCAGCCTAGGACTACAGAACAAGTTCCAGGTCAGTCTGGGCTAGAGTTAGACCCTACCTCAATAAAACAAAAGAAGACCCTAAACTGGGCATGGTGGCACATGCCTTTAATCCCAGCACTTGGGAGGTAGAGTTAGGAGGATTGCCCAGAGTTTGAGGCCACCCTGAGAATACAGAGTGAATTCCAGGTCAGCCTGGGCTAGAGTGAGACCCTACCTCGAAAAACCAAAAAAAAAAAAAAAAAAAAAAAGAAGAAGACCCTATTGCTAAAGACACCACATGCTTTGGCTACAGGTCACTGAGAAACCTGGCTGGAGCTGAGCTGGAAGACTTCTCCCTGTTGACTAGCTGTCATAGTGTTCGAAAGTGCTATGCAGCCAGGTGTGGTGGTGCACACCTTTAATCCCAGCACTTGTGATGCAGAGGTAGGAGAATCCCCATGAGTTCGAGGCCATTCTGAGACTACATAATGATTTCCAGGTCAGCCTGAGCTAGAGTGAGACCCTACCTCGAAAAAAAAAAGGGGTGGGGGAAGCTACGCAATCGTTTGTTTGTTTTGTTTTTGAAGGTAGGGTCTCACTCTAGCTCAGGCTGACCTGGTATCAACTATTTTTTTTATTGACAACTTCCATAATCATAGATAATAAAGCATGGTAACTCCTTCCCCTTCGACTTTCTCTTTTGCAACTCTGCTCTCCATCATACCCTTTCCCCCTCTCAATCAGTCTCCCTTTTATTTTGATGTCATCATCTTTTCCTCCTATTATGAGGGTCTGTGTAGATAGTGTCAGGTACTGAGAGGTCATGAATATCCAGGCCATTTTGTGTCCTGCCCTTCCTTTGGCTCTTACGTTCTTTCCGCCACCTCTTCTGCAATAGACCCTGAGCCTTGAAAGGTGTGATAGAAATGTTTCAGTGCTGAGCACTCCTCTGTCACTTCTTCTCAGCCATCCCAAGGTCACTTCCATCTGAAAAGAGAAGCTTCTCTAACCAAAAGTGAGTATATATATATATATATATATATACATACATTAAGAGAGGTGCTTATTGGGCAGTTTGGTGAGCATAGTATATACATTTAGCCAGACACCAGCAGATGTTACACCCCTAGGGTTCATGACTTCCCCTGTCATAGATTTTCAGTATCGGGGATGTATTCCCTCCAATGGAGCAGGCCTCCAGTCCAACTAGAGAGCAGTAGGTTTCCCCTGTTGCAGTCAGATTCGCATTGCTGGTAGAAATCACCCAAAGAAGAGCAGCTTGTGGGAAAAAAAAAGGGGGTTTATTTTGGCTTACAGACTTGAGGGGAAGCTCCATGATGGCAGGGGGAAATGATCAGAGGGTGGACCTCACCCCCCCACCCCCCCACCCCCGTCCAATTTAAGGTGAACAATAGCAACAGGAAAGTGTGAAAAACACTGGCAAGGGAACACTGGCTATAATACCCATAAGCCTGCCCCTAACAATACATTCCCTCCAGGAGTCATTATCTCCATCAGCTGGGAAGCTAGCATTCAGAACACCTGTTTATGGGGGATACTTAAATCAAACCACCACATTCTGCCCCTGGCCCCCATAAACTGATAAGTACACATGATATAAAATATAATGCATTCAGTCCATCTTTAAAAGTTCCCATAGTTTTATCAATCTCAATGATGTTCAAACATCCCCATAGTCTGAGATCTTTTAACTGAGCCATAACACCAAAAAGTCCCCCCAAAACCATAATGGGGGCTGGAGAGATGGCTTAGCGGTTAAGGCGCCTGCCTCCTAAGCCTAAGAACACTGGTTCCAATCTCCAACAGTTCCAGTCTCCAGGTCCCACGTTTAGCCAGATGCAAAGTGATATAAGGGCGCAATGCCACACTTGACCACAAGGGGATGCACGCATCTGGATTTTGTTCACAGCAGCTGAGAGGCTGCTGACGCTCCCATCTCTATCTGTCTTCCTTTCCCTCTCTCTCTCTGTCTCTCTCTGTCTCTCTCTACAAAAAAAAAAAAAAAAAAAAAAAAAAAAAAAAAAAAAACCAACATAATGGCACAGAACAAACATTCACACTGCAAAAGATGGCATTGGGAATAGTAAAAAAATATTCAATCAATACAAGATTTAAACAGGGAAAACAGCAAACTCTGTAGCTCCAAGTTCAATAACTCTAGTCAGTGACAAATCTCCAAGTCTGATAATTCTAACCAGCAATAAGTCTCTGGAGTTCCAATTCCACCCCTCCAGCTATGCAACTCACAGTCCTGGAACACTTCATACAGGCCGGCAGCTCTACTTGGCAGCCATCTCGTGGTCCTGGCATCTCCAATGGATCTCCACTGCAACCCACAGTTCATCTTCATGGCTCCATCGGGTCTCCATGCAGTCATCTAGCAAACCTGCTTCACACTGCCCATGGCCATTTCCAAAACAGAAGACCATGTTGCAAATTCAATGACCCTCTCTTTCCTGCATTTCTTATACTCCACAATAACAGGAGGGGTGCCAATTTGTTAATCCAAGGGGGACTAAAACAGACTTTGAAGAACAGGACACTCCTTGAGCATTCAGGCCCCTTCAAAAGACTCTACATTCTTCCTGTTGCCCCAATGCAGGTCAGCTGGCCCAATCTCAAAGGTTGTGAGCAGCAGTTTTGGTCCAAAGATTTCTTTCTGTGCCATATCCCTCTGCTCACACCAGTCTGTTTCTATGCAAAGCAACCCTGCACAAGTTCTCAGGACACAGGCATAACAGCAAGCCTCTCACACAAACTGCTTCAAGCCCAGTCCAGACAAAGCTCTTTCTCATCCTCATAAGCCATACCTCACAGTCCTTAGTTCTTACTGCATTCAGGTCTTTCAACTCTGACCAGAACAGTCCATCAAGCTGTACTTACAGCACTGCAAGGCATCTCTTAGGCCAAGGTTTCCAATCCTTCCACATTTCTCTTGAAAATCAGCTCCAAAAGGCTAAAGTCATACAGTCAGGTGTCTAGCAGCAAGTGACA
Source organism: Orientallactaga sibirica (assembly GCA_036365145.1). Classification (NCBI taxonomy): domain Eukaryota; kingdom Metazoa; phylum Chordata; class Mammalia; order Rodentia; family Dipodidae; genus Orientallactaga; species Orientallactaga sibirica. The sequence goes on from JAEOAD010002758.1 coordinate 571,125, forward strand.
CTGCTCCTGGTACCAACATTACTGTTACAGTCAGGTTCGCATTGCTGTTAGAAATCACCAGACCAAGAGCAACTTGTGGGGGGAAGAAAAGAGGTTTATTTTGGCTTATGGATTCAAGAGGAAGCTCCATGATAGCAGGGGAGAATGATGGTATGAGCAGAGGATGGATATCACCCCCAACCCACCATAAGGTGCACAATAGCAACAAGAGAGAGTGTCAAACACTGGCAAGGGGAAACTGGCTTTAATACCCATAAGCCTGCTCCCAACAATTCACTGCCTCCAGGAGGCATTAATTCCCAAATGCCCATTAGCTGGAAATGTAGTATTCAGAACATCTAAGTTTATGGGGGACACCTGACATCCCCATAACAGATATGCCATTATTACACCCATTGGGTCATTAGGGCTGGCTGACCAAAAAGGCTTATAGTGTCCAAAGTTGTTATCTCCACTGGTTATTTTTCTCTCTCTCTCATGGACTTGCATGCAGCATAGCTTTTTCCAGCTTTCTGTCAGCTGGCCTACAGGGAGGAGGTTTTCAGTTCAGCTCCAGCAGGATTTCTCAGTGACTTTGCAGCCTAAGTATGTGGAGTCCTCAGCAATAGGGTCCTACCATGTATTCCTGGTGGGAAAACAAGAGCCTTGGCAGTAGCTTGTAATGTTTTGAGGGCATCAAGGACCTCCCTGGCCAACAACTTACTGGAAGTTATCCCATCCCTGGCTGAAAATTTTCTAGTAACAATCTATAGCTTCTGGGTATGCAATTGTCCAAAAGAGTAGATTTCCATATAACTTATTCATACCATCTTAGATTTTGATTAGCCCTCCTCCCACCCTTTCTTTACTCAATATCATCAACTATTTTAACCAGCAGTGGACCCTGCAAGAAAAATGATTCAACTATTGCAATGTCTATTATAGGGGAAACCAGCTACTGTCTGATTGGATCTGAGGCCTGATCCACAGGAGGGAATTCCTACCTGGTATTGAAAACCCAGTCAAAAGCCTATGGCTGGGGGGACATAATCTTTAGGGGGGAACTAATGCTGTTATCTGGCTAAGTGAATGTATTAGGACCACAAATTGCCCTCTAAATATTTATGTTTTTTTCTCTCTTGTTTTGGTTTTTTGAGGTAGGATGTCACTAAGCCCAGACTGACCTGGAATTCACTAGGTAATCTCAGGCTAGCCTTGAACTCATGGCAATCCTCCTACCTTTGCCTCCTGAGTGCTGGGATTAAAGATATGCACCATATCCCTGGCAATTTTTTTATTTTTATTTTATTTTTACTGACAACTTCTTTAATTGTAGACAATATCCCATGGTACTTCCCTCCCTCCCCCCACTTTCCCCTTTGAAACTTCACTCTCCATCATATACCCTCCCCCTCTCAATCAGTCTCTTTTCAGTTTGATGTCATCATCTTTTCCTCCTATTATGATGGTCTTGCATAGGTAGTGTCAGGCACTGTGAGGTCATGGATATCCAGGCCATATTGTGTCTGGAGAATCACATTGTAAGGAGTCCTACCCTTCCTTTGGCTCTTACATTCTTTCCACCCCCTCTTCCTCAATGGACCCTGAGCCTTGGAAGGTGGGTTTGAGATGTTGCAGTACTGAGCACTCCTCTGTCCCTTCTTCTCAACACCATGGTGCCTTCTGAGTCATCCCAAAGTTGCCACCATCTGAAAAAAGAAGCTTCTCTAACCAAAAGTGAGAATAGCATTAATATGTGGGTGTGGACATTAGGAGAAGTGCTTACTGGGCAGTTTGGTGAGCATAGAGTCACCAGCAGACATTATTATACCCTTAGGACTCATGGCTACCCCTGTCATAGGTTTTCAGTATCAGGGATGTATTCCCTCCCATGGAGTAGGCTGTTAGAGAGAGGTGTCTTCATTAGAGAGAGGTTGGTTTCCCCCATAACAGACATGCCACTATTGCACCTGTTGGCTCATTTGGCCTGGTTGGCCAAATTTAAAGCTTGCAGTGTTCACCGTTGAGTATCTTCACTGGTGTTTTCTCTCTCTCCCATTGAACTACATGCAACATAGCTTTTTCCAACTTTCTGTCATCCAGTCCACATGGAGGAGGCTTTCAGCTCAGCTCCAGTAGAATTTCTCAGTGACCTTGCAGCCCAAGTATATAGAGTCTTCAGCATTAGGGTCTTACTATCTATTCCTGGTGGGAAATTAAAGGCCTCGGCAATGGCCTATGTTTTGGGGGTATCTGTGACCTCCCTGGCCAACAACTCACTGAAAGGTATCCTGTTCCTAGCACTGAAAATTTTCTCGTAACAATCTATGGCTTCTGAGTGTTCCATTGTCCAGAAAAGTAGGTTTCCTTATGAATTATTTATATACACTTAGATTTTGATTAGCCCTCCCTCCACCTTTCCTTTACTCAATCTCTTCCCCTGACCTCACTTAGGCCTTTTCACCCCCATCAATCTGTTCTTCTACTTACATATATACAATACCATCCTATTAAGTACCCCCTCCCTCTCTCTCTATTTCCTTTATATCCCCTTTCTAGCTTACTGGCTTCTGCTACTGAGTTTTATTTTTTTCTCACATAGAAGTCCAATCATTTGTAGCTAGCATCCAGATATGAGAGAGAACATGTGATGTTTGGCTTTCTGGGCCTGGGTTTTCCACCAAATTTTGTAACTTCATTTTTCTTTACCACTGAGTAGAACTCCATTGTGTAAATGTGCCACATCTTCATTATCCACTCATCAGTTGAGGGGCATCTTGGCTGGTTCCATTTCCAAGCTATTGTGAATAGAGTGGCAATAAACATGGTCAAGCAAGTATCTCTAAGGTAGAGATGAATCCTTAGGATATATGCCTAGGAGTGGTATAGCTGGATCATATGGTAGATCTATATTTAGCTGTCTCGGGAACCTCCACACTGATTTCCACAATGGCTGGACCAGATTGCATTCCCACCCACAGTGTAGAAGGGTTCCTCTTTTTCCACATCCTCACCAGCATTTATAGTCATTTGTTTTCATGATGGTAGCCAATCTGACAGGAATGAGATGGAATCTCAAGGTAGTTTTAATCTGCATTTCCCTGATGACTAGGGATGTAGAACATTTTTTTAGATGTTTATATCCTGGCAATTTTTTTAAAGGAAACTGGAAAATAAGAAGATTTTCTCCTCCTGCGGCCCAGAATACCTTTTTCAGGTGTGAAGGCTGGGTGGGGGTATGGATGATATGGATAAGACAAGATGGTAAATGTCTCAGATACTGAAGAAGACCAAGACTTCAGGGTTCTGTAGATGTACTGGAGAGTATGAACTTTCAAGAAGGTTCCTTCTTAGCTGGGCACACCTTTAATCCCAGCACTTGGGAGGCAGAGGTTGGAGGATCACCGTGAGTTCAAGGCCACCCTGAGATGACATAGTGAATTCTAGGTCAGCCCCAGCTAGAGTGAGACCCTACCATGAAAAAAAAAAAAAAAAGGTTCCTTCTTGGTTGGAGGAATCCTCTTAGGTGGAAGTCTGAGACCAGCACCTGAAAGGCTACCAACTCCAAGGGGCTTATATTTCCCATCTGCTCAGGTTTAAATCCAGGCTTTTCCTACACATTGAGTGCCAAGCCACTTCTAGTAAGTCTCATTGTCAACTACAAAAATAACTGTGCTGAAGCAGTGACAAGCTCATGATGCCAACAAGCCAAGCCACTGAAGGGCAAGGGCATCTGTGACCCTTGACTTGGCATTGCCTGGCTGGATTTCTGATTTATTAACATTATGGTTTTGGGCAATAGTCTGCATGGTTGGTAGAAAGAACTCAGTCTGCTGAGCACTGTCCTCCCAGCAGTGCATGCAGTCACTCATAAAGTGTCAGGATGGGACTCATCTTCTACTACCCCACTCTGATTCCAGATTCTCAGGACTGGCATACAGTAGTACAGCACATGTTAAGCCCTGCCAAGCACAAGTGAAGCCTCAAGTTCCATCCCCAGCTGCCCCTCTACATATACAAAAAATAAAATTCTCTTGTTGTATAATAATGTAGTAGTTAAGTTATTAAAAGCAGAGGTCTGCTTGTGTTCCTCAGGAGTTGCAGAACTCAAATATACAGTCTATGCTCTCACAGCACAAAGCAGCTCTCTGACTAGGAAAGAACCCAAATGCTGCTTCTGTCTGTGGGGGTAGGTGATGCAGACTTGTTAAAAGGGGGCAGTTTCAGTTTTGTAAGATGGAAAGATGTGTTGCACAACAGTGAGGGATACCCGCCTTGCCAGCCAGATCAGCCGAATCAACCCTGGCAATCAATGGGGTGACAGATGTTGCAGCCAGATCACCCTCACATCCAACAATATGAACATTCTCTTTTTTGTTGTTGTGTTTTTGTTTTTTGAGGTAGGGTCTCACTCTGGCTCAGGCTGATCTGGAATTCACTCTGTATTCTCAGGGTGGCCTTGAACTCACGGCGATCCTCCTACCTCTGCCTCTCAAGTGCTGGGATTATAGATGTGCACCACCACGTCTGGCAATATGAACATTCTTAACACTACTGAGTGGTGTGCTTAAGATAGTTGAGATGATAAATTGAATGAGTTGTTGCTTTTCCCACTGTAACTAAAGGTTGAAAAATCTTCCAGGAGTGGTAGCACATTTCTACAAATTCATCCACTGAGGAGGCTGGGACAGGAGGAGAGTGAGTTCCAGGTTATCCTGGACTACACAGAAAGACTGTCTCAAGAACAAAAACAAAAACCAGAAAAGAAATAGTGCACTAGCATCATTTACACATGGATAGGGACCATTCATGGAGTAGCTGGAATGTATGAAGATCTGAGGTATAAATGCTAGAGATACCCTTACACCCACAGAGAAGTTCCTCATGCACTACCACCATCTGCCTGGACATCCTCAAGGTTAAGTGGTCCATCCTGTATGGCATCAGAACCACCTTGCTTTCCATCCAGAGCTTGTTAGAGGAATCCAGCATTGACAGTCCTTTGAACCCACATGCTATCCGGCTCTGGACAACTCCACAGCTTTGAAGCTCCTTTAAGAAACCTACTCACAGTAGGTTTGCAGCCAAAAACCCTGACCAGACTGTGTCTTCTTTTTATTTTTTCCCTAGAAGGACTGTCCTTTCCTTGACTTAAAAAAATATTTTTATTTATTTATTTGAGAGAGAAAGAAAGAGGCAGAGAGAGAGAGAGAGACAGAGAGAGAGAATGGGCATACCAGGGGCTATAGCTGCTGCAAACAAACTCCAGATACATGTGCCACCTTGTGCATCTGCCTTACATGGGTAATGGGGAATCAAACCTGGGTCTTTTTTTTTTTTTTTTTTTTTTGTGGGGCACATGCCTTTAAAAGAGAGCACATGTGCAAGAGAGAAAGAATTGGCATGCCAGGGCTTCTAGCCACTCTAATTGAACTCTAGACATGTGCACCCCCTTGTGCACATGTGCGACCTTGCACATGCATCATTTTGTGCGTCTGGCTTACGTAGGATTTGGGGAGTTAAACGTGGGTCCTTAGGCTTTGCAGACAAGCCCCTTAACCTCTAAGCCATCTTGCCAGCCCCCACCCCCAACCTTCCCTTGATTTCTCTGTGGACTCTGCATCTTGATTTCTGATTTGTATTTTTAAGAAAAAAATTTTTTTTTTAGGTAGGGTCTCACTCTAGCCCAGGCTGACCTGATTTTTAAAAACGTTTTTATTTATTTATTTGCAAGCACAAAGATAGAAGAGAGAATGGGCATATCAGGGCCTTTAGCCCCTGCATAACAATTCCAGATGCATGTGCCACTATGTGCATCAAGTTTTATGTAGATACAGGGGAATCAAACTTGGGTCATTAGGCTTTACAATCAGGGGCCTTAAACACTGAGCCATCTCTCCAGCCCATTTCTGTTTATTTATTTATTTATTTATTTATTTTTTTTTTTTTTTGGTTGACCTCTGAGGTAGGGTCTCACTCTAGCTCAGGCTGATCTGGAATTCACTATGTAGTCTCAGGATGGCCTGGAACTCGCAGTGATCTGCGTACCTCTGCTTCCCAAGTGCTGGGATTAAAAGTGTGTACCACCATGCCCAGCTTGATTTCTGTTTTATATGTTAAGTCTACTTGAAACCTTGCAATGTATATTAAATAAGTACATTTTGATTGTTCTTAAAATAAAAAAATAAAATAAAATAAAATAAAATAAAATAAAATAAGAAATATTGCTGTTGTCCCTACTACTGTACTTGGCCATGTACAAAGCACCAGAAACTCCATAGATGCTCCCAACAGCCTTGAGAAATTATTGTAGAGAAGCCATGGACTTATCCCAGGATCTAGAACCAGAAAAGGAATCCAGTTCCTATCAATCATGTTGTCACTTCTTTTAAAACCAGTGTTTAATCCCAGCACTTGGGAGGCAGAGGTAGGAGGATCGCTGTGAGTTCAAGGCCACCCTGAGACTACAGAGTGAATTCCAGGTCAGCCTGGGCCAGATTGAGATCCTACTTCTAAAAAAATCAAAAACAAACAAACAAATAAAAAAAACAGTGTTTATAGCTGAACGAACAATGGCTACATCTTGTCTTGGAGCTTTTTTTAGCTCCTGATATGGAAACACTGCCCTTTGTCTTTAGTACAAAGAAACATTGTTCATCTCAAATCAGCACTTCACACACCCTTAGCTATTGGCCTTAGAAAGAGCTCATCCACCCAGGGGAAGATTGTCATTATAAAACACCTGGCAATCACAGAATTTATCATGTATTAATTTTTTCTTTTAAAAATATATTTTAAAATACATTTATTTATTTATTTTTGACAGAAAGAGGCTTGAGAGAGACAGAAAGAGAGTGGGCATGCCAGGGCCTCTGGCCACTGCAAACAAACTCCAGATGCATGCTCCCCCTTGTGCATCTGGCTGACGTGGGTCCTGGAGAACTGAATCAGGATCATTTGGCTTTGCAGGAAACACCTTAACCACTAAGCCATTTCTCCATCCCAAATTTTTCCTATATATATATGACACAGAGAAAGAATGGGCGTACCAGGGCCTGCAGCCACTGCAAACAAACTCCAAACACATGTGCCCCCTTGTGCATCTGGCTTATGTGGATCCTGGAGAATAGAACTGGGATCCTTTGGCTTTGCAGGCAAATGCCTTAACCGCTAAACCATCTCTCCAGCCCCTATTAATTGTTTTCCTGAGGTAGGGTCTCTAGCTCAGGCTGACCTGGCAGTCACTATGTAGTCTCAGGGTAGCCTCAAACTTATAGCAATCCTCCTATCTCTGTCTCCTGAGTGCTGGGATTAAAGATGAATGTCAAGCCAGGCGTGGTGGCGCACGCCTTTAATCCCAGCACTCGGGAGGCAGAGGTAGGAGGATCGCCGCGAGTTCAAGGCCACCCTGAGACTACATAGTTAATTCCAGGTCAGCCTGGGCCAGAGTGAGACCCTACCTCGAAAAAAAAAAAAAAAAAAAAAAAAAAAAAGAATGTCACCACACTCAGCTTAAAGTTGTTTTTTTAAAAATAATATACATTTATTTATTATTTTATTTATGTGGTATTGGAACAGAATCTGGACTTTGTGAGTGCTTGGCAGGAACTGAGGACAGAACCTGGAGCCTCCTGTTCTATGCATGTTCTACCACTGAGTAACATACCCAGTTGTAATATACTAGTTTTTGTTTTTTATTTATTTTTAATTTATTTTATTTTATTTTTGGTTTTTCGAGGTAGGGTCTCACTCTGGCCCAGGCTGACCTGGAATTGACTATGTAGTCTCAGGGTGGCCTTGAACTCATGGCAATCCTCCTACCTCTGCCTCCCGAGTGCTGGGATTAAAGGTATGCGCCACCATGCCTGGCTATTTTTATATTTTTATTTATTCATTTGAAAGCAGAGAGAGAGAAAAAGAGAGAGTAGAAAAACAGATTACAGGGAGGGGAATGGCCTAAACGAGGCCATGGGAAGAGAATGCATAAAAGAAGGGCAGGGGGAGGGTCAATCAAAATTCAAGATAGTGTGAATAAGACATATATAAACCTACTTCTTTGAATAATGGTACATCCAGAAGCTATAGACTGTTACTAGAAAATTTTCAGTGCCTGGGATGGGATACCTTCCAGTGAGTTGTTGGCCAAGGAGGTCCCGGTAGCCTCCAAAACATAAAAGGCTATTGCCAAAGCCCTTGGTTTCCCTTGAGAAACAGATGGTAAGACCCTATTGCTGAAGACATCTCTTGCCTAAGAGGCAAGGTCACTGAGAAAGTAAGCTGGTGCTGAGCAGAAAACCTTCTCCTTGTAGACCAGCCAACTGAAAGCTGGAAAAAGCAGTGGAAACAGTGGACACTGGAAAATTCAAGTTTGGTCATACAGGCCCAATGACTGAACGGGTGCAATAGTGGCATGTCTGCTCTTGGGGTAACCAACTGCTCCATAATTGGACTGAATGTCCTCTCTACGGGAGGGAATACATGCCTGGTACTGAAAAAAGCTAAGAAAAAGTCTATGGCAGGTGAGGTCATGAGCCTTAGGGATATAAAGCCTGCTCTTGTCTGGCTAAATGTATATATTATTCCCACCAAGATGCCTCAAAAGCACTACACTGAATGTTCATATTCACATATTAATCTCACTTCTGGTTAGAGAAGCTTCTCTTTTTAGATGGCAAGGACCACTAGGATGACTCAAAAGGCAACATAGTGCTGAGAAGAAGAGATGGAGGAGTGCCCAGCACTGAAACATCTCTGTCACACCCTCCAAGGCTCAGGGCCCATTGCAGAAGAGGGAGTGGATAGAATGTAAGAGTCAAAGGAAGGGTCCGACTCCTTACAATGCAACTGTCCAGACAGAAATTGGCCTTGATATCCATGACCTTGCAGTGCCTAGCAATACCTTGGCAAGACCCTCATAACAGAAGAAGAAGATGATGACATCAGAGAGAGAGAGAGAGAGAGAGAGAGAGAATGGGTGTGCATTGTGTAGAAATGGACTGGTGTGAGCACAGGGATATGGCATAGATATAAATGAAATCTTTTGGGGGCTTCCAGTTAAGATGGGGGCATGGAGCCGGGCGTGGTGGTGCACACCTTTAATCCCAGTACTCGGGAGGCAGAGGTAGGAGGATCAGCATGAGTTCAAGGCCACCCTGAGACTACACAGTGAATTCCAGGGCAGCCTGGACTAGAGTGAGACCCTACCTCGAAAAAACAAACAAACAAACAAAAAAAGATGGGGGCATAGGAACCATACCAAAGCAGACTAGGGGAGAAAAAGAAAAAAAAACCAGCAAAATATACTCTTCTACTAAAAAGTAAAGGTGTATAAGAAATTATCAACCACAGCAGAGAAGTAGGAGACATCTGGAGCATCTAGGGGCCACAGAAGCAGGCAGAAGTGGCTCCAGCAATGCAGCACCAGGTCCACGTGGCTGCAGCCACCAGGCTCAGCCTGAGCTGCAGGCAAAGCCAGGTGAGGGGATTTTCTATTCACACCAGGATGGCAGGGACCAGTGGAGCGGCTTGTGAGGAACAGGATCACAAGGACCAGTGGGAGAATTTCAGTTACCAACCACAGCCTCCCCTCCACCCACCACCAGCACAGGCGCCAGCAAGTACCAGAAACCTAGGGAAGGGAGCTCACCTACCTAGCACACAGCATGGGGGATTGGGGAGCAACCCACTGACTCAGCCAGCCTACCTGAGCCCACAGCACAGCAAAGAGGGACCCAAACAAGAGTGGAACATAGCTGAGACCAAAGCCATCCCAAAAGGTAACTGGGATTACACCAGATCAGTACCTGCCAAAAAAAGCTTGGTGTATAGGCTTGCATTGCAAGTGCTAATTGCATCTTCCATGTGAGGGTAAATTATATGTTAAATTGGATGGATGCTCGGATTTGGATTTGCCATACTTTTTTTTTTTTGAGGTAGGGTCTCACTCTAGCCCAGGCTGACCAGGAATTCACTAAGTAGTCTCAGGGTGGCCTTGAACTCACAGTGATCCTCCTACCTCTGCCTCCTGAGTGCTGGGATTAAAGGTATGTGCTACCACATCTGGCTCCATTCTTAAATAAGCTGTATTTGGGGCTTGTCATTTGTTGCTTGCTGATTTATAGTGCCTTTGCCCCCTCTTCTGTTGTTCTTTGGGGAAGGATCTCACTTGGCCACAAACTGACCTTGGAACACTCTACAGGCTAGAAATCTCAGCCTCCCAATTGACAGGATTAAGGGGGTAGGATCTGTGATTTTCCTAGAAAATCTGTTTGTCATAATACCTACTCTTACAGAAATACTCTGTGCTATTTTTCATTGAATGTGTATATTGTTTAGTTAAATTTTAGAAATTGCCTGTATATTGTTCCACCCAACTTGCTAGAATACTCTCCTAGCAGGCAAACCCAACACCAAGAGTCACTTTTGTGTTTACTCTGAGGGTCTTAAGAGCTACACCTAGCTCCTACCCTGAAGATATGAAACATCAGATTGATTGATACATCTAATAATACTGCAGATAATTAGAAAACCCAAACATTAAATTAATCCAAGATGCAAAAATCTCTACATTATAATAAAAGAAATACAAAAAAATCAAGACAATATAAATCCACCAAAAAGTATAAATCCATCAGAAATGACCTCCAGTGAGACTGATTTAGAGGAAATGCCTGGAAAGATTTCAAAAGAATGATTATAGGGCTGGCCTTGGTGGCACACGCCTTTAATCCCCACACTCGGAGGCAGAGGTAGAAGGATTGCTGTGAGTTTGAGGCCACCCTGAGACTCAATAGTGAATTCCAGGTCAGCATGGGGCTAGAGTGAAACCCTCAAACAAACAACAAAAAAAGAATGATTATAAATATGCTCAAAGAAATAAAAAAAGAAATAATTTAATGAAATAAGGAGGTCAATAAAAGACATGAATAAGGAACTAGAAACAATAAAGAAAAACCAGTCAGAAATACTAGTAATGAAAAACACAGTAAGTAAAATAAAAAAAAACTTTGCAGAAAATCTCACCAATAAAATGGATGAAGAGCAGAATAGAATATCTACACTAGAAGACCAGGTGGCAGATCTAACAGAGTCCAACAAAGAGGAAGACAAACTAATAGGAAGGTATGAATGGGAATTTCAAGATATTCAGGACACTATGAAAAGATCAAACATAAGAATTCAGGGTATAGGGGCTGGAGAGGTGGCTTAGTGGTTAAACGCTTGCCTATGAAGCCTAAGGACCCCGGTTCGAGGCTCGATTCTCCAGGACCCACGTAAGCCAGATGCACAAGGGGGTGCATGCATCTGGAGTTCGTTTGCAGTGGCTGGAGGCCCTGGCACACCCATTCTCTTTCTCTCTCTCTACCTGCCTATTTCTGTATCTCTCTCTCTCAAATAAATAAATAAATAAATAAATAATAAATATTTAAAAAAAAAAGAATTCAGGGTATAGTAGGAGAAGAATTTCACTCCAAAGGCACAATAGGCTTTTTCAGCAAAATCATAGAAGAAAACTTTGCCCAAATTGGGAAAGAGATGCCAATGCAGATACAGGAAGCCTTTAGAACACCAAACGGACAAAACCTGGAAAGAACCTCTCCTCACCATATTTTTATTTTTATTTACTTATTTTATTTATTTCACAGAGAGAGAGTGTGTGTGTGTGTAGAGAGAGAGAGAGAATGGGTCCGCCAGGGCCTTTAGCTGCTGCAAACCACAGAAGCATGAGCCACCTTGTTCACCTAGCTTACGTGGGTCTGGGGAATTGAACCTGGGTCCTTTGGCTTTACAGCCAAGTGTCTTAACCACAAAGCCATCCCTCCAGCCCCTCCTTGCCATATTATAATTAAACTACCAAACATATAAACCAAAGAAAATATATTGAAAGCAGTTAGAGAGAAAAATCAAATCACATACAAAGACAAGCCCATCAGGATCACAGCAGATTACTCGACATAAACTTTAAAAGCCAGAAGGGCTTGGAGTGATGTATTCCAAGTTCTGAAAGATAACAACTGTCAACCAAGGTTACTTTATCCTGCAAAGTTATCCATTCAAATACATGGAGAAATAAGGATATTCCACCACAAAATCAGGTTAAAGGAATATTTGAAGACAAAACCAGCTCTACAGAAAATGCTTGAAAGGATTCCCCATGCTAAAGAGACAGAAAAGCACACAGGCTAGAAAAGCTAGCCCAGGCTGACCTGGAATTCACTGTGTAATCTCAGGGTGGTCTTGAACTCACAGCGATCCTCCTACTTCTGCCTCCCAAGTGCTGGGATTAAAGGCATGCACCACCACGCCCGGCTTAATAATAACTCTTAATATCAACAGACTCAGTGCCCCAAACAAAAGACATAGGTATGTAGACTGGGTTAAAAAACAGGATCCTAAAATTTGTTGCCTCCAAGAAACTCACCTTTCTACAAAGGATGGACACTATCTTAGAGTGAAAGGTTGGAAAATGGTGTTTCAAGCAAATGGGCCTAGAAAACAAGCAGGGGTCATTATCCTAATATTGACAGGGTAGACTTCAGACCAACATTAGTTAGCAAAGATAACGAAGGTCAGTTTATATTGATTAAAGGAACACTCCAACAGGAGGACATTATAATCCTAAACATATATGCACCTAAAACAGGGGCTTCCAATTTCATCAAACAAAAGTTATTAGAACTAAGGTGACAGATAACACCAAACATATTTGTAGTGGGTGATTTCAACACCCCACTCTCATCAATTGACATGTCATCTCAGCGAAAAAAAACAAAACAAAACAAAAGAAAACAGAGATGCTTCTGGATTAAATGAGGTCATAAAACAAAAGGACCTAACAGATATATACAGGACAGTTCATCCAAATGCTGAAGACTACACATTCTTTTCAGCAGCACATGGAACATTCTCTAAAATAGACCACATATTAGGACACAAAGCAAATCTTAAAATACAGGAAAAATGAAATAATTCCTTGCACTCTATCTGAACACAATGGGATCAAACTACAAATCAATACCAAGAAAAGCTATAGAGCATACACAAAATCATGATAACTAAACAATACACTACTAAATGGTGAATGGGTCAATGAGGAAATCAAGAAGGAAATAAAAAAATTCATAGAATAAAAGGATCATGAGAACACAACATACCAAACCTTTGAGATACAATTAAGGCAGTCCTAAGAGGGAAATTAATAGCTTTAAGTGCCTATATTAAGAAATTAGAAAGGTCGCAAGTAAAAAACTTAATGCTTCACCATAAGGCCTTGGAAAAAGAAGAACAAGGTAAACTGAAAATCAGTAAACTGTAAGAAATAATAAAGATTAGGGCAGAAATTAATGAAATAGAAACAAAAAAAAATCCAAAGAATCAATGAAACAAAGAGTTGGTTCTTTGAAAGGATAAACAAGATTGATAAACCCTTAGCAAATATGACCAAAAGAAAGAGAGAAGAGACATAAATTAATAAAATTAGAGGTGAAAAAGGCCCAACAGATATCAGAGAAATTAAAAAAATCTTAGGGACATACCATAAGAACATATACTTCACTAATTTGAAAATCTGAAAGAAATGGATGATTTCCTTGATATATATGACCTACCAAAATTAAATCAAGATGAGATTAACCACTTAAATAGATGTGTAACAAGTATGGAGATCCAAGCATTTATAAAAAAAAAATCTTGCCAACTAAAAAAAGTCCAGGCCCAGATGGATTCACTGGTGAATTTTACCAGACCATCATGGAAGAATACCACCAATGCTTCTTAAACTTTTCCATAAAATAGAAAAGGAAGGAATCCTACCAAACTCCTTCTACAAAGCCAGCATCACCCTGATACCAAAACCAGACAAAGATAGAACAAAAAAAGAAAATTACAGTCCAATCTCCCTCATGAACATAGATGCAAACATTCTCAACAAAATATTGACAAACAGAATACAAGCATATATCAGAAAGATCATTCACCCCAACCAAGTAGGCTTTATCCCAGAGATGCAGGGATGGTTAAACATATACAAATTGATAAATATAATACTTTATATAAGTGGACTGAAGGACAAAAATCACATTATCATCTCATTAAATGCAGAAAAAGCATATGACAAAATCCAACATCCAAAGCCAGGCGTTGTGGTGCATGCCTTTAATCCCAGCACTCAGGAGGCAGAGGTAGGAGGATTGCCATGAGGCCACCCAGAGACTACATAGTCATCCTGAGCTAGAGTAAGACCCTAAAAAAAAAAAAAATCCAACATCCCTTCATGATAAAAGTCCTACAGAAACTGGGAATAGAAGGAACATATCTCAACATAATAAAGGCTATTTATGACAAACCTACAGCCAACATAATACTAAATGGAGAAAACCTTGAAGCTTTTCCACTAAAATCAGGAACAAGACAAGGGTGTCCACTGTCCTCACTTTTATTTAATATAGTACTAGAAGTCTTAGCTATAGCAATAAGGCAAGAGACACACATAAAAGGGAAACAAATTGGAAAGGAAGATATCAAGTTATCATTATATGCAGATGATATGATTCTATACATAAAGGACCCTACAGACTCTATCAGCAAACTGTTAGAAGTGATAAATACCTGTAGCCATGTAGCAGGATACAAAATAAACACACAGAAATCAGTAGCCTTCCTATATACTAACAACAAACACACAGAGGATGAAATCAGAGAATCACTCCCATTCACAACTGCATCATAAAAAAAAAAAAAGTACCTTGAAATAAACCTAACCAAGGAAGTGAAGGATCTCTGCAATGAAAACTTTAAAACACTCAAGGGACTCATTGTAGAAGACACTAGGAAATTGAAAGACATCCCTTGTTCTTGGGTTGGAAGAATGAATATTGTGAAAATGGCAATCCTACCAAAAGCAATCTACACATTTAATGCAATGCTCATTAAAATTACAATGGCATTCTTCATGGAAATAGAAAAAACAATACAGGGCTGGAGGGAGGGCTTAGTGGTTAAGGTGTTTGCCTGCAAAACCAAAGGACCAATGTTTGATTCTCCAGGACCTATGTTAGCCAGATGCACAAAGGGGCACATGTATCTGGAGTTCATTTGCAGTGGCTGGAGGCCCTGCCATGCTCATTCTATCTCTCTCTCTCTTTCTCTGTCAAATAAATAAATAAATACATAAAAATAAAATATAAAAAAGAAAAACAATCCAAAAATTCATTTGCAAGCACAAAAAAACCTTGAATGTTGAAAATAATTTTGAGAAATAAAAATAAGGCTGGTGGTTTCACCATACTTGATTTTAACCTATATTACAGACCCATAGTAACAAAAACAGAATGGCACTGGCACAAAAACAGACATTTAAATATATTTTATTTATTTATTTATTTATTTATTTATTTATTTATTTATTTATTTGAGAGAAAGAGGCAGAGAGAGAAAGAGAAAGAGAGAGAGAGAGAGAGAGAGAGAGAGAGAGAAAAAATGGGCGTGCCAGGGCCTCCAGCCACTGCAAACGAACTCCAGATGCATGCGCTCCCTTG
Source organism: Orientallactaga sibirica (assembly GCA_036365145.1). Lineage (NCBI taxonomy): Eukaryota > Metazoa > Chordata > Mammalia > Rodentia > Dipodidae > Orientallactaga > Orientallactaga sibirica. The sequence goes on from JAEOAD010002758.1 coordinate 586,640, forward strand.
TGGATCTGGCTTATGTAGGTCCTGGAGAATTGAACTGATCCTTTGGCTTTGCAGGCAAACACCTTAACTGCTAAGCCATCTCTCCAGCCCCCCAACACAGACATTTAGATCAATGGAACAGAATAAAGGACTCAGATGTAAGTCTGGATAACTATAGCCATCTGATCTTTGAAAAAAAAAAGTGCCCAGTGTACTCACTGGAGAAAACACAACCTCTTCAGCAAATGGTGCTGGGAAAACTGGGTATGTGTCTGTAGAAGGATGAAAATAGATCCGTCCTTATCTCTCTCCAAGCACAAGAATTAATTCCAAATGGATCAAAGACCTTAATATCAGACCTGAAACTAGAGGAAAGAGTAGGGGATCGCACTCTAGCTCAGGCTGACCAGGAATCTACTATGTAGACTCAGGGTGGCCTCGAACTCACAGTAATCCTTCTGCCTCTGCCTTCCAAGTGCTGGGATTAAAGATTTGTGCCACCAGTGAGGTCAGGGGAAGAGATTGAATAAAGGAACAGTGGAGGGAGGGCTAATCAAAATCTAAGAGAATAAGTCATATGGAAACCTACTTTTCTGGACAATGGAACACTCAGAAGCCATAGATTGTTGCTAGAAAATTTTCAGTGCCAGGGATGGGATACCTTCCAGTGAGTTGTTGGCCAGGGAGGTCACAGATACCCCCAAAACATTATAGGCCATTGCTGAGGCCCTTGGTTACCCACCAGGAATAGATGGTAAGACCCTATTGCTGAAGACTCTACATACTTGGGATGCAAGTTCACTGAGAAAACCTGGTGGAGCTGAGCTGAAAGCCTCCTCCAGGTGGACCAGATGACAGAAAGTTGGAAAAAGCTACACTGCATGCAGTTCAATGGGAGAGGGAAAACACCAGTGAAGATATTTAACAGTGAACACTGCAGCCAGACATCCAAAAGCTGTAGACTGTTACTAGAAAATTTTCAGTGCCTGGGATGGGATACCTTCCAGTGAGTTGTTGGCCAAGGAGGTCCCGGTAGCCTCCAAAACATTAAAGGCTATTGCCAAAGCCCTTGGCTGCCCTTGAGAAACAGATGGTAAGACCCTATTGCTGAAGACATCTCTTGCCTGAGAGGCAAGGTCACTGAGAAAGCAAGCTGGTGCTGAGCAGAAAACCTTCTCCCTGTAGACCAGCCAACTGAAAGCTGGAAAAAGCTGCACTGCATGCAGCCATATGGGAGACAGAAGTCATCAGCAGTGGGAACAGTGGACACTGAAAATTCAAGTTTGGCCATACAGGCCCAATGACTGAACGGGTGCAATAGTGGCATGTCTGCTCTTGGGGTAACCAACTGCTCCATAATTGGACTGAATGCCCTCTCTACGGGAGAGAATACATCCCTGGTACTGAAAAACCTAAGCAAAAGTCTATGGCAGGGGAGGTCATGAGCCTTAGGGGTATAAAGCCTGCTCTTGTCTGGCTAAATGTATATATTATTCCCACCAAGATGCCTCAAAAGCACTACACTGAATGTTCATATTCACATATTAATCTCACTTCTGGTTAGAGAAGCTTCTCTTTTCAGATGGCAAGGACCACTGGGATGACTCAAAAGGCAACATAGTGCTGAGAAGAAGAGATGAAGGAGTGCCCAGCACTGAAACATCTCTGTCACACCCTCCAAGGCTCAGGGCCCATTGCAGAAGAGGGGGCGGATAGAATGGAAGAGCCAAAGGAAGGGTACGACTCCTTACAATGCAACTGTCCAGACAGAAATTGGCCTTGATATCCATGACCTTGCAGTACCTAGCAATACCTTCGCAAGACACTCATAACAGAAGAAAAAGATGACGACATCAAATTAAAAGAAAGACTAATGGAGAGAGGGAGGGGATATGATGGAGATTGGGGTTCTAAAGGGGAATGGGGTGAGGGGAGGAAAATATCATGTGTTTTTTGTATGTAAGTATAGTTGTCAATAAAAAAATTTTTAAAAAAATAATTTGGCCAGCCAGGCCAAATGAGCCAATGGGTGCAATAGTGGCATGTCTGTTATGGGGGAAACCAACTGCTCTCTAATTGGACTGGAAGCCTGATCCATGGGAGGGAACAGATGCCCGATACTGAAAACGTATGACGGGGTAGTCAAGAGCCCTAAGGGTGTAATGTCTGCTGGTGTCTCGCTAAATGTATATACTATGCTCACCAAACTGCCCAGTAAGCACTTCTCTTAATGTCCACACCCATATATTAATGCTACTCTCACTTTTGGTTAGAGAAGCTTCTTTTCAGATAGTTGCAACCTTGGGATGACTCAGAAGGCACCATGGTGCTGAGAAGTGACAGAGGAATGCTCAGCACTGAAACGTCTCAAACCTACCTTCCAAGGTTCAGGGTCCATTGCGAAGAGGGGGCGGAAAGAATGTAAGAGCCAAAGGAAGAGTAGGACTCCTTACAATGTGCTCCTCCAGACACAAAAATGGCCTGGATATCCATGACCTCACAGTGCCTGACACCACATAAGACCATCATAATAGGAGGAAAAGGTCATGACATCAGACTGAAAAGAGAGACTGATTGAGAGGGGGAGGGGATATGATGGAGAGTGAAGTTTCAAAGGGGAAAGTGGGGGGAGGGAGGGAAGTACCATGGGATATTGCTTACAATTAAAGAAGTTGTCAATAAAAAAAATAAAATTAATAAAAAAGAAGAAAAAGTAGGGGAAACCCTTCAACATATTGGTCTTGGCAAAGACTTTCTGAATATAACCCCAATTGCTCAGGAAATAAAACCACAGGTCAACTGTTGGACCTCATGAAATTACAAAGCTTTTGTACAGCTAAGTACACTGAATAGAACAAAAAGGCAACCTACAGAATGGGAGAAAACTTTTGTCAGCTATACATCTGACAGAGGATTAATATGTGGGATATACAAAGAAAACTAGACTGAGATTCCATCTCACTCCTGTCAGATTGGCTACCAACATGAAAACAAATGATCATAAACGCTGACGAGGATGTGGAAAAAGAGGAACCCTTCTACACTGTTGGTGGAAATGCAATCTGCTCCAGCCATTGTGGAAATCAGTGTGGAGGTTCCTGAGATAGCTAAAAATAGATCTACCATATGACCCAGCTATACCACTCCTAGGCATATATCCTAAGGACTCGTCTCACTAGAGATACTTGCTCGACCATGTTTATTGCTGCTCTATTCAAAATAGCTAGGAAATGGAACCAGCCTAGATGTCCCTCAACTGATGAATGGAAAATGAAGATGTGGCACATTTACACAATGGAGTTCTACTCAGTGGTAAAGAAAAATGAAATTATGAAATTTGCATGAAAATGGATGTATCTGGAAAGTGAGGTAACCCAGGCCCAGAAAACCAAATATCACATATTCTCTCTCATATCTGGATGCTAGCTACAAATGGTTGGCCTTCTATGTGAGTAGGAATAAAACACAGTAGCAGAAGCCAGTAAGCTAGAAAGGGGATATAAAGGGAATAGAAAGGGAGGGATGGGAGACTTAATAGGATGGTGTTGTACAAATGTAAGTAGAAGCTCAGATTAATGGGGGTGAAAAGGCCTCAGTGAGGGCAGATTGAGAAAAGGAAAGGTGGAGGGAGGGTTAATCAAAATCTAAGTGGATATAAGTAAGTCATATGGAAACCTACTTTTTTGGACAATGGAACACTCAGAAGCAATGGATTGTTACTAGACAATTTTCAATGCCAATACTGGATACTTTCCAGAGAGTCATTAGAAGGTCACTGATACCCCCAAAACATTACAGGCCATTGCTGAGGCTCTTGGTTTCCCATCAGGAATTGATGGTAAGACCCTATTGCTGAAGACTTCACATACTTGGTCGGCAAGGTCACTGAGAAATCCTGCTGGAGCTGAGCTGAAAACCTCCTCCATGTGGACCAGCTGACAGAAACCTGGAAAAAGCTACCCTGCATGCAGTTCAATAGGAGAGAGAAAACACCAATGAAGATACTCAACAGTGAACACTGCAAGCTTCAAATTTGGCCAACCAGGCCAAAAGAGCCCACAGGTGCAATAGTGGCATGTTTGTTATGGGGGAAACCAACCTCTCTCTAATTGGACTGGAGGCCAGCTCCATGGGAAGGAATACATCCCTGATACTGAAAACCTATGACAGGGGTAGTCATGAGCCCTAAGGGTGTAATGTCTGCTGGTGTCTCACTAAATGTATATACTATGCTCACCAAACTGCCCAGTAAGCACTTCTCTTAATGTCCACACCCATATATTAATGCTACTCTCACTTTTGGTTAGAGAACCTTCTCTTTTCAGATGGTGGCAACCTTGGGATAACTCAGAAGGCACCATGGTGCTGAGAAGAAGTGACAGAGGAGTGCTCAGCACTGAAACATCTCTAACACACCTTTCAAGGCTCAGGGTCCATTGAGGAAGAGGTGGTGGAAAGAATGTAAGAGCCAAGGAAGGGTAGGACTCCTTACAACGTGCTCCTCCAGACACAAAATGGCCTGCATATCCATGACCTCACAGTGCCTGACACTACCTACACAAGACCATCATAATAGGAAGAAAAGATCATGACATCAAAATAAAAGAGACTGATTGAGAGGGGGAGAGGATATGATGAAGAGTGGAGTATCAAAGGGGAAAAATGGGGGAAGGGAGGAGCTTACCATGGGTTGTCTACAATTGCGGAAGTTGTCAATAATAAAACATAATAATAACTAAGGCATGGTGGCTCACGCCTTTAATCCCAGCACTTGGGGGCAGAAGTAGGAGGATCATAGTGAGTTCAAGGCCACCCTGAGACTCCATAGTGAATTCCAGGTCAGCCTAAGCTAGAGTGAGACTCTACCTTGGAACACCAAGATAAATAAATAGAACATAATAATAAAAGTAATGAAATCTTTTCATTTTAAAAATATTTTATTTTTTGAAAGAGAAGAGGAAGAGGCAGATGGAGAGAGACAAAGAATAGGGGCAACAGGAACTCTAGCCACTGCAAATGAACTCCACATTGCATGTGCACTTTGTGCATTTGGCTTTAGGTGGGTACTGAGGAATCAACTTGGGTGTTTAGACTGCAGACAAGCACCTTAACCACTGAACCATCTCTCCAGTCCCAATTTATTTGTTATTTTTGTTTTCTGTTTTATAAAAGTTTATTTGGTTTTTCAAGGTAAGGTCTCGCTCTAGCACAGGCTGATCTGGAATTCACTTTGTAGTCTGAAATTGGCCATAAACCCAGTGATCCTCCTACTTCTGCCTCCGTAGTGATGGGATTAAAGTTGTGTGCCACTGTGCCCAGCTTAATATTTATTTATGTGAGAGAGAGAGAGAGAGAATGGGCATGCTAGGGCCTCTAACCACTGCAAACAAACTCCAGATGCATGTGCCACATTGTGCATCTGGCTTACGTGAGTACTGGGGAATCAAACTGGAATCCTTAGGCTTTGCAGGCAAGTGCCTTAACAGGTGAAGCCATCTCTCCAGTCCTATTTTTTAAAAATATATTTTATTTATGGGCTGGAGATAGGCTTAGTGGTTAAGTGCTTGCCTGTGAAGCCTAAGGACCCCAGTTCGAGGCTTGATTCCCCAATACCCATATAAGCCAGATGCACAAGGTGGTGCATGCATCTGGAGTTCATTTGCAGTGGCTGGAGGTCTTGGTGCACCCATTCTCTCTCTGCCTCTTTCTCTGTCACTCTCAAATAAATAAAAATAAAATAAACAAAATTAAAAAAAATATATATATATATATATATTTATTTACTTGAGAGAGAATGGGCGCACCAGGGCCTCCAGGCTCTGCAAATGAACTCTAGATGCATGCGCTCCCTTGTGCATCTGGCTTACGTGGGACCTGGAGAATAGAACCAGGATCCTTTGGCTTTGCAGGCAAACATCTTAACCACTAATCCATCTCTCCAGCCCCTATTTTTTTTTTTTTTTTTTTTTTTTTGAGGTAGAACTCACTTAGTCCAGGCTGACCTGGCGTTCACCATATAGTCTCAGGGTGGCCTTGTACTCACAGCAATCCTCCTACTACTGCCTCCTGAGTGCTGGTAATAAAGGTGTGCACCACTGCACCCAGTTATTTATTTATTTATTTATTTATTTATTTATTTATTTATTTATTTATTTATTTATTTTTCGAGGTAGGGTCTCACTCTCTTGCCCAGGCTGAACTGGAATTCACTATGTAATCTCAGAGTGGCCTTGAACTCAATAATCCATTTACCTCTGTCTCCTGTGTACTGGGATTCAAGGCATGTTCCACCACAGCTGGCCCAGCTATTATTTATTTATTTATTTATTTATTTATTTTTGAGGTAGGGTTTCACTCTAGCCAGTCTGACCTGGAATTCATTATGTATTCTCAGGCTGGTTTGAACTGACAGTGATCCTCCTACCTCTGCCTCTCAAGTGCATTTGCTATTTATTTATTTAATTTTAATTTTTCTTTGTTATTTGAGAGAGACACAGAGAGAAAGAGACAGAGAGGAAGAGGCAGAGACAGAGAATGGGCATGACAGCGGCCTCTCAGCCACCGTGAATAAACTCCAGATGTGTTCACCCCCCTTGTCGGCAAGCTCGGCATTGTGCCCTCACGTCAGTTTTTGCATTTGGCTAAAAGTGGGATCCGGATATTGAACAGGCGTTGGTAGGCTTGGCAGGCAGGTGCCTTAACTACTAAGCCATCTCTCCAGCCCTATTTATTTATTTTTAAATACTTTATTTTTATTTACCTATTTATTAGAGAAAAGGAGAGGGAGAGAATGGGCATGTCAGAGCCTTCAGCCACTGCAAACATGTGCCACCTTGTGCACCTGGCTAACGTGGGTCCTGGGGAATCGAACGAACCTGAGTTCTTTGGCTTTGGAGGCAAACACCTTAACCGCGAAGCCATCCTTCCATTCCTGGTATTTATTTATTTTTTACTATGTGATTTTTTTTATTGACAACTTCTATACTTACATACAAAAAATGCCTGGTATTTATTTTTTTTTATTTACAAGGGTCACTCTGGTCCAGGCTGACCAGGCCTCAGGGTGGCCTCGAACTCCCGGCGATCCTCCTACCTCTGCCTCCCGAGTGCTGGGATTAAAGGCGTGCGCCACCACGCCCGGCTTGGTATTTATTTTTTGATACAAGGTATCCCAGGCAGGCCTCCAAGTGGCTATGCATGTGAGAATGGCCTTAAACTGTTAATCTTCCTGCCTCCCTAGTGCTGGAATGACAGGTGTGGGTCATCACATTTGGTATATTCAGTGGCAGAGATTGAACCCAGGGCCTCAGGCATGCTAGGCAAGCATTCTACCAACTGAGCCACATCCCTAGCCTGTGAACATAATTTTATGTAGGCCGCCTTTTACATGGCCTGGAGTAAGCACAAACGAGATCAGAAGTAGACACATTATCTGCACCCCTCACAATAGCCAGCCAGTGAGTATTCTGCTACAAAGGCTATGGTTGGGTGCTCAATATATTCAAGTTCTCCTGCTAAAGGTGTACCAGATCATAGAAGCGTCAGAAGTGTTCTAGATTGCCATCTGGCAGAACAGGGAAATATGCACAGGCATTAGCAGGTATACAAGCATTAACAGGTTTGGAGGCCCTTGATGATGGACCCCCTCCCTCAAGACAAGGTGAATTCCAGGTCAGCCTGGGCTAGAGTGAGACCCTACCTTGGAAAAAACAAACAAACAACAACAAACACCCTATGAAAGGGAGGAGAGTGGAACTTTGTTAAACCTCATTAAGGACAGTTCCTCCTGTTCAGATGAACAAAGTTTATGTTGAGCTTGGGCCCTGGGTGGTGACAGGACATTCTAAACTATTCAAAATATAATGGCAATCCTCCTACCTCTGCCTTCTGAATGCTGGGATTAAAGGCATGCACCACCATGCCTGGCTTTCTGCTTTACTCATTTCTTAATGTGGTGGTTTGATTCAGGTGTCCCCTATAAACTTGATTCCTAGCTGGGGCAATTTTGGAATTGGAGCCTCCTGGAGGCATTGTATTGTCATTGATGTCATCTGCATGGGGGAAGGGGCTGGATCACCATCTGCCAAAATGTTACTTGGCTGTGGCAACCCACTCCCTTGAATTCTATCTAGTCCAAGATGCCGCAGATGACAAGGGAGGTCACTCCCAAAGGGGACCAGACTACTTACTACTATCAGAGAGCTAAATCTCTGCAAAATGAGTCAACTCTAAGTTGAAAGTTTTTACAGAACTGAGGGGTGTCATCTTGGTATGGTCATCTCAGGAGATAGATGTCTTCATATTTTTTTGTTTCGTTTTTGTTTTTCGAGGTAGGGTCTTGTTGTAGCCCAGGCTGACCTGGAATTCACTATGTAGTCTCAGGGTGCCCTCGAACTCACAGTGATCCTCATACCTCTGCCTCCCCGAGTGCTGGGATTAAAGGCATGTGACACTATTCCTGGCTCATATTCTATGTATGTATGTATGTATGTATGTATGTATGTATGTATGTATGTATGTATGTATGTATGTATATGTATATATATTTGAGAGAAAGAGCCAGATGGAAAGAGAATAAGAGGGAGGGAGAAAATGGGTGTGCCAGGGCCTCAAATCATAGCAAACCAATTCCAGATGCATGTGCCACCCTGTGCATCTGGCTTGCATGGGTCCTGGGGAACTGAACCTTTGTAGGCAAGTGCTTTAACTGCTGAGCCATCTCTCTAGTCCTCAGCTCAGTTTTGATAGAATATGACAAAGGTACTGCACCTTTGAGGTTTTTCTCCCTTAAGCCCATCACCTCATCTTGTCATGAGAAAAACAGGAGACACATCCTAAAATGGAAGGACATTGATAGAACACATGGCCACCAATCTTCAGAAGTGTGTAGGTCAGCCGGGCGTGGTGGCTCACGCCTTTAATCCCAGCACTCGGGAGGCAGAGGTAGGAGGATTGCCGTGAGTTCGAGGCCACCCTGAGACTACATAGTGAATTCCAGGTCAGCCTGGACCAGAATGAGACCCTACCTGGAAAAACAAAAAAAAAAAAAAAAAAAAAAAAAAAAAAAAAGAAGTGTGTAGGTCAATAAAACTAAGGAAAGTCTGAGAGGCTTTCATAGCCCAAAGTAACCTAAGGAAACATAAAGATGAAATCTGAGGGGCTGGAGAGATGGCTTAGCCGTTAAGACGTTTGCCTGCAAAGCCAAAGGATCCCAGTTTGATTATCTAGGACCCACGTAAGCCAGATAGATGCACAAGGGGATGCATGCATCTGGAGTTTGTTTGCAGTGGCTGGAGGCCCTGGCATGCCCATTCTCTCTCTCTCTCAAATAAATAAATAAAATATATTTTTAAAAAAATTAAATCTGATGTGGGATTCAGTAAAGGAAAAAGTAAGCCTGGTGTGGTGGTGCATGCCTTTAGTCCCAGCACTCGGGAGGCAGAGGTAGGAAGATCACCATGACTTCAAGGCCACCCTGAGACTGCATAGTGAATTCCAGGTCAGCCTGAGCTAGAGTGAGACCCTACCTTAAAAAAACCAAAAAGGGCTGGAGAAGATGGCTTAGCAGTTAAGGCATTTGCCTGCAAAGCCAAAGAATCCTGGTTCAATTCCCCAGGACCCAAGTAAGCCAGATGCACAAAGAGGCACATGTATCTGGAGTTTGTTTGCAGTGGCTGGAGGCCCTGGCATGCCCATTCTCTCTCTCAAATAAATAATAAATAAATTGCATATATATATATGGACATGAGTGAAAAATGGAGAAAGTGTGAGTAAAGTGGGGATGTTAGTTCATACCAGTGAATCAGTCTTGGCTGGTGAATTGTGAGGAATATGGCATATGATGTGAGAGGCTGAAAATAGGGTGGGAGGTGCGAGGGGCTTGAGGGAACATATGTTATTAGCTCTCTGGTTTTTCTTTCTTTCAGAGGCAGGGTTTTGCTCTAGCCCTATCTTGAAAAAACAAAACAAAACAAAAAAATAAATAAAATAATAAAAAAAGAAAAGAAAAAGGCATGTACCACCATGCCCAGCCCTTTGTGATCTACCAATCTAAAATGGTCTTCAACAATAAAAGTCAGGTGTGGTACATGCCTGTGATCCCAGCACTCAGGAGGCTTTGAGAGGAGGATTTCTGAGTTTAGGAAAGCCTGGGCTAAACAAAGTCTCAGTAAACCAAAATAAATTGGGTTGGTGGCATACACCTATTATCCTAGCACCTTAGGGGCTAAGGCAGGGCAGTTCAAACAAAACCCCCCAAAATGAGCTGGAAGATGGCTTAGCAGTTAAGGTGCTCGCTTGCCTGTGAAGCCTAAGGACTCATGTTCAACTCTTCAGTTCCCACATAAGCCAGACGTACAAGGTGACGCAAGTACGCAAGGTTGCACATAGGCACAAGATGGCACACGTGTCTGGACTTTGATTACAGTGGCTGGAGGCCCTGGTGCACTAATTCTCTGTCTCTCTCTCTCCTGCATTAAAAAAAAAAAAAAAAAAAAAGGCCAGTCTTACCTCAACAAAACAAAACAAACAAAACAAAAAAAACGAGCCTGGAGAAATGGCTTAGTGGTTAAAGGCACTTGCTTGCGAAGTTGAACAGCTTGAGTTTTTAAAATTTTTATTTGCAAGCAGAGAGAGAAAGGGAGAGGAGAGAGAGAATGGGCATGTCAGGGCCTCTAGCTACTGCAAAAGAACTCCAGACCCTATCTCAAAAAAAAAAAAAAAAAAAAAGGATATATCCTAGAGCCTGGCATGGTAGCCCACATCTTTTGTCCCAGCACTCGGCCAGATGTGGTGATGTCTGTAATCCCAACACATGTATGGCAAGAAGGCAGGTGGAGCTTGAGGCCACCCTAAGCCTATATAGTGAATTCCAGATTAGCCTGGGCTAAAGTGAGACACTACCTTGAATAAAACCAAAAAGGCAGTAAGGAAAATTTCCCAGAAGTTCACGGGCCAGCTATCCTGGTAACATAGAGGAGAACAAAATAGAACTCTATCTCAAACAAAGTAGATGGTGAGGACTGACACCTGAAGTCCTATGACCTCCATACATGTGCTGTGACACATGCGCACACACACACACACACACACACACACACAAGGCTAGGGAGACGGCTGTCATTAAAGTGCTTACCATGCAAGTGTGAAGACTTGAATTCAACGTACCAAGACCCATGTAAAGGCTGATGTAGTAACATGTGTCTATAATCCCAGCACTGGGAAGATGGAGACAAGGATCTTGGGGTTTGCTAGTCTTGCTCAATTAGTGAGCTCTGAGTTCATTGAGTCCCAGTCTTAAAACAATAACATGGGCTGGGCGTGGTGGTGTATACCTTTAATCCCAGCACTCAGGAGGCAGAGCTAGGAGGACTGCCATGAGTTCGAGGCCACCCTGAGACTACAGAGTGAATTCCAGGTCAGCCTGGGCTAGAGTGAGACCCTACCAACCTGAGTTTGATTCCCCAGTAGCCATGTAAAGTCAGATGCACAAAGTGGCACATGCATCTGGAGTTCGTTTCCAGTAGCTAGAAACCCCGGTGTGTCCATTTTTCTCCCTCCTGTCTCTCCTTGGAAATAAAAAATATGCAGGGTTGGAGAAATGGCTTAGTAGGTAAAGCACTTGCCCACAAAGCCAAAGGACCCAGGTTCAATTCCCCAGGACCCATGTAAGCCAGATGCACAAGATGGCACATGCGTCTGGAGTTCGTTTGCAGCGGCTAGAGGCCCTAGTGCACCCATTCTCTCCCTCCCCCTAGCCATGAGGGAAGTCCAAAGCCAACTTGCCAGTAGCACAAACACACACAAGAACAGATATTCTGCCAGTTGTGGTGGCACATGCCTTTAATCCCAGCCCTCGGGAGGCAAAAGTAGGAGGATCACTGTGAGTTTGAGGTCAGCCTGGGACTTTACAGTGAATTCCAGGCCAGCCTGGACTGGAGTTGAAGGGGGATAGAGTTAGAGTGACTGGACCCCTGAAGGTAAAAAGGGCAGGAAAGTTTTTAATCTCTTGCCTAGTTCCAAAGAACTGTTTTTCCACAGTCAGGACCCCTCCTAGGAGGGACATCTTTCATAGGATTTAAACATTGTGGTTGGTCAAGTTAAGCTTATCTCTTCCTGAGACAGCCCCTAGTCCTAATCGACCAGGTGACCCTCTGATTTACCTGGGCATAAAGACAGCCCACCATCCTAAGGTTATAAATACCTTTGCAAGAGGAGGGCAGCTTCTCTAATCACTTGGGAACTTCTGCTGTGGGTGAGGTTTTTCCCTTGGCTGGGCCTGGGCTGGCTCAGCTCAGGCTCAGCTGGGAGGCCGCCCTAGCCCTTACTCTCTACATGGGTAATCTCCTCCAGCTCCCCACGTGGCAGGAGCTCATTGAACTTTCTTTTTTCTTTCCATGCTTTTCCCCCAAGATCCACATCTGGTCACATGGGCTCCCCACTTTGTTTTCCCTTACCTCTCAGCCTTCCCCTTTCCACACTCCTTTGCAAAATCTGAATAAATGTGGTATTTTAAAAGTCATTCTCTTGAAATTGGAATTGCTAATTCTTTGGTTAGTTTGCAGATATGAACTCAGGGCTTGGGGGTCTCAGGAAGCACCCCAGAACCACAACTTCCCTGTTAGAGAGTGAGACCCTACCTTGAAAAACAAAAAACAAACAAACAAACAAAAAACAACCCAACAACAACAACAACAAAAATTCTGCCTCTGAATGTCTAATTTTCTGGCTGGGTTAAAGCCTTTGGCAGTCCATGTACAGGGTAGGATGGGAAGAGAAGTCAAGGAACTCAGAATAAATTCTGAGGAGTAACTTTAACTAGCAAGGGATGCATCCGTATGTCTGTGTGTATACATGTGTATGTGCAGTTCAGTATTTTTCACTTCTTTTTTTTTTGGGGGGGGGAGTGGTTCTGAGGTAGGGTCTTACTCTAGCTCAGGCTGACCTGGAATTCACTATGTAATCTCAGGGTGGCCTTGAACTCTCGGCAATTCTCCTAACTCTGCCTCCCGAGTGCTGGGATTAAAGGCATGCACCACCATGCCCGGCTTTCTTTCACTTATTTTGAGGGCTTTTCACTGGCCTCAAACTCACCTATTTAGGCTAGACTAGCTAGCCAGTGAGCCTAAAGGATCTACAGGTCTCTTCTTCCCCAGCAGAGATTATAAGCAAATGGAATAACATGCTGTGGTAGTTTGAATAGATGGCCCCCAATATATTCAGTGTTTTATTACAGTTTGTAATTTTGACCTGTAGCCACCTGGCTGGAGTAGAGGCAGATTTAAGAGGGGCCAACTTCTGCCATTTTGGAACTTCCCCTGGATCTGTAACCTTTAATAAATATCCCTTCCTCCATAACTGCCTGGTTTGGAAGTGCATCTAGG